>CM030363.1:138840736-139507061 GCA_017893485.1 Hemerocallis citrina
TTTAAGCCTTATACCGGTATTGAAAAAAAATATGTTGAAATGAAATTGGAGATGAAAAGACCAAAATTTGGGTCATGTTGAATAAATGGTTAAGACCGGTATAGTGGAAGGGCTAACTCTAGGGAATTAATTTTGTTCATAATTCGAATAACTAAGGACTAGATACATAGTGAAGACGTGATGAAAATAAGAGAAAAATACGAGTATGAGGGCCTCGGAGCTACGGTGTGAGAATATTCACAGGTTGTCTTCACGATGCGTCGTGACATGACGTGGATATGTCTCCAGAAGTCCGTACCGCAGGCGACACTCGTGGGGTGTTTGGTGACTACGGGTGGTGTCATGTCCCATGACGAAGGCTGAATTGTCCAAAGGTTTTTCACGATGCGTTGTGACATGATGTGGGATTCCCTTCCAGGTTGTCTGGACATGAGCTTGTAACTCATAGAATATCTAGGATACTTATCGTAGTTACAGTAGTAGTTTAAGTCATGACGAGGGATTGAATCCTACATGATGAAAAATGGTTAAGGGCTTGCCCTCAGACCTATGTAGTTTGGAATGCATAGAATCTGAACAAGTGCGCATTAGTGTCATCTAATATAAATAACTGCATTAAGGACTAAGTGCACTGCACAACACGACATTTATAGGATAGTCCTTTGTAGTTTCTATTTGTGATCAAGTTTGTGATTATTTAAGTATTTGAGAATCGTTATACTGTTCGGCATAGAGAGGATAGCTATGTATAATATTTCGTCGGTTGTAAGCAACTGACATGCCCACAGTTTTTATGCAGGGTAAAGTGATTAACAAGACTAAAGAATGCATGCTGATTAAAGATTGATTCAAGAGTTGTACATTTCAATTCATGTAAATTGTTGTAAATTGCTTCCACTATAAATATGTAATATAATTGTAAACTCTGATGTAACAAAAGTTTTTATTTCCTTGTAAAATTGTATGAAAGAAGTGTAAAGATCCTGTGGAACTTCAAATTCAGTTGTGTTTTGGAATTCGGGGTGTTACAGCTTTATGCCATCAAGCTATGAGGGGCTCTAATTTTTAAGTCTTTGTTCAAGCCCTTTTTTTCGGCGTGTGCTTTATTTTTGAAACTTTGGTTGCATGCCAATCAAGGCTAGAGTCGAACCATGGAGGTGGCGCTGCCGAGCTATGAGCTTCAAACTATTGCCAAGCTGTGGAGCCTTCACTGAGCTATGGAACTCGGTGCTTCGCTGAGCAATGGCATTTCGAGCATCGGAGCTTGAAGATTTTGCGCTGGCCAAGCTACGGTTTGGGTCAAGCCACCACCGTTATCACCGAGCTACAACTTCACTTCTTCGATGTGGGCGTGAGGCGTGGGCAAGCTTGACAGAATTTTGAGCCAACGAAAATGCAAATGAGCCAGGGTTTCGAGTTCTTGAAATGGTGTGGTTTAAGCTGTCAGAGAAGAAGAAGAAGTGAGTGTTCAGTTTTGAAGTGGATTCGGGTCTAGATCTGTACCTGTTTACCAGTTAGTGTTAATGGGTAGTAGAAACTAGGGTTTTGTTTGTGGGTTTGGATGGCAGCCCGACCTGAAGCTTCCTCTTAATACCCGCTTTCTCCTCTTTTTTGGATTTTTGAGAATTTGTAGGAGTTTTTGAGATTTTTGAAGCTATCCCAACTCCTTTTATTTGGAGTTTGGATTTGCAAGGAGCTCGTGTGTAGTTGAGGTAGGAGATAAATCTTCTTGATTTGAGCTAAGTAGCAAGAACTTGTTCACCTCTCCTTTTGAAGCTTTGAGTTTTTGTTTATTGTATCGGTCGATCAAATATCTTATCGCTCATTTTGGTGAACCACTCTTTTGTTGACCAAGCATTCTGTTGTTAGCTCATTTTTGTCGATCGAGCATTTCATCATTTGGACGAGCATTCTGTCAGTCTAGGAGCAGAGTGCTTTGATCGTTGCATCTTGTATATATCTTTGGATCTGTGACGGAGTTGAATGTTTGAACCTGCCGTTTGTGCCCAACAAGTTTTGTAGAGGCAACTCCGTGATGGAGTTGTGCGTAGATCTTGTCGTTTGATCTCGGCAGGTCTGTAGAGACAACTCTTTTAACTGATTCGATGTAGAGCTTGTTATTTGAACCCAGTAAGTTTGGAGAGAACTCTGTGACAGAGTTGGACATTTGAGCTTGCCATTTGCGCCAAGCAAATTTGGAGAGATAACTCTAGATAGGGTTGGATGTGTGAACTTGCCATTTCTGCTTAGCAAGTTTATAGTTAACTCTGTGACAGAGTCAGGTGTTTGAACATGTCGTTTGTGCCCAGCAAGTTTGGAGATAACTCTGTAACGGAGTTGGATGTTTGAACTTATGGTTTGTTCCCAACAAGTTTAGCAAAAACTCTATGACAGTGTTAGACGTTAAACTTGCCATTTGCGCCTAGCAAGTTTTGGAGAGGTAACTCATAGTGGAGCTGGTGTTTGGACTCGTTGGTTGCGCCCAACGAGTTTTGAAAGACAGCTCTGAGATCAAGTTGATCGTATAGCTTTCCGTTTGATCCCCGACAAGTTCGTAGAGAGCTCTTGTGATGGAGTTGAATGTTGGACTTGTTGTTTGATCCCAGCATGTTAAAAGAGAACTCTGCTGCGGAGTTGGATGTTTGAACTTGCCGTTTGAGCCCAGTAAGTTCATGGAGGCAAATCTAAGACAAAGTCCAACGTTTAACCTTGTTGTTTGTTCCCAACAAATTTGTAGTGACCACTTTTGGACAGATTTATGTGTGGAACTTGTTGTTCTCATCCAACAAACTTGTAGAGGCAATTCTAGGCTGGTGTTGGATGTCGAGCCTATTGCGTGAAGATGAGGGTTCGTTGGAAAGACTCAAGCAATAAGCGAGGCACTGAACTCATTGTTTGGAGTCATTGAGTTGTTGATGGAGCTCGTGCGGTGTGCAGAAAGTTGAACTCGTTATTTGGAGCCAACGAGTTGTTGATGGAGCTCGTGTGAAGAGCAAGGCGTTGAACTTGTTGTTTGGAGTCAACGTTGTTGATGGAGCCTGAGCGAAGAGCAAGGCATTGAACTCTTTCAGAATCAACGAGTTGGGAGCAGAGCGTTGAATTTGTTGTTTGAAGCTAATGAGTTGTTGATAGAGCTCGAGCGGTGAGCAGAGCGTTGAACTCGTTGTTTGGAGCCAATGAGTTGTTGATGGAGCTCGAGCAGTGAGCGGAGCATTGAACTCGTTGTTTGGAGACAATGAGTTGCTTGATGGAGCTCAAGCGGTGAGTGGGGCGGTGAACTCATTGTTTGGAGTCAACGAGTTGTTGATGGAGCTCGTGCAGTGAGTGGGGCATTGAACTTTTTGTTTGGAACCACCAAGTTGTTAATAGAGCCTGGGCAAAGAACAATGCGTTGAACTCGTTGTTTGGAGGCAATGAGTTATTGATGGAACCTGGGTAAAGATCAAGGCGTTGAACTCGTTGTATAGGGCTGTCGAGTTGTTGATGAAGCCTGGGGGAAGATCAAGGCGTTGAACTCGTTGTTTGGAGCCAACGAGTAATGGATGGAGCTCGCGCGATGAGCGGAGCATTGAACTCGTTGTTTGGAGCCAACAAGTTGTTGATGGAGCCTGATCGAAGATCAAGGTGTTGAACTTATTGTTTGGAGCCAACGAGTTATTGATGGAGCTCAAGCGGAGAGTGGAGCTTTGGACTATTGTTTGGAGGCAACAAGTTGTTGATGGAGCTTAAGCGGTCAGCAAAGCGCCAAACTCATTTTGTGGAGCGAATGAGTTGTGGGTGTTCAGAATCTTCTTAACATTGAAGTGATGTCACTTGTGTTTGTTCAGTGTTAAGGTCATTCCATTCTTCTCTTTACTAACAAGTAGTTTTGTACATCAAATGAGGTCCTCGGGACATTGAGCTTGCTCTCATTCATGATACACTGCACTTGACGGAGTTGGGACTCTTCCATTTGCACGATGCTTCAAGTTAGACGGAGTTGGATCTTGCTCAGATGAAGGTGGTCGAATAAACCTAGAGCTTGCCCGCCTAAGGAAGACTTGTCTTGAATTTCATCGTCAAGAGTTGATGCGGCCCTATGGAGCTGTCAGCTGGCAGGAGGCTAGTAAAGAGGTTTGTGTCTCTTAGGCAGGGCATCCCTCTAGTGTGTAGCTGGAAGAACGACTTGCAGGACAATTTGTTATACAGTGTTTGCAAGACTTTTGGTAGCGATTCTTAGCCGTGAAATGTAGACTTAATGTAATTCTGCAGTTGTAATAAGACTTGTGTTTGTGAAATTAGAAGTCTTCTACACGCCGGTGTCTTTTCCTGTGATCCGTTGTCTTGAGGATTGGATAGTCGTATGAGCTGCTCTTGGGGAGAGTTGGAATCTAGACTTGTCGTTTTGTATTTGTAAATATCTGCAGTGGTACTGGATTTGAACATATGGGTTTGTGATAGTTTTGTGATTTTTTACGAAATCTCTTCATATGCTTGATCCTAGTTATGCACCTTGTTGTTGAGATTGATAGGTCGTCGACGAGGTTCTTTGCAACTAGATAACAGGGTCTCAAGTATGTTGTGTATATCTAACGAACTGTCAATGATGTTCGACGGAGTTTCGTACTTATCCGCCTTATACTCAACTAGTTGTAGGAGAAATTCCGAGGGAGGGTTTTTTTCCGAATTTGCTGTATGAGTCTTCCAACAAATTGTAATAATCACATTAAGTGGTGAGTTGACCTCTAATCTGTCTTTAAGGAATTTTAACTAGTTTCAGGAATAGGTCGAATGGCGAGTTGAACTTCGAATGTGCTTGATAGCAGGTTGCTAAAGTAACTCCGAGCCATGGGTATGGATTCTGAACTTGTTAGTTTAGGTATTAATAGGTTGCAGGAGCATATCAAATGGTGAGTTGAACTCCGTACTTGCTTTTTCGCATGTTGCTAAAGTACCATCGAGCCATGGGTATGGACTCCGAACCTGTCATCGAGGTGCTAACGGATTGCAGGAGAAGATCGAATGGCAAAGAACTCTGAACTTGCTTTATTACAAATTGCTAGAGTAACTTCGAGCCATGGGTATGGACTCCGAACCCGTCTTATACGTTGCTTCTAATGAGTTTTTGATGTCGTTGTTGTGTATAAGTTCGACACTCAACTCATCGTATGCATCCGTAGAGTTGTACAAGAATTTTGCAAAAATTAATACAAATTTTATTGGAAAAATAAAACTAAGCAGCTACTCTAGTAACTGGCCATTATTACATGCCGTGACTGGTAGTAAAAGTCGTCTTTATTGAAAAGTGGCTGCTTTAATGGTTGGCCTTTATCACAAATTGAGAAAATTTTCTACTACTACTAAGAAAGGACATTTTAGAAGCCCTCGCTCAATTTCATAGGGTGTTCTACTTTCCAAGTCCCTGCTGATAACTCCTTGCCCCTGGGTCTTCAGGTTGATAAGCCGTTTAGGCGAACTACTTGGCAGACCTTGCCTCGACTTGCCTGTTTTGGAACGAGCCTCCCATTGTTGTGCATAGAGAATGAGAGATCTTCTGATGCACTAATGTGTTTAGGCAGGACTAGTCCGTAGAATGAGCGGAGTGGCTTTAGGTAGGGGATTGAGGTTTATTACTGTGTAATGATGAGAACGAGCTTGGACCTAGTGAGAGATGATTTGGCAGGTTTGGAAGTTCTTGGTAGAATTGTTTATGGCAGTGGCTTCAAACTTGTTTACAGTCTTAGAATTGTGACTGCTTTCTGGCGGTAACTCTATAGCGTCGTGGGGGAGAACCGAGCTCCCCATTGTCAAGGTGTAGCATGCTTGTGCTTCCTGTCGGCTCCCTACAACTTGGCCTACGCCTATAGTTGTAGAGAACTTCATTTTCATTTGGAAGGAGGATGCAACTGCACGAAAGGCCGCTAGGCTGGGATGGCCGAATACTGTGTTGTATGCAGCTTTAACATCGACTACCATAAATTTTAGTGCTTCCGTTCGAGTTGTAGGAGCTTTTCCTACTGTCACATCAAGTGTGAAAATTCCTTCCATTTGAATGGGTACATCGGAATATCCGTGGAGTGTATAACTGGCTAGCTTAAGTCGGGCTCGGGAGAGTTTGAGGCCATTGAAAGTATTCATGAAAAGGATGTTTACTGAGCTTCCGTTATCCACTAGGATGCGCCGTACCTCATGATTCACCATGCAAAGGTTTATGACCAATGCGTCACAACGAACACCTTCTAAGTCCTTGTCGGAGAAAGATATTAGGACCCCAGTGCTTTTGGCAGGCAAAATGTTATGTACGGAGTTAAGCTTTGCGGGAGGAGCTGGAGCCTCCCCCCAGTTGGACCTCCGTGAATGGAGTGAAGAACGGCCATGTGTTCAGAGTCTTGCAATTCTGATGGCCTATCTTGATGCTTATTAGCCCCCCGGGGCGAAGGGTTTTCGGCTTTGTAATCTTTCTGAATGAATTTGGATAGATAGCCCCTGCGAATCAGGGCTTTCAATTCTTCTTTAAAGGCTCGATAGTTGTCAGTAGTGTGTCCATGATCTTCGTAAAATGCACACCATTTATTTTTGTCTCTTCTCTTGCTAGACGTTGACATCTTGGGGGGTGGGTGGATTATTCTGTCCTTCTCAACTTCTATGGGAATGGCTGATACCCTTGCGTTGAGAGGAGTGAACTTGTTGAAGCGTGGCACTGGAGGTGGATGACGTTGACCTGCATCGTCTTTCTGAAACTTCATGGGTTCTTCCTCGCTTGTATTCTTCCATTTGTTCCCGGAAGAATCGTTCTTGCCTTAAGGATAGAGAGCTTTCTCGACCCTGATATACTTCTCACTCATTTCCAGGAGCTCGGTGAAATTTTTAGGTGGCTTTTTGGTGAGGGAGGCTTTCTGTTTTGTGTTAGACATTGTGGCGAAATGCAGCAACCGACACTAACGAATTTAAGGAGGAGATGGACCTTGTTTTGGTTATGAAGCGCTTGACAAAGCCTTTCAGTAGTTCTCCGTCTCTTTGCTTCTATTCCAATACGAAAGCACTTGTTTTTCTGCCTTATGGCTAGTAACGAAGTGCACAATGAAGAGCTCCTCGAGCTGATCGAAGGAGAATATTGACTCCGAAGTGAGACAGGAGTACCATTCCCTTGTTGATCCTTTCAGTGTTATGGGGAATGTTCGACACATGAGCGCATAGGTGGTGTTTTAGACCATCATGAGGGTCTTGAAACTCTCGATATCGGTCAGTCGGGTCTGAGTCTCAATGGTTGGATTCAAATTGAGGAGCTTTGAAGTTGTTTGGGATGGGTGCATCGAGGATGGTTTTTGCTTAAATGAGGTCGACTGGGGCGGTAGGTCCTGTTGGAGCGGTTTCCTCATTCTTCATCTGCTCTAGACGATCTTCTACTTCTTGAATACGGCAAAGGACTTGGTCGTCCTTCACCTTGGATCCAGTTGAGTCGTGGATCCTTCTTTGGTGGGCTGACACAGATCTTGACTACCATGGATAACTCGGACGATGTCGAGCTTGAACTTATCCATTTTGGCCCTAGTGACTGGGGCAACTTTCTCTTTGTTTCGTTCAAGAAGCTTTCGACTCTCACTAGTCGGACTTCTTATTGCGGTGCTCCCCCTGTGAGAGGAGGATGGCCTTGATCTCTGTCTAGGAGAGTTGCTTTTTGGGTTTGCCTGACGTTCTGAGCGGGAGGCCTCAGTTTGGTCGCGCCTCTCCTCCAAGCAAATTCGTATATCACTTCCTTGTTGCCTGGTATTAATGATTTGGCAGAGATCTCTAGATCCCCGGGGGCCTCGCTAGGCCATTGAATCGGTTGAAGCATTATAGACTAAGACACGGTCATACAAAGGATGTTGTTCATGACGGCTTTGTCGGGAGCCCCCCCGGTGCCTCATCGGTGAAAGGAGCTTGTTTAGGCCGTCGGGGCGACTGTTGAGGTGGAACAAGATCTTCCTTAGGAGGAACTGGTTGAAGAAGAGAGTTGGTGCGATGGCTTGAGGCCGCCGCTCTGCCTCTTAGTCTTAGTGGCATGATGGTAAGTCTGATTTGTGTAGTTTACCATAGACGGTGCCAATCTGTTGCTGCTTATTTTGGTGTGGGAGCAAACAAATAGTGAGTTAATATTTGATGGAAACTACTAAAAGTCTTACCATTGATCTTTGCCGTGAAATGCAGTTAGAGCTCCTAAGATTGAATCTAGATAGTTGATTGAACACCGTGATCTGGATCCGACAGTTGTGGATGCGATCGATGGACCTGCAACAAGCCTGAAACACCAAGGGTTGGCACCATCGATAGACCCTCCAATGCTCAAGTCAGTACTAGAGAGAGAAAGAGAGTTTGAGAGAGAAACTGTTGATTACCTTCTGATTGAAGAGGAGGGGGGGGGTATTTATAGGCCTGAGAAATAGATCAAGAGATCAACATGAATCCATTGGATCGATATGAATTCATTATCTCCTGTTTAAATCTCCCCCTTTAGAGATAAACTCGCCTGTTTGGGGATAAGAGATTTGACTAACAGCCCTCATAGGCTAGGTGTCTCTCCTAGTGGGAATAATCTATCACTTTTTATGGACTTGAAAGAAGCTCATGTCTTGTAGAGGAGCCCAGAGAAGGTCCGAACCTGTTAAAGAGACCCGTTATGATTAATCTGCCTGTAGAAGCTTTGAGATCTGTGCTGGAATCATAGGGCCCTGATTTGCTGTGATTTTTACCATTATGAAGACTCCCTAAAAGTATTTATATATAAATAAAAAAAAACGGTTGACCTTGAATGATTTGCGATGTAGTACAATTATATCTTCTGTTGATCCAGTGAAATAGAAGTTTGGAACTCCTATATATTATAGTTATTAGATTTTAGAATGTTTTATTTTTGTAAATGCATCCTATTTTTTTATTTTAACTAGTTGAAATTTTTCGTGCACCAAGTGCGCGTGATTTGGTCAGTTGAATATTTTAACACGTTTTATCTTATGGAGAAAATCAATCACTTCATTGATTTTGTAAACTCATATAAATGTGAACTGACGGGATATAAGATATGCAGAAAATTATAAAACTTCATTGATAATTTCATGCCTAGATAATAACTAAATTAACTAGCGATTTGCATGTGCGATGTATGTCCTTTTTTTCTTAAGCTTCGACTTTTTTAATAAACAAAGTAAAGACTACGACGTAGTCTGGCTTCGAACATGAGACCTCCCTTTACCCACTACAACTCAGTGGCTACTATTTACAAATTACCCCTAGTGGCACCAACATTTATTTTATATGAATGATACTTTCATAAATAATTATGTCGTAAATAAATTTGAATTTTAAAGGTATTATGGTAACTGATAGTAACTGTGTGAATGGATGGTTAATATAACTCCCACCCAAAAAGGTGTGGTTGGGATTAGATTAATCAAGTTGGTTTGTCTACAAATTACACAACTCTATCATATTAGAGATTATAAACACCAACCACTAATTTTTGTTGTTGTTGATTTTAAGTAATTAGCTCTCAATATGATACCTTATTCTTAATCTGTTTGAAGTCTTTTGCAGAGCAGCCGATAATGCATCATGCTTCCTCATTAAACAAAGTCAAATATGCATATGCACTTGTATTTTTTGTTGTGGTTTTGAATACATATCTGCAATAATTTATTTGTAATTAATCATTTTTGTATATTGGATTAAAGTATGAAAAAAGAAAACAATCAAGAATTACAGTTAGTTTCACACTTTCCCTTCTTCCACATCGATTACTTTTATTTTTCAGTTAATTTCAAGGTATTATGTTCAATGAAATTTGATCGCTTGCTTCACAACTAATCTTTAAAAAAATAGCTGTAAATAATATTTCAAAAGACATCATTCTAGAATAAGAATATACAAAATAAATTATACAAGGTATATTTGACCTTATCTTTATTGTAGTGTTATTTGTTCTGAACAAGAATCCTGATAATTAGTAAAAAAGTTGAATATAGTTTACAAAAAAATATACATATATATTGAAGATACTAAATAGTATAGCCAATCTAAGATTTGAATTTAGGGTTGATAAATATTTCTTTAGAAAAAAATAATGAAAAAGATGTCTTGAATCATATTACAAGTATAAGGAGCTTTCTCCTCATAGTAACATCCAGTAGCACCTAACATATCAAGATAGACATACTACATAATAGAAATATAGAAACCAAACATTTAAGTTTGACAAAAATTAGTTCGTCCTTTGCAACTATAGGTAATTTTATATTGGTCTTTTCTATTTGGTTGATTTTCAAAGTTGGATAGACCGTATTAACTAAGAATTGTTGTACTAATATATGTTGCATGAGTTCTTCTTTTAATTGCTTATTGCATAGTAATTTCATGCATAAATTTTTTGCATGGAAGTATTGATAGTAGCCGTGCTTTAAGAAACATCTTCTAAGCCAATTTAATAGGTTTACAAGTTCACTTCTATGCTCCCAACAAATTATATGATTATTGTTTATTCTCTAGCAGCTAGTTTTCTTAAGTGTCATGAATTCTGAAAAACAATCATAGTATTCTATTTAAGCATGTTTTCTACCATTTTCACTATCTAGACCATTTAGATTCTCTATTTAGAGTGTGAAAGTCGTTAATACAAGCTCTAATACAAGTTCTTTAAGCTTCAAACAAAAATTACACTCCTAACACAGCAAATTTACAAGTACACTTCCCGCGAATGGGAGTTATCCTTAATATGTCAAGAGATATTCATATATCAAAAGAGTATTGAAGTCTAGATCTAAATTTTATAGTCGCATATCCTTCTGAATAATTTGCGTATATCCCACATGATAATCTCATTTCTTGATTTTACATTCTCCTAATCTAAGTTGGAAGCATGAATATATTCATTCATAGTAAAGGATGAAGTAAAATATGCATTAATCATGGAGATTGAGATACCTTGCAACGATGCAGTCTTTCCTTTTTTGGTCGCTACTTTAAGTACTGAAGACAACTATGGATTTTTACTCCATAAAGGCCTTTCAAGCATTTGTGAATCAGGAAGAGAAGTGCATCGCCGCAGCAATGGCTCCCTAAAAACACGTGAAAACTAAACAAAGGGTTTGTATCAATCTAATGAATAGCATATGGAATTCCATCGAAGTCTACAATGTGACTTAAACATAATAAAATTAAGTCTCCTATTTCAAAAAATAAAACATGAAGACTGGATTTGATAATGTAATGACAAAACCATGTTCTAGACATATGAATTGCCAACTCCTTTTAAAACATGTTACACGATTAGCAGTAGATTAGCCAGTTAAAATGAAATTAATAAGCCAAAATGTTTTACAAATTCGGACAAACACAAAACTTACGTATATAAGTGATATAATAAGCTAGCAGAACTTATAGACAAAATGAAGTCCATTAATCATACAATAACATGTTCATTTCTTACTAAATTTTCCTGAAACAAAGAACAATGAAGATGCATATGCCGATATAGTCCAATATAATTTACTGGCAAGTATCGTAAAAGACAACCTTCGATTACTTGTTCGAGTTTAAGTTCTTATAGTGAGAAACCATGATGCAAGTTCAATCACACAAGTATTTTGACAAACACATTGTGTGTATAAATTCAGAGGATTCATCTGAACAAATTCTTGCTTTATCTCAATACAATCTCAATACACATTGACCCGGGTTACAAAGCTCCACCTATCATAACTTAACATACAATCATTTACATCTAAATGATCTACACTAAATAAATCAACACCAAATCAACAAACAAACAAAAAATCATAACCAATAGAAAGAACCTTGAATCACCCTCAAGAACTCGACCTGCTTCCTCACCACCGGACTCACTCTCTAACATGTCTGCCACCTGCTCCCCGGACAAGCTCTGCAACTTACTCTACAACCAAAAAAACACAGCACAAAAATTAAAGCACCACCAAAAATCAAGAAACCCCTACAGAACCCTAACACAATCAGTTGCCAAAACAAACCTTGAGAGCGCTAACAAGGCTGGTTATCTTCTCGGCGCTTAGACCTAGCAACAACACGTTAATCAAATCAGATCAGTAAAACAAAATGGAGGAAGATCGGGAGGGATGGAGGAGGTGTAGCATTACTCTAACATTATTACAAATTACTAAATCCTAAGTAATAGGCAAATTCAAAAATATCAAATAAAATTCCACCCTATCCCCTCAAGCATGACCGGCCAACCCTAACCCTAGGGTTTGTGCACTTGGTGTTGGGTTGGGCTCTACCAAGTTTTATTTGTTTGTGGGCTCAATAATACCCTCTTCTTGTTACTACTAATTTAAATTAGTATTAAGGCCCACAACCAAATTCCTTCCATCAATATAAATAATAAAATAAATAAAAATAAAAATGTTATTTGTTATTTTTGCAGGGTGTTACAGGGTTTGGACCCGTTTTAATCAGGTCGGGTGATCAACGGCCAAGATCTAATGATTATATAGATCAAATGAACGACCTAGATTAGATCAGTAGATCCAACTAAATAAGATTGACTGCTCAGATCTTATATGGACAGATTTATTATTGCTTTTATAATAAAAATATATTATTTTCATCTTTACTTTTATACCTTCAAAACCTTTCTACACGTTTGCTTGTGAATTTTAAGAGTCTTTACATGCCAGCATATTGCTATCAATGACATCTTGAAATGCATCCTTTTTTGGAATTCTTTTTTCATTCAACATCATGGAAAGAAGCAAGGTTTCAATCTGAAGGAACTTGAGGTCAACTAGTGTGAATAACATCAAATTTCTTGTGGTCTGATTTGAGAAAAGAGTATATGCTACGAGTCTGTGACTAGCATATGGCATTAGTGAAGTTATATTTACATAATATTCAATAGCAATGAACTGATACAGAAAGTGATACAGATCAACCGATTCATGTCTGACACTTGTATTTTACAATTTACTGTCTATTTTGGCTCCTCTTTCGTTTTGAATTGGATTGCAGGAACAAGAGCATTTCATGGTTGTTTACATCCTTTTTCTTTTCTGTGCATATTAGTTACCTTCAAAGGTAACTAATATCTTGTAGAATCCGGTCCCATTTCAGACTCCCTTAGACAACATAGGAATGGGTGCAAACAAGATTATGCTACGCTTCTACGTCTTGATCACTTGAAGTGGGCTCAACGTGCTAAGGCACGCTGGCTTAAGGATGGAGAATCTAATGCTGCCTTCTTCCATAATTATGTTTCTTATCATAGACAATGCAACCGTATATCTTCTCTTTTTGTTAACAATGTTGAGGTTAACTCCGATTCGGAATTTCATTCACCCTTCCTTTCTTTTTATAAGACCCTTCTCGGTACGCTTGGCAACCGATCCATCACTCTAGACTGGGATCACCTATATGGTGAGACTGACTACGATCTATTTAGTCTAGATGCTCCGTTTTCTGTGGAAGAGATTAAATTGGCAGTTTTTGCGATGAACAGCGATTCTGCGCCTGGACCGGATGGTTTCCCATCCTTCTTCTTCCAAAGATACTGGGAGGATCTAAAAGATGACTTACTGGCCATGTTCACTGAACTTCATCATGGTGAATTCTCTTTTGACCGTATTAACTATGCTCACATTATTCTTATTCCAAAAATCATCGGTGCTAACAAAGTGTCGGCTTTCTGGCCAATTAGCCTGCTGAATTCCATCTTCAAAATCATGATGAAAGTGCTAGCCGCTCCCCTGAGCCTAGTCATTTCTCCTCTCATTGACCCGGCTCAGTCCGGCTTTATTAAATATAGATTTATTCTGGATAGTGTGGCTTGTGCTCAGGAAATCATTTCTGGCTGTCACCATTCAAGCTCGGAGGGTGTTCTCTTAAAGCTAGACTTCGAAAAGCCTATGACAAAGTTAACTGGGAATTCCTCCTTGATATTTTGATTCACCGAGGTTTTGGGCCCAGATGGGTTGCCTGGATTAAATCCAGTCTGTTTTCGGGTACTTCTTCCATCCTCATTAATGGCTCTGAAGGTTGTAAATTTAAGTGCAAGCGGCATCTACGATAAGGAGATCCGCTCTCCCCTCTTCTGTTTTCTTTAGTTGCTGATGTATTTAGTTGGATCCTATTGAAAGCTTGGAATGCCAATTGTATTGAAGGATTAGGAGGATTCCAAGGGTTTAGAGGTGTTCTTAACCTTCAACATGCTGACGATACCATTCTTTTTTTCCAAACCTAATGGTGTAACGCTGTGTAACCTTAACCTTCTTCTGTATCTATTTGAATTGGCTTCTGGACTTTCTATTAACTTTAATAAGACTTCCGTCCTTTGGTTAGGTGGCTCCCACCACTGTCAGGCTGAGATTGCCAAAATTTTTAATTGTGCTTCCTCTTCCTTCCCCATTAATTATCTCGGGATACCCTTAAGATGGGGTAGACTCCATGAGGAGGACTGGATGCCAATGATTGATAGATTTGAAGCTAAACTCAACTCTTGGTCGGGTAGACTTCTTTCTCGTGGTGGTAGACTTGTTCTTATTAACTCGGTTCTGTCGTCTCTACCACTATTTATGACATCCTTCTTCCACGTTCCGTCCTGGGTTATTAAGTAAATTGAACAGATTAGAAGAAATTTCTTCTGGTCAGGATCAGCTATTTATAGAGCCGGTAAACATCTTTGTAACTGGGAGGCGATGTGTAAAGCTAAGAAGGATGGTGGCCTTGGTATCCTTAACCTTAGGAACCAAAACTTGGCGCTCTTAGGGAAGTGGCTTTGGCGTGTTCTGAAGGGTAATTCCTCCTCCTGGGCTCGGATGGTCATTCACAAATATCATTCTTGTCACAAAATTTGGGAACTTGTATCGAATTTTTCTCCGTCGGCTTCCCCATTTTGGAAAGGAGTGTGGAAAGCGGTTGAACCTTTCCGCTGTAGTTTGTTTAAACTTTGTTTAGATGGTTCTAAGACCAAGTTCTGGTCGAATTTATGGGTTGGCAATTACAAGATTGTGTCACAATTTCCAGATTTGTTCCATCTTGCTTCGAATCCTAATGCATCCGTTGCGGAATACGCTCAGAGTGTTCTCAGACAATTGGAATGGGTGATTCCTTTCAGAAGGGTTCTTCCCCCCTCTACGTTCTCTAACTATGTACTCCTGTTCTCGGAGTTACATTCTTATTCGTGGTACTCCCACGAAGATGTGTCCTGGAGATGGCCATCCTCCAGCTCATTCACTGTTAAATCCTTTTACTCCTTCCTTAACCACGGGGGAATTTCTTCCCCAATGGCTAATTTATTTGGAGTTGTCATGCTCCCCTTAAAATGAAGATCCTTGTTTGGTTAACCATACAGGACAAATTGTTGACTATAGACAGACTTAATAAGAGGAATTTAGCTTTAGGGTAGCTGTGCTCATTCTGTCTATCGCAACACGAGGATTCTAATCATCTTTTTTTGCAATGCTCTTTTTTAACCCCTCTATGGTCGATTTGTTTAAACGCTTGGCATGTTCATTCCCATCCTAATCTTGTCTTCTCCTAGTGGTCCTCTTGGAGGATCCTGAATGTCAGCCAGTCGATGCTCAAGTTGTGGGATTTGACCATGATGGCCATGACGTGGATTATTTGGACCGAGAGAAATAATCGGATCTTTAATAATACCTCGCGGTCCATCCATTCTCTCGTTAACGACCTCCTTTACTATTCCAAGTTTTGGGCGTCCACGCTATCCCAAAAAAAATTTATGAACCTGCACCTTCATTTTAGAGGTGGCTGCAGCTAATTTTCTCCAGAACACTTACTTACCTCCTTAATAGTTTTATCAATTTTTTTCTCCCCGAATCTGGACCTCTATTTAGGGTTCAGTTTGGTTTGGTTTGGGTGGGACCTTCAGTGGTCTCTTTGGGGTTTTCTGTTGGCTGGTTGGTGGTGGGCTGAATGTTGACACTCATATCCTCAGCCTTTGGTTTTTTAAGTGGTGTTGGTTCCAATATTTTTAATCTCTTAACCATTTCTTTATTTCGTATTTTATTTCTTCTTCTATGCTTGTGGGCTTAGGTCGTTCTCCTATGTTTACTTACCTCCATGAGCTCTTGACACTCATTTTTTGTTTTCAGTGTCTTTTCTTGGTTTGCAGAGCTGATCTAGGTGGAGTCCAAGTTTTTTCCACTGACTATTACCATCTCAGGGCAATATTCTGGTCGTTGTTTGTGCCTGGGTTGTTCCTTGTTACTGGGCCTTTGGTTTGGTGTCGATGATGGGAACTGGTTTTAGGTCTTTTTGATGTTGTTTCTTTGAACTGATTAGCTACCTTTATGGTAGTCTTCCTGTCTTTATCTTACTCTTTTTGTTTGTATCAATTTAGAAGGTTATGCTCAATGGGTCAGCATGTGTCGGCCTTCTAATCTAGCATTTTTTTAATCTTCATTTCTTGTTTTTTTTTTCCTCTTGTTGTGCGCGATTTGGGTCAGATTTGATTTGCTCTTTATTTGGGTGAAGGAGTTTCCAAGATCTTATTTGGTTCCCCTGTGTAGTAGGGGGCTTTCAGAGTTCTACAACTCTTCACCTCTGGTTCAGGGTGTGGGTTGGAGGTATTTTGTTGTAGATATATGAATTTGGGTCCGAAACTGTTCTAGTCCAACTCTGTTTTACTTTGTTTCTTATTTTTGTGGTACCTCCTCTTGCCTGGGTATTTGGTGTAGATCGGCTGACCTTCAGTTTTGCTGCTTCCTTTGACATATAGTGGCAGCAAAAATCCGTGGGTAAAAGGCAGAAAACCGTAGGTATAGCCCGTAAAACCTATACCAACGGACATATTTTTCCATAGTTTTTAATTAGCTATACCCACGGTACAATGCCGTCACTATAGCCTATAGTGGCGTTGGACAAAACCTCGGTGTTATACCCACGGTTTCGTATCTGTTGGTATAGGTTTTTACGACACCTCTTGCTTTCCTATACCCACGGTTGAAACTCCATTGCTGTAGGTTTTAGCGATGGTTTTCGCATCCAAATGTTTGAATATATACCCATCGCTCTATACACAATTTTTTCTTATTAATTATGCTTATGATAATTTAATATTTTCTTTTATAATATTAATCCAATTATAAACTAAATACACAATAAAATAAATAAATGTGTTTATGAAACAAAATTAAATAAAATTAAACTTCAATCAAATTAAAAATTAATGAAGTATTACAAGCATGTCAAATTACAAAATAAAATTTACTTTGTTTAACACCAGAAATATAGCTCCTTAGCACAGAGCAAAAAACCAGTTACAATAATGATTGGGAACTCGTTTTCCCATCAGAATTAAGCTTCAGGCAACTTTAGCGTAATTTCTATTTTATATAGAGGAACTCTTCATTAAATAGGACACGAGGCAACCAAGTATAGCTCCTGCGCAAACCTGCATACAAATGTTGAAAAGATTTAGCAACTCCAATATTGAACAATACAACTATCATGTCCAGAAATTTACATGCAGTAAGCTAGGCTGAAATTGAAAAGAACTTTAACAACAGAGTGAAGAGTAGTGTTCCAACAAATATAAAACAAAAGAACACAACACAACTAAATTAAGAAATTCAACTTTTTTGCTCACCTTTTGCTAATGCTCCTTCACTTTCTCACGCAACTTTGTAATACCCATGTTCACTCTCAATTGTTTCTCTTGGTAACAAAATAACCAGAGATGAGTTAGAAAAATAAAAGCACTAGAAAATGGAAAGTTAAAGGATCAGCCAGATCAGTCTGCGGAATATCTAATGCTAAAATTATATTAAATGGCTAGCTGTTTTTTCATCAATAAAATAAAATAAATAAATCTTATTCCAAAATTGTATCCTACCTTGACATAGCTCACTCCTAGGATAACAAAATTCCGATCAGTAGTGGCAACAACTATCAGAGGATACCTCAGAGACAGAGCACAGCAATGCTCAGGAAGTTGCTAGACATGAACTGGTTGTGCTTGTCTTGTATCCCCTAAAAAGGTTGAAGTGAATAAGATCTTACATTATTCTAAACAATATCAATGATGCTTAAAAAAATTTGCAGCACATCTTAGAATATTTAGAGATACAATGTTTAACTTCTTACACACGAATATGGATATAGAAAAATTAAATAAAATCTACAAAAAATATTATATAAAATTGGCTTGCATCAATGTATATATATACATATATATATATATATATATATATATATATATATATATATATATATATATATATATATATATATATATATATATATATATATATATATATATCTCCCCATTCACCATTGTCAATCAAAGTATGTCACCATTTCATAAGGCTGAAACCAAAGATATGGGTTATACTAAAACTAGGCAAAATAAAGAAGACCAGTGTACTCTCGACATTCATGAATCATTATCAAACCAGCAAAACCACCTCTTTATAAAAAAATCTATTGTGGGCTAATAGCATTCAAAGGGTGAGACGATAGACCTAACGTAGAAGGAAGAAAGAACAAGAACATAAAATTAACATACCCACTTTAATAAATAGATCAAAATTCTATCCTTCAGCTCAAATATCCCAGTAATTCAACATAAAGTTCTCTAATATACACGGTACACCAACCTACCAAAAGCCAAACATATTGACAAACTCGTACCATTAATAAGTAATAAAAACAATCTTTAGCACAAAACTAAGCAGAGAAGAGTGACAACTTGAACCACAAACTAAAACTTACAACATAGTGGTTAATCAAGCAAAAGTCACAAATCAATCATAAAAATACTCTCAAAATCCCAAACTGACAACACTTCATCAAAACCTAGCAAGAATTGAACCTACCCCTCTTGAATAAACAGATCAAAATTAATTTCCAAACTACTGCCAAAGAAAAATTAATTTCCAAACTACTGAAGTTAGTGGATGAAGATAGGTGTTGTGATGTGCACAAACATCTTTCTTCATCAGTTCTGGTAGACCATTGGTTAAAGACCTTATAAACATTAGACAACAATTCTTCTAGTTGTTCCACTCTGGCAGTTAATAGGATCAATCTGGAAAATCTTTTTAAATATGCAACTCACCTATATGCTAGATTCTTCATCGCTCACGCGAGAAATGATCTTAAGGTAAGCACTAGTTGCTTGTGAAAAGTTAGAATTGGAAATGCATAAATGCTGGATAATTTTGATTGAGCGTTTGCGAACACTAACTCCAGCGTCCTTAATCCGTTCAGCTACCTTTTCAAAATAATGCCAAGGAGAAACAATGGATGAGAACTAATATGAAAAGTTTCTGCAAGGGAATCAGAAGTGCAACTGTATAATTTTGACTACCTTCAATCCAACATCTGGATGCAAGGAAATATGCCTGCCAACAAGTTCACGAGCAGCTTCACGAACAGATATTGCAGAGTCACAAAACCTTCCTTCAACAGCAAATTGGACTCGATTATCACACAAGAATTCTGGATCAGCTTCAACTATTGAACTTACCTGAACAAGAAACAGAAAGAAAGGGAAATGGAGTTCAAACTAGTAGAAAATGAAAGTCTGTTCAGATTAATTTGCACTACAATCCAAATTATATGCTTACCACACGTAAGGCCTTTGCTTGTAGTATAGGAGAGTTCACCTATCTAATGGTTAACGAAATCCTAAGTATCAAATTGACATCAAGAAGATAGCTATTATCAGCATAAACCACATATTATGAATTGTATGACTAGTAAACACTTGACGTATCAGATACTCACTCTCATAAAAGTCCTGCCCTGGATAAGCCCACATGGCACTGGTCCATACACTCTTGAATCCTTTGAAAGGTTAATGTTATCTCCCTGAACCCAAACATGTCCTTTTGGTACCTATAAAATCAATAAAGCACAAGGAAACGATATCTTGTAATACGAGTAAAAAATTAAATTCAATAGCAACGATGAATTAGTCAATGACAAGATCCTTATAAAGGTAAAGAAACAAATAATAACTTTCAAATCCATAGTGGCACTGGCACCTAAGATCCCTACAAATTAAGAAATAATACACTTAAAAATTAAATTTCAAACTTTAACAAGCAGACAAAAGAAATATACATGGAGTTTCAGTATGGAGCAAAGTTTTTTTTTTCTGTGAACTATAACTTCAGTTCTGTAATCTATGGCTTAATCCTCATATATACTACACAGAGAAAATTTCATACACAAAGTTAAACCATACTGCATGGATGGTTCATGTGTGGCTTTAGCTACTTTTGTTTCTGTATGAGTTGAGAGTGATCTTCAATGGAAACTTTGCAAGAAATAGCTTCTAAAGAGAGAATAAATGAAATTTTAGCATTAACTTATTCAACTTTATCACACACATTGACACATACAACAGAAGAATACCTGACCCTTACCCGATATCCAACCCAAAACTTGACAGGAGATTTCCAAATATCTCAAAAATTCAATTGATGTTTTGATTTGGACATTCAAACAAGCTCCAGCACCAGCAACATCAAATCTGAATGACAAAGAAAATAAGCATTTGGAAACACCCTTATAAACTTGTTTCATTTCCTCAAAACAAGACTTTTAAAAACAATTTGAGTAAATCGTTCCATGATGATTTTGAGCGCAGCTAACTTGCTCTTATTTTAGTTATTTGTTATCTAGAACTGCTAATAGGTTGCAGTAACAAAATAAAAATTTCGAAAGCACAAAAATTGTAAAAGTAATATGCTAAAACACTTGAAAGGTTAATTTTGCAAACCACTAACTATAACTCTTGCTCTTTTGCAGCAGGTGATTCAAAAGAAGTTAACATGCAAGGAGTCGCCACAGCTTTTTGTAGGCTTGGAGATTACCTGTTTGGCTGTTCCAATCCAAGGAGCAAATAGTGTGGGGAAGTGGGCGGCTTAAGTCGGGGGATGGGGGATGTAGTGGTGACTTCGGAGGGAGGCGGAGGAGGAGGGAGGCGAAGGAGGTGGGAGGCATTGGAGGTCGAAATTGAAGGCGCTGAGAGCTGCGAAGGAGGGAGGAGGAGAAGGAAGGAGGCGGAGGAGGTGGAAATTGAAGGCGCTGCGAGTGTGAGCTGTGAAGGAGGAGGGAGGTGAAGGAGGAAGGAGGTGGGTGAGGTCGAAATTGAAGGCGCTGCGAAGGAGGAGGGAGGCGGACGAGGCGATTTGGGTTTTTTTTTACTGATTTGGAGGTCGCGCCTGATTTAGGGTTTTTTTTTAATGGGAATTTGGGTGAGAGAGAGAATGTGTGTGTGTATAAATTGGGGGATACGGGATTTGGAGGGAAAATGAAAAAGTTGTGGGGGAATGAAATAATTTGAGGGTTTAATTAGCGATCGGATAAATAACTTAAATTCTTTTAGTGCGGCAGACTATACCCACAGTGTTTTACCCCGTTAGTAAAACTTATAGTTACGGATTAAAAACTCTAAAGCTATAGGATACCTATACCCACAGTTTACTACACGTCTGTAGGTATATGATGCCTATACCCACGGTTTTAGTGATCCGTCACTACAGGTGACCGTTGGTATATGGCAAATTCCTTGTAGTGTCTGTTTTACTTTGTTTCTTATTTTTGTGGTACCTCCTCTTGCCTGGGTATTTGGTGTAGATCGGCTGACCTTTAGTTTTGCTGCTTCCTTTGGTTGCTGGGATGCTTTCGGTGCATCAGATGGAGTTTTGGAGGTTGGCCGGTCTTGAGCGAGATTTGCTAGCATCGACTCCAGCCGTGTCTTTGGCAGAGCCAGCTGAGGCAGCTCTCTTCTACTGCGTGTGGCAGATCTCTTCGCTGCTGTATTTAAAGTTATGTGGTGTTTATTTTGGTGTTTCGAGATTTGTATCATTGGTTCTGTATGTTTGGGTGCTAATGTTTCATTAGTTGTGCTCTGGGATGTTAT
Organism: Hemerocallis citrina; assembly: GCA_017893485.1. Classification (NCBI taxonomy): domain Eukaryota; kingdom Viridiplantae; phylum Streptophyta; class Magnoliopsida; order Asparagales; family Asphodelaceae; genus Hemerocallis; species Hemerocallis citrina. The sequence continues at coordinate 138,862,617 of CM030363.1, forward strand.
GCTGCTTGTGGTGTTTGTTGCGAGTTTGGTTTGGGCGCTCTCGCTTTCAGTTTGCCTTCTTGTAAACTAATTCTGTACAGTGTTTTTTCTTTGATAAAGATTTTTTTGGACTGGAGTCGTAAGACTATCCTGCTTATCAAAAAAAAAAAGTTACCTTCAAAGGTAATTCTTGAACGCGTTTATGAATCACATGGCAACTATTGGCTATTCCAATTGCAGCTCGCTTCACCACAAATGTATCATCCTCAAAGTCTACGATAGTTTCAGGTAACTCTCAAGCTTGTCATAGTCAAACCCTTCAGTGTCTCTGATATCGTAACCATTCTTATACAATCTGAAGCTTGGAACTGGGTTAATGCATGTAGACTTTGCATAGTCTGGATTTTCTTCCAAACTGAGTTGTAAAACGTATCAGTAAACTATACAAAAGTAGGTTAAACAGCTCTATCATGACGTAAAGGCAAGTACAACAGAGATTTATTGCTTCCTAGGGAAATTACCGTTTTATTTAAGCTACGCGCATCTTAAGGTGAAAGTTTGATTATTGCCTGACACTTGGAACATAAAACATGACCATCACATAGCTATCTCATACATTTTCCTCCTAATTCATAGGTATTTTTTATCACACAATACAGTCGAAGCACTTCTAGCTTCAGCTATCCGAGCTGAATACTGTGGGAACATCCTACTTGATCTCTCTAATCTCATTATGAGGAATTACTTAGGTAGCAAACATGGCAATTATTACTTAGCTACTCTTTCACCATCAATCGAATCTATACCCTCATTTCTGATCACATCTCAACTAAAGTTATATTCCATACTCCACTTTTTGTAAGGAACAACTTGAATCTCTAATACCACTTATTAGGTACTGAGTTATACGACAACCGATATAATGAACAACCAAGCAATGTAGACCAAAACGAAGCACACAATTATATCTCGGTTAGGTGAACTTCATCCGGAGGAGAAATAACCGATATATTATTCAAGTAGAAAAGATATAAGAGTTACAACACTCTTACCAAAAATATATCCATCTCTTAAGCTTTACTAGAAGATACTCTGCTGTTACAATTGAGAAAACTTTCTGATGAAGTACTACCTCTCATAGAGGCCATTACATTGTTATGAAGATCTAGAGAAACCCTAGGTTGTAGTCTTGATCCAACATCATCCAATATACCCTGAAGAGAAAACCATAAGATAGGAGCCATACGATTTTATCTGGAGAAGAAATTGGGCTCAAATAGATTCACCAAAGACCTGACCCAAACTACAGCTCCAGCTAATTGCATTGCTCAATAGAGCAATCGACTGTGTTGCTAGTCGAGGAGGACACTGCCACTTGCTGTCGACTACTATTAATAGCAGTCATCTGACATTCCTTGACAACCCAGAACTGCAACTTCCTTTGGTCTCCATCTTCGCTTCGTCATATTCTCATCACATTGAACGTAGTATGTAAGACATACACCCAACACTTGTTGATTCTAAATTTGTTAGACTCCAAAGCATCCCTTGATTTTTTTTAATTTAGAAATAATTTTATTAGCTATTGTATTGCACTCGTATTGTTTCTATTTTTGAGTGCAACATTAGAACATGTAACTGGTTATATATACACATGAGTGTTAGGAAATTGGTGAGGTTTCTTAAATGAGTATTTTCACAGTGGAGAGAATGAGTTTGGAAGAGATGTAGGCATAACACAAGAATAAGAACACTCAAAATTTAATGTGGTTCAGTCAAAATCGACCTACGTCCACGAGCGAAAAAATGAAGATTTGATAATAACAAAAGGGGAGAATACAATAAATACACTCACTATATCTCACACATAAAAATTCACTCAAAAGAGAGACCAATCGTACTCTCTTACGCAAGACTCAAGAGAGATAAAAGATAATGAAAGAGAACTTCTCCCTGACTCTCTTGCTTCTTCTTGCTTTAGTTGGATAGCCCAAAAGCCCCTTATATAGACCTTCATATATGCATGTGATGCATGTTTATGACTATGCCACCAATCCCCACCAACTAAGCTTCCAACCAAGAAGCAAAGAAGTCTAACATGATGGTTGAACCATGTGTTTCATATGGTTCTTCCAAATGTGCATTTGTCTTGGTCTGGATTCTAGATGAGATGCTAATGGGTTTGTATTCAAGTCAGTATTAACAAATCTCCACCTTGACTTGAAATATAAAACTTCTCCACCTTAGCTTGAACACAATCGAGCCTCTGTGCGAAACCTCCATGTCTTCGCCGTAAGTCCCAAAGAGCTCAACCTCAGCTACTTCGAATGTTTTCTATTCAAAGATGTTTTAAGCAGTGACGGAACTTTGACAATGGTACAAGTTTTGTCAACATATCTGCTTGATTATCGGTAGTTCCAATTTTCTCCACTTGTTCATCCATGACATCCCGTACAAAGCAGTATCAGATATCAATATTTTTGATTCTCTCGTGATGAATATGGTAATGACAAATATTAATTGTCGATGTAACACCCTGCAAAATTAAGTAATGATAATTTTGTCATCGTGTGTTACGCACATGTATTTCGTACTATTACGAATAATATTCGTAAAGTATTTGTATATAAATGTCATAAGTATCTTATATTCTAATTATTTATATGTTCTCCATTTTCTCAACACTCATTTCAATCATATTTGTAGTCAACTCAAACATTTATTTTAATCCTTGTGTTTTACGTGTATTGCACGTGTTTTCGATACACGTGTCGATTACGTATATTTTTCCGTTACGTGAAATATCTGTAACACTATCAATATGAATATTTTACGTATGTTGTATTTTTATTGTTTATGAATACTTTCCATTCACCAGAATTTATTTTGTGTTCGAATATTTATTATTTTCTTTCGCACGTATTTTATACGTAAAATTTCATGCACATTTTATTCCTAAAATTTTATTAAGTCATGAGAAATTTTCTTCTCATTTTCTAATCACAAATGTATCATTTATTTTTAATTAAAATCCATAGGCCTAAAGATCATCTTAAAGCCCATTAGAAAAATTATTTAAAGGAAAAGCCCATTAGCTAAACTACATTTTAAAAAACATTTTTATCCTACACTTGTCATGTAACAATATGTACAATCAAATAAATAACAAGTATATACATTTAGGCTATAAAAAAAAATTAAACAAATGAATGAGAAGTGTGCACATGTGAGAAATCCAAAGGTTAGCCATGCATAAGAATATGAAGAGTTGGGAGTTTGCGGTAGTAATAGTGAGTGGGCATTTAAATTGGATAATGGGTATTTAATTTTGGGTAATGGGCGTCTCTTTATTCACTCATTTAACCCTATAAGTAGCCCCTCCTAATTCATTAAATCTTGCACCAAAATCCAAAAGAAACAAAAGATAAGAAAGAAAAGAAAAAAAAAGTTATATGGGTTCTTGCTTGGAGGAAGAAAGACTTGCTAGGAGAATAAGGGAGTCCCATTCTTGGAGCTCGGAGCTATCTACTAGGAGTTCATTTTCTTTTTCAATTAAGGTGGGTGTCTTATTGAACTTTCTAAAATTTAATATCATGCATGTGTAGGAAAATTGATATTTAAAATTGTTTATACATATGAGTAGTGGTTAATTTGTGATGATGATATTTAAATGAAATGCATGCTAATTAAAGGATTGTTATGTAGATAAGCTGAGATAATGTTTTTTGGGTGCATAGTAATACATTATATGAATTTGATATGAATTTGTACATAAAGTTGCTAATTCATGCTAAGAAAAGTTACTGTTTTGAGTTTAGTTTGCCCATCAGAAAATTGCATTTAATAAAATAGTTAGAATCTAGAGCTAAAACTTTTTTGAGAGCATCTTGTATATGTTAGGAATATCCCTTTAAAATTTCATAAGATTTGGAGGTCGTTTACTATTTTAATAAAATCTAAACTCAGAACTGGTTAGTAGTTGACTGGTTGCTGGAAATCTGTACACATTTCGATTTTTGATCAATTTAGCATTGTAAATGAAATAATTTGGGAAAAATCAGAACTAAAAAATTATAGTATACTCGTTAAACTTTTTGAAAAGTCTAAGAAATCAAATTTTCACAAAGAACTGAATTTATAATGAATTTTTCAAGACTGTACAATTGATAGTATTTCAGTATTTCCACCCTACTGTATATTTCGAAGAATTCAGGATTATATATACAGTATTTTGAGGAAACTTATAACAAAGAAATTGTAGTAGACTTGTATCCCTTTATTTTGATATAAAGAACACAATGTTTCATGAAATATATGATTTTCTATGATTTTTACCAATAGCATGAAATGCAGTCTTCTGACTTTGAATTTACTATTTTGAAAATGATACTTAGACGAAGTGATTGAGAATATTTTCTCACTGTTTTAAGTTATATTTTGGAAAAATAGACACTACAACACACAAGCTATTCTCCGGACATTTTTTTACGTATTCACCGGCGGTTTTTTACGCCGGTGAAACATTCACCGGCGTTTTAGAAACCGCCGGTGCAAATGCCGCCGAAGCGGGCGTCGCGGAAAGATAGGGGTATACACTGGCGTTTCTACCGGATGCCAGTAGATCTTGAAAATACACCGGTGGTCATAGAACGCCGGTATATGGGTGTTTCTGAGCGCCGTCCTTTTCCACAATATACATTCACCGGCGGTCACTTAACGCCGGTATATATCTTTTCACCGGCGTGTCTACAAACGCCGGTGTATGTTCAATAAATACCGGCGGTTGAAAAATGCCGGTGTATGCTTATTTCAAGGTGCCCTATTTTCCCTCCTTACAAGCACCGGCGTGTTGTAAACACGCCGCTATAGTGAGATTCACCAGCGTTTTCTAAAACGCCAGTGTTTCTGAGTACTGTTGCAGCTTATGGGTACACCGGCGTGTGTGGAAATGCCTCTCTATCGAACTTTCCAACTAATTAATTGGATACACCTGCATTTTATGAAACGCCGGTGTATGATCGTTTGTTTTTCCTGCTCCAATTTTTCATTCGCTTTCAATTCACAATTTCATTTAAAAAAATTGTAAACTAATTCACAACTGATTCAACCAATTTCAGGCATATTAATGTGCAAATCACAACCAAACACAAGAATTAAAGATAATAAAGTTTCGCACATAGTCCTCCATTAATCGTCCAAATTCACCGCAAAATTAACACAGTGTCATAATTAACAAATACAGTAATGAACATCCCAAATATCTCAACAATTACTTAAAACAACAATCCAGGACATAACAACAACAAGGACAACATAACAACAACAACTACAGTAGGCCGACCACAGATTCATACCCCTCGAGTCGCTTCAGTTCTGATCATCAGAATTTCCTTGATCTGGGAGACTCACATTTGATTGATTGATCGGACCGCTCTGTGAAAAAAAAACAATAAATTAGTTCAACACTAGACCACAATACAGAATATACATATTTTTTTAACTTGCAAAAAGATCTACCCAATTCATAAATTCTAAGATCAAAGTGCCAATTGCAAATGGAATTGTTAATGATATATAGAGAGGTAAAATAATTATATTACAGTGCTAAAAAACTAGTACTTATTTTTGTTTTTGAATATATCTAAAACAGTAAAACAAATGAAAATCAAGTATCTAACTTGAAACCTTTATATTCTCCTCTGATTGGGAATATTCACTATCTAAAACAGTAAAACAAACGAAAATCCAGTATCTAAGCATGTCTTTCATGGATTGTTCAGACAATCTATGAAACTGTCATCGTCGAAGGAAACCAAATATAAGAAAAATAAGAAAAATATATAAGAAGGGGCTCATATCAAGTGTAGTTTTATGGAACTGTCATCATGGAAGGAAACCAAATATAGAAGCCAGAAATGGAAACAGAAAGAGGAATAGTAGAGAATGAGGATACACCAGGCTAACATAGCGGCATTTTCCTCATCTCTCTCTCATCCCTTCTTTCTCTTCAACACACGCACACAAAGAGACATCAGCAACAACAGCAAGAGCGACAACTACAACAATAATAATAAATTATAATAAACGAGATGTCTCTATATGGGTTTCCAGATCTCCACTCGAGCGTTCTCTTTCTAATCACAGCCTAATTAAGAACATAGACGACATCCACTAAACAACTAAATAGTAACCCATTTTGGTAAAAAAATGGGTACACAGTGTAGCATACACCATATCAAGACTCTCAGGTACACAGTGTAGCATTGAATCCAAAAACATTCAGGTCGCAATTGCAGATGAAATGGAGGTCTTCTAGATCTTTTAAAAAAACCGCAACTGTATCCCTTGCCATTTCTCCATGCAATTTTGAGGTAAGTGTATGAAATTGGGGTCTTGATTACTGAAACAATACTATCTAGTTGGGCTTCGAAAATAATTAAGTTAGAGATATATGAAACAATGTTTAGATGATTTTCATTGACCCATATCATCTATGCAGTCGTCCTGAAATCATATCATACGATGAGTCAAACCAGATTAAGCCTCTAGGTGAATTGGAGGAACACTTTGATGTGTACATTCCTCCAACTCAAATACATGGAAAAGCAAACCAGCATTATGCGATAGATATAGTCAAAATTATCGATAATTTTTCATCCTCATCACTGGGGAAGGTTAGTTCCACCAGTGACAGATCACTGGGGAAAGTGAAATCATCTGTTGGATTTTTGACTATATATCCTCATCACTGGGGAAGGTTAATATCTTCTTGTTGGTACTTGCCTTTCCCTCTTTACAAAGTGTTGCTAATCTTTTTTAGGTTGCAAGACTAGTGATTTTGACAAGGATAGAACTGCTCTTATTATATAAATAGTCATAAGGTAAGGAAACTTTAAACAAATATTTTATGTAGGTGTTTGTTGTTTTCTTGAGCACTACATATGTGTTGTGGATGAACTCACTATGTAACGTGGAGGCCATGTAACAGGCTACGTATTCTAGCATCTCAAATTAATCTCATACTGAGATTTCATTGAAACTTAAACTTCCTTGAACATTCAAAAGACATGATTTTTTTTAAGTAAGAGCATAAAATATATTAACTAAACAAGACAGGTAAATATGGAACAAGCAAGCTATAATGGGCTTAAAACAGTATATCCAGAATGCCAATGCAGAAAGTAAAGGGCTTAAAACAAAATTAAAGAATGCAAATTTGTTAGGATACAAGATATACTAGCAGTTTCGAAGTGAAAATTCCAAGGTACATAGAGGCTTCACCGGATTCAAGTTAGATACGAAGATATTTAATAATTGTCAACATTCAATAGATTGTATACTTTAAATTACTGATTATAGCATGCCTTTTTCACTTAAAAAGTGAGAAAGAAACAAGAAACTACAGGAAATATAAGCTAAACACACACCTGTGCACACAGATGCAGTTCAATGATATCAAAGACTACTGAGATGTACATATATACTCCAGTTCAACAATTGGCTTAGCATTAAATATTGAAGTATAGATCATTGTACCAAACGATAACATTTTTAGACTTTAGATGTAGAAGATATTAAACGATTTTTTTAAAAACAAAAACAAAAAAAGGTAAACTATGACTCCAAATAATCCCTGGATTAGTACAAATAAACCATCGTATGTGCAGCACCCAATTAGGATTAAATTGCAGTTTACTAGTGTATGTAATTATTTTGATAGTTACAGCCTTACAGGACTCTTTAGTAAACTGTAGCTCAGGGGAAGGCAAAGAGGAAAGAACAGAGCTAGCCATAGGAATCAAAGGTAAGGGGTCCAAAGTTCACCTTTTGAAAAGCCATTTGCCAAAATCTATACCCTTAAAACTAGGCTAACTAGCCAAAAATAGGATCCTGACAACCTAAAACAAGCTACAACCTGAGGACTACATAGCTAAAGGAAACAGAGATAAAAATTTCAATTATTTGTATTAACTTTTATGGGCAGTTTCCTGTTTCCTACACAATATAATTGATTTATGAAAATAGATGAATAATGCTGTTTTGGAGTTTTGGATTACAAACAAAATCAGAAACCCGTTCTTAAATCAACTATATGGATATGATCTTCTGTTGCAATAATCAGAATGATGGTCCAGATTTCTGAATGCTGAAAGAGCAGCATACTGGTGCATCTATATAACTCGGAGAAATTGGCAATGGTTCAATAATAGTAAGAGGCTAAGAGAAAATGGATAAGCAAGTTAGACTGCAGATAGAACATAACCCACCAAAGAAACCAACTTCTGAAAGTAAGGGATCCAACATAGTACCTATTTTCCGGAAAGGAAGTTGATTGGAAGCCCTACTTAACTATTAAAAGATCTACCGCCAGACACAACTTATCTATTATAAACATATGTCTACTGAACAAGCCCATAAAGATCTGAGAATCATGGCAGTAAGCTATTTAGGGATCCAAAGTGTTGCTAATCTTTTTGACTATGCGATAGATATAGTCAAAAGATTAGCAACAGATGATTTCACTTTCCAACTGGTATGATCCAAAAATCCAACTCGCATGTTCAAGATATATTATTTTTCCTTTTTAGGATATATTCTTAATATTTTTTGTAGTTAATGATCCCCTGTTTTGAAACAACTAGGTTACAAAAATGGATGCTGAGTATTTTCCACCAAGGGAAAGAAGTAATTCTATAGAATGAAGCACCTACAGATCTTTATATTTTGGTATCAGGAGCAGTGGTTAGTAGTAGTATAACTTCTAATAGATTTATAACTAAATCAATTATATATTTATATCCACAACTAATTTATGTTTTTTGATGACACAGGAATTAAGAGCACATGTAGATTGTGATGAACAAGTAAGAATAACTTCCCTTTATATATACTTGACATCCATTTGTTCAAATATCAAAGGTTGATATTATAAAACATTATGTAGATATAATGATATATCACCCCCCGACCCAAAAAAAAAGGAAGAACTTGTCTTAGGTCTGTACATATATGGTATAAGATGGTTAAGTCCATATATTTAACTAAGAATTATGGAAAGAACACCTCCACTTGAAGTGGAAATCATTTGTGAGACTTCACAGAGAGAGTTAGCTTTTAATATTTGCACAAACAATGCTAATGGAACAGAATTTCTGTGTGATCAAGCAGAAATAAAAATTTGTACTTCATGAGGATTAACAAACCAACATAATTACAAAAAATTAAAAAAGTGAGATTTGTAACAAATTCAACTACAATGATAGTTTGATGCAAATGACACTAAGCATAGTTTAATGTAAATGACACCAAGCAATAGAAAATAGACAGATAATTAAACCAATTATTAAATTCACATACAACATGTTCGGAATTACAAGACATAATATTACAACAAGATTTAAGACACGAAAATTATAGAACATATAATACTGAGATTGAAAAATCAAGTAAACAATACGACATCTTCCAATACATTGCCCTCTTCTCCATCCTTGCGGAGCCAAGTCCCGCAAATTCCGCCGTCGGCTGTGTTTACATCAAACATAGGAAACTCAGAAGCAATGTAACTATTCATGACTTCACCGTCTTCTTCTTCTGAAGTATCGCCCAGTTGGAATAAATCTCTTGGTTGCATAACGAGAGCCACATACGATTTTGGCAGGGTTGGATCTTCAATGTAGAACACTTGTTGCACTTGGGATGGGAACACAAATGGTTCGTGGCTAATGTGTGTACCGATGTGAATCAATTTTGAGAAGTTTACAACTGTGAAGCCTAACTTATCCTTGTTATTAGCAAAATTCCTATTAAACTCAGCCCAATTCCCATGAAATAAGACAACACGAAAATGACCAAAATAATTCAACTCAATAATATCCGTGAGCACTCCATAGTAGTCGAGATCTCCATCTACAGGCCTCGTGTCCGACTTGGAAGCATAACTTCTAGTCTTAGAAGTCACTACCATTCCACTATTTTGAGATTTCAAATTACATTCACGATCCTTAGTACGAAATCTAAAGCCATTGAATATGTATCCTCCGTATCTTTTGACCATCTTATAGGGACCTTTGGCAAAGATGTCTCTACACCCTGCAGATACCTGGAACAAAAATGTGAACACTCCTCTGATAAATATCCCTGAGCTATTGAACCTTCAGGATATGCTCTATTTTTAACATAACCCTTGAGCCGATATAGGTACCTAAACATGTACAATTAATAAATTAGAGCGGAGTAGGGGATTAAAAGAAATGAGCTTTTGAGAATTCAGTTTTGTAAGATTCATGAATTCTTTTACCTCTCAATGGGGTACATCCACCGATAGTGAACAGGACCGCCGATTCTGGCTTCACCAGCAAGGTGGATTATCAAGTGAATCATTATAGCGAAGAACGACGGAGGAAATATCATCTCCATTTTACTAAGTGTCAATGCCACGCGCTGCTCCAATTGGTCAATATCTTCAACACAAGCATTCTTGAGCAAATACCTTTATATATGCTACAAAGATCTTTCAGGACAGTAGTGATTTGCTCACACATTGAAGACCTTAGGGTCACAGGAAGGAGATCCTGCATTAGGATGTGGTAGTCGTGTGACTTTAGACCCTGAAGCCTCTTCTCTTTAAAGTTGACACATCTTGCTATGTTAGAAGAATAGCCATCAGGAACTTTAAGTTCCAGTAGAACTTTACAAAATAATTCCAACTCCGATTTTGACATTGAATAGATTGTAGGAGGTAGGAGTACTTTCCCGTTTGGTAATTTCTCTGGGTGCAACTCATATCGGATGCCCATTGACTTCAAATCAAGTCGACTCTTGAAATTGTCCTTTGTCTTCCGGTCATCTCACATAACTGTTCCTATACAATTTTCACCAATATTTTTTCCGATATGCATCACATCTAAATTATGTCGCAATAAGTTGAATTCCCAATACGGCAACGTGAAGAAAATACTCTTCTTCTTCCATGCACCTAAACTCGTCATGTTCTGATACTCATCTTCGCCACTGATGAACACAATATTGTTCACATTTAGAGGCAATAATCTTAATGGAATTAGACATTTAAAAGCTCTATATGTGGTATTTAACTCTTATTTTCTCTTTTCCATAGGAAACAGCTTATAACAGCAAAACGAAGCAGTTTCAGGACTTCAAGGATAATACACAGCAAACTGCAGAGGATCAGTCGACTGTTCCCCAAAGACAGTCGACTGGACAGGAGAAGCTGATTTTCCACAACTCTCGACACAGTCGACTCACTCTCAAAAGACAGTCGACTGGCCTGATCAAAGATGAAATCTCCAGAAGTCTCGACACAGTCGACTGGTTCGAAGACAAGTCGACTGGTCTGCGGCGGAGTAAACAGATAAGATATTCGAAGATTCACCCAAATCTAACTCCGAATCTATTTGAAACCAGATCTTATGCAACGAATCAAATCTAGAGACTGGGGATTTCCAAGAGCACGTGGTGAACAGATAAGGAAGGAAAGAAGAAAAGAGAAAGATATAAATCATCAAATAAAATAAAGAAGGATTTTGCTGAATTTGTGGAAACCCTAATTCTCAGCCGTGTTCTATAAATATCAGAAAAGAAGCATTATTGGGAGGGCCGCCAGAATCCATCGCCACCCACAACCAGATCACAAAGTGCTGAACTATCAAGTCATCAAAAAAGAGCTTCATTCTATCAGCATCGAAGAAGGAGAAGAGGAGAGCCAGTACTCGAAGGCAGTCGACTGTGTGACAGCCAGTCGACTCAATTGCCGGAATCCATTAGTTTATTTCTTCTCTCTTTATTCTTTTATGTTGATCATGTATTCAAACTTGTTGATTAATAAAGCTATTATTATGTGGAACTAATTTCATAGTTGGGTTGATCGAAACCGTAGTTATGTAATGCTATATTCTTCTGAATGCTTCTATATTACTTATTGATTAAATCTAATTGAATTGATATAGATTGATAACAGTCAAACTTGTTCAGGAGTTATAAGTACAGTCGACTGAAGGTGAGAGCCAGTCGACTGCCATACAGAATCTGATATTATCAAGTTTGTGAGTTAGAAATCTGAATCTGTTATATGAGCATATTGAGACGACCCGTATCTCGTGCTTATAACTTGTAACAAGGGAATCTTTAGGGTTCTTGGTTTAATCAACTTGAAGGATCTAGATCTGATACCAATTTCTAGAACTTCAAGTGTTTGTTCGTTTCCACTGATCTTATGTTTTCTTTAAGTACAACTTAGTAAATACTAGGCTGACTACTTGATGAAAGAAACGAATTAGAGTAGATACCATGCCTAATTCTTGGCTTAGGGAAACAATACTTTAAGGAGTAGATACCATGCCCTTGAAGTGAACAAACATGAGTAATTAGAAGTAAGTTCAGAAGGTGACTTAGCATTACTAACTATTGGTGGAGATCAACAACCCAGCTATTCAAAAGATATTTGTGATTCAAACACCTCTCACTTTAGTTTTTACCTACCAGTTCTTTTAGATCTTTAAAACAACTCTCATTTATTTTTATTCTTAGTTTTATTGATTAGTAAGTTGAAATCTACAATCTTTGTGGGATCGACCCTTGCTATTACTACGATTTGATTCGTGCACTTGCGAGGTTTTATAATTTGTGTCTAGTTATTCTATTTATTTAGGTAGCTAGATTAGCACAACAAGTTTTTGGCGCCGTTGCCGGGGATTGTTTAGTATTTTAACTTACAAGTCAGTAGAATTTTCATTAGTTTTTCTTTTCTTTTATTAATAATTTTTCTTTTAGGTTACAGGACTTTGGTGAATGCACGGTAGACGATCACTTCGTCCAGAGCTACTACCAATTGACGCAGAAACAGAACGCACCTTGCACAGACTAGGTAAGCTTCTCACAGCCAACCAGTCGACTGTTGTACGGACCCAGTCGACTGCAATGAGACAGATTTCACAGGGAAGAATGGCTGAAGAAATACAAAATTGAGTACCAATGCAGGACAAATTCACTCCTAAGAATATTGAGCAACCTTCCTGCATTGCTTTTCAACCTAATGCCACAGGGAACATGCATCTATCTCCTCATTTACTTAGTATGGTTCCCCACTTTAGTGGCAAACCAGATGAAGAGCCTCATCTTCATCTGCAAGACTTTTTCGATCTTTGCAGGACACAAAGCGTCCAAGGGCTTACCGCTGAACAAATCAGGTTAATCTTGTTTCCTTTTTCTTTAAAACTTAATGCTAAGTTGTGGTATAATTCTTTGGAACCAGGATCAATTAATTCATGGGAGCAATTGGCAACAAAATTTTTGAAAGAATTCTTTCCGGCCCAGAAAACCAAACAACTAAAAAGGGAGATTCAACTCTTCCAACAAAAGGATGGAGATTTATTCTTCGAAGCATGGAAGGACTTCAAGAGCAAGCTTCTCAAGTGTCCTACTCACAATATGCCTAAGGATGATCAGGTACAAGCTTTTTATGAAGGTTTAAATGACACTAACAAAGCAATTGTTGATGCAGCTTGCAATGGAATTTTGATGAGGAAAAGTGGAGAAGAAGCCATTGAACTTTTTGAAGAACTCAGCGAGAACTCCCAACAATTCTCAACAAGAAGGGGACCTACGAAAAAACAGGGAGTTTACGAAATCTCTAATAGTAATAACATTCAATTAGAAATGGCAAACATGAATAAGAAAATTGATATGCTTGTTAATGCAATGTCGACGATGGGTGGAGTTAAAAATCAAACAAATGAAATGTGTGCAATTTGTTCTCATTTAGATCACACAACTGATACATGTCCCATGTCTACTTTTACAGATCAGGAGCATGCGAATTATGTGGGTCGAGGAGTGTTTCCACCAAAGAATAATCCTTTCTCGAGCATATACAATCCAGGATGGAGGAATCATCCAAACTTCTCATGGAGCACTAATCAAAATAATCAAGGGAATCAATTCACACAAAGACATGCAAGGAACCCTCAGATGGGAAGTGGGTTTGAAAGACCAGCCCCAGAACAGAAGAAGTTGGATTTTGAATCCACCGTTCTTCAATTGCTCCAACAACAACATCAAACAAGCAACCAACAAGGACAAGCAATTCAGAAGTTGGAAACCCAAATTGGTCAGATTGCAAAAGAGTTAAGCGAAAGAAAGGCAGGAGAACTCCCTTCACAAACCATACCAAACCCTGGAGGTCAAGAACAGCTCCAAGCAGTCACAACACTAAGAAATGGTAAGATAATTGACAACATGGTTGGAACACATACAGACAAACCAGATACACAACCATCAAAAGCTTTAGGTTCAAGTAAGGTAAGTGAAAGAGTAGGGACAGTTCCACCACCATTCCCTCAAAGGTTAGTCAATAAAAAGAAAGAACAACATTTATTTGACGTCTTTGAAACTCTCAAAAAGGTAGAAATTAATATTCCCCTACTTGATGCTATCAAACAAATTCCTTCTTATGCCAAATTTTTGAAAGACTGTTGTACTCACAAAAGAACATTTCAGGTTAAGGAGGATGTGGCCTTGACAGAAGAAGTGAGTGTTGTTTTATTCAGAAAATTACCACCTAAACTGAAGGATCCAGGTAGTTTTACCATTCCTTGCAAGGTTGGTGAGCACTTCTTTGAAAAGGCACTGCTAGACTTGGGAGCAAGCATCAATCTTCTTCCTTACTCGGTTTACGAAAAGCTTGGATTGGGGGAACTCAAGCCAACATCCATCACTTTGCAATTGGCTGATCGCAGCATAAAAAGACCCAGAGGTATTTTAGAAGATGTCCTAGTTCAGGTAAATGATTTTATTTTGCCTGCTGATTTTGTTGTGTTAGATATGGAGGAATCTTCAATGTCATCATCTCTACCGATCATATTAGGTAGGCCCTTTATGAGTACAGCTGATATAAAAATTTGTGTTAAAAAGGGTATTATAAGTATGAAGATAAACGGAGAAAAAGTGGAATTTAAAATGTTTGATACACTAAAATTACCACAAGATGATCATGAATGCTATAATATTGATGTGGTGCAGGAGATTGTTGATCAAACATTTCAGGTACATAGCGTTGAACCACTACAAGCCACAATCACTCAATCTCTAACTTTATCTCATGTTGAACAGGAATATGATGACTGGAGGATTGCAGAGACAGTACATCACCTTGAAACTCCACAGTCATATTCAGGTAAGCCTGCACCTTTATTTGAAAGATTGGTGTCTGATAAAAATTGTTCTTCTACAGATCAGGCGACTGATGAACAGAGTAAGTCGACTGGTGTTCTAACCAGTCGACCAAACCCAGACACCCAGAACAAGTCGACTGCTGACATAGACCAGTCGACTGGACAGAAGCATCCAGACATAGAACTCAAGCAGCTGCCCGACCATTTGAAGCATGCATTTTTGGGCGAGAACCAGACACTGCCGGTGATAATTGCTGCAAACTTAAATGCACAGGAAGAAGAAAAGCTGCTGAAGGTATTGCGAGAACACAAAAATGCAGTAGGATGGACCATTGCAGACATCAAGGGAATAAGTCCATCCAAATGCATGCATAGAATACTCCTGGAAAACAATACAAAACCTAGCAGAGAGGCACAACGAAGGCTTAACCCAAACATGAAGGAAGTGGTAAGAGCAGAAATTCTGAAGCTACTAGATGTTGGCATCATCTATCCTATCTCAGACAGCAAATGGGTAAGTCCTATACATGTAGTACCTAAGAAAAGTGAAGTTACAGTGGTTACAAATGAAGAGAATGAACTTATCCCAACAAGAGTAACCACAGGATGGAGGGTATGCATTGACTACAGGAAATTGAACAATGAAACCAGGAAAGATCACTTCCCTCTTCCTTTTATTGATCAAATGTTAGAAAGATTAGCAGGATATAGTCATTATTGTTTTTTAGATGGTTATAGTGGCTATAATCAAATTGCTATTGCTCCAGAAGATCAAGAAAAGACCACTTTTACATGTCCTTTTGGTACTTTTGCTTACAGGAGGATGCCGTTTGGATTGTGCAATGCTCCAGCTACATTTCAAAGATGCATGATGAGTATATTTTCAGACATGGTGGAAAGGTTCATTGAGGTATTTATAGATGACTTTAGTGTTTTTGGATCTTGTTTTGATGAATGCCTCAACCATTTGCAGCTTGTGCTTAAAAGATGTGAAGAATGCAATTTAGTGCTGAATTGGGAAAAGTGCCATTTCATGGTACAACAAGGTATCGTGTTGGGACATGTGGTGTCCAAAAGGGGAATAGAGGTAGACAAGGCAAAAATTGATATAATATCAAAACTACCCCCTCCCACTACAGTTAAGGGTGTTAGGAGTTTTCTTGGACATGCGGGGTTTTATAGAAGATTCATAAAAGATTTTTCAAAAATCTCCAAACCCCTTTGTGACTTGTTGGCTAAGGATGTTGAGTTTGTATGGACAGAAGAATGTACGAATGCTTTTAATACATTGAAAAATCTTCTCATTTCTGCACCTATAGTCATGGCACCAGATTGGAGCCATCCTTTCGAGCTCATGTGTGATGCAAGTGATTATGCTTTAGGGGCTGTTTTAGGTCAACGAATCAATAAGAAACCTCATGTTATTTACTATGCTTCTCGAACTTTAAACGATGCACAGCTAAATTATTCCACTACTGAAAAAGAAATGTTAGCTGTTATTTTTGCTGTAGAGAAGTTTAGATCATATTTAATTGGTGCTAAAGTTATTGTTTTTACTGACCATGCTGCCTTGAGATATTTGTTTGATAAAAAGGATGCTAAGCCTAGATTAATCAGATGGGTGCTGTTGCTTCAAGAATTTGATCTTGAGATTAGAGACAAGAAAGGAAGCGACAATGTTGTGGCAGATCACATGTCCAGATTACTGCACGAGGAAGAGAGAAATGTGCCCCCGCTGAATGAAAATTTCCCAGATGAACAACTCTTTGAAATCAATGTGCAACCTCTCGGGGCAGTCGACTGGTCCTTAAACCAGTCGACTTGTCTCTCTGAACAACTCCCCTGGTTTGCTGATATTGTCAATTTTCTAACTGCTCATGTTTTCCCTCCAGGTATGGCACATCAGGAAAGAAAAAGATTGGTGGCTCTGTGCAAACACTTTTATTGGGATGACCCTTATCTATTCAAATTCTGCCCTGATCAAATTATACGAAGATGTGTGGCAGACGAAGAACAAATGAGTATTCTACAACACTGCCACCAATATGCCTGTGGAGGACATTTTGGACCAAAAAGAACAGCATTAAAGGTATTGCAATCTGGTTTTTATTGGCCCAATGTATTCAAAGATGCTTTTTCTTTTTGCAGGACTTGCGACAAATGCCAAAGGACAGGCAACATCTCTTCTAGAAATCAAATGCCACTGCACAACATACAAGTAATCGAGCTTTTTGATGTCTGGGGAATCGACTTCATGGGTCCTTTTCCTAACTCATTTGGTTATTTATATATTCTTGTTGGTGTAGATTATGTGTCTAAATGGGTCGAGGCTGTCCCCTCCAAAACTAATGATCACAAAGTTGTTATCAAGTTCTTGCAGGAGAACATTTTCACTAGGTTTGGTACACCACGAGCGATAATTAGTGATGGAGGGAGCCATTTCAACAACTTTCCATTTGCTTCGTTAATGAAGAAGTATGGTATTACACATAGAGTGGGCACCCCATATCATCCTCAAACCAGTGGACAAGTGGAGATTAGCAATAGAGAGATCAAGAGCATCTTGGAAAAGACAGTCAATACAAGCAGAAGGGATTGGTCACTACGCTTGAACGATGCATTATGGGCTTACAGAACCGCATTCAAGACACCAATTGGCATGTCACCATACCGTTTAGTCTTTGGAAAAGCATGTCATCTGCCGGTAGAATTGGAACACAAAGCGTATTGGGCCATCAAAAGGTTCAATTTTGATATGAAACAGGCAGGTGACAAAAGGAGATTGCAACTAAACGAGCTTCAAGAGTTGAGGCATGACGCTTATGAAAATGCCAAGCTATACAAGGAAAGGACTAAGTTATACCATGATAAACAATTAGCAAGGAAGGAGTTTTATGAAGGACAAAAGGTATTGATCTACAACTCAAGATTAAGACTCTTTCCAGGTAAGCTTAAGTCACGATGGTATGGACCATATATTGTCACAAAAGTCTTTCCACATGGAGCATTGGAAGTTCACAACGAAGAAAAAAATCAAACATTCAAGGTGAACGGGCATAGAGCGAAGCCATACATAGAGATGAGTCTAGAACCGCAAGAGGAAGATGTGAATCTTCAAACCATTCAAAACATAGCATGACTTCATCAAGTCTAGCTGAAGACAGAAAACACAGCGCTTATTGGGAGGCAACCCAATTCTTCATGGGAGTATTTACACTTTCCCTTTATTTTATTTCAGTTATTCATTATTATTTTTCTTTTAGTTATTTTTATTTTCAGTATCTTCTTACTAGATGGTGACACATGCCTATTTTTATATTTTCTTTCGAACATTGAGGACAATGTTCCATCTAAGTTTGGGGGTATTAGGGTTATTTTTAGAGTCTTTTTGAAAATTTTAGGATAAACAATTTCTTATAAAGTAAGAAGAAGGATACTTATTTACTTTAGGATTGTTGAATTTCATAATTCCCTACGAAGTTATAGAAGCCATGCGATTATACATAATAAATAAATGTGATGCTTTTTCTGATGATTATTCCCTTTAGATCTAGTCCTAAATTGAGTTTAAGTAAATAGAGTGATAAAACAATATATATATATATATATATATATATATATATATATATATTTAAATAAAGTCAATCTACTCCAATGTTTTGAGTGCCTAGTAACTAGGGGTATTCATCACCAATGTTTACCCTTACGTCAAACGGCAACCCAAAATACGAGTATGCAAAGCACTTTAGAGAGTGTGACTTGTTGAGTAACCGGGTGGATACATCACAAATGTTTCGCATTCGCGTCAAAAGGCAAGTGACATCTTTAGAGAAGAGGCTATAAAAAAATTAAAAAAAAATTAAAAAAAAAAAAAAAAACTCTAGTTTGCTACTCGGTTTGTAGTAGAGGAAAGGGATAATCACAGACTGAGTAGTTGCATACTATAACTACATTAATCGCATGACAAATATGATTAAGTTTGGGAACTATGAATAGACAATTGCACTGGAGAAAGTGGGTATGCTTGTTTTTACTTTATCTGAAACTGTTTGTAGTTTTATATATTGATGTCCACATAATAAGAAATCTTGGTGGTTGAGTTTATTACTCCCTTGTTCATAAATTCACTTTTTGCTTGAGGACAAGCAAAAGCTAAGTTTGGGGGTATTTGATGAACACAATATTGTTCACATTTAGAGGCAATAATCTTAATGGAATTAGACATTTAAAAGCTCTATATGTGGTATTTAACTCTTATTTTCTCTTTTCCATAGGAAACGGCTTATAACAGCAAAACGAAGCAGTTTCAGGACTTCAAGGATAATACACAGCAAACTGCAGAGGATCAGTCGACTGTTCCCCAAAGACAGTCGACTGGACAGGAGAAGCTGATTTTCCACAACTCTCGACACAGTCGACTCACTCTCAAAAGACAGTCGACTGGCCTGATCAAAGATGAAATCTCCAGAAGTCTCGACACAGTCGACTGGTTCGAAGACAAGTCGACTGGTCTGCGGCGGAGTAAACAGATAAGATATTCGAAGATTCACCCAAATCTAACTCCGAATCTATTTGAAACCAGATCTTATGCAACGAATCAAATCTAGAGACTGGGGATTTCCAAGAGCACGTGGTGAACAGATAAGGAAGGAAAGAAGAAAAGAGAAAGATATAAATCATCAAATAAAATAAAGAAGGATTTTGCTGAATTTGTGGAAACCCTAATTCTCAGCCGTGTTCTATAAATATCAGAAAAGAAGCATTATTGGGAGGGCCGCCAGAATCCATCGCCACCCACAACCAGATCACAAAGTGCTGAACTATCAAGTCATCAAAAAAGAGCTTCATTCTATCAGCATCGAAGAAGGAGAAGAGGAGAGCCAGTACTCGAAGGCAGTCGACTGTGTGACAGCCAGTCGACTCAATTGCCGGAATCCATTAGTTTATTTCTTCTCTCTTTATTCTTTTATGTTGATCATGTATTCAAACTTGTTGATTAATAAAGCTATTATTATGTGGAACTAATTTCATAGTTGGGTAGATCGAAACCGTAGTTATGTAATGCTATATTCTTCTGAATGCTTCTATATTACTTATTGATTAAATCTAATTGAATTGATATAGATTGATAACAGTCAAACTTGTTCAGGAGTTATAAGTACAGTCGACTGAAGGTGAGAGCCAGTCGACTGCCATACAGAATCTGATATTATCAAGTTTGTGAGTTAGAAATCTGAATCTGTTATATGAGCATATTGAGACGACCCGTATCTCGTGCTTATAACTTGTAACAAGGGAATCTTTAGGGTTCTTGGTTTAATCAACTTGAAGGATCTAGATCTGATACCAATTTCTAGAACTTCAAGTGTTTGTTCGTTTCCACTGATCTTATGTTTTCTTTAAGTACAACTTAGTAAATACTAGGCTGACTACTTGATGAAAGAAACGAATTAGAGTAGATACCATGCCTAATTCTTGGCTTAGGGAAACAATACTTTAAGGAGTAGATACCATGCCCTTGAAGTGAACAAACATGAGTAATTAGAAGTAAGTTCAGAAGGTGACTTAGCATTACTAACTATTGGTGGAGATCAACAACCCAGCTATTCAAAAGATATTTGTGATTCAAACACCTCTCACTTTAGTTTTTACCTACCAGTTCTTTTAGATCTTTAAAACAACTCTCATTTATTTTTATTCTTAGTTTTATTGATTAGTAAGTTGAAATCTACAATCTCTGTGGGATCGACCCTTGCTATTACTACGATTCGATTCGTGCACTTGCGAGGTTTTATAATTTGTGTCTAGTTATTCTATTTATTTAGGTAGCTAGATTAGCACAACAGCCACATAGATCGGTCTCCTCATCTTGCTCCCGCCTTGCCCTTTTCTTGCCCTTTTTGCTGACTTGTGGTTTTTTCCATATTTGAACTGATGACCATCTACCCGCCTCAAAATATCTAACCCAGAAGAAGCTCCAGGAGCATGTTCCCACTCGTCGGTACCATCAAATGTCGCTGTCTCTTCCCAAAATATGTGTGTGTCAGGCAACCATCTCCTATGACCCATATAGCAAAACTTTCTACTATTGTACAACCACCTTGAACTAGTTTGGTCAGCACAACAAGGACATGCATAACGTCTTTTAGTACTATATCCAGATTAATTTGCATATACTGGAAAATCATTGATTGTCCAAGACAACACGACCCGAAAAGAAAATGTTTCTTTAGCCATTGCATCATAGGTTGGAACACCCACCCACAATTTCTGAAGTTCATCTATTAACGGCTGTAGGTACACATCTATATTATTTCCAGGACCTTTCGGTCCAGGAACTATCATGGACAAAATAAATGAGGACTGCTTCATGCATTTCCAAGGCGACAAATTGTATGGTATTAACACAACAGGCCATATGTATGTACTACTCATTTGCCTCAAAGGGTTGAAACCATCACTAGCTAGTCCAAGTCTCACATTCCGAGGATCTTCCGCAAAATCGGGATATCTTTCATCAAATTTTTTCCAAGATTGAGAATCAGCAGGATGTCTAAGAATCCCATCATTAATGCGACCTTCAGCATGCCATTTCATATCAAAAGAAGTTTTCGAAGACATAAAAAACCTTTGTAGCCTATGAATCAAAGGAAAGTAATGCAATATTTTGGCAGGCTTCTTTTTCCTACTTCGCTTAGTAGATCCACTGGCTTGATCGTCTTGATTTGGTGTTTCTGACCATTTCGAAGAACCACAGACTTTGCAATTCTCCAGACTTTCCTTACCTCTCGTGAAAAGCATACAATCATTTGGACATGCTGCTATCTTCTCATACCCTAGATCGAAAGAACTTAGGAATTTTTTGATTTTATAGGCTGAGTTTGGAATACAGATTTCTGGAAATGCTTCATTCAACAGTTCAAGTAGCATACTGAAGGACTTAGCAGACCACCCGTTTAAATATTTAATCTGAAATAGTCTGACAATGAATGAGAATTTAGAGAATTTGGTGTAATCGCGGTACAGCGGAGTACTAGCATCTTCAAGCAACTTAGCGAAGGATTCTTACTGTTTATTATTTTCAGGGGCGGGGTCAGGCATTTCCTCGTCCACCCCACCACCAATGTGTGATGTTTCTGTTGACTCATTATGAACTTGAGTTGTTGGATTATTGGTGTGGAAAGAAACATTATGAATCCCCAAGGCGTCTTGCAACAAAGCATGCATCTCATCGGGAACACTTAAGTCTTCATTCACTAAGGGCTCATCTTCATTTTCTAATACAACCGGACGAACAGGAGCTAACGTATGATCCTCTCCATGACAAAACCACCGTGTGTACCCTTGAAGAAAATCGTTGACAACCAAATGTGTATGTACTACGTCACATGTCCCCAAATTACAATTTGTACACTGGAGGCATGGACAAAGGATTAGGTTGGGATCACGGGAATGTCGTTTGGCAAAGATAATAAAATCTTTAATACCATCTCGGTACTCCTTGGATAATCGTGGTTTACTAATCCAACTTCTATCCATTATAACAATAGCACACAATCTGAAATTAAAATTTGATATATTAAATAGTATTAGATTTAAAAGGTATTTTTTATATTTAATTTTACCTTTTTTAAAACCATCCCTAGCTGTAAATAAATAAACGATATAACAATTAACTATAAAATAAAGAAATCTCGGCTCCAAAAATGTATAAAAAAACAATTAAATCTTAATACAATCTACTCTATTCACATAACCCTAAACTACCTTTGTGGAAATTATCTCAACCACCTTAGTGGCATTTTTTCACACACCTTGTGTTCGAGTGTAATATCGATTCGATTATAGTCTCCCCTGTATTTGGCTTTCCGTTCAAGGAGATGATGATGGTAAAGGATATTTGCTGAGGAAGAGGAATAGGACGAATAACGAGGGCACCGTGCTGTAAATACGATAACAAGAAGATCTGATGACTCATGAACTATTCTGTTCATGGCTACTAATAATCAGTTACTTATCCCAAAATAATAATAATAAGAATAATAATAATAATAAACCCTAACATGTATGCTAGCTTATAGTAGCAGTGAAAGTGTTGATAATTAGATAGACGATACAAAGATAGCAAACCTGCACTGACTTTACAACGCCGATAAAAGTGGAACAAATAGCTACTAGCAAACAATTCTCATATTCTCAAATTAACAAATTTCCAAATTCTATACTTCACAAATTAACAAATTCTCAAATTCTCAAATTTTCAAACTCTCAAATTCTCAAATTCTCAAATTCTCTACTTTCCAAATTCTCAAATTCTCAAATGAACACACACCTCTTCCTACACATACAGAGTTATTAATTAACGATATTCAAACCTTTCCTAACATGTACGATCTGAGAATATAGAGAGAGAGAGAAGACAATGAATCAATATCCTCCGTTTTTCTAGATAAACTTGTAGAAGAACGTAGCTAATATTCTACCTATGAGCCAAATTGAATCTTGATTTATGAGTAAAATAGGAATTAGGAAGAACATGCTGGAGGGAAATTTCCGAAGATAGGAATTAGGAATTAGCAAAATATTCTACATTAGGAATTAGTAAATTTCCGAACATGCTAGAGCCAAATTGAACATGCTGGAAAGAAGTAAAATATTCTACATGCTGGAGTAAAATAGGAATTAGTAAAATAGGCACTACAAAATCAAGAGAAATTTTCGAAGATACCGTGAAAAGGAGGAGGGAGACGGCTCGACGACTTGAGAGGTTGAGGAGGTGTTGTCACGAAGCTTGAGACGACGAGGTCAACGACGGTGGACAACCACGAGCGGGCGACGGGATAGGGTTAGGTTTCAGGTTAGCGGAGAGGGAGGGGAAGCTTCATGCGGTGGCGTAGGAGAGAGAGGGGGGGGGCGACAAGCGTCACTGTTGGAGGCGTGGGATGGTGTAGGGTTTTCGATCGCAAAGCGCGCGAAAGAGAGAGAGGGAGGAGGGAAAACGAAGGCGGGCGAAATGGGTTTGGGAAATTAGTGAGCGAAATGTTAGGGTTCGCGGGGATTTATCCAAGTTAATTCACCGGCGTTTGAAATTACAAACGCTGGTAAATGTATCTGTATATTCGCCGGTGTGTTTTATTAAAACGCCGGTGAATAATACCCTTCACCGGCATTTTTAAAGAAAATGCCGGTGAATATCATGATTCCCCGGCGTTTTATAGAGGCCGCCGGTGTATAACTGTAACGCCCCGAATTCCAAAATACACTGAATTCGAGATTCCACAGGATCTTTACACTTTTTTCATACAATTTTACAAGGAAATTAAAACTTTTCACTTTACATCAGAGTTACATGAAAACTTTACACTTTACATTTTACAGCGGAAGCAAATTTACAACATTTAAATAAATGTACATCAACATTTGAATAATCTCTAAGCATCTGTGCTTCTTTAATCTTTATCATGTCATTTACCCTGCATACAAAACTGTGGGTACGTCAGTTTATTCAACCGACGAACATTATACACGGCCATCCTCTCTATGCCGGAAATAGTATAACTGATTTTTTCATATTTAACAAACACAAACTTGTCACATATCAAACTAAAGGGAATACCCTATTGATGTCGTGTTGTGATTGTGCACTTAGTCCTTAATGCAATTATTTATATTACATGACACTAATGCACACTTGTTCGGATTTTATGCATCCCATACTACATAGGTCCGAGGGCAAGCCTCTTAATCGTTCTTCATCTTGTAGGGTTCAATCCTTCGTCATGATTTAGTCTACTACTGTAACTACGGTAAGTATCCTAGATGATCTATGAGTACAAGCTCGTGTACAGAAAACCTGGAGGGGAATCTCACACCAAGTCTTGACGTATCAAGCATGCATTCTGTGGCAATTCAGCCTCCTTTATGGCACACGATCTTCTTGCAGTCACCAAACATCTCACAAGCGTCGCCAAGATCCCGATAATTCTAGAGTAGTGCCCACGCCATGTCTTGACGCATCAAGCATGCATTCTGTGGATCACTCTCACATCGTAGACTCGAGACCCTCATACTTGTATTTTTCTCACTTTCATCACCTCTTCACTATGTACTAATTCTTAATTTTAATGAAATCATGAACAAAATCAATCTCTTAGAGTTAGCCCTCTCACTACTACCGGTCTTATTTCTTTCATTTCACAATGACCCAAAACTGGTCTTTTAAATTTCAATAATCAAATTATTCATCACTTTCACTTGCCGGTGTGAGTTTTGGCTACACCCTAATTTTCAATTTCAATTCATAAATTCACATATTTGAGTTTTCATACTCAATAATATTTCTTTTTCCAATCACATGATTTCTAAATTATTCATGAGTCAATAACCATACATGGAGTTCAATTACTCATCATGTATTTCATCAAATATTTATTTCCACATTAAAAATCATATCACCAATTTTATAGTCAAGATAAATATTCACAATTCATTATTGTCACATTATTCTTCACTAAGAATAATTCACACCACTTCACTACATACTTTCTTTCTTTATTATTTTTCCTTTCTAGCACTTTATTTCAAGTCCTTTTTCAAAACACAATTCTCACAAAAATATAAGTGTAGAACCATAGTTCTAACTACACTTTTATTCCCAAAATGTACTTCATTTCATTCTAATATCTCCCAATTTATTTTTCATAAGTCACACATAATTTTAGAATAATAATAGTATTTTTTTCATAATTTTTAAACATCAAAAACCATCAAAAACATTTTTTTCCAAAAAGTTTAATACTGGCTGAGAGCAGGATTCGAACCGGCAACCACAGAGAAACAAGCCACATGCTCTGGCCACTAGGCCGATTGTGTTATTCGTTATAGAGGGGATTTTAGAGTCTTAAATGCTCTCGGCTAAAGCTTGATTCAATTTTTAAATGCACAACAAAAATATGGTGTTATCAAGGATCGAACCATCGACCTGTGAGAACCCAACCCACACATTGTAGCATTTAGAAGCCTCCCGACCACTTGAGCTATAGGCTCAAGTTGTCTTGAATACAACTTGCACTCTAATTAACTCAACTCTCTGTTTAATAGGACATTTCGATGTTTCAAAGCTCTCATTTGAGTTTTGTCTTTACTAAATTTACTGTAAATCTCCAGAATAATCATTCCAATAATAGTTGATACTCCAGTAATTTAAAAATAATTTTTTCAATAATTAACACATATTTTTCATACAATTAGTTTAAATTGTATGCTACTACTACCACATTTCTTTTTCGACATTTCTTATCCAATTTAACATCAATATTTCCTATATCAATTCCCTGTTTATATTCCCCTTTCAAATCCAAAAATATACTTTAAGTCATTCATTATAAACATTATCAAAAAGGGTTCATCCAAGCACATAAGACAACACTTTCATCTACTAACATTTGCATTTAATTTTGATGCTAATAACTTCAAGCATTCCATAACTATAAATAATTCACACACACAACTTAAGTTTAATGATGGAATCACATACAATCTATTTAGCAACATTTCAATCAACTTATAAGCCATTTTCTCAATTAAATGTACTCTTATCAATCTTTTTCATGCATTATCATTTCAATTCAATTCTAGCATGCTATCTAATTAGAAACATGGAAAATAACCCACCTTAGTTTGGAGAGAAATCAAATTGCAACACCTCCTAAACAAGAGTCCTTTCCAAACGAGTGTTCCTCCCCCTCCTCGATGCGCACCCAAGCCTTCAAAGATGCCAACCCGAGCTCCTTGATGCCGGCCTTCCCTTTTTGATGCAAGCACAACTCCCTCACACACAAATCTCAATCTTTTATCTCACTTACTATACTACTAACAATGTATTCTCTACTGTAGGTTTTGGAGAAATAAAGAGTACAAAAATAACTAGGCTAGGGGGGTATTTATACTAAAATTTTGAGTAAATGGAAGGCTAGGATCAAACTAGGAGTTAGAATTAAAAGGCTAGGATTCAAGGGGGAGTTGTAGTAACCAACCATGATCAAGCAACTACCACCCATGACTCCATTATTTTTTTCCTTTTCCCTCCATGTCAAAACCGGCCTACATATGGTGCTTTTGCATGTGTACGTGCAATGCACGTGCATGCATTAGTCCTCCATTTAAAAAAATTTGTACATTATATTTTCTACAAAAATAATCTTTAAAAGATGTTCTACATTACAAGTTGTAGTTAAAATAGAAATAACTCATGGGCTTTAATTAATGGGCCAAAATAATAGTTTTATAAAAGAAAATAAATAAATTAGATTTGGGCTAAAAAGAAAGGCTTATGTTTATTTGAAGAAAATGGGCCTTTATAAAAATAATTAAAGAACACATATACATATATATATATATATATATATATATATATATATATATATATATATATATATATATATATCCTTATCATCCATAATGAAAATAATTATAAGATTTCAAACTACAAAAATTTCACATGCACACTACGTACAAAATAAATAAATAATTTTCATAAATGAAAATCGGGGCATTACAATAGCCATCCAATCAGACTACCCATTCCTTGTCAATCCCTACCCCGGCGCAAATGGTAAAACACCGGGGAATATACGCCGGTAAATCGCACATGTGTTGTAGTGAGATATCATATTCATGCATAGATGAGATGTGAACTCAAGAAATATATATATATATATATATATATATATATATATATATATATATATATATATATATATGATTAAAGATGTTAAGAATTGGTTCAAAATAAATAAAATGAAAATGATGAGATGAATTTCTAATGATAAATTTTAAAGAGATTATGTTTCCATCTTAATTAACTTGTACTGAGAAAATTTTGATGAATATGAGAAGAGCACTGAGTTTGAGAATTTACTTCTTGATGAATAAATAAGAATAAATGAGAATTTGAATGAAATATGAATACATGAATATGAGTAATAAGGGTATGAGTACCCCAAGTTATTAAACATGAAAAGAAATTGATTCTAGAGGCTTAGTGATACCCAGGTACCGGTAAAGAAATAAAAATAAAAAATTGATTTTGAAAAGTAACCAGTATGGGTTGACTGTCTCATTATTTTGTTTAAGACCGGTGGGTTTTTTAATAACTATAACTTAAACTTAAGGATAGACACTAGTTGGAGATATGACGAAATGAGTACAAACGTGGTTTATGGACTCCAGAATGATCCTTGGAGAGAGATGGTCCCCAGTATTCCGGGACGATGGACGTAAGGGCCACAGAATGATCTACGGAGTGGGAACGATCTCCAGTATTCCGGGACGAGAGCGACGCTCATTGGATGCTCGTGCAATGAAGGCTCCAAAATGACATGCGGAGTGAGATGATCCCCAGTATTTCAGAACGATGGACGTAAGGGCCACAGAATGATCCACAAAGAGGGATTGGTATCCAGTATTCCAAGGGCGAGAACCAATACCTGCAAAGTGTCTAAAGCTTGTAGTAGTCATCGTAGTAGGCTGCATGGCGAGGGATCTAACCCTACAATGTGGAGTACGTAGGTGCTTGCCCTCGGACCTATGTAGTATGGGAAGCATAGAATCCGAACAAGTATACATTAGTGTCATCCTAGCGTAAAAATCTGCATTAGGGATTAAGTCATTGCATACACTGACATGATTATGATAGTCACTCTTTTATACTGTCTTCATTCAAGTTTGTGTTTGTTAAAGTAAGAGATTTCGTTATAATACATCATAGAGAGGATCGCTGTTTATAACATATCATCAGTTCTAAGCAAATGACGTGCCCACAAACTTTCAGTGCAAGGCTTGATTGGATTGGCAAGGACTTAAAGACGCTTGATGATAAAGATTATATTTAAGCTGTTGACATTAGAGTTGTATTTCTTGTTGTATTTTATTCCGCTGTGTAACTCTGTAATAAATATCGTTATGTAATAAAAAGTTTTAATTTCCTTATAAAATTATACGAATTGAAGTAAAAGATCCTATTGTACTACGAATTACATGTAAATGAAATTCGGGGTGTTACAGTCGACATCAAAGTAAATCGTGATGCTCTTATGTACCACTCCAGGTCTCCAGCATAATTTGAATCTTAGAGCCCTTCAACAAAGCCGCTTCTTACTCCTCGTTTAGAATCATAAACAATGCTTAATCTCGTCGTACGTCATAGATATCAGAGCATCCACTTCACTTCTTGCCAGTGACCTTTACTAGGCCTACTCATATAACGACTCATAAATGACAATGTATGCAATAGATCGGGACGAGTGCATACCATCACGAACATCAAGCTACCAACTGCACTTGCATATGGAGTTTGGACATTTGCTCCCCTCCTCCTTAGCCACTAATGAAAGCTTTAGTGATAACTTGAAATGCGATGTGAGAGATGTCAAAACCTGCTTGACATTGGACATTCCAAAATGCCTAAATACTTTTTCAATATATCTTCTCTAGCTTAGAATCAAGCAGCCCTGCTTCTTGTTTCTTTCAATCTCCACCCCTAGGATCTTTCTTGCAGCATCAAGATCCTTCATTTCAAACTCTAAGCTAAACTATCTCTTTAACTTTTGCAACACCTCTTTTTCCCTGGCAGTTATTAATATATCATCCACACAGAGCAAGAGATAAAACTAATCACCATCAGGTTGCCTTTTATGATACACACATTGATCGTATGAGCTTCGTGTGTATCCAATCTTTGCCATAAAAGTATCGAATCTACGATATCACTGTCTAGATTACTGCTTAAGCCCATATAGTGATTTCTTTAGTAGACAAACATAATCTTCCTTCTTGGGGACCACATTTCCTTTTGGTGGCTCATGTAGATCTTCTCCTCCAGCTCACCATGTAAAAATGTCATATTGACAATGAGTAGTTCAAGTTTAAGATTGAACTTAGCAACTAAAGCAAGGAGAACTCAGATTGAAGTGTGCCTCACAACCGGAGAGAACACATCATTGTAATATACACCATTTTTCTGAGTGAAGCCCTTTACCACAAGTCTAGCCTTGAACCTGACTTCACCGCCATCAGAACCTGCTTCCTTCTTCTTGTAGATCCATTTGCATCCCACTGTGCGCTTCCCTTCTGGCAACTTTACTAGAGTCCACGTATTGTTCTTGTGCAAAGACTCTGGCCCTTCTTCAATAGCAGTTGTCCACTGGACACACTCAACACTTGAGATAGATTCTTTGTAGGACATTGGTTCTCCATCTACTTTTTCACAGGTCAAAAGTGCGTAGGCCACCAAATAAGCATAGTCATATCTTTATGGAGGTCGAATTTCTTTACGTAGTCTGTCTTGGCTGATGTTGTATTGCTGCTGAGGAGGCTGCTACTGAATACCATCTGGTGTTGGTGCTTCTCCTCCAAATTGCTCTATATCTTCATTAGGCTGAATAAGGTCCTTCCTGATCATTGGAACATATCAAACATCTTTCAACGTTCGCACCACACCATCCTACATGACAATCTGCACATCTCGAATTCCTCAAACCTCACAGGGCTGCATCATTGCTCATGAGAACCTGCCCACCATTGAGATCTTTATAAGACACAAATCAATCTTGATGATGACAGAAATGGAATGTAAACCTAGTGTAACGCCTCGAATTCCAAATAAGACCAAATTCGAGATTTCACAGGATCTTTACATCACTTCGTACAATTTTACAAGAAATTTAAAACTTTTTCAATAGTGCATCAGAGTTACATTACACTTTGTTTACATAGTGGAAGAATAAATTACAATGAAACAATTACAACATCTTTAAACAAAACAGCATCAGTATATCCACTTTATAGCTTCATGAACTTCCATTACCTGCATATAAGACTGTGAGCAAGTCAGTTGATTACAACCGATAAAATATTATACACGGCTATCCTCTCTATACCGAACTAGTATAACGATCTCCATACTTTAACAAAATCACAAAAGATTGAATGAATAAATAAAGTGTTAAATTGTGTCTACGCTAAACATCTTAGTGTATGCCATGCCTTAATGCCTAATGCACACAATTCTATACTAGGATGATACTAATGCACACTTGTTCGGATTCTATGCATCTCATACTACATAGGTCCGAGGGCAAGTACCTACGTACTCCACAATAAAGGGCTCAGTCCCTCGCCATGATAACTACCCGGTAATAAAATAAGATTTAGATCATTCCACGAATATGGGTCCCAGCCCGACGGCTATTATAACGGTTCCTTCATTGTGCGAATCATCCCGCAAGTGCCCCCCTAACTCCAGTATACGTATATACATTGGAGACGGAAAACTATCTGTCCGACTTTGCCAAGTCCCAGATTTAAATATAAAAACCCGTCTCCCACAGAGCAACCTCAGTCCGCCGACTGGGTCTATAGTTCCGATGAATCGCCACAGCCAACCCACCGCCCGACTATATAGAGGCAACCCACTTACGTTTGCCCAAGTTTACAACATCTTCACTTAAGTGCCTATTACTTAAGTTCAAGACATGAATAGATTGTCATTTCCTAGAATTAGTCTTACCCCATACCGGTCTTAATCACAATTTCTGAGATAGATCCACGACCATATCTCAACATTATATCTCAATTTTTATTTCAATATTGCCGGTAACGAATCACTAACTATAAACCTCAACCTTTCATGTACAAGGATTTATGGGTATTCATACCCTTCAATAAACATGTCTTAAACTTCGATATTCCCATCTTCACAAATGATCAATGTCTCATTTAATACTACTCATGAATTCTTTAATCACAAACCTTCAAAAATAATCATCCTCATAAATTCATTTAAGTCTCATTAGCAACACATCTCAATTTCATCAATTATTTCTATAACCAAATACTAGTATACTTTCCACAAAAGGACTTAATTATTCTTATTTCACAACTTAATCAAGGTCTCAATTTAACACTATTCATGATTTACTTTTCCACTCTTAATTCTTTCCAATCAATGATATTGTTCATGCATTCATCTAATTTAAACTCATTAACAATTTGAGTATATACAAAAATCTTAGAGTTTCTCATTCAACATAAATGCATAATCTCAACAAGAAGACTAATTCTCACATATCAAAGTCTTTATTTTTCTTCTAAAGATAAGGATTATGTTCTTAAAATAATTAACTTGAGATCGAAATCTCATTCTTTCTCAAATGTCCCTTTTTCTTCTAAAAAATATACTCGAAAATTTCTACAACTTTTTTTAATAATCTCTATTTCATTTTATATAAATTCGAGTATTTTTATCAAATTTTTATTCTCATTAAAACTCTCTTTTTAATTAAAAACAAAACCCCAAAAATGTTTGAGGCCACTGGGTTTCGAAACCCAAGACTTCCAGACTGCTACAGTAAACGCCCAAGCCCAAACCCGCTAGCCACTAAGTCCATATGGACTTGGTGTTCAAAAGCCTTGATGAGTTACTAAGTCCATATGGACTTGGTAAATCGATATGTAGTCTCTTCATATACTTTTATTCCAACTTTCTGTGATTTTATTTTATTTATAACACTCGATCTTTTGTTAGACTGAATCTGGTTTGTATAGACTGAGTTGCTCTTCTAACAGTAACTCATGATTTTCTAAATCACATGTTAAACGATTAATATAGCTTTCAAAATTTCTTCTCATTAATAAAACATGAATTTGCACTACTTCAAATTTAAATCAAAAGCAATATATTAAATCTTTCTTAAATAATCAATTGAGTTTAGTAGAATCAAAATTATCTTAAAAGATTCATTTGCTTAACAAAAGGAGTATTTCCAACATCTTTCATACAATTTATCATTTCTTTATTCATGCATGGCAAAATAATCAATTATTTCTTTTCTCATTAACAACTACATGTTGTAATTTAATTTACTCATCATAACATAATTTGCTAGCATTCTCACTACATACAATAGTATAGATCACATCAAAATTCTCATACTACTTATTCATTATTATTAACATGCATTGTTCTAATATTAGAAAGCAAGAGAACACCCACTTTAAGTGAAGCTTGAACAATGAAAGAAAAGAGAACACCACTTCTAACTCCAAAGACTCCTAGCTCCTAGTAGGCTTCTTCTCCTAGCAATGGCTCCTTATCCTAGCAAGAATTTTCTCCAAGCAAAATGGAACTATCTTACTCTCTTTCTTTTTCTTTCTCTTACTCTTATTTGTTTTCTTTTGGTGTGTGGAATGAGAAGAAATGGGTGCTATTTATAGGTCTAGGTTAGGGTCTCATTTACAAAATTTACACACCTAATAAATTACTCTTTTAATTACCCACCCCTTCACTATTTTAACTCTTAAAACTCTCATCTTTTTATCTCCCCACCTCTTCAAAACTCAATTCTCATCTCTTCCTCTTCTAAAACTCCCCAACCTTTCTCCTCCTCCAACAGATCCCCCTCTTTCTCACGTGCACAGTGGAAGAACCCGGGCCCCAGCATTCATGGGCTGACATCATTAGCCAAAATGAAGACAGCATACAAAGTAACCTCCTGTCTTTATTTCTCATGTGGGCCCCACCTCACCATATTTCCACACATTTACCGCACCAAGCCACATTCTGCATATAATTCTTATGAAAGAGCCAACATTTTTTAAATACTTTTTCAACATATATTATATATATATTTATATATTTTTTTGGAAAACTACGGGGTGTTACACACACTTCGAAATTTATTTGGAAAATAAATACACTCAAATATATTCGCCGAAAACACGTGCGTCGCACGTAAAACATGAAAATGCGAAATTTGGTTTTATCAACGGAAAAATGTTAAAGATAATAAAATACAATATAAGAAAATATATTTATAAATTTTACGACGAAATTGCTACGTACGTAGAAAACACGTGCATTTCACGTACAAAAATATTTATATCAAATTGCGAGAAAATGAATTTTCTTTTTATAAAATAGATTTAAATACATAAAATAAATAATTTAAACACAGAAATATTACATGTAGCGGTGGAGACACGTGCATCAAAAACATGTAAAAAACACGTAAAATACAGAGATTGAAATATTGCATTTGAGTTGACATAAATAAGATAAAATTAATACAGAAAATGCATAAATAGTCGGTAATCAAAACACGTAGTGAAAACATGTTACAAAATATACGTGCGTAATACACAAGGGCAAAATTGTAATTTTCAATTTTGCGGGGTGTTACACCTAGAGTCTAAGATCCACTATGCAGTAGAAACTGTCAATGATTCGTCAATGGTAGTCAACATGATAGAATCACCGCAGCTCTCCACAATTCTGGCTATTGAAGACTCTTCGTGATGTTGTCCCTTCTCCTTGAGTTTAGGACATTCTAATTTGAAATGTCCTTTTCTGTGATAGTATTGGCATTCCAAAAACATTTTGGAGCGAGACTTAGGTTTGCCTCGTCTCGGCCTCTTTGTTGCCCCTGATCTTGCTTTCGCTCCTGTCGCCTCTAACGAAAAGACTATCTGTTGAATCAGAAGTCTTTCCAGCAGAACATTGCTGAGTACATTGAGGACTTAACCTCCTTAAGGGTGAGGTTGTCTTGACCATGTATAATTGAAGTGACAAAGGTCTCGAACGATGGAGGCAACGAACATAGCAATAATATGGCTTGATCTTCGTCTTCTACTTGCACCCCCAATGTTCCGAAGATCAAACAATATCTTGGTCAACTCGTTGAGGTGGTCATCAAGTGGAGTGCCTTCCTTCATCATGATGACTTTCAAATGTCGCTTCAGATACAGATAGGCCGTTCAAGATTTTCTCATGTAGAGTTTCTCCAGCTTCTCCAATAATCCTGCAACGATCTCCTCGTCCAACACATTCTCAAGCACCATCGAAGTGGCACATCTGGATAGCACTGTGTGCCTTTGCATCCATCTCGTCTTTCTCTGTCTTCTTCATCTCGGTCGGTAGTTTGTCAACACCTTCCAATACTGCAACAATGCCTTGCTGCACCAGCAATAATTCATCTTTTCTCACCATAAGGCAAAATTGTTTTTGCTGTCAAACTTCTCGACATTAAATTTGGTGGTAGATATTGTATAAAACTCTCACAAAAGAAACCCAAACAACTTGCTCTGATGCCATTTTGTTAGGAAATTGGTGAGGTTTCTTAAATGAGAGTATTTTTAAAGTGGAGAGAATGAGTTTGGTAGAGATTAGGCACAACACAAGAATAAGAACTGGCCCGTGGAGTTTGGGTAGAGCTTCAAAACATTAGGAATTGGTGGACTGGCCTGTGGGTTATCGGGGGAGACTTTAACATTACTAGATTTTCTAATGAACACAAGGGTAGGGGTCCTAATGAGAGGGACAGGCACCAATTCAACACAATCATCAACAACCTTTGCCTCATTGAAATACAGGCAAATGACAGAAAATATTCCTGGACTAATATGCAGGCCAACCCAACCCTAGCCAAATTAGATAGAATCCTGGTGTCCACAGAGTGGGAGGAAATATTCCCTTTTGCAACGGTTAGATCTATCCCTAGATTTACATCCGATCACGTACCATTGCTGCTAGAATGGGAGACGAATAGGAGAACAAGAAAGAGCCAATTCAGATTCGAGAAGGCATGGATGCTCACCAATAGCATAACAAATGTCATTAAGGAGACCTGGGAATTGACGACGACGGCCCACGATGTAGTATCTAGATGGATCATCAAGCTTCGACGCCTGAGAAGGCGATTAAAGAGATGGGCAAAAGAGGAATTTAGGGAAATCAAAGAAAAGAAAGAGAGCCTAGGAAGAAGGATCCAGGAATTAGAAAAATGTGAAGAGGAAAGAGACTTACACGAGAGGGAGTTCGATGAACTGACGGCCGGTAGGGCAGAAATTCATAGAATCGGTGAGATGGAAGAATACTATTGGAGGCAGAGATCGAGGATCCAATGGCTCAAGGATGGAGATGCAAACACCGCCTTCTTTCACAGGGTAGCCAATGGTAGAAGGCGCCAAAATCAAATTAGGGGTCTGATGGTGGATAACGTTTGGACAGAGGAGGAGTCCGTTATCAGAAACCATATTGATGAGTCCTTCAGGGACTTACTGGGAAAGAGGAGAATGTTGAGAGATGAGATGAACTCAGACATGTGGAGCGAGGGGGCTCTCGAAGGAAGTGAAATATTAGAAGAACCATTCACAGAAGAGGATGTGCTAAAGGCGATTAAGATGCTAGGACAAGACAAAGCTCCAGGCCTAGATGATTTCCCGATTTGTTTCTACACAAAATATTGGTCAATTATCAAGAAAGATCTTCTAGAGATTTTTCAGGAGTTTTTCCTGGGGGAGGTGCAGATAGATAGAATTAACTACGCTAACGTGGTTCTAATCCCGAAGAAGACTGAGACCCTTAGCTTTAAGGACCTTAGGCCAATCAGTTTGCTGAATGGCTCTTTCAAGATCATCACCAAGGCATTGGCTAATAGACTAACTCCAGTGCTAAATGATATAGTAGGCAAGGCTCAAAGTAGGTTTGTTAAAGGTAGAGACATCCTGGATAGCATTGCATCGGCACACGAAATGGTATTCAAAGGCCACAAAGACAAAGTAGACGGTTTCTTGCTCAAGTTAGACTTTCAAAAGGCCTACGACACTGAATGGGACTGTGTGGAGGAGGCCATGAAACTTAAAGGATTCAAAGAGAAATGGAGGATGTGGATGAAGAGGTGTGTTACGAATGGAAATTCCTTCGTTATACTCAATGGACTAGCAGGAAGGGAAATCAGATGTAAGAGAGGTTTGAGACATGGTGATCCGTTGTCACCACTCATATTTGCAATTGTTGCTGATGGATTGGCGGAAATGAATAAGAGAGGAATGGGGGCAGGACTAACTAAAGGGATTTCAGTTAAAGGGATCCCCAAACCTTTGTCGATACTACAAAATGCTGATGATACCTTAGTATTCGGGATGGCTAAGGTGGAAGAAATTGTTGCGGTTCATGTACTGCTAAGATGTTTCGAATTCTGGTTCGGCCTGGCGATTAATTTGCAAAAGAGCTGTGTAACTGCCATATACAACAGCAATTCGACACCCACGGAAGCTATATCAACTCTGCTCCAATGCGAAACAAAGGAATACCCGATTAAATATTTGGGTACGCCTATCAGATCGGGAAAGCTGATCAAGGAAGACTGGCTCCCTTTAGTGGAAAAGATCGAGAAAAAATTGACAGGGTGGAAAGGAAAATCTCTCTCCCTGGGAGGGAGGATCACCCTCATCAACTCCGTGCTCAGTAACATTCCTACATACTTAATTTCGATCTATGAGATCCCAATCTGGGCTATCGAAAGAATCGACAAGTGTAGGAGGAAATTTTTGTGGAAAGGATTGCGTGAGGACAACAAGGGCATTAATCTCATTAGGTGGGATAGGGTCTGCAAGAGGAAAGAATTAGGTGGTTTAGGGATTCTGAACCTTAAAGACATGAACAAGGCACTATTATCCAAATGGTGGTGGAAAATGCATAAAACGCAAGGCTTCGTGGAGCAATTTTTTCATGAGATATCGAAGGAGGAAAATTGTCAGATTTGGAGAGAAATCTAGACATGGGAAGGTTTCTGGCATATGGAAGGGGATCGCAAAAGTAGGAGATATCTACCATATGAACACAAAGTGCAAATTGGGGAAAGGTAACAATATTAGATTTTGGAAAAACAAATGGTGTGGAGATAATACACTGCAATCAGTTTTCCCTGAACTAGCGTTGTCGGCTAAAAAGGATGACGCCCTAGTTATAGACGTGTGGAAGAATAAAAGATTGAACCTGGACCTCCCCGGTAATCTCTCAATTGATACGCAGGAGCAACTGGTCAGACTCAACGTTATGCTGGAGGACGAAGGAAACCAGGAGAGGATGAGGAGGATGCCAGAGAATGGAGGATAGGTCATAACAAAACTTT
Organism: Hemerocallis citrina; assembly: GCA_017893485.1. NCBI lineage: Eukaryota > Viridiplantae > Streptophyta > Magnoliopsida > Asparagales > Asphodelaceae > Hemerocallis > Hemerocallis citrina. The sequence goes on from CM030363.1 coordinate 138,900,757, forward strand.
CTCAGTCTCTTCGATGTACGGCTTCCTTAACGATGGTGGTTTGAGGAGCTCACATGCTTGTACAATTTGGAAGACTAAAGCCCCACCCAAAGTAAAGGCTTTTCTCTGGCTGGTACTTAACGACAGAATTCTATCCAAAACTAACCTAATGAAACGTAAAATCCTGTTAGACGCCACGTGCCAACGTTGTAACGGAGGGAAAGAGGACACCAATCACATATTCTTAGTATGCCCTAGAGCTAGGTTGGTATGGGAGATCATGGGACTGGGTTTTCACACCACCGCAATCCCGAACCGCATCGATGACCTGTGGGGGAATTGGCGGACTAAACACATCAACACAGAGTTTAGGGTCCTTTGGGATAGTACGGTGGGGGCTATCCTATGGAGTTTATGGCTGGATAGGAATGAATTCTGCTTCAGAAATTGTACATACTCTTTCCTTATGTTACTTCATAAAATGCTATTTCTAACAGAGGCTTGGGCAGGTCTAGGTGGCCCATGGAAGAAACCGAGGATGTATGGAACACAGTAGTCGACGAAGGATCAAGACTGAGAGAGGATAGGCTATAACTGGGAGAAAGCAGGCATGGATATCGGTTAGGTTTTCGGTGCTTATTTATGTAATCAATGTTGTTATCTCTTCTGTTGGTGTGTAACTAACTTTTGTATTAGAGGGGAATAGGGTGTTATTTTGTAATGATGGGTACTTTATGTTTCTTTAATCTATCATTAATGAAACAGGTGACCTCGGTCATTTTAATTTTTTTTTAAAAAAAAAACACAAGAATAAGAACACCCAAGATTTAATGTGGTTCGGTCAAATCAACCTACGACCAGGAGCGAAGAGAATGAAGATTTTACTATAACATAAGGGGAGAATATAAGAGAAATACCCACTATATCTTACACACAAAAAACTGAAATAGAAGAGAATAAAATAGAACTTCTCCCCTACTCTCTTACTTCTTCTTGCCTTACTTGTCTTAGTTGGATAGCCCCAAAGCCATGATATAGGTCTTCAAACATACATGTGATGCATGCTTATGACTTTGCCACCAATCCCCACCAACCAAGCTACCAACCAAGGCCACCAACTAAAAAGCAAAGAAGTGTAACATGGAGTTGGAACCATGTATTTCATATGGTTCTTCTAGATATGCATTTATCTTGGTATGACTTCTAGATAGATGCTAATGAGTTTGTATTCAAGTCCGTATTAACAATGAAAACTCAACACACTCACCCACCCATAACATTCCATATTGCTTATTTAGAGTTTCATTTGTCTATTAGTACTATATCTGCACTTCATAATTAATACAGTCCATTATAGATTCAGTTCCTCGTATGGTGCATATTCTCAGAAAATTTTCGAGATTAATAATCAAAATTACGGATTCACAGAGATGACCTCCTAAAGTTTCTTTAGGAGGTGTAGAGATGGCCGGCCAGTACTTTCTTTCTCAGTTACAACTTTGCCGAGATGGCGTGTTGATTTTGAGCCCTCAACTCCTTTCTTAAGATTTTTCCAGCAGCTGACCTCGGAATGGCATTTATGAACACAACCTTTTTTATCTTCTTATACGGAGGAACCTGGTTAATATTTTAAAAATACCGAGAAGTTAGGTTGTGCCTATTGCTTTCATCCTCACACAAGATAATAAAATTCGGACGAAAAGTGAACAGCGAAAAGTAGAAGAACCTGAGTGGTAACAAACTGCATGACCTCATCTCCTGTAAGTTTGCTTTCAGCTGTTCTCACCACATAAGCCATGGGTATTTGTCCTGCTTGTTCATCCTCAATCCTAGATTAACGATAAAGAAGACAGTCATCACTATAATCATGAATAAAGAATGTAATAGGTCTATAACGATGATGAGAATACTAAGGTTTGGTTCCTCACGGTATAACTGCAGCATCATGTATCTGAGGATGGGTGATTAGTATGGCTTCTAGTTCAGCTGGAGCAACCTGCAACATTGAATGATGATCTTATTATGTATTTCAGTTTCTTTTTTTTATTTTTTATTTTTTAATGGACTGAAAGATGGCATGGATCGTGTTTCATTAATGATATACCAATCTACAAAGTCAGGTAATTAAACTTGCTTAGTATTTTTATTTGTAAGGCGCTTCTTTTTATTGTTCTTCTTTAGTTTTATGCGAGTATATATATATATATATATATGTTTATATATTTACCTGGTAGCCATTGTGTTTAATGAGCTCTTTAATACGATCCACAATGTACAAGAAACCATCCTCGTCGAAGTATGCAAGGTCCCCAGTCCTCAGCCATCCCTCCGCATCCACTGCATTCTCCTCATCACCTTCGCCTCCTAAATAACCCTTCATCACTGTAGGCCCTCTCAACCACAGCTCGCCTACACCACCCGGCCCCATCGCCTTCCCACTACTAACCTCCACCACTTTTCCTTCTAACAAGGGCACTAGCTGCCCCGTCGCTCCTCCTTTCCTGTTTTTCACCTCTGTTTCCGACGCAAACACAGTTGTCGGTCCACAGGTCTCTGTCAGTCCATATCCCTCCCTCAGCACCACCCAAGGAAACCTGCGTTGAAACTCTTTCCCCGCCCGTTCCCCCATTGGCACCCCTCCGGTCCCCACTCTCCGTAAACTCGAGAGGTCCCAACCTGGCTCACGGTTGCGGCTCATTGCCAACACCACAGGCGGTGCTACCAGAATGTTGTTGATTTCATACTTTTTCACTGCCTCCATCATCCCTTGGAAACTGAACTTAGACATTATTATTGTTGTCAACCCGCAACATGGCATCCCCAACACAAAGAAGGCTAGACCGTAGACATGAGACATTGGCAAGATACCTAGGAACACATCCTCCTCCGATTGGCTCGCTTGTACTCCCCATTTTATTGTCATTGTGATCGAGATAAGGTTCCTGTGGGTCAGCACCACTCCTTTGCTCAATTCAGTTGTGCCTGAGGAGTACAGTAGAGCTGCCACGTCGGACTGTGCAATTTCTATGGATGGTGCGTCTAACGGTTCCCCTCCTTCAATCAGTTCTTCAACTGACAACAACGATGATGTAGTAGTAGTAGTAGTGGTAGTAGTAAGTATGGTTGGAATTTGAGTGGCGCCGTTGAGCTTGTGTGCCTCCTGTGGGGCACAAATGGCGATCTTAGCTCCAGAATGATGGAATTGCCTTGTGACTTCAGCTGCAGTGTTATGGGGGTTAGCAGGAGTGAGAACGGCTCCACAGGCAAGCACAGCGAGGCAAATGACAGGATATAGGACAGAATTTTGCGAGAGGAGGAGGACGACGTCTCCCTTGCATAGTCCTAGCCCATGGTGGAGAGACGCTGCGAGGGAGAGGGCAGAAAATCGGAGCTGGGAGAAGGTGAGGCTGTTGCCTGTGGCCGAGTCAATGAGGGCCATCTTTGTCTCGGATATATGTTGGGGTGGCAAGTGGGACAGAACGAAACTTGCCACGTCAACATGGCGATCCTCACTGGGAATGACATGGTTTGGGCCTAGCTCGAATAACGAGTGATAGATTCTGGTGCGGCTGCAGAAGCCGCTTCTACGATGGTAGCCATTGTGGTCGTAGTCCTCCTGATTGCTTGATTTAGCGTTTTTATCAAGTTTTATTGGTTGTTGTCGCATATCTCCACTAGATTCTACTGTGGTGGTTGCCATTGCTTATCAACTCGGTTGCACTAGTATTTTATGGCAAAAAGATAGTGGACGTAATTCGGTTTCGAGCTAATTGTATGTATATTCTAGTTAGGACGGCAAGCATTGTGTAATCCGTTGCACGCCTCTGTCTGCATGCCTGAGGGTGAGCTTCTCCAAATAGCTAGATAATCACAAAGGGCGAATGAAACAATGCCGGAAATTTGTATTGTTTGACAAGGGGCTTATTATTTACTAACAAAGAATAGAGAGAGGATGATTTCTTTCTTTATGTTTAAAGTTGTTATGGTGCCGTAAGTAACGAAATAATACCTTGAAGCCTTGAATTCCCTTTGCTTTGGATTTTTTTTAAAAGTCTATTTATTATTATCAATTGTTTATTTGCTAATTTTTTTTTTTTTGGATATAATGGTCACTTGATATGGGTAAAATCGGAGCTACACGATCTTAGCACACATCTCAAAGCTTTAAGGGTAGTACAATAATTTTACATCAACAACAGGTCTACAACAACAGGTCTACACGATATGGGTAAAATCGGAGCTACACGATCTTAGCACACATCTCAAAGCTTTTAAGGGTAGTACAATAGTTTTACATCAACAACAGGTCTACTAGAAGAATATAGGCCATCTTCAGGCCATCAGCTCAACTAGATCCACAATTAAGACTTGCTTACAGACTAAAAAAAAAAAGAAATTCGGCTATTCTGGCTAATTACAACTGGTAGTCAAATCTCCAAAATTAAGAATTAAATAACTAATTCTATCCCTTAACCAGTGGAATCTCCAACCAAATCTTAAAAGATACCTTCACACGTCTTTCTTCTGGGGCAAGACTTCTAATCTATAAATTCTCTCCCCCCCCCCCCCCCCCCCCAATTCAGTAAGGGGTAATCAATCTTTTGTTATTAAAACTCCAATCTCCTTTCTGAGTTACTGACTTAAGCGTCAGATGGTATTTCGCTGCTGCCAACTCCGGTGTTTAGACCCTGTGTATGTTTGCCGGACGTTTACAGCAGTTCAGATCTTGATCTAGCGTTCTCAGCCATTCAGATTCAAATCAAGGAGCCCACAACTATCACAATTCAGATCTGATCGATAATGCAGATTGTAAGTTTCCTTCAATAAAAAGAACTCAATATGGCATGGGTATTAACAAGTCTACTACGAGATAACACATCTAGCACATCAATCATGTAACAAAATCCACAACATACAATAGATCACGAACAAGGATTTATATGCATCAAGAAATCTATCTAGATCTAATTTATTTTCATGTAGTGTGTGTGTGACAACTCATTATGATGGATCACGACTACGAATTTATGGAGACGGATCAAGCGATAAGACCAAGAATTTCAAAAGATCATCATGAGAACGAACACAAAAACGAGAGCAAGACTACATGCGGTATTTTGTACTTGTATACGAACAAAATAATATACAAGTTACTTACCTTGGGTGAAGATGAAGAATCCGGCGAGAATAGAATAACGGGAACAGATTTCGGACAACGAACAGAAACACACGACTCACGAATAAGAGGGCTTGCGGGATTGAGATGTCGATGGCACACTGACGGCGGGAGGATGGTGGCGTGGTCGACGATGGAAGTCTACGGCGATGGAAGAAGATGGAGGTGGCATCGGTGGCTTGCAGGATAGAGTGAAGGCCGAGGAGGGGGGTTGCTGGCGTGGGCGGCACAGGCAGCGCTATGCGGGGGTGGTTGCGACGGCGTCCGGCCGACCGCCGGGGGGGGGGGGGGGGGGGGGGGGTCAGGCAGGAGAGGAGGTGGCCGACGGGTGCACAGGGAGAGAGAGAGAGAAGATTATAGATTAGGGGTTGTTTAGGAGATAATGACTGTAAGGGAAAGAAACAAATTTGGTTGTGATTATAATGAGATTTTAGAATGTTAAGATTTGAAGAATCAAGGGGGAGATAATGGGGGAAGAGATCAGCTTGTTAGGCATATATGGAGAACATGATGGAGAGATTTGAGGGAGACTGGGTAAAAGAGGGTATTGGGTAGCAGGTTTAGGATCATATATGGTAGATTATAGGGTTTTGGGTCTAAATAGGATAGATTGGGTTAGAATTTGGATCCAACAGGATATGAATCAAATAATAATCAAATTGGCCCTGAAATATATGATTTAGAATCAAATAAATCATCCAGAGATAGTAATTAGTAGAAGAAATTAAATCAGATGATTGAGCCATAGAATTGAATGACGGCAAAATAGATGGATTTAATTGAGAACGAAGAAATAATTACACGGTTCAGAATGAACAAAAGAATACAATCAGAATAAATACACAGGAAAAATAAATACATACAAAATTACAAGAAAGGGAATACAGGGGTTACAATAACCAATGTAAATGTCATCATTCATTTCTTGAAAAGTTTGCATCATAGTAATTAGTGAAATAAAAATAATACTAGATGTAAAATCATAAGATTTTGAAAATTTCAAAGTTGCGGTTCTAAAAGGTTCTAAAAATGGTAACAAAGATTCAACATAATACCATGATTGTTCATCTATTTGAAAAATTTCATATTTTTTGCAAGACAAAAATCATTTATACATGCATTAAATTGAGTAACAACGTTTAATAAATAAAAATTAGTGTTACATCGGTGTTTAACATCCTTGGAAATATTCTAAAATGTACACCCTTAAGCTTATACTATTCTTTAAATTGTTGAAGAATAAAGCCACTTAAAGCGATAAAATGTACACAATATCTAATGTTATGCACAAATGGTTCGGCTATTTTCAATGCATCTTGAACAAAAAATTTTAAAATATGACATGCACATCTAACATGAAAAATTCTAAACATAGAGGAGCTAATTGTCTTTTTAATGTACTAATCGAAGCATTGTTGTTACGTTTTGCCATATTTTATCATCTCATAAATATGAATATGGCATGATCAAAACTTATACAAATTTTTTTTTCACGAATATGAAAGATGTCACAAACTTCTAAAATACGATGTGCATTTACTAAACAACTATGGTGATATGGTAAAGCTACAAGTGATATGATCCTCTTTTGAATCATCAAATCACTATCGATCTAATGACAAGTTATGCCCATAATTGGAATATCGTTACAACCTTTCCAACAATCGGAAATTAACGATACTCTACAAGATAAACTAAACAAAAGTGCCAATTAATCTCTCTCTCATTTCGTTGTAAAGTTTAAAATAATCGAATTTGAGTGTATTTCGAGGATTTCTTCTAAAATATGGATTTAGTGCATTTTGGTTAAATTCCTTTACGTTCTTACTCTTGGAATAGGAAAAAAGGTACGTAACTCCTCCTTAATAACTAGCCGAGCCATTTCTCGTCGAATATTTTTGGGATCATATGGGTGGCTATCTACACGCCCGGTCCTAGGGTAAATTTTTTGTTGGTCGGGTTGGTCTTGTAATAGATCTTTGTGTACATTTCGAAAATATCGTTTAATTGTACCCGTTCCATCACTCTTTCTCCATTTGTAACTCTTAGAACAAGTTTTTCAATCTTATGTCCTACACCTGGATTATCCTCTTCGAGGATATAGTCATAATATTTGTGCTAATCAGTGGTTTTCCCCCTAGTTTTTCTAGTTTTTCTACTACTAGTGGGTTCAGTTTGTTGTGTTTGTGGTCAACATTATGCATTTCTTCTTCTATGTCGTATGGAGGGACATCATGAGATCCTACCATAGGATTTGGTATAAATTTGGGCTCTACATGTGGGGCTATTGGAGGCCGACGTGAAGTACCAGTGAAATCTTATCCATTTTGGCTACGGCCGCTACCTCGTGATCTAGACATGACAATAGTCTACGTGAATATAGTGTATGTGAATAACAATTTATAGTGTTCTAATAATTTATGTGAAAAAGTAAAAAACAATCTAGGAGATATATATTAGAAAAAAAATCTAAAAACCAATAGGAGGGTTAACAGAGAGAATTGCAAAAAACCAACAAACAATTCGTAACAAAAAAATTAGAACTACAAAAAAAAAGTTAAGAAGGTTGTGAATTTTGATATCGTCCACCGGGAATAATTGTATATATAAATAAAGAGAAAATAATAGTAGAAGTAGATATAGTCGATTGAGAAGTATTGTAGATGTAGTCGTAGTCCGGTAGTCGTAGAAAATAGAGAAAGAGCTTCTTCATTGGGGGATTTTGTAGTTGAGAGCATTGTTGAATCATCACGAATTCAATACAATCAAAATTGTAAATTCTTTGTTACTTGATTCTTTGATGAGTGAAATTGATTGAAATGAATAGTAGTAGTAGAGAGAGTAAATGTAAGGTGTGAATTTTTTTGATTGAAGTTAGGAGATTTTTATAGAGAACCCCCCCCCCCCCACCACCACCACCACAAAAAAAAAAAAAAAAAAAAAAACACCCCCAAAATAGAAAGCCAACGGATCTCTGTTTGTGCAGGCAGTGCCAGGCTCTTCCTGTTTGACCCGAGGATCGATCGGCTCGCAACCCGTGGGTCGAACGGGTCCCAGTCTGCTGGTCGACTAAGCGGGTTGCGAGCGGGTTTGACCAAGTCAACAGCTTCATGGGTCGGGTCGAGCGGTTGGAGCTTCAAAATTGTCGACCCGGGTCGACCCGTTGCGCTAAACGGGTTTGACCCGGACCCGAACCGCTATTGAGTGTGCCGGTTTGGTGTGGGAAGGTCACGGGCAGGGTCGCGGGTCAACCCAACCCGTTCACCATCCCTACTGTTGGGGGAGAACTTGCGGCACTTTTGTTAAACTGGCTTGACATCCAGATTAACACTAAGGCGGTACATGATCAAGTCTTCCAAGATGCCATGCATATTGGCGGTGGTCCAAGCAAACAAGTTGCGGTTCTCTCTAATGCAACTGACAAGTTGTTCTTTGACTTGATGAGAGAGAGCTTTGCTTACTAAAAACAGCTGATCTTATCTTCTTTGGAGACGGGGATCTCTTCTAGTTCATCCACAGGCTCAGAGTTAAGATTCCTCTCTTGAGGTAATTCTACGGCATCAAGGCGGAAGACCGAGCCCAAGACGCTTTTTAGCTTCCCTTAACTTCTCATATCCCTAGTGACGTGGTAAACTTCATTTTCATGTGGAAGGCTGAGGCTACATCGTGAAGAGCTGCTAGGCTAGGGAGACCAAGGATGACGTTGTAGGCGGCTTCACATTAACCACCATGAAATTCATAACCTTAATTCGGGTAGTTGGGGCTTTTCCTGCAATCACATAGAGGGTGACTATTCCTGTCACGCCCCGCTTTCCAAAAATATAGAATACGAGCACGTGACGAAGCCCAGCGAATGATTTTTACATCATCCATAAGCTGTAGGATAAACTCAGCATCATAACGAGAATATAACCAGATTTATATATAACCAAGAATGCATGAATAGTTTATTAAGTAACAGAAAACAATTTAAACAAATAATAATATTCAAATAGTTCCCATGTCTGGATCAAGTGTAAACTCGAAAACAAGTCTTATACAGCAGAAGAAATAAATACCTTAAGGAAATCAATTATTTAAACAAGTTCTTGCTCCAAGCGAAGCCTACAATGTCTGCTCGCCAATTCCAGCAGATAGCTCGTCTCCCAAGGTCTGCTTAATAAATATAAAAAGAGAAACCGGGGGAAAACAAGAGAGAATGCGCTTAGTGCAAGCTAGGGCCACAAATAGTGAAAACAAGTACAAGTATGGAGAACAGGAATTGGAATCAAGAATGTAACAGAGTTATAACAAGTAGTGTGAATCTAAGAACTAGCTAGCAAGAGGGACATCCTAGTAAACAGGCTAGTTAACAACTGCTAATGGTAAAACATGTGACAGGTGCACCTATAGGGTTATTTAATATCATGCGCCAAATCTCAAGTCTAGTGTCATGTGTTGTTTAAATGTCAGGTCTCAAATGTCAAGTTGTCGAGTTCAAGTATCAAGTTGTCCAGTTCAAGTTATCAAGTTCAAGTCTAGTTCAAGTTATCAAGTTCAAGTCTAGTGGTGATTACTATCTAGGTAGCACGACATGCATCCATACTTTTACTACATGGTTGCTATAGTCAAACAATTTCGTTTAGACCTAGTAATGGAGTCTATAGGGCGGCATACTCAGGTATCAAGTATCAAGCAAGCCATGGTTCATGAATCGAAAATTAAATAACAAGTTCACGAAGCAAGTTCGCGAATCCACAAGCAAGTTCAAGAATCGCACAATGGGTTCATGAATCAACAAGTTCATGAGCCGAGTAACCGACTCCATGAATCAACAAGATACAACAAATTCATGAACCAAGTATTGGGAAACACGGGCCCCCTTCCGAGTACACTTATCTATATTGTCCATTCTATAGTCTTTCCCATAACCCCGGCTTGTTACTTTTATTAACTCTTATCAAGCAAGCATACATATGTAAAATGTTGTGATTTAATTCTAGAAAAAATTTGGAATATCCTATAGGGTGTCCAACAACTACATATAAAATTTCGTGTCAAACGCTCGCTGTTTACACAGCTAAAATAATTTGCAAAGTAAAGGTATACAGCAGTTTTGCAAATCTGCGTCTACTGACACAGCTGCGGTATAACTGCCATAACTCCTAAACCGTAACTCCAAATTCAAAACTTTCGGAGTCTATCGATATCTACACATCCAGATCTACAATTTCTATTCAGGGCTCGGGCCCAGATTCAAACAATAAAAGGGCCAAAACCGCAAAAGAATATTCAGACAGCAACACGTAGAAATAATTTACTAATGTAGATTTCATGGGAAAATGTCATTTGGCGTCTAAGTTGTTAAGTAGCATAAATACATAATCATGGAGGTCAAAACAGCAACTAATAACTGTTTTTCAAGTCATAATAGTTGTAAGTTCGTCAAAATACTAAATATATATGTGTCTACAAATTTAGGGCTCCTTAATTCATATGTCCATGTGTTTCATGTGTTCAAGGGGGTAAGAGAGTCCAATGATTATAAATTAAATATAAGAAAATTTTGTGACTCTTAGAATTGTCAATTTGGAGGTTCAATATGGATCTACAATGATATTTCAAAGAGGAGTCACAATCTAACTATTTGTAGTATTTCAAGGGTACTTGTACTAGAACAATAAAATGTACAAGGATACTTGCCTTAGATGACGATGATAAACTCCACTTGTTGTAGCAATTTGGGTAGAAAAATCCCGGAAGAAGTCCTCAAAAAGCGCGTGCGAAAAACTACCGAAGATCGAGTTTTTCCCCACACACGATCAGCCAAAACAGCGGACAATGAACAAGGATCCGGTGCGGCAAAACACGGGACAGCGGCGGCAGCGAATCAGGTGGCTCGAACGCAGCGGATCTGCGCCAGAACACGGGACAGCGGCTTCGGGATTCGCTGTGGACGAACAGCGAACAGCAATCACCAGCGCGGATCTTGGCACGATCCAACGGCCCAAAATCGATCCCGCCCATTCTCCCTTTCTTCTTCTTCTTCGTTCGCTGCTTCGAAACAGGGAGAGAGAGAGAGATAGGGACGGCGACGTACGACAGTGCTTCGACGGTGGCACTACGTCGGGGAGCGACGCAGCGATTGTGGCACGGCGGAGGCGCGAGGGTGACGGGAGGCGACGACGGCGGCGTCCTCTGTTCGGTTCAAGAAACAGGGGAGGAGTTCGGCAGTTGCTGGCGAACGGAGGGGATGGTGTTGGAGGCGGCGAGGTGATGGGAATATGGTCGGAGTCGAGAGTGATGGTGAGGGAGACGTCGAGTTTGGGTGCAGCGAGTTTGGATGGGTTTCGGAGTTTGGGGACGACGGTGGTGGGTTCTGTGGTGGTGGTGGGGAACGGCGATGGAGTTTGTGGAGGTGTTTGGTGCTGTGGGGTCGACGAGGATGACGGTCGAAGGTGGCGAAGGTGATTGGAGTGGATCGGGAGATGGGTTGGTTGTGGCGAAAACGATGGAGAAGGAAAATGGTGAAGGAGGATTAGCGGCTGTGGGATTTTTAGGTTAAAACAGTATTAGGGTTTGATTAGGGTTGGTAGGGTTATATAGGAGGGTTTGCGGGTTCGTGGGTTTTGGGTATCTGTTTCAAAAAGAGCCCAACAGGAGAAATGATTAAAATGCACTAAAATGGGGATTAAAGAGATAAAAGAGGAGAATTAGTCCATTTTCCATGAAGAACGATACAAATGGTACACAAATGAAATTGATAAAAGGACCCACAATGAGTTGAGACAAAAATAATGATTTTATTCAGTCTGAACAAATACATGATCTCAAATAGATGAAAGAGTACAATTGAGCAAAATACACTATAAAAGTACAAATATGGGGAAACAGGAGTTACAAATCCTACCCACCTTACACAAAAATTTCGTCCTCGAAATTTGCTTAGGCGGTACATAGAACAGGATAAATGTAAATTAGGGGAGGATAAAAAACAAGGGATCCAAAGAAAAGTCAACTTGGTGGTAACACCAAAATAAGGAGGGAGTGGAAGGCAACGATGTCAAACAGAATGCATAAAAGAGAATAGACGGTATCAAAAGGAATGAATAACACGAGATAATAAAGCAAGATTAGAAGTCGGCAGATCTGAGGGAAAGAACCGGGAAGAATCAAACCATTCAGTGAATCAGCGGATGGGGATGAATACAAGGAACAGAGAGGGAAGCAACGATACAACAGACTAGTCGCAACAAGGGGATCTTGGGACCTGTGGGTTATGGGCCCACCACGCTTCCGCTGTAACACTCTGATGGTGACGTCCCAAGCTCCAGACATGTCGTTGTAGTCCACGTGACACCAGGCGACGCACCGAGCAGGAAGATAAGACAGACACTAGGATCGAGGGGAGTATGGGCTCCAAATAGGGATAGACAATAATGCAAAATGGATATAAGGCTTGAGCTTCAATCTTCAAAATTAAAAGATAGAATACATATCAAAACTAATGGCTTTTAACAGAAATAATAACACAACAAATATCAATAATAATAATATCAATAGTAACAGAATAATAATAACAATAATAAAAATTAAATATAACAATGATAATAATGAAATTAGTAATAATAGTAACAAAATAATAATAATAACAATAATAAAAACAGAAATCAAAATCGTCATAATCATACAGGTAATAATAACATAATAAAAATATCAACAATACTAATAATAACGATAACACGTACATGACATAATAGAATTCAACACACTCATGAAAATAATGCGATAATAATAATAATGATAGCATTAAAAATAATATCGATAATGATAATAAATAATATGATAATAGCAATAATAACAATAATATCAATAAGGTAACAGTAATAATAATAAAAGTAATAACAGTAATAAAGGTGATGAAAACAATAATAATACATCAATTGCAACGACAACGATAATAATAATACCAATAATAATGAAAATATTCCTTTACCATCAGTTTATTTATATAAGTAACGAGTCTTGAAATATCAATTAGCAATAGGTATAAAATCTTGCCTCCTTAACATCAAGTTGCATGTTTGCCTTCCCGACATCCGGTTTCAAGTTGCCTTTCGGATATTTGGCTGCACATTTTGCCTCGCTGATATCCAGTTGCAATTTGCCTCCATTGACATCGAGTTGCATATTTGCCATCTCGACATTAGGTTGCACCGAATTGGTGAAATGTATATAAAATTGAGCATGATCAGGCTCAAAACAAATTAATAATAATAATAATAGTAACGATAAAAGTAATAGTATCAATAACATTAATAATAATAAAATATCGATACCAATAACAATAAGACTATCAATAGTAGTAACAATAATAATAATAGTAGTAATAACATAATTATATAACAAAATAAGAATTTGTCTTATCAAAATACTTCAGTGGAAATATATAGTCGATCAAGAATGAAATGTGAAGTTAAAACACACTATTGTTCGAAATAACAAAATCTTTGTTGAGAAACTTTTTTTTTTATATAAAAGATCGAAAATAAATATAACAATCAAAAATCGCAATATAGAAAACATTCGAGAAAAATAATTATAAGGAGAAAAATAGGTAGGTGAAAATGAAGCTACACCCAATAAGGAGTTAAAGAGGAGGATGACTAGAAGGGACAAGAGAAAATTAAGGAATTGAATACGAAGGAAGAAGGACGAGGGCAAAATCGGAATTGAAGAGAATATAGTAGAGAAGAAATAATCAGCATGATACTCAAAATGAATCAACAAATAAAAGTGAATGCAAGGCAGGGAAAGCAATAAATGATGCACGAGTTGAAATAAGAAGGAATTAACGGAGCAAACAGAAAATAAGAGATCGCTTGCACCGGAATCAAAAGAATATGGATACGAAAGAATAAATTGTACCCAATAAGGAATTAACAAGTCAGGAAGAATGCAAGCGATGTAAAGAAGCAACGAATCAAGGAATTGAATATGAAGGGATCAAAATGGATGGGATAAGACTTGTGTCCAGATCGAGTTGTTTATAAAATTATTCATGTGGTTGCATGGCATGTTTAATGCTGAGTTAATCCTGACCGAGTCAAGCCTGTCTAATGTATTAGTTAGACTAACACATTAGCCAAACCCAAGCTCTGATACCACTCAAAACCTTGTCACGCCCCGCTTCCCAAAAATATGGAATACGAGCACGTGACGAAGCCCAGCGAATGATTTTTACATCATCCATAAGCTGTAGGATCAACTCAGCATCATAACGAGAATATAACCAGATTTATATATAACCAAGCATGCATGAATAGTTTATTAAGCAACAGAAAACAATTTAAACAAATAATAATATTCAAATAGTTCTCATGTCTGGATCAAGTGTAAACTCGAAAACAAGTCTTATACAGCAGAAGAAATAAATACCTTAAGGAAATCAATTATTTAAACAAGTTCTTGCTCCAAGCGAAGCCTACAATGTCTGCTCGCCAATTCCAGCAGATAGCTCGTCTCCCAAGGTCTGCTTAATAAATATAAAAAGAGAAATCGGGGGAAAACAAGAGAGAATGCCCTTAGTGCAAGCTAGGGCCACAAATAGTGAAAATAAGTACAAGTATGGAGAACAGGAATTGGAATCAAGAATGTAACAGAATTATAACAGGTAGTGTGAATCTAAGAACTAGATAGCAAGAGGGACATCCTAGTAAATAGGCTAGTTAACAACTGCTAATGGTAAAACATGTGACAGGTGCACCTATAGGGTTATTTAATATCATGCGCCAAATCTCAAGTCTAGTGTCATGTGTTGTTTAAATGTCAGGTCTCAAATGTCAAGTTGTCAAGTTCAAGTATCAAGTTGTCTAGTTCAAGTTATCAAGTTCAAGTCTAGTTCAAGTTATCAAGTTCAAGTCTAGTGGTGATTACTATCTAGGTAGCACGACATGCATCCATACTTTTACTACATGGTTGCTACAGTCAAACAATTTCGTTTAGACCTAGTAATGGAGTCTATAAGGCGGCGTACTCAGGTATCAAGTATCAAGCAAGCCATGGTTCATGAATCGGAAATTAAATAACAAGTTCACGAAGCAAGTTCGCGAATCCACAAGCAAGTTCAAGAACCGCACAATGGGTTCATGAATCAACAAGTTCATGAGCCGAGTAACCGACTCCATGAATCGAACAAGATACAACAAATTCATGAACCAAGTATTGGGAAACACGGGCTCCCTTCCGAGTACACTTATCTATATTGTCCATTCTATAGTCTTTCCCATAACCCCGGCTTGTTACTTTTATTAACTCTTATCAAGCAAGCATACATATGTAAAATGTTGTGATTTAATTTTAGGAAAAATTTGGAATATCCTATAGGGTGTCCAACAACTACATATAAAATTTCGTGTCAAACGCTCGCTGTTTACACAGCTAAAATAATTTGCAAAGTAAACGTATACAGCAGTTTTGCAAATCTGCGTCTACTGACACAGCTGCGGTATAACTGCCATAACTCCTAGACCGTAACTCTGAATTCAAAACTTTCGGAGTCTATCCATATCTACACATCCAGATCTACAATTTCTATTCAGGGCTCGGTCCCAGATTCAAATGATAAAAGGGTCAAAACTGCAAAAGAATATTCAGACAGCAACACGTAGAAATAATTTACTAATGTAGATTTCATGGGAAAATGTCATTTGGCGTCTAAGTTGTTAAGTAGCATAAATACATAATCATGGAGGTCAAAACAGCAACTAATAACTGTTTTTCATGTCATAATAGTTGTAAGTTCGTCAAAATACTAAATATATATGTGTCTACAAATTTAGGGCTCCTTAATTCATATGTCCATGTGTTTCATGTGTTCAAGGGGGTAAGAGAGTCCAATAATTATAAATTAAATACAAGGAAATTTTGTGACTCTTAGAATTGTCAATTTGGAGGTTCAATATGGATCTACAATGATATTTCAAAGAGGAGTCACAATCTAACTATTTGTAGTATTTCAAGGGTACTTGTACTAGAACAATAAAATGTACAAGGATACTTGCCTTAGATGACGATGATAAACTCCACTTGTTGTAGCAATTTGGGTAGAAAAATTCCGGAAGAAGTCCTCAAAAAGCGCGTGCGAAAAACTACCGAAGATCGAGTTTTTCCCCACACACGATCAGCCAAAACAGCGGACAGCGAACAAGGATCCGGTGCGGCAAAACACGGGACAGCGGCGGCAGCGAATCAGGTGGCTCGAACGCAGCGGATCTGCGCCAGAACACGAGACAGCGGCTCCGGGATTCGCTGTGGACGAACAGCGAACAGCAATCACCAGCGCGGATCTTGGCGCGATCCAACGGCCCAAAATCGATCCCGCCCTTTCTCCCTTTCTTCTTCTTCTTCGTTCGCTGCTTCGAAACAGGGAGAGAGAGAGAGAGATAGGGACGGCGACGTACGGCAGTGCTTCGACGGTGGCACTACGTCGGGGAGCGACTGTGGCACGGCGGAGGCGCGAGGGTGACGGGAGGCGACGACGGCGGCGTCCTCTGTTCGGTTCAAGAAACAGGGTAGTAGTTCGGCGGTTGCTGGCGAACGGAGGGGATGGTGTTGGAGGCGGCGAGGTGATGGGAATATGGTTGGAGTCGAGAGTGATGGTGAGGGAGACGTCGAGTTTGGGTGCAGCGAGTTTGGATGGGTTTCGGAGTTTGGGGACAACGGTGGTGGGTTCTGTGGTGGTGGTGGGGAACGGCGATGGAGTTTGTGGAGGTGTTTGGTGCTGTGGGGTCGACGAGGATGACGGTCGAAGGTGGCGAAGGTGATTGGAGTGGATCGGGAGATGGGTTGGTTGTGGCGAAAACGATGGAGAAGGAAAACGATGAAGGAGGATTAGCGGCTGTGGGATTTTTAGGTTAAAACAGTATTAGGGTTTGATTAGGGTTAGGGTAGGGTTATATAGTAGGGTTTACGGGTTCGTGGGTTTTGGGTATCTGTTTCAAAAAGAGCCCAACAGGAGAAATGATTAAAATGCACTAAAATGGGGATTAAAGAGATAAAAGAGGAGAATTAGTCCATTTTCCATGAAGAACGATACAAATGGTACACAAATGAAATTGATAAAAGGACCCACAATGAGTTGAGACAAAAATAATGATTTTATTCCGTCTGAACAAATACATGATCTCAAATAGATGAAAGAGTACAATTGAGCAAAATACACTATAAAAGTACAAATACGGGGAAACAGGAGTTACAATTCCTTCAATTTAGATCGGTACCCCAGATAACCCATGGAGGTTGTACCCGACAGATTTAAGACGGTTCCTGGAGAGCTTGAGACCTTCAAAAGCTTCCAAGAAGATGATGTTCACCGAGCTGCCATTGTCCACTGAGAGTGGCGCACTTCGTGGTTTACCAAGCTGAGATTGATTACTAGTGCATCGTAATGAGGTTTGCAGATGCCTTCTAGTTCTTTATCTGAGAAGGTCACGATAACCCAAAGCTCTTGGCAAGGGGACGGTGTGCAGTGAGTTTACCTCATGGATGAACACTTTTCGGGAGGAGTTAGAATCCCCACCCATTGGTCCTTCGTGGATGGAATGGAAAATGGCCATGTGCTTCGAGTATTGGGACTAGAGTTCTTTCTCTTCATGCTTGTTAGCTCCCCAAACTTGAGGAGGCTCGACCTTATCTTTCCGGGCGTGGATCAGAGCGTTGATATCCTCTTTAAATGCTCTGCAGTCATCGGTGTTATGGCCATGGCCCCTATGAAATTGGCACCATAGGTTCCTATCCCTTCTCTTTCCCGACGTGTTCATCCTAGGAGGTGGGTGCATCAACCCATATCTCTAAATTTCCATGAGGACCATTGATGTGTTGGCATTGAAATGAGTGAACTTGTCAAATCGAGGTGCCGGAGAAGGGCGACGCTGGCCAGACCCATCCTTCTAGGATTTCTTGGGCCCTTCTTCAATAGTATTCCTTCGTTTGTTCCCAGATGAAGGTTCTCCTTGGTCATGGGGATGAAGAGACTCTTCAGCTCGGATGTACTTCTCACTTCGTTGTAGGAGTGAGGAGAAGTTCTGAGGAGGCTTATTGGCCAGGATGCTTTGAGGTCGATGGGGTAGATGTTGTGTTTGAAGGCGGCAGTCGCTAATACTGAGTTGAGGGAAGGTATGGATAGGGACTCGGCTGTGAAGCGCAGGACAAAATCTTTGAGCGGCTCTCCATCCCTTTGCTTCAAGTCAAGCAATGAATCGCTCGTCTTCTCGACTTTGTTATTACTGACGAAGTGGGTGAGGAAGAGTTTTTCGAGTTAATCGAAGGAGAGCTGGAAAGAGACAGAAGTACCATTCCCATGTTGATCCCTTCAGGGTTGTTAGGAATGTTCTGCAAAGGAGCGCATTAGAGGCTCGGTGAATCATCATGAGAGTTTTGAAACTTTTGATGTGACCCACTGTGACAGATTCACCATTGCGAAACTTGAAGATTGGCGACTTGAAGTTCTCTAGAACTAGGACCTCAAGAACTGACTTGGAAAAGGAAATTCAGCTGGGGCAGTAGCCTCTTCCCTGGCGACCTTCCTCTTGAGCAAGGTGGTCCTCCATCTCTTGGAGGAAATGAAGGACTAGGTCTTCCCATCCCTCGTATCGATTTGGCCCACGAGACTCTTCATGTTGCACAGTTCTAGGATGATGATCGCTTGTTTGGCGATCCCTATTTGGAGCAACTTGGAAGGCTTTGAAAACTTGGTCTTTGAAGTTGCAGAACTCAGCCCAATTTATGGGTGCCTGCTCTTCTTTTTTGTTCTTGGGAGCTCGCCGACTGACTGGAGTCAGGCTCATCTCGCGTCTTCATCCTCTTGGCTAGGTGTTCTATGGGATTTCTGTCATCTAGGAGAAAGGCTTCTCTTGTTGTGCTCTGAGCAGGGGACTTCATCTCGGGCAAGCCTTTCATCTAAGCGTCGGCAGAGGTCGGTCCCTTGCTGTCAAGAGTTGATGATGTAGCGGAGATCTGATTGCACAGGATGCACCGAAGAGGGGGAGGCTGTGTGGACTGAGACTCGGTCCTTAATCGGGTGAGACCGAGGAAGAGGTTTAGAGCGACTTTCAGAGCAAAACCGTTAGGTGCCTGCCGATGCTGCCTTGTTGAGGGGAGGTTGCAATGGCGAACAAGGGGCCTGCAATGATGGGCGTAGAGGTTGCCCCGAAAGAGGAGGTGGAAGATGAAGAGGAGTGTCGGCTTGACGACTAGTGGCCGCTGCTTTCTTTCCTTTAGGTGCCGTGGCTGAAAGTGGTTTTTTTACTGGTAAAATCTGGTTTGAGATGTAGATTTGTGGTTTCCCACAGACGGTGCCAATCTGTTGCTGTTTTGAGCCAACACAACATCAACTACTAATCAAGGGGCTATCAAGGACTAAGTCTTAGCCAAATTCATTGTCAAGAACACTATCCCTGATCCCCCCAAAGAAGACGAGGGCCCTCCGACCTAGAGTTTCTACATCGATGGTTCATCTTGTATTGAAGGGAGCGAGGCGGGTGTCATCTTGCTCAACCCCAGACAAGTTTATCCTCCAATACACACTCCACCTCAATTTTCATGCCTCCAACAATGAGTCAGAATATGCATCACTAACTTCTGGACTCCTCTTAGCTTGGAAGGCGCGAGCCAGAAAGGTCAGTGTGTTTAGTGACTCTCATCTGGCAGTGAATCAAATCCAAGGAGACTATGAAGCTCGAGATGATCGCATGGTCAAGTACTTAACTTGCATGAAGAAACACTTAGCTACATTTCGAGAGGCTGAAGTCACTTGCATCCCCCATGAAGAAACACTTAGCTACATTCCGAGAGGCTGAAGTCACTTGCACCCCCCATGAGGAAAACGAGCAAGCAGATGTTCTCTCTAATTTAGCCTTATCTTTCTTCGAAGGACTCAGCACATTGTGCACATTGAGTTCCTACTCAAGCCAAGCATCAAAGATGAAGCAATAAAGCTCATATTTATCACTCTTCAGACACTCAGAAACAATTGGATGAAATCCTTATTGGACTTTCTAGAAAAGAGGATCATCCCTGCAGATCCAAAGGAAGCAAGAAAGATCTGAATAAGAGCAGAAATGTACACACTTGTCGAAAGAGTCATGTACAAGTGCTCCTATACTCTCATATATGGTAGAACTTACTTGCGATGCCTCTCCCCTGAGGAGGAAAAATTCACTCTTGAAGAAGTACATGAAGGAATCGGTGGTAGTCACATAGGTGCAAGGTTCCTTGCACGAAAAATTCTCATTCACTGGTATTATTGGTTGTCACTCATCGACGATGCCCAAGAACATGTTCGCCAATGCACCGATTGCATGAAGTTATTCCCAATGAAGCGGGTGCCTCAAGCTGACCTTAGCTCCATTTCAAGTCTGACCCCCTTCCCTAAGTGGGGAATGGACTTGCTTGGGCTGTTTCCCCCCAAGACTGGACAGAGGAACTTCTTAGTGGTACTTATCGTCTACTTCACAAAATGGATTGAAGCAGAAACGCTACCCTACATCACCAAACAGAAGATTAACAATTCTTTTGAAAGAACCTTTTTTGCAGGTTCGGGATCCACCGAATCTTCGTCACCGACAATGGAACCCAATTCACCGCTAATTGGTTTCGCAAATTCTACGTCGATCCGAGGATCGAACAACGTTTCTCTTCCATCTCACACCCCCTAACGAATGGTCAAGTCGAGAATGCCAACAGATATATCCTTTATGGCCTCCTGAAGAGGCTCGATGAAGCTCCCATGGGGTTATGGGTTGAAGAACCCCCGAGTGTGCTTTGGTCCTACAGGTTCACGAAGAGAACCCCAACAAGAGAGTCCCCCTTCAACCTCACTTTTGTTTTTGAAGCATTGATTACCCTAAGGTTCGGGCTACCTTCCTTTTGCCTCCTCGCCTTCAATGAAGAACATAACTCAAGTGACCTTAGGGGAAACCTTGATCTCATTGAAGAAGTTCGCTAGAAGTCTACTGTCTACCCTACGAATACCTCTCTATCAACAAAGGGTGGAGAAATTCTACAACAAGAATGTCCGCACAGAAAACATCAAAGAAGGGGACCTCATCCTACCAAAACTCTAAATCTCTGACCTACGCAAGAAGGGAAAGCTCGTTCCAAACTGGGAATGACCATACAAAATCTTTAAAGTCGTCCACCCAGGAGCTTACCGACTTGAAGACCTAGGAGGCAAGAAGATATAAAGGATTTGGAAGACCTAACACCTGATGAAGTTCAACGATAGTGCCTAAAGCTTTCCACTTAGATTTTTAAAATAGATTTTTTAAGAGTTGTAATAAGGCCAACCCTGACAACAGACAGACCACGTAATAAAGGCTAACCACCAAGGCAGCCACTTAGATTTATTTTTCAATTAAACTTAGCATTTTCTTTCAAGAAATTCTTGTACTACTCTTTGGATGTGAATAGTGAGTTAGGTACTCAAATCCTCTCCCGAGCTTCATCAACAACTCACAACCCCTCAAAAAACCAGTTCTGAGTCAAACACTTCCTAGAGTTGCTCCCAAACCCGTTAACCACTCAAATAATAAGTTCAGAGTCCAAACTGATGGGACCAATCTTCTCTTATAACTCGATAACAAGCAAGTTCGGAGCTGGGCTCGTCACTTGAAACTACTTTCACAACTTGTTAACTCTCTAAACAACAAGTTGGGAGTCAAAACTCGTAGCTCAGAGTCATTCCCGCAACTTGCAAACAAGCGAATAAGGAGCTCGCTCACCACTCAAAACTGCTGATGCAACTCGTCAACTCTTGAATAAGCAAGTTCAGAGTCCAACATCTTTCCTAGAGATGCTCCTACAACTTGCCAATTCGAACACTAAGATTTTGGAGTCCAACTCCCTCCTAGAGCTGCTCCCGCCGCTCATAAACTTTATACAATAATTCACAACACAATGAAGATAAGAGAAAACACTTGAGTACTTAGAAGATCTTTTTTTCACAACAAAAGCTCCATTACAAGTTCGGAAACTAAATACATCAAAAGTCACACAACATTACTATTTCCTCCCCTCGGAACTCTCGGGCGAGGGAGACTTTGGTTAAGGGACACCTCTTGTTTATGAAACTTCCTCACCCAAGAAACTTCACCTTGACCCCCCAAACTTTCCGAGGGAGGGGTCAACCCTACCAATCGAGTCTGTATGTTGTGGTGACTGAGACACATTACCCCCTTCGTAGAGCCATACTCGAAGATTCAGCTACTTTGCTCTGGGCATCCCAGATTCCTTGACGCTACACGAGCACCCTAGGATAACTCATGGGCGGTTGCCCAACCACTAGGATGAGGAGTGCTTCACGTTCGCAGACCCCCGTGCTTCACCTTAAGGTGATAAATATCCAAATCCCTCTAAATAAGCAGCTGCCTTTGGAGGACATCCTCACCGCAGCTATTTTTGTCCACTACCGGAGGCAAAAACAAACCAACTAGACGATCCCATGCAGGAGAGAGAGCTCAAAGTCTCTCTCAACTAACGCCTCCTTCAAACAATCCCTTTCTAGCGTAGTGTTATGCAAGGCACGACAAAGACGATCGATCTCAGCATCCAGAGGACCCCCCTCCCTGGTGTATTCAACGATCTACAATACAAACAAAGAAGTTACGACAAGTACAAAGACATTTAGCCTCATCTTCAAAACTGTAACACCCCGAATTCCAAATAAGTCGAAGTTCCACAGGATCTTTACACTTCACTTCGTACAATTTTATAAGGAATTTAAAACTTTTTATACAACAATGTTTTACATCAATGCAACATAATTATAATTACAACATGATACATGAAATAAATAATAATTTGAACATTTCTTTAAGCAGCATTCCCTTTTTAGTCCTTTCATTTATTTTATCCTGCATAGAAACTGTGGGCACGTCAGTTGCATACAACTGACGCTAGGATATAATATATCGATTTCTCTTGCTTGGAAAGCACACACTTTTTCACAAACAAAGATAAGGGGGACTTTCTTATTGATGTAGTGTGTGAATGTGCACTTAGTCTTAATGCAGTTATTTATTATTTCATGACACTAATGCACACTTGTTCGAACTTATGCATCACATTCTACATAAATCCGAGGGAAAGCCCTTAATCGTTCTTCATCTTGTAGGGTTGGATCCCTCGTTATGAGTTAAACTACTACGGTAACTACGGTAAGTATCCTGGATGTTCTATGAGTTACGAGCCCATGTCCAGACAGCCTGGAGGAGAATCCCACGTCATGACATGATGCATCATGTAGACACTATAATACCCCAGATTTTAAAATAATTTTTTTAAGATTAATAAATGAATTAAAATAATTTTTGGTGATTTAATAAATATTTTTCTGAAATTTATCTTTTTACACGTGCAAAACACATGCAAATATTTTCTTGGAAAGTTCAAAGTCAGAAATTATTTTGGAGAAAATCATTATTTATTATTAGATATTATTTTAGAATTTTCTGGATTTTTCTGATAATTATTGGACCTATTTGCAAATATTACAAAAAATGGACTTTTATGCAAAATTACCACTTGGAGTGAAAACTCCAGATTTTTGGATTTTTGGGCTGGGCATAATGGCTAGTCAACTCAGAGGTAATTATTTTACTTTTTTTAAAATAATTTGGTTTATTTTTGCAGGTTTGATAAAGAAGGGTCTTTTTGCAAAATTGCCACTTAGATGGGCAAAAGTGCAATTTCATTTTCTGGGTTTTCAGAATAGTGCCGGCTGGTTATAGAGTATTTGTTTTTGTTTTTAAATCCCAGTTAAGATGGTTTTATTTGATTTCTAAGTATAAGGATTTATTTATGTAAAGATATATTTAAAAGAGGTATTTTGCAAATCTATTCAAAACCCTAGATACTTTGAATCCCGGCGTATAAAGGGTGAAGTGCAGCCTTATCTTTGATGCACAACACAAAGGGATTTTTTATTATTATTTTCTTGGAGTTTTAAAGCGAGGATCTTGGTTTTTCTTGCGAATGAGGGATTTTTCTTATTTCTTTATTATCTTCGGTTGATTCTTCAATATGGTGAGTGACTTGTGTTTGTTTTTTTATTGTACTAAGCATGTTGTATGTGATGATTTATCTATTAGAAAGCATGTTAGATGATTGTATGAAGATATGATGAATTTTGATAAGTAGATGAATTAAAAAGTGAATCTTTTCATGAAACTATACCATTGACGACTAAAACCTAATTTAATGACTTGAGATTGTTAAAAAACCTAATAGAAATCATGAGTATGATGTTTTCTTCATATACTCGCTGTTTAAATTGTTATAAGAAGATTGTATGTTGATTATTGCAGAAAGTAAAGCAAAACTTCACCTTTACTATGTATGCATATATATGCTCTGTTTTGATGAAGAAGAACTTGATTAGTGCATGATTTAATTGCTTGTATTTATGGGTATTGATGTGAGTAGTCGTATATGCGTTTAATAATTCTAAAGAGGGATTTTGGATTGATGAGATCAAGTTTTGAAGTGGAAGAGAAGAGTTTTGTATTTTGGGTCTGAAGGGGATGGCCGAAAGTTGAGTTTTTGTGTTTTGCAAAGCTTTTTCGATTGGTTTTGATTTGTTTTGTGGATGAAATGGTTTTGAACTTCATGCTATAAATATACAATGATTTCCTAAAGCCACTGATACACAAATACACACATACACACATTTCATATTCCTATATACTGTTTTGAAGAATTTATGAATTTTGATGGAGTTTTGATTGGGTTTCAGTTGTTTTGGTTCTGAGATAGTTTTAAACACCTTTCTACTCTTAATTGATGGAGTCTTGAAGTTTTAACTGATGCTTAAATCCGTATTGAACACAATCACATTTATATTGACTGTTTTGAAGGTTTTTGTGAAAATTCATATTTTTGAGATCTTGATATGTTTTGATGTGTCTTAATGACTCATACATGTTATATAAGATATGTTTAAGCATCTCAAAAAATTAGATTTTCAATTTACAAAGTTTTAATCATGTATCAGTCGAAAACATGCACAAAAACCCAACCTGACTATACAGTAGGTCACGGTCGACCGCCCGGTCGACCGTCATGCATTGATTTTGAGAATTTGCAATTGCCAGTTGACTGCCCTTCTTGAGCAGTCGACCATCAACTGCTGTTTTGGCCATTTTGTTGGATTTTCTTCGTTTCTTTTAAATGATTATTTCCTCGGTATTTTGGATCATTACTTTATTGTTTTAGATGATATTTTTACTACAGATTACAGTATTTTTTAGAGAGTTATATTTTATTTAAAATGGAGTTTTAAATGTATTCGTATGACTTTATTAAGTGAGTTATATGTGTTTTCAACGAATTGATGTTTTGTTGATATTCTACAACTTAAAAATATGATTTTCTATTATTTAATGGATTTAATATTTTATTTGAATTCTGAAATTTTATGAGTACATTAAATAAATTTGAATTTTGTTGATTTAAGGGGTTCTCTTATTATAAATGTTTTGATGATAGATTTGTGAGTTTTATTGAAAAGTTTTGGTGTGATGGTAGAGTTGTGAGTCTTTAGAGATTGTGTGGAACCCTAAACACCAGCAGTTGAGGTTTTGTGGTTTAGCCAGTTGTGGCTGCGTTGTTGATCAGTTTAGTTCAGTCTGGTAGGGTACACCAACTCTATGAGATTCGTAAATAATTAATTAACTTAACAAGATAAGGACATACACTAGATGGTGATATGATGAAATGAGAACATGGGTTATGGACCTCAGTATGGCCTGCGGTGTGAGATAATCCCCGGAATTATCGAGGTGTGTGTGAAATAGTCTCCAGAATTACTTGCGGTGTGAGATTGATCTTCGGAATTATCGGGGTTGCGACGCTCATGGGGTATTCGTGTGATGAGGCGCCATAGCTTGCAGTGTGGGGTATTCTCGAAGATTCCCAGGTGTGAGTGAAATAGTCTCCAAAATTATCTGTGGATAGAGATTGACCTCCGGAATTATCGAGGTGAGGGCCAATACTCACAGTTTATCTATATCTCGTAGTAGTCATCGCAGTAGGATTAGTTGTATAACGAGGGATTAAACCTTATCAAATGAAGAACGTTAAGGGCTTGTACCTGACCTATGTAGAGTGAGATGCATAGAATCCGACAAGTATGCATTAGAGAGTCAGCATATAGTATTGATGTTTTCTTGACTTGGTTTTATGCATGTTGTTCTCCTATTTTTCTGCACTTGACACTTAGTCTAGTTTCACTTGATGTTTTCATGTTTTACTTACTGTTATTTCTTATTTCATTTATTCTTGCTGTTGATACATGTTGTTTATGAATCCATGCCTTATGTTTTATTTATGTTGGATTTATTTTATGTCACTCACACCGTTATGGCTGACCCCTGTAGTTTTGGGTGTAATACCCTGATTTTTCAATTAATGAGAAATTATTTATTTTGCACGTGTTGTGCACGTGCAATATACTTTGTTAGATTATTTTATCAAGATGTGTATGTTTAAATATAATTTTCTCAAATTATTTTAGTACAAAAAGCCTTCTTTAAAAGCCTTATTTGATTTAACTAAAAAGCCTTTTTCTTAAAAAGCCCAAAAGCAATTTTATTTTAATTATTTTTATAAAATTATTTTGGCCCAAAAAGAAAGCCCATAAATTAATTAATTTTAATTAAACTTGTCATGTAGAAGACTTTTTTTAAACAAAATTATTTTTATACAATTTTGAAATGTACAAAATTGGCCTAGTTGCATGCACGTGCACTACACGTACACGTGCAATGCACACTCTCCTAAGGGATGGCCGGTAGCATTCTTTTTGGAGGGAACTTTTGAGTTTGGGTGTGGAGACATGGGGGTAGTTTCAAGGAAGTGGGTAGTTCTTGTAACTTCTACTTTGATCTAAACCCTTCATCCAACAACCACCAAGATGATCTTAGCCCTCCATTCCCCTCATTTTTTTGTATAAATACCCCCCCCCCCCCCCCCCCCCTCATGGCTAACTTTTCATATGCAAAGTGTATTTCTAATTTATAGTATTATTATTATTGTGGGAGTTATAAAAGATAAGAGAGTTGTGTGGGTTTTTGTGTGCTTGGAGTGGCCGGCATCATCAAGGAGCATCGGGTGGAGCTTGAAGGAAGCATTCGGCATAGGCTTGGAGGCTTGGAGCTTGAGCGCTTTTGGCTAGGAGGCGGTGCGTTCATCTACAAGGATTCGATTACTTTTGTTTGTGTTTCTCTCCAATTGAGGTGGGTGAAACATTTTATATTTCTAAAGTAGATCCATGTTAATTTTACACCATTAAAGATGCATGAAAAAGATTATAAAGAGCCCACTTAATTTGAGTAGTTAGCATGTGAATTGATTGAAATGTATTGAATAACTTATATGGCTCTAGTATTAAGATTAAATTGTGTGTAGATTACCCCATGTTTGTTATTGTGAAGTGGTGATAGTGATTAAATTGCATTAAGAGTGTTGTTATTATGATTAGAGACATAATGTACACTTGTTAATTGTGATAGATGGACCTTCATGTTGATATGAATGTGGATTATGGGAATTATATGTGATGGTTGAATTAATAAATAATATCAGTAAATTATCACCATGAAATTAGTGAATAAAAGACTAGTAGATTAATTGTATGGCAATGTCGAAAATGCAAATTTTGTAGTTTAATGAATTAATTTTGGGATTTTTGTGTGTGAAAAATATATTTCATTAGCACCAAAAATTATATTATTTTACTGATATGAACTTTTATGACTGAGGATCTAATCTGGAAGTTTTTATAAAATTTTACTAAAGTAATAAGAAGCTATGGCTTAATGAATATCGAGTTACTTTCAAAACAGTATGAAAATAATACAAACGGGATTTGATTTGGGTTAGTGACAACCCGAGCCAGTGGCTCAGGTGGTCGGGACCCCGGTTGGCTTCTCTGTGTCGCACGGTTCGAACCCCAGGCCGAACACTTCTTTTTTTAAAATTACCCCAAAACAGTAAGCAGCGAACCTGAGGGTTATATACAACCCAGTCGCCTATATAACGTGAGCCGAGTTCGGCCTAGTGGTCGGCGCTCTGTTGGTCTTGGTGTGGCGCCTGGTTCGATTCTTGCCTTTGGCATATTGGAAAAAATATTTTTTTTGGGTGTTTTTGAAGTCCAAAAATTATGAAATAAATATGGTAATTCTCATAAAAATACAAGGAATTTTATAAGAGTGATTTGGGTATTTTTAGAATGAAATACAATATGGTTTGTGAATAAAAGGCATAAATGGAGCTTTGGTTATGAGATATACACTTGTGATTTTTATAACTTATAAAGATAGGCTATTATAAAGTAATTGGCATAAGTGCTTGTGGCGTGACATGATTTTATTTATTTTCATTATGAGTATGGTGCAAGATATGAAATATGAAGGTTGAAATGTGATTTTATGAAGTTGTATAAATTCATGTATGGTTATAAAAATAAAAACCATGATTTATGAAAAAGGAAAAGAAATTGTTAGCTATATGCATGAATTGTTTTCATTATGAACTCATGAATTAAAAGTATCATCGTGGACTTGTGAATAAAGTGAAATCATGAATTGAAAAAGAATGAGTATGAAACTCGACATGGAAATTGTCAGGAGTTAAAGATTGTGAAATGAAATTTGAAATAGAGTAGCTAAGTCTCCCCGGCATTGAGAAAAGTGAATTGAATTGAAATTAGACCAAGGTTGGTCATGTTGAATTAAATGAATAAGTCCGGTCGATGGAGAGGCTAACTCTAGTGATTATTTTGTTCATGATTTGTAAATAAAACTAAGGACTAGTGCATAGTGAAGACGTGATGAAAGTAAGAGAAAAACACGGAGTATGAGGGCCCTGGGTAGCGGCGAGAGCGTATCCCAGGAATTCCCATGACGAGTCTGGGTGAGGATACTGTTCCAGAGTACCGTCCCAGTGGCGACGCTCGTGGGATGTTTGAAGACTACGGGTGGTGTCATGTTTATGGTGAGAGCGTATCCCAGGAATTCCCATGATGCGTCTGGGTGAGGATACTACTCCAGAGTGCCTAAACATGAGTTCGTAGGTCAGATAACATCTAGGATACTTACCGTAATTACAGTAGTAGATTAGATCATAACGGGGGATTGAACCCTATAAAGATGAAGACGAATAAGGGCTTGCCCTCGGACCTATGTAGTATGGGATGCATAGAATCCGAACAAGTGTGCATTAGTGTCATATAATTAACTGCATTAAGGACTAAGTGCACAATCACAACACGACATCAATAGGGTAGTCCCTTTAGTTTGATTGTGACAAGTTTGTGGTTGCTAAATATGAAATGTTAAGTTATACTATTTTCCGGCAAAGCGAGGACGGCCGTGTATAATGATCGTCGGTTGAATAAACTGACGTACCCACAGTCTAACATGCAGGTAAATGTTATGCTAAAGATTAAAGAGGATTTGGATGCTTAAAGATTTTATCAAGCTGTTGTACTTGTATTCAATTGTTGTATTTTACTTCCGCTGTGCAAAAGAAAGATGTAATTATGATGTAAACTCTGATGTATGATGAAAAGTTTTTATTTCCCTGTAAAAGTGTACTAAGAAAGTGAAAAGATCCTGTAGAACATCTCGAATTCAGTGTAATTGGGATTCGGGGCGTTACAGAGTGGTATCAGAGCCACGCTTTCTACACTTTCACACTTGTACAAATTTATAGGGAACGACACCCTAGAAGTGGACATTAGAGTGTGTGTTTGAATCTAGAGATTTAAATGTAAGTGACTTACATTTGTGTTGCTCTAAGATTTGTGATTTCTCCTCTCTATTTCTAAGATGGCTGATCACTTCGACCCTGCTGGAGGCGACGACTGGCACATCATTGAGGAAGAGTACCATCCTGGACAGGCTGATTCCGAGGACGAGTACTACCCTGGACAAGCTGATTCTGATGATGAGGAGTACCCTGAATCCCGAGAGATCACCCCACCTCCGGATTCATCTGATGATTCTTCTTCCGACGAAGAGGAAGTACCAGTTCCAAGTGGTCTTGTGGCTTCTCTTCAGAGGCAAGTGGAAACCCTGAAGGAGAGAGTTGGATTATTGGAGGCTCAGCTGGAGAAGCGGAAGGCCGACTATTCTGTTCTTAGCCATCGGATTTGGGAACTTGAGAAGAAAAAGAACCTAACTGATGTGCTGAAGGATGAGGTTGATGAACTGCGGGAAGAACTTCGAGCAGCGAAAAGGACCCGTAGGAGTTAGAGTGTTGTAGCTTCTGTTTTCTTTCATTCTGATGTTTAGAGATGTTTTTAAATTCGAATGTATAAACTTTTGGAATTCAATGAAATGGAAGTTGGTTTAAATTCTTGTTATATACTTCGAATTTGACAGATCTTTTGCATCAGAATATGTCGAGAAGAGGAGCGAGGAATGGGGAAGGTTTGGATCTGGAGACTGAACTTGCTAGGGTCTACCAGACGTTGAATGCAGTGGCTCAGAACCAAGCTAGGGGGCCGGCAAATCCAGTGCCCGAGGCAATAAAGCTGGTGGAATTGTTCAAGAGAATGAAACCACCCGTGTTCGAGGGAAAGTCAGATCCAGATTCGGCTGACAACTGGATACGGCAAGTGGAGACCATCTTCGAGGTGTTGGAGACACCGGAGGGTAGCAAGGTCAAGTTGGCAACCTTGCAGCTGGAGAAGGATGCAGCGGTTTGGTGGCAATCTGTGAAGAGGACCATGGGAGGTCTGTTGTTTGGCTGGGAGGAATTTCTGGAAGAATTCCGTAGCCATTATTTCCCCTCCGACGTCCAGGAGAAGAAGGCGATGGAGTTCCTGTCGCTTCAGCAAGGCAGCATGTCAGTGAGAGCCTATGAGACCAAGTTCACTCAGCTCTCCAGGTATGCTCCAGAACTGGTGGCGGATGAGGCCAAGAAAGCTCGCAAGTTCGAGCATGGTCTGAGGCCTAGCTTGAGATCTCGTATGATACCCCTTGGTATCAGGAGGTTCGATAAGCTGGTCAAGAGGGCGGCAGCGACGGAGGCGGATATGGAGCAGTTCCATGTTGTTCAGAACAGGAGGAACAACTGGCAGTCTGGTAAAAGGCCTGCACATTCGGGGAGTTTCAGGGGGCAACCATCTGCACAGAGGTTCAAACCGACGGGGGCGAACGCTGTTAGTGTGGCTGGGAGGCCTGGAAACAATGTGGTGAGACCTTCTGCGGTGACTTGCTACAACTGTGGTGAAACGGGACACTACAAATCTCACTGTCCCAAACTACAGGGTGGAAACAGCAACGCACCAACGCAGCAGGCTGGGAAGAGGCCGTACCAATCAGGGCGAGTATTTGCCTTGACAGAAGCTGATGCTGAGGAGGCAGATCAGGTCATCTCTGGTACGAGGGCTGGTGTTTAGAGTCTTTGTCATTTCCTTTCCCTTTGTTTAGTGAGGCTGTTATGTAATGATGTATATTATGTAACAGGCGAACTCTATCTTAATGGAATTAAAGCTGTCGTATTGTTTGATACTGGATCCTCTCATACTTTTGTGTCTCCAAAGTTTGCTAAAGTGTTGGGAGTTGAACCGAAGATTTTCCCAGGCAAGATCTTATCAGTAGCTACTCCGTCAGGGGAAACTTTAACCACTGATCGGTATTATGCTGATTGCGAGATCGTGATTGGGGATAGAACCTTTGGCATTGATCTGATCGAACTGACCATCTTGGGAGTCGATGTTATCATTGGCATTGATTGGATGTCGGTGTACAGTGCGAGCATCGAGTGTAAGGCCAAGACGGTGACAGTGAAGGCTCCAGGTAGACCTGAAGTCGTGTTCCAAGGGAAGCGGAAATGTTCTAAGCTGGTGGCTACTATCCGCAAGGAAGAGACTCCTGTGGAAGTGCAAGGGATTCCTGTGGTTCGGGACTATCCGACTGTGTTCTTGGAAGATTTTCCTGGGTTACCCCCGCACCGTGATGTAGAGTTCAGCATCACTGTTCAACCGGGAAGTGCACCCATTTCTAAGGCACCTTATAGGATGGCTCCAGTGGAACAGGATGAGGTGAAACGGCAGATTGAGGAACTGTTGGGAAAAGGCTTTATTCAACCTAGTGCGTCACCTTGGGGAGCACCAGTGCTTTTGGTAAAGAAGAAGGATGGATCGATGAGGATGTGTATCGATTACCGAGAGCTGAATAAGGTCACTGTTCAGAATAAGTATCCGATTCCTCGAATTGATGACTTGTTCGATCGTCTACAAGGAGCAGCTGTATTCTCCAAAATAGATCTTCGATCAGGTTACCACCAAGTTCGAGTGA
The DNA here is from genome assembly GCA_017893485.1 of Hemerocallis citrina. Taxonomy (NCBI): domain Eukaryota; kingdom Viridiplantae; phylum Streptophyta; class Magnoliopsida; order Asparagales; family Asphodelaceae; genus Hemerocallis; species Hemerocallis citrina. The sequence goes on from CM030363.1 coordinate 138,933,256, forward strand.
AAGCTGAAGACGTGCATAAGACTGCATTTAGAACTCGGCATGGGCATTACGAATTCTTAGTTATGCCATTCGGAGTGACGAATGCACCTGCAATCTTCATGGACTTGATGAACAGAGTTCTGAGGCCGTTTATTGATTCTTTCGTCGTGGTGTTTATCGACGATATTCTCGTGTACTCCAAGTCTGAGGAGGAGCACACTGAGCATCTGGCAGCTGTATTGCAGAAGCTGGAAGAGCAGCAGTTGTATGCCAAGTTATCCAAGTGTGATTTCTGGAAATCTGAAGTGGCATTCCTAGGTCACATCCTTTCTAAGGAGGGAGTGGCAACTGATCCTCAGAAGATAGAGGCAGTGAGAGATTGGGCGAGGCCTACTACAGTGAAGGAAGTCAGAAGTTTCCTTGGGATGACTGGATATTATCGGAGGTTCATTCAAGGTTATGCTCAGATAGCTGTACCGCTTACAGGGCTGACCAAGAAGAATGTGAGCTTCAAGTGGACCGAGCAATGTGAGGCGAGTTTTCAGGAGTTGAAAGATAGACTGACTACTGCACCTATTTTGGCTCTGCCTAGAACTGGTGTTGAGTATGACGTTTATAGCGATGCTTCACATCGGGGGCTTGGTTGTGTCTTAATGCAAGAAGGAAGAGTGATCGCTTATGGGTCTAGGCAACTACGACCGCATGAGAAAAACTATCCGACTCATGATCTAGAGTTTGCTGCGATTATCTTTGCTTTGAAGCAATGGAGGCACTACGTGTACGGTGAGAAGCTGAATATGTACACGGATCATAAGAGCTTGAAGTATATATATCAGCAGAGGGATCTCAATCTGAGACAGCGGAGATGGTTGGAAGTGCTCGAGGATATGCGACCTGAGATTAAGTATCATCCCGGAAAGGCTAATGTTGTTGCTGATGCACTTAGCCGCAAGAGCAGTTTGGCCTGTTTGATTACGACTCAGAGGCATCTGATTGAGGAGCTGGACCGAGCTGGGATTGAGGTTGTCTTGCAAGGATTGGGAGCATCTTTGGCTCAGTTGAGGCTTCAGCCTACTCTGAATACAAGGATCATTGCAAGTCAGGAGGTTGATGCTGATATTTTGGAGATGAAGGAGCAGGTTGGTGCTGGCAGGTTGCCCGGATTTCAAATCAGGGATGGAGTGCTGTGGTTCGGAGATAGACTGTGCGTTCCAAATCAGGCGGACCTGAAAGAGAGTATTCTTCAGGAGGCGCATGCTACTCTTTTGTCGGTACATCCTGGGAGTACTAAGATGTACAAGGACATCAAGCAGCATTTCTGGTGGTCAGGTTTGAAGCGGGATGTGGCTGAATTTGTCGCGAAGTGTGAGGTTTGTCAGCAAGTCAAAGCCGAAAATCAGAGACCCGGAGGTCTATTACAGCCGTTACCTATTCCGGAATGGAAGTGGGATAACATCAGTATGGATTTCATCACGGGATTGCCTAAGAGTTCTAAAGGCAATGATGCAATTTGGGTTATAGTCGATCGACTTACCAAGTCCGCTCACTTTTTGGCGATGAAACTCACTGCTTCGATGGACAAGTTGGCTGAGATGTATGTTGGTGAGATTGTCCGACTTCATGGCGTTCCTTCGACCATTGTGTCTGATCGAGATGCGCGGTTTACTTCGCATTTCTGGAGGAGTCTTCAGGCAGCTTTGGGTACCAAGACGGATTTCAGCACTGCTTTTCATCCGCAAACCGATGGGCAGACCGAGAGAGTCAATCGTATTCTTGAGGACATGCTCCGGTGTTGTATACTAGACTTCGGAGGCAGTTGGGAAAGGCATTTACCTTTGGTGGAGTTTGCCTACAACAACAGTTTTCAGGCCAGTATTGGGATGGCGCCGTACGAAGCTCTGTATGGCAGGAAGTGCAGAACTCCTGTGTGTTGGTATGAGGTAGGGGAGCGTCAGTTGTTTGGTCCTGAGCTTGTGCAACTGACTTCTGAGAAGATTGATCTGATCAGGAAAAGGTTGGTGGAAGCTCAGAGCAGGCAGAAAAGCTATGCAGACAACCGGAGAAGGGACCTTGAGTTTGAGGTTGGTGACTTCGTCTTTCTGAAGGTATCACCCAGCAAAGGTGTGGTTCGTTTTGGCAAAGGCGGGAAGTTAGCCCCGAGGTTTATAGGCCCGTATAAGATATTGAAAAGGATCGGGAAAACTGCTTACCGGCTTGAATTACCGGAAGAGTTGTCTCAGGTGCACAATGTCTTTCATGTGTCTATGCTGAGAGGTTATATTCCGGACTCGAGTCATCATTTGCCTGAAGTGCCGGAAGGTTTGCAGTTAGACCTGAATTACATCGAGTCTCCTGTTGAGATTGTTGACCGTAGGGAGAAAGTCTTGAGGAATAAGACGATACCGATGGTCAAGGTAGTCTGGAGAAACCACTTGGTTGAAGAGGCTACTTGGGAATCTGAGGAGAGGATGTTGAAGGACTATCCTGAGCTTTTTGCTTGATTGTATTTTTGTATCTTCTGTTTTGTTGTGTGTGTTGTATTTTTGTTTTCTTTCTCGCTCTTGATTGTAGTTCCGGGGACGGAACTATTCTAAGGAGGGAGTGCTGTAATACCCTGATTTTTCAATTAATGAGAAATTATTTATTTTGCACGTGTTGTGCACGTGCAATATACTTTGTTAGATTATTTTATCAAGATGTGTATGTTTAAATATAATTTTCTCAAATTATTTTAGTACAAAAAGCCTTCTTTAAAAGCCTTATTTGATTTAACTAAAAAGCCTTTTTCTTAAAAAGCCCAAAAGCAATTTTATTTTAATTATTTTTATAAAATTATTTTGGCCCAAAAAGAAAGCCCATGAATTAATTAATTTTAATTAAACTTGTCATGTAGAAGACTTTTTTTAAACAAAATTATTTTTATACAATTTTGAAATGTACAAAATTGGCCTAGTTGCATGCACGTGCACTACACGTACACGTGCAATGCACACTCTCCTAAGGGATGGCCGGTAGCATTCTTTTTGGAGGGAACTTTTGAGTTTGGGTGTGGAGACATGGGGGTAGTTTCAAGGAAGTGGGTAGTTCTTGTAACTTCTACTTTGATCTAAACCCTTCATCCAACAACCACCAAGATGATCTTAGCCCTCCATTCCCCTCATTTTTTTGTATAAATACCCCCCCCCTCATGGCTAACTTTTCATATGCAAAGTGTATTTCTAATTTATAGTATTATTATTATTGTGGGAGTTATAAAAGATAAGAGAGTTGTGTGGGTTTTTGTGTGCTTGGAGTGGCCGGCATCATCAAGGAGCATCGGGTGGAGCTTGAAGGAAGCATTCGGCATAGGCTTGGAGGCTTGGAGCTTGAGCGCTTTTGGCTAGGAGGCGGTGCGTTCATCTACAAGGATTCGATTACTTTTGTTTGTGTTTCTCTCCAATTGAGGTGGGTGAAACATTTTATATTTCTAAAGTAGATCCATGTTAATTTTACACCATTAAAGATGCATGAAAAAGATTATAAAGAGCCCACTTAATTTGAGTAGTTAGCATGTGAATTGATTGAAATGTATTGAATAACTTATATGGCTCTAGTATTAAGATTAAATTGTGTGTAGATTACCCCATGTTTGTTATTGTGAAGTGGTGATAGTGATTAAATTGCATTAAGAGTGTTGTTATTATGATTAGAGACATAATGTACACTTGTTAATTGTGATAGATGGACCTTCATGTTGATATGAATGTGGATTATGGGAATTATATGTGATGGTTGAATTAATAAATAATATCAGTAAATTATCACCATGAAATTAGTGAATAAAAGACTAGTAGATTAATTGTATGGCAATGTCGAAAATGCAAATTTTGTAGTTTAATGAATTAATTTTGGGATTTTTGTGTGTGAAAAATATATATTTCATTAGCACCAAAAATTATATTATTTTACTGATATGAACTTTTATGACTGAGGATCTAATCTGGAAGTTTTTATAAAATTTTACTAAAGTAATAAGAAGCTATGGCTTAATGAATATCGAGTTACTTTCAAAACAGTATGAAAATAATACAAACGGGATTTGATTTGGGTTAGTGACAACCCGAGCCAGTGGCTCAGGTGGTCGGGACCCCGGTTGGCTTCTCTGTGTCGCACGGTTCGAACCCCAGGCCGAACACTTCTTTTTTTAAAATTACCCCAAAACAGTAAGCAGCGAACCTGAGGGTTATATACAACCCAGTCGCCTATATAACGTGAGCCGAGTTCAGCCTAGTGGTCGGCGCTCTGTTGGTCTTGGTGTGGCGCCTGGTTCGATTCTTGCCTTTGGCATATTGGAAAAAATATTTTTTTTGGGTGTTTTTGAAGTCCAAAAATTATGAAATAAATATGGTAATTCTCATAAAAATACAAGGAATTTTATAAGAGTGATTTGGGTATTTTTAGAATGAAATACAATATGGTTTGTGAATAAAAGGCATAAATGGAGCTTTGGTTATGAGATATACACTTGTGATTTTTATAACTTATAAAGATAGGCTATTATAAAGTAATTGGCATAAGTGCTTGTGGCGTGACATGATTTTATTTATTTTCATTATGAGTATGGTGCAAGATATGAAATATGAACGTTGAAATGTGATTTTATGAAGTTGTATAAATTCATGTATGGTTATGAAAATAAAAACCATGATTTATGAAAAAGGAAAAGAAATTGTTAGCTATATGCATGAATTGTTTTCATTATGAACTCATGAATTAAAAGTATCATCGTGGACTTGTGAATAAAGTGAAATCATGAATTGAAAAAGAATGAGTATGAAACTCGACATGGAAATTGTCAGGAGTTAAAGATTGTGAAATGAAATTTGAAATAGAGTAGCTAAGTCTCCCCGGCATTGAGAAAAGTGAATTGAATTGAAATTAGACCAAGGTTGGTCATGTTGAATTAAATGAATAAGTCCGGTCGATGGAGAGGCTAACTCTAGTGATTATTTTGTTCATGATTTGTAAATAAAACTAAGGACTAGTGCATAGTGAAGACGTGATGAAAGTAAGAGAAAAACACGGAGTATGAGGGCCCTGGGTAGCGGCGAGAGCGTATCCCAGGAATTCCCATGACGAGTCTGGGTGAGGATACTGTTCCAGAGTACCGTCCCAGTGGCGACGCTCGTGGGATGTTTGAAGACTACGGGTGGTGTCATGTTTATGGTGAGAGCGTATCCCAGGAATTCCCATGATGCGTCTGGGTGAGGATACTACTCCAGAGTGCCTAAACATGAGTTCGTAGGTCAGATAACATCTAGGATACTTACCGTAATTACAGTAGTAGATTAGATCATAACGGGGGATTGAACCCTATAAAGATGAAGACGAATAAGGGCTTGCCCTCGGACCTATGTAGTATGGGATGCATAGAATCCGAACAAGTGTGCATTAGTGTCATATAATTAACTGCATTAAGGACTAAGTGCACAATCACAACACGACATCAATAGGGTAGTCCCTTTAGTTTGATTGTGACAAGTTTGTGGTTGCTAAATATGAAATGTTAAGTTATACTATTTTCCGGCAAAGCGAGGACGGCCGTGTATAATGATCGTCAGTTGAATAAACTGACGTACCCACAGTCTAACATGCAGGTAAATGTTATGCTAAAGATTAAAGAGGATTTGGATGCTTAAAGATTTTATCAAGCTGTTGTACTTGTATTCAATTGTTGTATTTTACTTCCGCTGTGCAAAAGAAAGATGTAATTATGATGTAAACTCTGATGTATGATGAAAAGTTTTTATTTCCCTGTAAAAGTGTACTAAGAAAGTGAAAAGATCCTGTAGAACATCTCGAATTCAGTGTAATTGGGATTCGGGGCGTTACAGTGGGAGTTAGAGTTATTTCTAGCCTCATGTTTTACAGGTAGGTGCTTATAACTTGGGATTTGGATGCTTGTGTTAAATTGATGTTATGGCTTATGTAAATTGTAAAAGAATGTGTTGCAAAAGAAAGAATTTGTAATTCAAGATGTTTGTTTTTTCCACTGTGCTGAATAAAGAATTAATGTAATAAAAGTTGAAAAATTTTCTCTATGTTTACTATTACAATTGAGGTTGATGCTGGAAATTGTGCTACATATTTCTGAGATATCATATTGGAAATTTGAAGCGCTACAGACAGCCTATGAAAAATTCGCCTCCGTCATAGGACATTGGCACTACGTAGTCACCAAGCACCCCACAAGCGTCGCTACGGCCCCGATAATTCCGGAGACGTATTCACGTCATGACATGATGCATCATGTTGACAGCCTGTGAACACTCTCACACCGTAGATCCGAGGCCTTCATACTTGTGTTTTTCTCTTAATTTCATCACATCTTCACTATGTGTCTAATCCTTAGATAATTGAATCATGAATAAAATTAATACCCTAGAGTTAGTGTTACCTCTACACTGGTCTTTAAACATCAATTATTAACCACGACCCAACCTTGGTCTTTTATTATCACATTTCTCTTTCAAAATTTCATTCATGCCGATGTAAGGACTTAGCTAAAACTCTAGTTTTCAACCTATTTTCATGTTTACCAAAGATGAGTGTTTAAACTCACAAATTTCTACATTTTATCATGGTATATATATTTCATTTTCCATGCACATTTGTATAATTTAGACAAGAATTTCATATTTAACTACTCAAATTTTTCATGTCAAAAATCTCATTTTTAATCTCTACACAAAAAATTCTTTACATTCAAAATATTCCATTTCTTTAATTAATCAAGTCATAATCTAAGAATATTTATCAAGTTCTTCTTCCCAAAATTACATCTAATTCTTATTATTTGTTGTCAATATTGTAGAAATAATTTTTATGAAGTTTAGGTAATTTTAGAAGAATTCTAGTATTTTTTCTCAATTTTTTATACTCTTAAAATACTCCAAAATCAAAATAGATAAAAAAAAAGAATAAAAAACCACAAAAAAGGCCAATGCCGGATTTGAACCCAGACCAACACCCCTGCCCATGAACAGTCTGAGCGCACCTGAAGACCAGTTGGTCCTGAGTGACTAATTGATATGGAGGGGACCCGAATTGTATTTAAAATATGGTTTCATGATTTAATCAAAACTCAAATTTTCAGTAAAACAGAGCCCCTTCCAAGACTCGAACCCAAGACCAAAGTCTCCGCCTAGCTACAGTAACAGACCCAAAGCGCACCCGAAGACTACTTGGTCCTGAGTGACTAACCGAAATAAGGTTGGTTAAGTTCTTTTTATATAAGCCGTGCTGTATTTAACTCTTCCTTTAATAAATTCGATTTTTTTCAATTAATTTGTACTTATTCAAAATCTAGATCTTTTTCCAGAATGTATTTCTTTGAAAAACAGTAAAGTATATTTGTTTAGATTTCCAAAAATCCTCATTTTTAACAACATGAAAGAACTATTCTCCTCATTTCTTTTGAAACATGAAACATTAGTGTATTTTCGACATTGAAAATTTCTATTCTAGATGAATCTTTTACTTACTTATTCCTCATTTATTCACAATGTATTTGTACAATTTTTCATTCTTTAACACAATCAAAGCCCTTAAGTTAATCTTATCTTTACAAAACTAACTCATTTTCTTATGTTTCAAAGAGACAACATAATTGACAATCTAGTGAATATAATATTACACATACAATACAATTAAAATCAACACTTATAGCAACTAATCAATTATTTCACAATCCATGGATATTATTTTGCATTCTACAATTTATTTATAAGCACAATTTTCATATAATCATGATTCATCAATTCATATGTATTCTAGCAAGCAAATCTATTAATAAAACATCATAACAAATCTTAATTAACAAATTTCAATTCTTTTTGCTAACTTTCTCATATAGCTAAACAAGAGTTTTCCCTTTTCTAGTCTTTTCAAGCAAGTATACGACAACTTTCCTATTTGTTTCTAACATGTTCATAAATTAGATTCCTAGCATGGTATCTACATTAGAAGTAGAGAAATCACCCACCTTATTGAAGAAACAATGAAAAACTTCTAAAGAACTTCTTGAAAGCACGATCATCTCCCTTCTCCTCCTAGTTTGTGCCACAAAAACTCGAGCTTCTCCTCCTTGGTGGTGCCACCGGGCCTTCTCTTCCTCTTCTTGCTTTGGCCGGCCTCCAATGGAATGGAACACATACTCTTTTTCTTTTCTCACTCAATCTTTTCCCCTTAAATGTCATTTTTTTTTCTCTTTGAAATTTCTAATGTATGAAGGAAGACAAGGGAGGGGTATTTATACACATTTCAAAAGTAGATGAAGGGTTGAGATGAGTTTGGATGAAGTGCTAGGATACAATTGGGAGTTAGAAGAACTACCCACCATCAAGTAACCACTCTTCACTCTCTCCATCTCCCCACTCAAGCCAATGGCCAGCCACTCTTGTTGTCCATTGCACGTGCATGTGCAATGCACGTATCATCACAAGCATACTAGTTGTTTTGTTCATTTAATTGTTAATTTATTTGTTACTTGATCAAGTCTACCCTACAAGTTGTCTTAATTAATATTAGAATTAACTAGTGGGCTAATTAGGTGGGCTAAAATCCATGGGCTCTTTAATTAATTAATTTATTATTTTAGATGGGCTAGAATTAGACTATTAGGCCTAGGAATTAATAATAGGCTTTTTAAAAGAGAAGTAAATATTTGTTCATGATATGAGAATAATTTTTAAAGCCAAATACACACATTAATTTGCACGTGCAAGACACGTGAATATAAATGAAATTTTTTTATTTAATTATTTGAAAATTCAGGATGTTACCAAAACATCAAAGATCCAATAATGTGAATAAAAATTCTCTAAATAGTTCGACACGGAATGACTAAATCGAAAACAATTCGACGAAAAGGAAAAATTTTCATTGATAAAGGAAGAATACATAGCGGTGTCTAGTCTGTGACTCGGTAAAAAAACAAAAAAGGATATAAGCCTTAGGGGTCAAGGGATCACCTTTTGGCACATGGCAGAGGATTTTGGGGGTTCACTTGTCCCCATCCCCCCTTCTGGAGGAGCTGAAGTGTTCCCTTCTCTACCAACTTCGGGCGCGTCCTCCGCTGATCCGTCCCAGCTATCCTTGGGCTCCTCACCCTCCTTGAGGAGGAAATTGTACCGACACTACTGAAGTTGGCAACCTACTGCTCGACATCTTTGATAGCTTTCTTATAACCATGATCCTGGGTTTCGATAATTGTGTTAATAGCCTATTTTCATACTGTCTCCATCTCCTCCTTCATCTCCTCCCTCACCCTCGCCTCCACCTCCGCCCTCTCCTTTAGAAGCCTTTCCCGCTCGACTGTGAGCGAGGCAACCTCCAGTGCCTAGGCCTTCTCCCTCATTTTGGAGGCATCAAGGGCCTCATTGGTGTTAAGACACTCCTTCTCGACCCTCGCCACCAAGATCTAGAGATGCTTCATCTCATACTCGAACTGCTGCTTCATCTCGGCACCATGAAGAGAGGATTGCAAAGGAAAACACCCAACACTTAGAAGAATTGAACAAACAAGAATGGAGAAGGCTAGAGGGTTGGTTACTCACCACACACTGAGCCAGAGACCACTTAAGGTAACTGGACTCGAAGGTCTCCCGAGCCAGTGTCGCCTAATCTTGGGGCGGAGAGAAGTTATTTAGCCCGTCGACCGCAATCCTCACCTCGGTCACGGAGTCGGCAATGGTTGCCTTACAGTCAGGATGGTAAGTTGGCTTCGAAGCAGTAATGACGAGCGCTTTCACCACAAGAGTGAGAGGGGGAGGAGGAGCACATACTTTATCGGTGGCGGTACGGGTAGTTGGGCTTGGAGGCGCCCTTGTAGGCTTGGTAAAGGGTTCCTCTGCTGCTATCCTTGCCTTCTTCGAAGGTTGGAAAGTTGAGGTCGACTTGGAGGACCTCTAGTGTTCTTCTTCGATTGGCCACCTTCTTCCTTTGGATCTCGATCCTCTGAGCGAGAAACTCGTCCTGATTGATCATATCTGCAAAGAAATAAAGTTGAAAATACTTCTAAAATCTATGACAAGAGAAACATACTAGAAATAAAGTTGAACATACTTCTAAAATCTATGACAAGAGAAACATACTAGGTCCACCAAAATCAACCCCCACTTCACTATGTGTCTCCCCTTCAACTCCGTCCAAACTACAACTGAGAAAACAGGCGGTCGAATGCTCTTAGCCCCTCCTTGGTGGACTCCATCTCCTTAGGAGACTTAACTCTCGAAATGTTGAACTCCCATTGTGCAGGAATGTCCCACGGTTCGGAACCATGAACCATAAAATACTTTGACCTCCAATCCTTAATGGAATTAGGATGCCTCTGGACTCTATGTTTCTTTATCTGGTGGGAGAGCTAGTACTGACCCGAGCCAACTTGGAGGGAGCAAAGGCCAAAGCACAGACGAAACATCTTCAAGCTTGGCACCATGCTCCTTCTCCCACACAATAGAAGGAAAAAAAATCATATGCTTCAATGAGTTATGTCCCAACTTCATGGTGCTCACCTCGAACCAGTTCAGCACTTCCATGATGAAGGGGTGAATCGACAGATGCAAGCCGACATGAAAGCGTCAAAGTGGAATGTAACTCCCTGTTTCGCTTGTACATATTTTTCTACGTATTTCCTTCATTTCAGTTATCTATACCTTTTCCGTTCTTTTGAACTCATTTGCATACACTAGGATATTCTATTATTTTGTTCATTAGTGTTAAAGCCCAAATTTTGTTCTACTATTGTGGACCTTCTATTTGATTTCAAACCCAAATCCAAGCCCAAATATATTTCAAATCTTTTAAATCCTAATTCAAACCCAAACAGGCAACTCGTTAACCCAAGCTCAGCCCGTTAACCCTAACCCACTTTCCCCTTCAACTACACAGACAAATCACTCCCATGATCCCACTTAAATCTCCTAACCACTCTATCTCCACAAATCTCCTATTAATCCTCCATCTCCTTAACCACCTCCTTCATCATCTTGCTGCCTTCTTCATCACAACCTGAGCCTCACCTCCACTTCATCCTCCAAACAACCCGACAACCCTATTCCTCAACCCCACGCCCCCAACATCCACACCTCATCTCTTCTTCTACACCCAACCTCATCTTCAACTCCATATCAACCAACAACAACCCATCATCTGTTCAACTCCATCTCCTTCCTCCTTCACCTACTGCCTTCCCCTCAAACAGCGACACCAGACCTCCTTCCCCATCATCTCCATCACCCCCGCACCTCCATCTCAACACGATCAGCCACTACATCTTATTCCACTACTGCCATTCCCGAGCACCACCAACCTCCCTCAACCTGGCATCCAAAACACCTCAACTGTCGACACCTCCATCAACCTCCACAGCCCTACTGCTGCCTATTCCCGAACCTTCCACCATACAAATCTTACCCCAAACAACAACCCCTTGCTTGTTGCCTATTCCCGAGCACTTCACCCGCAGCCAACTCCTCCTTTTTTTGCCATTGCTCATTGTTGTTGTTGCGTTATCGTTGCCATCGTTTGCTGTCGTTGTTGCTCTTGTTGTTGCTCTCGTCATTGTTATCGTCGCTGCGTTGTTGCTACCATTGTAGCCATCATCGCTTTGTCTTCTCCCCGTCGTTCTTTTCCATTGTTATCATCGTAAACGCAAGTGTTTCAAGAACTCTTTCAAATAGTTCTAATTCTTATTGATCTACGTATTATCGACCTTGTTCATGACCACTTCTTGCTTTGTTCGAATCTTGAATCACATGTTATATCCATAAATGACCATTTCGATTTGATTTCATTTCGTTTCGATTTTCTACCCTGTCATCTGTCTAATTTTATGTAGTGATTTGGACACACTCTTTTTAAACAAAATGAGAATTTTATAAGTGTATCTTGTAGCCCTCTGGGTGTAGAATCCAAATCATCTTTCAGTTCGCAAACTAATTTATAGGTTGTGAGATATTAACGTTTTAGTGCTGTAATGTATGATTTTCCATATTTTCGTTTAAGATGTATCATCCCCGTAAACTAGTTAAAAGTGCAATATGTTTTTGAAATTCTGACATGATAAAATCTTTTTTACTAATAGACATCATCAAGAACCAGATTAGGATTTTTATGGAATTTATAATGATTTTACAGTATATTTATAGCATGATAATTTAACCTTATATTGCTGCCTGAACATTATATCTGTAAAGAACTGACTGATAGGCATAGCTACTGACCTTAGAGCGTGTCGTGTGATTAGGCATTGGATTCGATGAGGAGTCTACTTTCTAGAACCCCTGACGGAATCGATTTTTCTTTCCCGTAGCAACGGAAAAGTGATTTCTAGTGCTATCACGTATTGTTGTCCAGAATTATATTTTCTACTCTTGAACTATATGTATATGGTTATTCACGCTTAAAGAATTGTACTAACATAGTGGACCGATAGAACAGTTCCATATCATGCATTTGCACCGATCATTCGAAACCTTCTTGATTACCATCTTGTCTCTATATTAGGGGTGTTAAGAGGGCCGGGCTAGCCTGGAACCAGCCTGACCCGCCATAACCCGGGCCCGGGTTGGACCCGAACCTCCCCCCGCTCCATTGCTTGTCTAGGCTACCAAAATTAGCGTGAAAACCCGGCCAGGCCCAGGTTGAACCAGGACCGTGTGGACCTGGTCCGGTCCGGTCCGGGTCAGCCCGACCAGGCTGACCGTTGGGCCCGAGTAATTTGAATTTTTTTTCTATTTTTTATCTTCGATTTTTTTTATTTGATTTATTGAATTACAATAGTATCCCCAACTGACATTTACTTGCTAGTTTTGGGGGTTAAAATGGGAAATCTGAAAATAAACATTATCTATATATACTCACCTCATTTCATTCATTTTTCTTCACAAATTTTATCATATTTATTCAAAATACAAGCCCCTTCCCTTGCAATTTGTGGAATCAAGTGATCAACATTAACTCTGTCAACTCTCTCTCAACTCTCTCAAGACTCAAGTACTCTAAATCTTGCAAGAAAAAGCTCTCAACTCTCTTCTTCTCATTCGTCTCCTACACTCGTTTGACATCATTTTATTTGTTTAATTTTTATAGTATCATTATTCTCTTCTCGTGTTCTTTTTAGATTTTAGTTTACTAGTTCATAATTTGTTGTTTGTGTTTTGTTGAACCCTCTCATCTTCTTTTTAAATTTTTATAGCTCATAAATAAATTGTTGTTATTTTATTGAACTCTCTCTCTTCTTCTTTTTTATATTTTGTATATTAACATACACTAGTTTGGAATTTGTTCTTTGTGGTATTTTGAACTCTATACTTGTTTTGTAGATTTTTTTAACATACACTAGTTCATAATTCATAATTTTTTGTTGGTGTTTTTTTTTAAATCTCTCTTCATATTTTTAGATTTTATTTTTTAAGCATACATACACTATAATTAGATGGCATCATACCGATCACATGGTAGCGGGCGTAGCCAAGGTCCACCGCATCTCATCGCACTCCTTTCATTCCATAATTAGATAGCGAAGAAACATTTAGAAATTTTGATAGTATTCTCAATTTTAATGATATTCCCTACACACACATAGATGAAGTAATAGTAGAATACATAGAATCACAAGACAATGAACAAGCCCCTTATCAATCCCGTAAATATAGAGGATCCACTTCCAAAGCCCACAAATATTACACTTACGTCCCTTCTAGTGCCGATGAAGGACATCAGATATATAATAAGTGTAAAATGGCATACAAGTTTAAATTGGAAGCGGAAATGGGTACACTTAGGCGACACTTAAATAAATACCAACCCGAATTATCACAAGACACTCTAACAAAACAAAAGATAAACCTTATGACCAGTCACGTAGATAGTCATAGCTATGATCACGAAACCGTTCGTAAGGAAATGGCTAGATTAGTAATTCCGGATGAGTTACTTTTTCGTATGCTGAAAGTAGGAATCTAAAGAGTTTTAACCAAACCACCTTAAACCCCCATTATAAACGGATTGCTAGGAATGTAGTGAAGGGAGATTATAAATTAGTTTACGAAAAGGCTAAAGAGATGTTAGTTGCAACATTGACATAGCTAAATTTTATGGTTTCTTTGACATCCGAAGGTTGAGTAGGCATTAACAATGTTCCAATGATGTGTAACTTATCATTGGATAAATTCTGATTGGTTACTTCAAAAGCAGATTATTTCTTTTGGATTTGTTAGGTACCCACACAAGGGTGAGATTATTGCGACACACATCATGGATGCATGCAATAAACTTGGCATTTATGATGAAGTTTTTGCTATTGGTTTGGATAATGTCCATAATAATACTATGGCACTTTCTACTTTTAAAATTATGTTAAATCCTATAGAACCTGATATTTTCTATGTTAGAAATTCTTGTCATATTTTAAATTTTTGAGTACAAGATGCACTAAAATACGAACATAATAAGATTATTGCAATGAGAGATTGTGTTAATTTATTACTTTGAGTGGTTCTATATATCAATCTTTTCATGATTGGTGCAAACTTAAGGAAAATACATTTAAACATTTTTCTAAATATGTTAGACATCGTTGGAATTCGACATATGAACTCTTAAGTGTAGTTACTCACTATAGACAATGTTTAAAAGAACTTTTGTTGCAATGGATATGAAAGATTGTAGAATAGATGATGATTTCTAGTTTTTTGCCAATAGTTTTTTAAATTTTTTAAACATTTTAATGATGCAACTTTGCAATTTTCAAAAACTTATTCATCCACTTCTAGTGGTATTTTACTTATAATTGTTACTATATGACCACTATTAAAGATTTGATTAGCGACCATTTTATTAGAACAATGGTTTATGCCGCTTATCTAAATTTATGAAATATTTTCAACCTGCTTCTATGTTATATTGTGTGGCTAATATAATGAATCCCGTTATAAATTTAGTGGGTACAAAGAATTTAATTGAGATTTTTTATTTATATGCTCCACACGTCGAATTAGAAGGCTACAATCATGTTTTTTTTACTAAAGAATTTGAAACTATTTTAAATAATTTGTATGATAGTTATGATAGACTTTATGCTTCTAATACTACACAATCACAACATGTTAGTTCTTCTTCTTCTTCCATATCAAAAGTGATGGGTCTTGCATTTTCAATAAATGGTGTCTTAAATCTTATAAAATTAAAAAAAACCAAGAACAAATGCACATAATGAGTTGAATTGGTATAATGCACAACATCCCATCGATGAGATAGGATGTGTTATAATTTTGGAAACACAATGAAACTACTTTTCCTATTCTTTCTCGTATGGCTAAAGATTTGCTAACTCTCACAGTGTCAACTATTGCATCATAAAGTGCTTTCTCTTCTGGTGGTAGGATTATGAGCCCTAACAGAATTCGCTTGCTTTTGAAGAATTTGGAGATGCTAGTATGAGCAGTAGATTGGATGAAAGAGGAAGAAAAAACCAAGATTTACTTCAAATGGAACAAAATGGATCAAGTAGTGACGAATGAAGATTGAAGATGTACTATAGATCTAGTAATTCAAATAATAGAGAAATTTAGGGCGATGAGATTCTAGATTTAGTTCAAGTAGAAGTGCACGACAGCAGTCCAATGCCTTCTCTTCAATCTAACTCTAGGTCATCTCGAACTATAAAGTATAAACATTCCCTCAACTTGTAATTTAAAATTCTTTCACTTTGTAAAAAATGTTGCAACTTTATTTGTTCTATTTTAAATTTTGTAATTCATTGACAAAAATTAATATATGAATCGTTCCCTTTATTCTATTTGGTATTTAAATTATTGTATATAGATTTCTCCTTTGTTCTACTCTATATAAAAAATAAAAAATAAAAAAATTTAGCCAAAACCGGCTTGGCCCGGCCCGGCCCAAACCATAAGTAAGGGGTTAGGGGTCGGGTCTGAGCCAGGGATTTGCACTCTGCCCAGCCCGGGAAGAAGAGGATCTCGACCCGCCGTGACCCGGGACCGGGTCTGGCCTGGTGTGTTTGGGCCTGACCCGGCTTGCCTAGCCCGTCTGCCACCCCTAATCTATATCATGTATTGCATCAATTCTTGATACTTGTCCTGATTACCGTCTTGTTTCTATCGTATCATGCATCGTTATTGTTATAGTCATTGATATTATTTTGGTTGAAAGAACTAAGTGCCACATAGAGCTAAATACCACATAGAACTAAGTGCCACGTGGAAATAAGTGCCACATCGTAAGAATCAACAGGAACCACCTCTAGAGTCTACGGGGGCCACCTCCAGAGTTTGTGGGGGCCTCCTCTAAAGTCTACGGGGCCATCTCTAGAATTCATGGGTGCCACCTCTAGAATCCAATATCCTAAGAATTGAAATGATTGTTCTGGTACCATCGTTCCCACTGATTTCCCAGAATGTATGTTCATGATTGATTATTGTCAATGAATAACAAGACGGGATAATAAAGGTAGGATAAATAGCGAAAACACCCATAATCTATGGGGTCAAAGCGATAAACCTCCTAAACTATCGATTAAAGTAATTAAATCCCCAACTACAAAAGTAGTCAAATCCTGTATGAGAAACCTAAAAGCGGAAGTGAAATGACCAAATTGCTCATTTTAAATAGCCCCCCTGATAAATCCACTAATTACTTTCTCTCTTTCAAATCCCGCTCCCCCTGCTCTTAAATGTCTGAACCGCTCCTCCCCTCCCCCCCACCCCCCTCTCCTCTCTCTCTCTCTCCAAAACAATTCAGTTCTCACTCTCTCTCTTTCCCACCCAATCTGGTCTACAAAATCGTAACCCTAAACCCCTCAAGATCCGTAACCCTAAATTCCTAAAATGCTAACCATAAACCCACAATTGAAAGAGCATCCAACTCGAAATCTTCATGCTCCCTCTCTGGGGAAGTCCCCATCTGCAAACGGAGGAGGAAAGAATTATTTAGTGAACATACATGGCCAGTTATTTGCTATAGACGGTACTTGTTATCTCTTTCAATCCGCCCTATTTTTTTGTCTTTGTTTTTGGATCCCTTTTCATCTATTTGCTTAGTGTGACTCAGAATTTGATTGATTTTGGGCATATTCAAGCACTCCAAAAAACCAAAATATTTGTGAAAAGAAAGTTTTGGAAAGTGGATGTTTTGTTGGATGTTTGGTGTGGTCAATTTGAGGGGAGGGGTCACAATAAATACCCGGTGTACTCCATCACTGTTGTGTGAAACACATGTGCCTCCACATAGATAAATGATGTTCAGCATGTACATTAACATGGATATGGAACCGATGATCAAGTATAACATGTAATTAGGCATAAGACATATAGCAGAGTAATCAAATGATTGAAACATTGTCTAAACATTGTATAAATTTCATCATAGTCAACAAGTTACATGACTTGGAGGTCTAAATTTGAACAAGCTACAAATACCCTATTAAAGTTGAAAATACACCAATCCTCCACACCTTGATGACTTGGAGAACTACATGCATCATATAGGGTTGCATCGGTGGTAGTAGCAAGTCATTCTGGATATATGTAAGAGATAAAACTGAGAGGGCATATAACTAGTTATTAACCTGGGTCAATTCCTCCACATAATCCATAGAAAGTTTTCCACTACCATCCTAGATGCAAGAGAGGTAGTTGGGAGATAGGAGAACAACTCCTAGTCCATAGTTGAATATCCCTCTTTAGTTCCACATTTCTAATGCCTCTCATTCCATATTTTGGTGTGACACTTTGCAGTAGAAGACATAGTCTTTTCCTGGCTATGTTGTGCTTCATCTCTCTTTTGTGGGATATGATCTATATTTTTTATCTTCTTCCTCATCTTTTTTTCTTCTTGCTAACAAACTTCAAGTATACGTTAGACTATATACGGACATGCAAGGTGTAAAGTTGGGTAGGAATCAATGTAGGTAAAAGTTTAAAAAATTAGGTCAAACAAAACAATGCAAGACTCATTGTCACAATCAATGTCTTGATGCAACCAAGTTACAACTTTTAATAAAGGCCTACAAGATCTGTACACAAACTGTGGGTTATGTATAAAGCTACATATGAACATACCTTATCAATATCCCACCTTTATAGAAATTCTGACTACGAGTTATATACGTCAAGTAGAAAGTTTTCCAACATATGGATTAGGAGGTATTAGAAATGTTTCAAAATACTCTACATGAAAATGAACATCCTCACATACACATTTCCAAACCTCACATTCCATATCTTGGCTTGACAATTTGGAAATGAGTTGGAAAATATTTGATGTGGGTGTAAACTCTTACCATTTTTCAAGCTGTTACTGCTTTAATGTGTCTATGGTAGTGGCATATTTATAGCAAGTCATTTGTTAATAATTATTACAAGCTGTCTATGCTTAAATATAAGGGAGTAAGACAAATTTGGAGTTGTGAATATTACATGTCTAATATAAAGTGTGGTGAATGCAGCTAGTCCAATTCTCAATCATATCGACATACTCTTATGGAATCCAACACCACTGGTATGCATGTGATGTTGAAAATGTGCACAATCTTGTTTATTCATCAACTTAAAGTTGCATTTGCTTTCAATCAGTTATACATATATTGTTGATGTTCCATATATATTGAGCCATGTTTTGTTAGTTATGTATGAAATTCTGGAATTCATTTACCCTCTAAGTCACAATTAAAGAGAAACAAATGTACAAATGTCTTATGCTGTATCCTTGTGGATGAGGCAATTGTTCAGGTGGCTCGAAGAACAAAGAAAAAGAACAAAGAACAAATGGAGATACTTTGTAGGGTGTCCTCGTTGAAAGTATGATGATTGCAAATACTTCAAGTTGGTTGAAGAGCTGTGCAGCCATGATGGTGAAGTTAAGGTAAAGACAGTGTGCGATGAAAAATTGAGGATAGATGAGTTAACTAAGGAGAAATATGGAATAAGGGATGGTTGAAAAGATAAAGCATACTGAACTTGTATACTTAGGGATAATTTTATCTTCGAGTAGCATTGTGTAATTCAATGTTCTTCAATTTGTTCAAATGATTAAGTAGGCATATGGGGGTTGTAATTGCACTGTTTCTTGTAATATCTAGGTAGATTATCAATGAAATCATATAATTTATGTAAGTCTTGCAGTAATTACTGCAAAAAATATGGATTTGTTCAATTGACAATGCCTTTTTCCATATGAAGCAGTGGTATTCTTTCCCAGTAATTTTTTATGTTGGAGCTGAGTCAATATTGTAATTTCAGAATAGTGTAACCCTGATACTTCAATACAGCTTGTAGGATTTGTCGAATTGTGCATTTGTTGTTGTGCATTATTAAGAATTGGGTGCTGTGTAGTAATAAGCCCCTTTTAGAATGGCTATGCTAATTTGAACTATTCACAATCAGAGTGCATTAGGCAGAGAAAGCTACATTCAGTGTGCATAACAGCTGATACATATTTCAAGCTTGAAATAGGATGCACAACATTAGAAATGCCAATACAGAAAGCCACAAAAACTGTGAGCCATACAATAGAAATCAGATCAATAATGCATAATACAGTTGGAAAACAGATTCATATCTCAAAGGTCTTCACATGTACACAATCTGATACACATATTAATGCTCTGATATATGAACAACTGAAAATTTCAATAAAAGCTTGTCTCAACAATTGGACAAACACATATTGTTCTGCAATAGCTCGTACAGGGTTAGCATTCGGGCTCGAGCTCGGGTCGGGTTGGGTCAAGACCCGGTCTGGGCCGGGCCGGGTTGGACAACCAAAACCTCGACCCGTTCGACCCACCAACCCTTTCGGGTTGAACCCGATTCGAGTCGGGCCGAGTCGCGGCTTAGCCCGGGTTTGCTATTTTTTAACTCAAATTTTTATTTTAAAAAAGAAATGTACAACAAGTATAGAGTGAAACAAAACTGTATATATTATTCATTTCAACTTCTAATAAGTTTTTACAATATTTTTACATACAAATACATGTAATAGAAACCCCCAAAAACATACAAATTTATTGAATTACATGTTTAAGAGGATAATTTAGAGTTCAAGAAAGCCTAGAGTTATATTGAAGAGGGGCATTGGACTACCGTTGTGTACCTCTACTTGACCTAAACCTAAGATCCCATCACCCTAAATTTCCTACTCAGCTTTTTGATCTTCAGGTGAGTTGCTTCTACTTATTGAATCTTACTGTTTTTCCTTGAGTCCTGTCTGTAGCTTTCATCCAATCTTCGGTGCACACGAGCATCTCCAACGAATTTGACTTCAAGCGATTCATGTAATTTGTTAAAACCCTGCCACTTGTAGAAAAAGTACTTTTTTGAAGCAACTGTGACACTGGATGGGTTAGTAGATCTCTAGCCATATGTAAAAGAATTGGAAAAAGTTTTTCATGTTCTTTCCACCACTGTAACACTTCAATCTTAGAACTAGAACTCTCACTATCTTGTTGATCATACCAGTTTAATTCATTAGGTGCATTAGTCCTAGGTATTTTAGATTGAATTTGAGCAAGTAAATTAGCAGTGACATCTTTCAATTTACTTTTACCCTTACGTCTAGAAGAAGAAGAAGTTACTATACTAGTTTGGCATGTTGTACTACTGGATGCATAAGTTCTATGATAAAAATCATACAAGTTATTCAATGTCCACTCAAAGTTAGTTAAATATTCATTACAATCATATTCAGATTCTTCTCCAAGTAAAGCAAAAAAATATTTCAATCAAACTCCTCATATCTGCTAATTTGATATGAGGATCAATAACAGTAGCAATACAATACAACATAGGAGGATGATTAAAATACTTCAAAATTTTAGTGTAAGCGGAAATAACAATATGGCTAATGTATTGGTCCAAAATCATGTCTTGAAAAGTTTGCATCATAGTAATCATTGAAATAAAAATACTACTAGAAGTGGAATCATAAGATTTTGAAAACTTCACAGTTGCAGTTTAAAAGGTTTCAAAAATCTTAACAACGATTCGGGAAAAAACCATGATTGGGGAGTCATTTAAAAAATTTCCATGTTTTTTGCAATACAAAAATCATTTATAACCACTTTGTAGTGAGTAATAACATTTAATAAGTCGAAAGTAGAGTTCTATCAGTGTTTAACATCTCTAGAAAATTTTCTAAAATGCTGAAGCAGAGTACCACTCAAAGCGATAAAATGTACACCATTTCTAATTGCATTCACATATGGATTGGCTACTTTCAAAGCATCTTGTACACATAAATTTAGTATATGATATGTACATCTAACATGAAAAATTTCATTACATGAAGGAGTTAATTATTGTTTTAATGTACTAATCAGACTATTATTATAAGATACATTGTCAAAACTAATTGAAAAAATTAAAATGCGGATTTAAAATAAATCACAAACTTCTATGATACGTGTTGCGAAAACCATACCACCATGGGGATATGGAAAAGCAGAAAGTGATATGATTCTCTTTGGAATGAGCCAATCACTATTGATCCAATGACAAGTTATGTCCATAATCGGAATATCGTTACAACCTTTTTGAGCAATCCGAAGTTAACAATATTCTACAAGTTAAACCATACAAAAGTGCAATTAAATTGTCTTTCATTTCCGAATAAAGTTGAAAACAATCAGCCTTGAGTTTGTTTTTTGGAAATTTTTTTAGAATGTGGATTTAGTACATTTTGGTTAAAAGCCTTTAGCTTCCGACTCTCGAAATAGGAAAAAGGTAACTCATCATTAACAACTAGTTTGGCCATTTCCCGACGAACAATTTTGAGATCATAGCTATGGCTTGAACTTTTGTTGTGTTTGTTGGCCAACAACTAGTTCAGGGTGTATACCTACTATGTGTCGTCTAATTGTACTCGTCCCCTCACCCTTCTTCAATTTGTAAGTTGTGTTACAAGTTTTACAAATCTTATGTCCTTTACTAGGGTTAAGTTCATTCGGGATATAGTCATAATATTTGTGTCAATCACTGGTTTCGCCTCTATGTTTCTTACTAGAAGTGGATTGTACTTGTTTGGTTTCATGTGTTTGTGTTTCAATATCATGCATTTCTTGTTGTGTGTCGGGATCAAACTCTTGTGGAGGAACATCGTGAGAACCTATGTTAAGGTTAGGGTTATATTCGTTCTCTAATTATGGGACTGTTGGAGGCCGACAAGATGAACTAGTGGAATTCTGTCCACTTTGGCTATAGCCACTACCTCCTGATGTAGTAATGTATGTAAAAAAACAATTTCTAGTGTTTTACTAGTGTATGTGAAAAAAAAAACAATATAGGAAGGTTGAGAGAGTTGACATTGTATATGTGAAAAAAAATCTAAAAACGAATAGGAGGGTTGAGAGAGAGAGTAGCAAAAAAACAATAAACAAATATAATATTATAAAATTCAAGCTACAGCAATAATAAAGAGTTGAGAGAGTTGAGAAATTGTGATACCTTACTTCACGAATAATCGAATATAGAGAATAATAGTAGAGAGAGTTTGTAATAGACGTAGTCAAGAAAGTGTGTAGTAGACGTAATCGTAGTCTCGTAGAGAGAGTGAGTGAGCTGCTTTATTGAGAAAGTTTGTAGTAGACATAGTCGTTGAGAGAGAGTGAATTTCTTTGTTGAGAGAATTCGACACGATCAAACTTGTACTATCACACCCCGCTTCCCAAAAAGAGAATACGGAATACGGATACGTGACTAAGCCCAGCGAATGATTTTCATCATCCATAAGCTGTTCAGAATCTTTACAACATCTCACAGAAATAATCAGAGTCAGAAGCAAGAAAAGTCAACCACATATGCATAATCGAATCAAATATACCAACAGAAATTTACTTGAAACCAAAATATAATAATCTCAAATAAATCAGATCTGAACAAGTTAATAATCCTGGGTCACAATACCTAAATACAAAATAAATCCAAGTATCAAATACAATATTCCAAATAAGCAACATAAATAATAATAATAGCAAAACTCCAGCACTAATATCGCATATCACCAACTCCAACTGGCAGCTGATCATCCAGGTTTGCAATTAATAAATTGCAGGAGAAAGGAAAAAAGAAATAAGATTCCCATCAATGCAAGTTACAGGCCGCTTGTAGTGCAGGAACAAGTACATGGAAAAGATGATAAATCTAAATAACAACGGAAACAAACATAGCATGGAATAGGCATATTAATAGAAATATAATATCTAACATGAACCAGGAAAACAAATCAGATAGCATGGTATACTAACAGATACAGATAACATGTGTCAAGTATCAAGTGGTATGCAGGCAGATATACAGATGATAGTGTCAAATGACAGTCAGACAGATAACAGATAATTAGATAACTGATGTCAGATAACAGATACAGATAAACAGATAACAGATGTCATGTTCTTAAAATCTTGTGTTATTACTATCTAGGTAGCACTTCATGCATCCCAGATTTTTACTACATGGTTGCTACATTCAAACAAATTACGATTAGATTTCGTAGGGGACTATAGGGCCGTGTACTCAGGTATCAGACAGACAGATATCAGATGCAGATCCAGACAGACAGATAGAACCTAAGGGTTCTCTTCAGAGTACACCTTCCTACAGGGAAGTAATGTAGTCAGGGTTCAGATAACAGAATCGTACCACATAACAGATAATCAGATGGGAAACACGAGCCCCCTTCCAAGTACACATTTCTATATTATCCACTACTAGATCTTTCCCTTAACCCCGGCTTGGTTATTTTGTTATTATTATTAGACAGGCATGTATGTGCAGAAAACAGAGTGAGAATAGCATGGTATAAATAGGTAACAGGTTCAGATTGAAAGATAAACATGTACAGATAAAAGATAACTCATAAAAGAATAGAACAATGAAAATTCTAGTTCAGGACAACAAGACAATACTGCACTAAAACTGGAATTTCCGTTGCTTCAAACATGCAAATCTGAAGCTGTTAGAAAATCTGAAAAGTAGACTTCCGTCCGAATTCAGCGAATATATATAAGTCATATAGTGTTTCACAAAAACATGAGTCAAAACTGAATTGAAACCAGAAAACGTGTTCAGCCAGAAATAAGAAGTTTGTATGCAAAGTCAAAAAAATACCATGAAAACTCAGTAATTAAATCCACAAAAAATCTGGGGTATTCCCCTATATGTGTAGCATCAGAATATAATGTTTCATAATTTTTCAATATAAACAGTTTGGTCAACAAAAATCAGAAAACATCAAGATGCAGTAGTTTTGTAAATTTGGAATTATAAACACTGCAGTACGAAAACAGAAATATCTCACAAACCATAAATTGAAATTCAAATCCGCCAAAAGGGTGATAAAATATACACAGTAGGCTAGCTTTCATATTCACAAATATTTTACAAACAACAAGTAAAATTAGGTCGAAAATCAGGTTCTTTACTGAACAGTAAAAAAATTCTACTAGTATAGTTATTATTTGCAAGTATAAAATAGTTGGTAAAACTAATCAAATAAATCCACAAAAATTCAGGGTTAATCTCAATCAAGTCTAGTTTTATTTTACAAAATATTGGAACAAAATAATACTTTTAACATCATGATAAAAATATATTACTCTTCAGAATTCATGGAAAACAAAATCTGGAAATCTCTCTACACCTATGTAGTAAAATAAACATAACTCACAACTCGTGAAACGAAACTGAGATCTATGGGAAGGGGTGGAAAAAAGACAGAATTATCTACAGTTCATGTTCACAAATAATTTTAATATACTGGCCTTAATAGGGTCTAAAATACTGATCAAAAGCAATGTAACATAAACTACAGAATTATTCTTCGAGCATAAAATCATCTAGTTCATGTAAAATTCATCCAAATCAACCCAAACATGAAATATAGTGTACTAGATGTTCAAACAACATGGTATAGGGTATTTTGCAAGTCCACGACAAGTATAGCACGAATAACACATCAAGCACACGATATCACAAAATAGCATGCATGTATACATCCAAAAAGTGGTCATCCCAAGTTGTTTCATGTCATGTATGTCGTGAGGCAACTATGGTCGAATCAACACAATAGAGACAATATATAACAGAGGATTCACACATGAATTATCTCTAGAACCCAACTGCACTACAGGCGGTATTTAGTACTTGTATTACACAAAGAAAAGAATACAAGTTACTTTCCTAAGAGACGACGACGGAAACGAAGCAAGAACAAGAATAACGGGAAAGGATTCCCAGAGCAACGAACACCACGAACGCACGAATCCACGAACCCAAGAACGAGCAAAACCCACGAACACAAGCAAAACTCCGAACGACACGCACAGCCCACCTTACACCGAGAGCATGATGAAGAGAGAGAGAGCGAGAGGACGGCGGACGGAGGTGGCAGTAGTGGCCTCACTGGTCGCTGTTGCAGGCTGCCACAAGAGGACAACATGGCCAAGTGTAGCACTGTTACCGCTACCGAGCACCGGAGGGAGGAAGAGCCGAGGAGCTCCATTGGATACGGGGTGGCACCGCGACGTCAGGAAGGAGGCAGGTAGATGGGGATGATCGGGAGACAAGCAGCGCTGGCTGAGCACAACACAAGGGGGAGATAGGGGGTTGCGTGCCCGTGGGTGGTGATGCAGGGCCACAGAGGGTCTGGGATGGGGTAGGAAGTGCACATGGGAGAGAGGGAGGTAGGGGATGGGATAGCAGCTGGGGTTTTGATGAAGGGGATGAACAAGAGTAGCACAGTATATATATAAGGGTATAGAAATTAGTGTTTAGATGTTAAATGGGTTGATAATGGGTACATGGGTATTAGGGGGGATCCGATGGGTAGTGGTTAGCATATGGGATATGGGTAGATTGGTTAGGGATTTTATAATGGGTTTTGGGTATTAGTTAGACTTATAGGGTTAAGAAAATGGATCCAAGAATAGATATATGAACAAATAAAAAAGAAATGGAACATGAAAAATTAAAATAATGAGGATGAAAGAAATGGCTCGATCAAACAGAGACGAACAAAATAGGGGACAAAAGAATCCAGAACTCAAATAAAGGACGACAAATCAAGAGGATAAAATATATTGGAAAAAAAAAGTCCAATATAGGGTCCAAAAGAGATACAATGAGAGAAATACACACACACAAAAAAAAATACATCCAAAACTACATAAAATGGAAAACAGGGGTTACAAATCCTACCCACCTAACAAGAAGAATTTCGTCCCCTAAATTCAAACAAGAGGTACATAGGGCAACCCCGAAAAGAAAAGAAAGAACAAAACAAAAAGCTACTCAAACAGATGGAGAAACTTCTGTTGAATCTCCTCCTCCAGCTCCCAAGTCGACTCACCCGACGAGTGAGGATTCCAAGAAACACGAACCAGCTTGATGACCTTGTTCTTAAGCATTTTCTCCCGCCGATCCACAATAGCAACTGACGGAATCTCACAAGCCAAATCCAGCCGCACGATCAACTCAGAACAGTCGATCACGTGGCTCTCATCTCGGATATATCTCCTGAGTTATGAGATATGGAAAACATCGTGCACTCCTGATAAAGCTGGCAGCAATGCAAGACGATAGGCCACCTTGCCTACTCGCTCCACTATGTCGAACAGTCCAATAAACCTAGGGCTAAGCTTGCCCCTACCACCAAACCGAATGACACCCCTGCCAAGGTGATACCTTTAGGAAAATATGGTCACCAAGCCTCAAACTCCAAAGCTCTCCGATGGACATCGGCCCATCGCCTCTACCTATCCTGAGCTGCCTGAAGATGCTTTCTGATCTGAACCACCACATCAACTGTCCTGGTGATCAACTCCGGACCCAACAACTTCTTCTCACCAATGTCATCCCAGCACACTGGTGATGTGCACTTCCACCTATAAAGTGCCTCAAACAATGCAACTTTAAGACTGACCTGAAAGCTGTTATTGTACGAGAACTCTACGAGATGCAAATGATCCTCCCATGATCCACCGAATTGTAGCATACAGGACCGCAACATGTCCTCAAGAATCTGGATAGTACTCTCTGACTGTCCATCAGTTCAGGGATGAAAAGCTGTACTGAACTTCAATTTACTCCCCAAACTGCTCTGAAGACTCTCCTAAACTGAGACCTGAATCTCGTATCCCTATCGGATACAATACTGACTGGAACCCCATGAAGTCTGACAATCTTTTGCATGTACTTCTCAGTTAGGCTCTCAGTAGACTGCCCGCCGCGAAAGGGAATGAAGTGATCACTCTTCGTCAATCGGTCGATAATCATCCAAATGACATTATGACCCTTAGGACTCCTTGGCAAAGCGGTCACAAAATCCATAGTGATATTCTCCCACTTTCACTCCGGAATGGGAAGTGGTTGAAGAAGTCCGACGGTCCTCTGATGCTAACCAGCTGGCAGATCAAACACTGAGAAACAAACCAAGCCACAACCCTCTTCATACCATGGCACCAGAAATGAAGCTTCAAATCCCGATACATCTTAGTACCGCGAGGATGGATAGAATACAATGACTGGTGGGCTTCCTCAAGCGACCTCTAACGAACTTCACCCTTCGGGACACACAACCTGGACCCAAAATGAAGCGATCCATCGGCATGAATAATCATGTCCGTTCTGGAACTAGACTCAACCTCAGCTCGGAAACCCTGCAAATGCACATCACCAGCCTGAGCCTCTTTGATCTGATCAACAAGAGACAACTGAAGCTGGAGCACGAAACAACTCCAATCAGAACTCGGCAACAACACATCCAACTCCAACCTTCCGCATCTACTCAATCGAATCCCTCTACTGAGTCAGGAACATAACTGCCGGTCTCCTGCTCAAAGCATCTGGCACCAAGTTCACTCTACTAGGATGGTATTGCAAATTGATGTCATAATCGGCCATAAGTTCCAACCAACGCCTTTGCCTCATGTTTAACTCCTTCTGGGTGAAGACGTACTTGAGACTTTTGTGGTCTGTAAAGATCTCCACTCGGTCCCCAAGCAATTAATGTCTCCACAGCTTCAAAGCAAAGATCATTGTCGCTAAATCCAAGTCATGAGTCGGATAGTTCTTTTCATGCGGCCTCAACTGCCTCGATGCATACGCAACGACTCGGCCCTTCTGCATCAGAACTACTCCAAGACCCTTACCCAAAGCATCACAGTGAACTACAAATCCGCCTGAACCATCTGGAATAGTCAACACTAGCGCTGACGTCAACTTGCTTTTCAACTCAGCAAAAGCCTCACTGCAAGCCTCAGACCAACAGAACTTCTGATCCTTCCCAGTCTGCTTAGTCAATGGTCCTAGTATCTTCGAAAAATCTTGGACGAATTTCCGATAACAGCCAGCTCGACCAAGGAAACTCCGCACTTTGGAAACTGACTTGGGAACTGGCCAATCCTTCACAACCTCAACCTTCAAAGGATCCACAGAAATACCATCGCCCGAGATAATGTGCCCCAAGAAAGTGACCCTATCGAGCCAAAACTCATACTTGCTGAGTTTCCCAAAGAGCTGATTCTCTCTCAAAGTCTGCAGAACCAACCTAAGATTCTTAACATGATCTTCTCGATTCCGAGAATATACCAGAATTTCATCAACAAAGACCACCACAAATCTGTCCAAGAACTGGGAAAAGACCCTCTTTATAAGACTCATGAATACAGCAGGGGCGTTCGTGACTCCGAACGGCATCACAAGATACTCATAGTGTCCATATCTGGTTCTGAATGCAGTCTTCTGTATATCAATCGCCTTCACCTTGACCTGATGATACCCGAAACAAAGATCCAACTTTAAAAAAAAAGCAGCTCCACTCAACTGATCAAATTAGTCATCGATCCTGGGCAACGGATACCGGTTCTTCATAGTAACACTGTTTAGTTCCCAATAATCCACGCACAGTCGACGACTACCATCCTTCTTGTTGACAAAAAGGACTGTAGCACCCCAAGGCAAAACACTGGGTCTGATGAACCCCAAATCATGCAACTCCTGAAGCTACACCTTAAGCTCTGCTAACTCAACCAGTGCCATCCTGTAGGGACTCTTCAATATAGGCGCCGTACCCAAATGAACTTCAATACCGAACTCTAAATCCCTATTAGGGGGTAAGCCAGGCAACTCCTCTGGAAAAACATCTAGGAAATCCCGAACTACTAGAGGTGCAGCCTCACAGCCTGAGAGCAATTCCATCGCGCAATCCACCTGATCAACTGCAGTCTTAGCTCGGCCAAGGGAAGAGTCCCCGACATGGAACTCAAACTCTATGCGGCCTGGGATTCTGAACACAACTTTCTTGGCACGGCAATCAATAATGGCATGGGATTCACCCAACCAATCCATACTGAGAATGACGTCTAATCCTCAATCAGATTGGCCTTGAAATCTGTGCTACCAATAATCACGGGACACTGCCTGCACTCTCGGGAACAAATGACAACTCCACCACCTGTCACAATGTTCCAAGCCTCTGACATGCTGCTGCAATCCAACTGAAGGCGAGCCACAAATCGGGAGGAAACAAAAGAATGGGTTGCCCCGGAATAAAAAAGAACATGAGTAGGGAAAGAGAAAACAAGGACGATACCTAATAAAGAATCAAAAAGACAAGGGAAAGGAATGGATGAACAGGGTAAGGAAAATATAATGCAGGAAGATAATATGAAGAAACAAAGCAAGACAAAAAGAAAGAAGCAAAAAGAGGAACAACAAAACAAGCAAAAATACCTACAACAACACCTTCAGCTGACTCAACATCTGCAGCAGTCAGGTTGAAAGCCTGACCTCTCCTTGGAACAGCGGTCCTCTAACCGACAATCTGGCACCGAGGAGGAAGCGGTGGTCTAACAGGACCACGAGCTAGGGCTACCTGCTACACTGGTCCCCCAACTGGAAGAGCCATCCGCTGCTGCGGGCAATCTCGAACTGAATGGTCAGCAGCGCTACACCTAAAGCATCGGTGGCTGGCATGAAAAGAGTTCTTGCGCTCATGCCTAGACACTTGGAAGAAGTCACAAAAACCATCCCTCTGGAAACCAACAGAAGAGTAAGGAGCTGCCCTGACTTGATGGGCTGGGATAGGCCTCCGAACAGGCCCACCAGAAGGCCTAGCAACAACTGAGAAGTGCAGAACGGTCTGCTGAGAATGAGCCAAACCACAGCGAGCCTGCTTCTGAGCTCGAGCTGCCTCAAGAGCTTCTGCATAAGTGCGCATGCGAAAGGAGACAAGCTGCACCCTAATCTCTCGCTCAAGCACCAATGTGAATCTACGAGCCCTGTCATCTTCGTTCGCCACAAGAACGGCTGTGAAGCAGCTAAGTCTTGTAAATTCAGCTGCATACTCATCTACAGACCTGGAGCCATATTCCAAGAAAGTCTCATGTTACAACATTGCATGGACAGTATGTAATAAAATTCCAATAATAGAATAATGACCAACCTATTTTAGGGCCAGGAACTGCTGCTCCATCTCAACTCTAGTACTGCAAGGGAAGAACTTCTCCAAGAAGCCCCTAGTGAAAGTGGCCCAAGTGATCGGTCGTTCAAGCCTTCCGGACTCGGACCTCCACCAAATATAAGCCAGATCCACCAGCTGGATGCCTACCACATCCACTCTATCAGTATCAGCAACCCAAGTTGCCAAAAACAGTTGCTCAGTCCGGATCAACCACTGTTCTGCCTCCAAATGCATCTCAGTGCCTGAAAACCTTAAGGGATGCAGTTTCATGAAGTCCATGACTATACCCGGACGGGGAGGAAGAGCTGTTTGCATAGGCATAGCGGGAGGCGGAACCCGAGTAGCTTCCAAAGCAACCATCACCAAGTTACTGTGGTTCTGCTACATATGGATCAGCCATTCCAACACATTGGTGACGACCTCAAATTCGGGATGACCATCCTGAAGATGAGAAGTAAAACCTCTACAAGCCATGGTCTGCATAAAATCAAAAACAATTAGCATCCAGATCAAAGTTGATAATAATTTATTTATGCATGCATGGTTGGTGAAATGTTGAGCCGATCCCAGTTCGAGCCAAGCTTGTTTATTATATTAGGCAACTAAAACATTAACCAAACCTGGGCTCTGATACCACTAAAAACCTTGTCACGCCACACTTCCCAAAAAGAGAATACAGAATACGGATACGTGACTAAGCCCAGCAAATAATTTTTATCATCTATAAGCTGTTCAAAATCTTTACAACATCTCACAGAAATAATCAGAGTCGGAAGTAAGAAAAGTCAACCATATATACATAATCGAATCAAATATATCAACAGAAATTTACTTGAAACCAAAATATAATAATCTCAAATAAAGTAGATCTGAACAAGTTAATAATCCTGGGTCACATTGCCCAAATACAAAATAAATCCAAGTATCAAATACAATATTCCAAAAAAGCAACAGAAATAATAATAATAGCAAAACTCCAGCACTAATATCTCATATCACCAACTCCAACTAGCAGCTGATCATCCTGGTCTGCAATTAATAAATTGCAGGAGAAAGAAAAAAGAAACAAGATTTCCGTCAATGCAAGTTACGGGCCGCTTGTAGTGCAGGAACAAGTACATGGAAAAGATGATAAATCTAAATAACAGTGGAAACAAACATAGCATGGAATAGGCATATTAATAGAAATATAATATCTAACATGAATCAAGAAAACAAATCAGATAGCATGGTATACTAACAGATACAGATAATATATGTCAAGTGTCAAGTGGTATGCAGGCAGATATACAGATGATAGTGTCAGATGATAGTGAGATAGATAACAGATAATCAGATAACAGATTTCAAATAACAAATACAGATAAACAGATAACAGAAGTCATGTTCTTATAATCTTATGTTATTACTATCTAGGTAGCACTTCATGTATCCCAGGTTTTTACTACATGGTCGCTACATTCATACAAATTACGATTAGATTTCGTAGGGGATTATAGGGCCGTGTACCCAGGTATCAGACAGACAGATATCAGATGTAGATCCAGACAGACAGATAGAACCTAAGGGTTCTCTTCTGAGTACACCTTCCTATAGGGAAGTAATGCAGTCAGGGTTCAGATAACAGAATCATACCACATAACAGATAATCAGATGAGAAACACGGGCCCCCCTTCCAAGTACACATTTCTATATTACCCACTACTAGATCTTTCCTTTAACCCCGGTTTGGTTATTTTGTTATTATTATCAGACAGGAATGTATGTGCAGAAAGCAGAGTGAAAATAGCATGGTATAAATAGGTAACAAGTTCAGATTGAAAGATAAACATGTACAGATGAAAGATAACTCATAAAAGAATAGAACAATGAAAATTCTAGTTCAGGACAACAGGACAGTACTGCACTAAAATTGGGATTTCCGTTGCGACAAATATGCAAATCTGAATCTGTCAGAAAATCTGAAAAGTAGACTTCCGGCCTAATTCAGCGAATATATATAAGTCATATAGTGTTTCATAAGAACATGAGTCAAAATTGAATTGAAACCAGAAAACGTGTTTAGCCAGAAATAAGAAGTTTGTATGCAAAGTCAGAAAAACAGCATGAAATCTCATTAATTAAATCCACAAAAAATCTGGGGTATTCCCCTATATGTGTAGAATCAGAATATAAAGTTTCATAATTTTTCAATATAAATAGTTTGGTCAACAAAAATAAGAAAACATCAAGATGCAGTAGTTTTGTAAATATGGAATTATAAACACTGCAGTACGAAAACAGTAATATCTCACAAACCGTAAATCGAAATCCAAATCCACTTGAAGGGTGATAATATAGACACAGTAGGCTAGCTTTCATATTCACAAATATTTTACAAACATCAAGTAGAATTAGGTCTAAAATTAGGTTCTTTACTGAACAATAAGGAAATTATGCTAGTATAGTTATTATTTGCAAGTATAAAATAGTTGGTAAAACTCATCAAATAAATCCAAAAAAATTCAGGGTTAATCACAATCAAGTCTTGTTGGATTCTGCAAAGTATTAGATCAAATTAATACTTTTAGCATCATGATAAAAATAGATTGCTCTTCAGAAT
Organism: Hemerocallis citrina; assembly: GCA_017893485.1. NCBI lineage: Eukaryota > Viridiplantae > Streptophyta > Magnoliopsida > Asparagales > Asphodelaceae > Hemerocallis > Hemerocallis citrina. The sequence goes on from CM030363.1 coordinate 138,966,353, forward strand.
TTATAGAAAACAAAATCTGGAAATCTTTCTGCACCTATGTAGTAAAATAGACATAACTCACAACTCGTGAAATGAAACTGAGATCTGTTAGAAGGTTTGAAAAATAGAGAGAATTCTCTACAGTTCATGTTCATAAATAATTCTAATATACTGACCTTAATTTGGTCTAAAATGCTGATCAAAAGCAAGGTAACAGAAACTACAGAATTATTCTTCAAACATAAAATCATCTAGTTCAAGTAAAACTCATCCAAATCAACCCAAACATAAAATATAGTGTACGAGATGTCCAAACAACATGGTATAGGATATTTTGCAAGTCCACGATAAGTATAGCACGAATAATGCATCAAGCACACGATATCACAAAATAGCATGCATGTATACATCCAAATGGTGGTCATCCTTAGTTGTTTCATGTCATGTATGTCATGAGTCAACTATGGTCGAATCAACACAATAGAGACAATATATAATAGAGGATTCACACACGAATGTCTCTAGAACCCAACTACACTACAGGCGGTATTTATTACTTGTATTACACAAAGAAAATAATACAAGTTACTTGCCTGAAAGACGACGACGGAAACGAAGGAAGAACAAGAATAATGGGAATGGATTCCCGGAGCAACGACCACCACGAACGCACAAATCCATGTACCTAGGAACGAGCAAAACCCACGAACACAAGCAAAACTCCGAACGACACGCATAACCTACCCTACACCAAGAGCACGATGATGAGAGGGAGACAAAGAGGACGGCAGACGAAGGCTGCAGCAGTGGCCTCGCTGGTCGGTATTGGAGGCTGCCGAAGAGGACAATACAGGGAAGTGTAGTGCTGTTGCCGCTTCCAAGTGCCGGAGGGAGGAAGAGCCGAGGAGCTCCACTAGCTGCGGGGTGGCACCGCGACATCGGGAAGGAGTCAGGAGGATAGGGATGATCGGGAGACAAGCTGTGCTGGCTGAACGCGACGCAAGGGGGAGACAGGGGGTTGCGCCCCTGTGGGAGGTGATGCAGGGCCACAGGGGGTTGGGGATGGGGTTGGAAGTGCACACGGGAGAGAGGGAGGTAGGGGATGGGATAGCGGCTAGGGTTTTGATGAGGGGGATGGACAAAAGCAGCACAATATATATATAAGGGTATAGAAATTAGGGTTTAGATGTTAAACGGGTTGATAATGGGTAGACGGATATTAGGGGGGATCCGATGGGTAGTGGTTAGCAAATGGGATCTGGGTAGATTGGTTAGGGATTTTATAATGGGTTTTGGGTATTAGTTAGGCTTCTAGGGTTAAGAAAATGGATCCAAGAATATATATATGAATAAAAAAATTGAAATGGAACATGAACAATTAAAATAATGAGGATCAAAGAAATGGCTCGATCAAACAAAGACGAACAAAATAGGGGACAAAAGAATTCAGAACTTAAATAAAGGACGATAATCAAGAGGATAAAATATATTGAAAAAAAAAATCCAATATAGGGTCCAAAAGAGAAACAATGAGAGAAATACACAAAAAAGAAAATATATCCAAAAACATAAAATGGAAAATAGGGGTTACATGTACACTTCTTTGTTGCTTCTTTGTTGAAGTAGATGAGAGGAGTAGTAGTAGTAGTAGTAGTAGTAGTAGTAGTAGAGATTTGAGAGAGTAAGAGTGTACGAGAGTTGATAGATGGAGAGTAGTGTGTGAAAAAAACTGATTGAATTTAGAGAACTTTTATAGGCCACCCCCCCTAAAAAAGCCAAAAAAACAGAGACAACAGCCAATGACTGCATGCAACAATCGGCCCGGACCGGGCCGAACGTTCAACCTGGCGGGTTGGCCCATCGGGTCGACCGTTCGCAACCCGCCAAGTTGAGGGTTGGGCCTGGGTCGATTTTGGTCGGTTAATGGGTTTGGAAAGCCGGGTTATTTGTGTTTTAGCAACCCGGTTCGACCCGGTTCTGGACCGGGTCAACGCAGGTCGTGACGAAAGCGGGCAGGCCCAGGCAGGTCACGAATTGACCCTACCCAATTGCCATCCCAAAGCTCGTATCATAGCATGTAAATTACACAAGAAAATGCAAGTGAACATGTTATGCATACAATCAAGTTGTTCAAAATAAGCAGTTTTACATCATTTTCATTCGAGTTCCCTATCATAATACAAAAATTTCATGTTTGAAATCGATTCCAAAACACCCCTAGTTACATACATTGCCCAAAACAAACCGACCCACAGCTCTAGTTGTACCTTGTCTCATTCAGTCTTGTTTGTAATCTTGTTTTAACTTAAGATGACTGCACAGAGCTTACCTTCCCAACCTACAAGTTAAACAAACATATCAAGCCTCTCTTTGAAGAAGAAAAGGATGTTTGCTTGTGTTTAATAAACTAATACCTGAGTTACATAGTGGGCCCTGCCTCTAACTGTTCCATGGGCAACTGAGACTTAGCTTCCTTTACCTATAAAACTTTTTGATGTCATGCTGCCAACTGGTAGCCATGGGGATCTCTGACAGTTCTCTCCAATCTAGTAATTTCAATATATCAATATTGTAAGATATTAACTATGACAAACACTTGAAATATTAAATTGTCTATATGAATAGTTCTATTACCACTAAGTGTCAATAACCAACTGAGAATCTTGAAGATGATGTAGTAGCCCCTCTAGCCCTTCTTGGTATAACAATCTTCCTCTTCCTAAACATGATCAGTACACATGCAATAAAGCGGTTTCATTAAGTGATAATGTAAAAACTTGGAAATAGACAACTTGTAAATTAGGCTACAAACCTTCTTGGCACATCTTGTGCACTTTGATTCAGTTCAACATTTGCATCTTCTACAACTTGTGCATTAGCATCTCCCTCTTCAACATTTTCCACTTCAACAACTTGTACTGATAATCTTCTCCTAATAAGCCAAAGGGAAATTTTATAGTAGTGTTAATTATATATCATTGAATCTGGTGATTTCAATATTGTTGTACCTTGATCTTCTTGGAGTGTTCACTGCTTGTTCCTCTTGAGTTGCATTGGCAACAACCTATAAATTAGTCTGTGGTGCACCAACTTGTGCAGTTCTTCAACTGCACATCATCAAATTATATTATATTTAGGTACATACATGCACATAAGTATATATTTCTCCATGTTAACAAGGATCTCTTGAATGGGGTGTTATCTGGTTTGAGGTTCAATATTCGCAGTAGAGTGGTCATCCACATTGGGTTGCACTGCATGTGATGTTGAACCCATCTGCTTGCAGTTAGGGCTGCAAATGAATCGAGCTATTCGCGAGCTATTCGGCTCGAGCTCGGTCAAAGCTCAGCTCGAACCGAGCTTGAGCCGAGCTCGAGCTCAAAACCGAGCTCGTTTCGTAAACGAGCCAAGCTTGAGCTTGATTTTCCTTTTTTTAGGCTAAGCTCGCGAGCTATTCAGCTCGAATATGGTCAAAGATCGGTCAAAGCTTTGCTCGAACCGAGATCGAGCTTAAAATTGAGCTCGTTTTGTAAACGAGCCGAGCTCAAGCTTGAGCCTGAAGGTATTCAGATCGGCTCGGCTCGATTGTAGCCCTACTTGCAGTACACAACTTGTTCTAATTATAGGTCAATAGACAGTGAGTTTAAATTGTTCAAACAAAATAACTAGTTAACTGACCTTGTTCTCTGAGGAGTAACCTCGACATCATTGTTCCGCATCTCTTCAACACTAGCCCTACTCATCTTGCCTCTACCTGATGATGTTACTTTTAGTTCTTGCTGCCACATTATCATATACGCATGGTATACCTGTCAAATCAAATGATCGACAAGTACACTTTCTCTCCCTTAAATTAACTACATGGGTTTTACCATGTCCGTACACTTCAAAGACTTCACTGGTTAAGCTAGTCACAATGCAACTCCTATCTAACTCAGCAATCTTTTCAACATTTGCAGTTATTCTAGATTACAACTTTCCAGTCCATTTTATACTTCTCTCCTTATTGTTCTGAAGCCTAAAGAAGTTGAGGGTCCTAATTGTTTCCAACATGCGAGTAATAGATTTATCCCTAGCTTGTAGGACCACTTAGGGGTGGCAATCGGGTCAAAACCGCTCGGATTGGCCCAATTTTTGGGCGGGCCCGGTTTGGGTTACGAAGTTAACCGGGTCGGGTCGGGACGGGTTAGAATTCTTAAATATCAACCCGGTCGACACACAAACTCATTTGGGTCGAACCCATTTTGGGTCGGGTCGGGTCGGGTTACGAGTTGGCCCGTTTAATATATTTATTTAATTTTTTAAATTTTTTTTTACTTAACTTACAAAAAATTTTAAAAAAATACAAGTATAACTGTATAAGAGTGAAACAAAATTGTATTATTCATTTCAACTTATATGAATTTTTTACAACTTTTTTAAGATACTAATACAAGTAATATAAACCCAAAAAGAACATACAATATTTCTTGAATTACAATTAAATGTTTGAGGGAATAACCAGAATCTAGAGTTCGATATAACCTAGAGTCAGATTGAAGAGATGGCATTAGACTACTATCGTGCACCTCTACTTAACCTAAACCTAGGATCTCATCGCCCTAAATTCCCTACTCTTGTTTTTGGACTTTAAGCGAGTTGCTTCCACTTGTTGATGTAGATGTCGTTTTTCCTTGAGTCTTGTTTTTAGCTTTCATCCAGTCTTCGGTAGATACGAGCATCTCCAACGAATCCGGCTTCAAGCGATTCTTGTAATCTGTTAGAATCCTACCACTTGTAGAAAAAAAAAACTTTTTGAATTTAATTGTGTATATAATGTACTATTCATAGCATTGTTGTTAGATGCATTATCAAAACTAATAGTAAATTTTTTATCATGAATATGATATAAATCACAAACTTCTAAAATACATATTGCCATAACCATACCACTATGGGGATACGGCAAAGCGGCAAGTGATATGATTCTCTTTTGAATCATCCAATCACTATCTATCCAATGATAAGTTATGCTCATCATCGGAATACTGTTACAACCTTTCCAATAAGCGGAAGCTAACGATACTCTACAATTTAAAGAATATAAGAGTGCAATTAAAGCGTCTCTCATTTCGTTGCAAAGTTTAAACCAATCGGACTTAAGTGTGTTTCTAGCAATTCTTCTTCAATGTGGATTTAGTGCATTTTGATTAAAAGACCGTACATTCCTACCATTGGAATAGGAAAAAGGTAGCTCATCTTGAATAACTAGTCGAGCAATTTTCCGACGAACAAGTTCGGATCAAAGGGGTGGCTATCTATTTGTCCGGTCCTAGGGTTGATTTTTTGTTGGCATTGTTGATCTTGCACTAGTTCGGGGTGAATCGATAGAATGTTTCGTTTAACTATACCCATTATCTCACTCTTTTTTCCATTTGTAAATCTTGCTACAAGTTTTACAAATCTTATGTCCTATACTAAGTTTCTCCTCGTCAGGGATAGAATCATAAAATTTGTGTCAATCACTAGTCTCCCATTTAGATTTTCTACTACTAGTGGGTTGTGTGGATTCAGTATGTTGTGTTTGTGTCTCAATATCATTTATTTCTTGTTCTATGTCGGGTGTAGGAACATCGTGAGAACTTATGTTTAGCATGAGGATATATTCGGGTTCTAATTGTGGGATTGTTGGAGGCCGACGAGAAGAATAGTGGAATCTTGTCCACTTTGGCTACGGCCGCTACCTCGTGATCTAGACATGATAAATTCTTTGTCGTAGTAGTGTATGTAAAATATGATTTCTAGTGTTTTAACAGTGTATGTGAAAAAATAATAAACAATATAAGAGGGATATGTTAAAAAAATCTAAAAAAAAATAGAAGGGTTGAGAGATAGAGAGAACCAAAAAACCAACAAACAAAGATGATATTAAAAAAATTATAACTACAGCAAAAATAAAGAGTTGAGAGGGTTGTGAAATTTTGATACCTTACTTCGCGAATAATCATATATAGAAATGAGAGAGAAAATAATAGTAGAAGTAGAAATAGTTCGGTAGTTGATTGAGAAGTGTAGTAGACGTAGTGACGTAGTCGTAGAAAGATAGAGAGCTTCTTTGTTGAGAGATTTTGTAGTAGACATAGTTGAGAGTGTTGAATCAACACAAATTCGATACGATCAAAATTGTTCACTTCTTTGTTGTTTGCTTCTTTGTTGAATGAAATTGATTGTATTGAGTAGTAGTAGTAGAGAGAGTAAAAGAGTGAGGTGTGAAAATTTTCAATTGAAGTTAGGGGATATTTATAGGCAAAAACCAAAAAAAAAAAAAAAATTCAAAACCCAAAAAAAAAACAACCCAAAACAAAGCAACCAACGGTCAACTTCTCTGTTTTGGCCCGTTCAACCCGGGGGTCGACCATTCAACCCGCACGGGTCGAACATTTGACCCTTTCAGGTCAAATGGTTCCAAACCCACAGGTTGGTGAGCGGGTTTCGAGCAGGTTTGACTAAGTCAACGGGTTCGCTGGCAGGGTTGAACGGGTTGGATTTGGCGCTTTATCGACCCGGTTAGGATAACAGGTTCGACCCGAACCCAAACAGGGTCGAAGCGGGCTAGGTCAGAGCGAGTGGGTCGCGGGTCGACCCGACCCGATTGCCGTCCCTAAATCTACTTATTGAAAGATTCAGAGGGATTATTGTAAAGAATATCAATCTTTGAAATTGTATCAAAAAATGCTCTACCCAAACCCTCTTTTCTCTCTTTTTTCAACCAATTATGTGCAGTAGGCATTTCAACTTCAATTTTTACATCAAATTCTTCAACAGTACTTGCACATGCCACCTTCCAAATCGTTTTCTTCCATACTAGTGCTGGGAACTTCTTCTTGAAATTGTAATAGTAGTTTTTTTCGAAAACTTGAAGTAAACCCTGATTAATTTAGCAGATATTATTAGTGTACTATTTAGGTACTAAAGGAGCAGTTGAAATAGTAAAATCATTAAGCTTTCATGGTATAGGAATTGCATGCAATGAAAATGTAGTAATAAAGTAATGTAAAAGTTTGAGTGTATCAAACCTTTTGCCCATCGGAAATGAAAACAATGGAATCTTCGGGCACCTTCGAAGATTCAAACAGAATCCACAAGAACCAACTCCTAGTCTCCTTCAACTCAGTTGTAACAACTGCATAGGCTAATAGGAACATTTGGTTGTTCCCAACCCTAGCAACAGCGCTTAATAGAACCCCACCAGCACTAGCAGTCTGGTGACACCTATCCAAGCCAAATAGTGGCCTGCACCCTTCTAGAAATCCTTTCACCAAAGCATTGAAGCATATGAAGCACTTGTCAAATACCATGCCTTCACCATAGTCAAAATGTCCCATCTCTTCTTGTGTTTTTGAGCTCCTACTACCTGAATTTTTAACATGTAGATTGTACTGATACTTCGAGAATGTGAAATCAAGTCGTTTGAAATTCATTTGTCCATGCATAATGCAACTATAAAAAATAACGATTTTTCAGCCAAATTTGGACAAATGAATTTCAAACGACTTGATTTTTAAGATGTAGATTCATTTCCTTGCACAATAGATAGTGCTTAATGATGACTGCAACTTTTATATAATTTTTATTACTCTTTTTCTCATTAAAGTTGCGAGTTCTCGTTTATTTCTTTAAAATTTACCTTCTTTCTACTTATTTTTATTTTTTTTGTTTGTTTTTTAAGAAATGAGATGGATATGTGCAAAAGGTGGGCATTTTGGTTAAATTAAAGAAAAACACAAGGAAAAGATTTCAAAATTCAAATTGATTCTATATGAAGATTTTTGAAAGTTTGAGCACTCAAAATGCATATTTTTAAAAATTGGCCCTTTAAAGTTCAAATAGAAAATATTGTGGTCAACTAGGGGGTGGAATAAAATTTTGTAATTAAAAAAAAATATAAAAATAAAGATTGACCGGATTGAATTATGAGTAGATAATGATAAGTAGTTAATTAGTTATAAAATTTAGAAGAATAATGTTAATCTTGAGATTTTAATTAATTAACTAATTAATTACTTATCATAATCCTACTTAACCAATTCTGTTTAAAAACTTCCCCTTCTTCCTATATAATGATACACAGATCCCGAGACCAGAGGGGGAGAAAAAGGAGTATCTGACTTGCGGTAGGAGATAAAAAAGGAGTTGCAGCTCTGACTTTGACTTGCGACAGGAGAGAGAAAAGGAGTTGCGGCTCTGATCTCGAGACTTGATTTTGAGAGGAATCTCGACTTCACTTTCCACGACTTCACTTTTGCTTCAAGCAACAACGAGTTATTTCTTCTCTATTCTATTTTTTATATTATTATTATGCAATTCAATAAAATGTTTATTAGTTACAAATTTGTCATAAACTTATTTTATTTTTTTAGGGCTTCGATGTAGCATAGTTTTGAAAACAAAATTCAGATATCATGTTATTTTATTTTTCTACTTTTTCATGGTTGTGTGTTTATAATTTTTGTTCGGAATGCTTACAATTGTTAAGCCAACTATATTTTTATTTATTGAATCATGAGGGATGCTGAGAGGTAACTAATGATTTAGAATCATAGAATTGAACACCATTGATTGAGCGAAATTAGAGATAATTTACCGCGATTAATGTGACTGTAGAGTAATCTATAGAACTTAATGAATCTTCAAATAATTAATTTCGTATAGAGATGTGACGAATTATTAGTTGGAGATATTTTTGATATTATTCGAGAAAATACATTGAATAATTAGGGGTTTTTGGTTTACAACTTGAAAAAATACAATTTTTAGTTTCATGGAATTTTGAATTGTGTGGGATTAACTAGGTGAAACCGAATGTCCTAGAATTAGTTTAGCAATTAATAAAACCTAAAATTTTAAATTTTGTTCTTTTTAATGAGTTTGTTTTTTCCTTTAGTTTAGTTTAATTTATTTATTTTTTTAATCAAATTTTCAATTTTCTAAATAGTAGTTAATCTGGTGAATTTGAGTATCAATAAAATAAATAGTTCTTGTGGATTCGACACTCTTTTCTTTTAAAATATACTACTTGTTGTGATTTTGTGCTCTTGCAAATTATTCCATCACTAAACCTTTATCTTTGTGTGCTTAATCAATGGGTATGCTGAAATCATAATCCTTCTTCACCAGGGTTTGGAAGGCAGCACCACTCATATTAGGTGTAATGCATCGAATTCCAAACACAGGTAATTTGTAGCATAACCAAGATCTTTACTACAATTTCGTTCAAAATACAAGAAATTTAAAACTTTTGCAATACAACATAGTTCTTTACAATGCACAGTAAAAATTACATATAAAATACAACTTATATCACGAAAAATCTTCAATCTTGCAACATCCATCAACACCACATTAACTCATGCTCACATCGCTTGCTAATCCGAGTCCTGCAGCACTTGAGAACTTGGGGCACGTCAGTTGAATGCAACTGACGCAATGCTATAACAAAGATTTCCTCAACTTTAACAATCACAAATTTGAATGCAGAAAACAAATTATAAAAGTGACTATCTAAGTATATCAGTGTATGTTATGAACTTGATGACTAATGCAAACTCTTATGCATGGAATGCAATTCTAATGGGCGTATGTTCGGATTCTATGCCGTCCATACAACATAGGTCTAAGGGCAAGCCCTTAACATTCTCCTCATTATAGGGTTGAATCCCCCACTAAGAAATCATAACTCGATGACCGTACTCCAACGGGTAATCACGTGCAAATCGCACCCTTATGATCGTGGACTTTACTGGCCTACCCCTAGTAGATTTACCAGGCATACCCTCAGTCATGAACATTCCTAGGAGTCGCAGCTCTTTACTGGTCATTTCATCGACCTCACTGGCCTACCCCTAGCCCACACATACAGATTTACCGGCCGTATCCTAGGTCCCGAACCTAGCGAGTCGATCACCCGTAACTATAAACAAGGCTTACCCTGTAATATCCCGGACGGATATTATATTGTGTAAATTATTATTTTGAAAGCAAAATATTTTAAATATGAATTTCTTGGTTTTACACATAAAAAGTTACCTGGACCTATATACTGCCAAGTATATACAGGTATTGTATCAGTTTTGTGCACTTGTACAAAATCCTGAAAAAACGCATTTTTGGGAAAAAATGTCTGGAAATCCCGGGCAGACACTGAAAATTATTATTTTATTATTATTTTACTTTTATTACCCAAAATGAAATATTTTTGGTAGATATCACCCGGTTTTGTTGATGAACGTTATCTGTGTGTATATACTAGTCTGTGTACATCTGTATTGTATCAAATTAGCACTGGAATCTTCCGGACTGATAATAAAATTTATTTTATTATTATTTTCAGAATTAAATTATTTTTGTACAGATTGTTCGTTTTCATGAATGAAAAATATCTGTATAATCAGATACACGTACGAAATCGAACTGTGTCGATTTCGGGCGTTTAAACAAATCATGTAGTATGTGATTTTGGTAAATTATATTTTATTTTAGATCCATCATGATTAGATGGAGGGCTAGGATGGATTAGGACTTGATTGTAAAGATTATTTGCAAAATAAACTTGAATTGTTTTTGACCACAAATAAAAAGGGACACATGGCTTCTCCCACACCCACATACCCCTTCACCTTCCCTTATAAAAAGCCCCCTCCTTCACCAAGTGGCCGGCCTCCCCTCCCCTTTCCCATTTTCATTATCATTTGTTCTTCATTCTCCTCCATCTCTTTCTTATCTCATTCTCCATTTCCTTCTACTTCTACTTCTTACTAGTTTTAAATTTTTAAAAAGAAAAGGAAAGAAAAAGAAAGAGAGAAAGAGAGATTTTAATAGGTTCTCTTTCATGGAGTTCTTGAAGAGTTATCCATAGGTGCAAGGAAGGAGATGGTTTGCTAGCTAGTCCTTCCTACATAGAAAAATCAAGGTGGGGGTTTCTCTACTTTCTTATGTGTTGTTTTGTTTAGATTTTGTTCTCTACTTATGCCTAAATATGTGTATGTATGCTTTATGTTGCCTAAAACAACTTGGACTAAACCATGTGCATATAAGTAGTAATATGGATCAAAAGGATCCTATGAAGAGTATGAATGGTAGAACTTGAGAAATAACATAAAGATGAGATCTTTTAGCTTACTTTTGGTCATGTTGTCTCTATGTTTAAATTTCACTAGTTGGACTTAAATTTATGCATAAGGAAAAGTGAAAGGATGGAACTCACAAAAAGTTCATAAAAGTGGGACCTTGAACTTGATATGTTGTGTTGTTATTTTTGGTTACCTTGTGAAACATAAAGTTAACAACTTGGACTAATACTATGTGCATATGAGGCTAAGTGAGTAAGAATGGTCACATACCCATTTTGGTGGTGGTAGAACTTAACATGCTAATCAAAGACAAATCCCTTGTTGTATGTAGTTTCCTACTTTATTAAAGATCATGTCTTTACTAACTTTTGTTCATAAAAAGGCAAGCTTTCTTGATGTAGGAATTGTAGGATTGAAGGAGAGTAAGTTTATTTTATAACTAAATAAGAGTTGATTATTGTTTATGTAGGAACATGTAATTTTGGTAAAATTAGTTCATTGTAATAAATGGGGCATGTAATCCCTAAAGGAAATAGGTTGTAATAAGTAGTTAACTTATCATGTTTGAGTTAGTAAGTATGACTACCATGCTTGAGTTGTGTTAAATCATGCTTGAGTTGTTGTCTATGTCAAAAAGAAACCCATTCATGCTATGTGACATTCTAGCATCTTACCATGCTTGAGTTAGTAGGTAGAACTACCATGCTTGAGTTGTGTTAAATCATGCTTGAGTTGTTGTCTATGTCAAAAAGAAACCCATTCATGCTATGTGACATTCTAGCATCTTACCATGCTTGAGTTAGTAAGTAGAACTACCATGCTTGAGTTGTGTTAAATCATGCTTGAGTTGTTGTCTATGTCAAAAGGAACCCATTCATGCTATGTGACATTCTAGTATCTTACCATGCTTGAGTTAGTAAGTAGAACTACCATGCTTGAGTTGTGTCAAAACATGCTTGAGTTGTTGTCTATGTCAAAAAGAAACCCATTCATGCTATGTGACATTCTAGTTAACTTATCATGCTTGGGTTAGTAAGTAGAACTACCATGCTTGAGTTGTGTTAAATCATGCTTGAGTTGTTGTCTATGTCAAAAGGAACCCATTCATGCTATGTGACATTCTAGTATCTTACCATGCTTGAGTTAGTAAGTAGAACTACCATGCTTGAGTTGTGTCAAAACATGCTTGAGTTGTTGTCTATGTCAAAAAGGAACCCATTCATGCTATGTGACATTCTAGATAACTTATCATGCTTGAGTTAGTAAGTAGAACTACCATGCTTGAGTTGTGTTAAATCCTGCTTGAGTTGTTGTCTATGTCAAAAAGGAACCCATTCATGCTATGTGACATTCTAGTTAACTATCATGCTTGAGTTGTGTTAAATCATGCTTAAGTTGTTGTCTATGTCAAAAAGGAACTCATTCATGCTATGTGACTTTCTAGTTAACCCATCATGTTGAGTTGATATGTAGGACTATCATGCTTGAGTAATATTAGATCATGCTCGAGTTTGTGTGCTATGTCAAAAAGAGAACTACCATGCTTAAAGATTTGTTGTAGTTAATGATTCTAAGAGATGAACCAATGCTCCATGGTTGTTCTAGCCAACTCTTAAAAAGAAACCCATGAAACTAGATCCATGATGGTTCTAGCTAATTTGATAAGAACCCATTCACGTAGGTTCTAGGGGATTCTAGCTCAACTTGAGAAAGAACTCATGAATCTAGTGTATGTAGTTCTAGTTCAATTTAGGGCAAAAAGAACCCATGAGTTCTAGTAGTGTGAGGTTCTAATTAAAGTTGGAGCCTATCATGAGAACATTCTTCATCTTCCTTGAACGAGAAATTAATGGATTGAGAAAGTTACTAGTGTGGATAGCTTGGTAAAAGCTCGTCTAGGGTCTTGTAGCTACCCTAGGGGTCATTGATCATCAAGACTCGCATCTTACCGCCTTGGGAACTAGGATAAAATCTCACCTTGGGCACCGACGGATCTTAACTGGTGTGGGTTGATCGCGGGCCGAGGGTGTTGACGAGATCCAAGTTAGGGGCAGTAATGAGTAAGGGAGATCCCGTCGCTAATGTCTTGGATCAATAGGCCATGGGGTGGGACCATGATAAAGTCAAGAATTTCATAGTTAAAGTCTCATAGGTTGTTTAGGTCAGTGACATTGTTAGGTTAGTAACTCATAAAGATTATTACTTAACCATTTTGCCGGAAAGAGAGGAGTTGGTAGTAGGGGGCACCTTATGACCAACTCGTCCTTTGGGGCCAACACTAGGCGGTGTATTGGGTTGTACCTTCCCGTCAAAGGGATACGTACGGTGCCTTCTCATGAGTTGGAAGCACGGGTTGCGTATCCCACATTGTTAATTCCTGAAGTGCCATGATAAGGCGGCGAAGCTAGGGGGATGGACCCCGGAACTTCGTCGGGTCCTTGGCCAGAGGGAAGCGAACAGGCCATAGATTGGGGTCTATGAGTTATGGGCTCGGAAGACCCTGTGTTCGTCTGGTTTTTGAGTGAGGTCCGGTGTACCGGGTAGTAGTGGCAACATAGACACCATGAGCCTACTGCATTGGTGGGACTTGACCACGTGTGCAACCTCATCAGTCATGTAGTATTTGTCAGGAACAGGTTGTGTACAATTAGAAATTCATAACGTGGGCTTCAATCCCTATATATGGAGAAACGGCTTGAGATGGGGCGTATGTAGTATGGGATGCATACTGTTCCGGAGACTTGGTTGCATTAGAATAGGAGCATCCTAGATAAGTTGACATTGCATTAGATTCTAATCATTGCACTCACGAACACTTAAACTACACCGACATATTTCACCATGTTTTATATGTTTGTTTTTGGAGATTCGCTGCTATATGATCAGCCCTTAAGCGTCAGTGAATACTGACGTCCCCACTTCAATAGGTACCGCAGTATAGAAGTACAGGTATTGGATCGTAGTCGTGGATACAGGATCACCAACCAGGGGGACTCCAGTAAAGGCATGGCGTACAAATGAAGTGCCTGATATTGTCATCTTTCATTCTTATATACTCTGATGTAATGTGGAATCAATGGAACCACTCGGTCTGTAATATTGTAGTAGTAAAAAGTTTTAATTTCTCCACAAATCTGTGTATTATGACTAATTGAATGTAAAGGTCCTGGCTCATGTCTCGAATTCTTCATATAGGAAGTTCGGGGCGTTACATACCCCTAGCCCACCACCAGTGGATTTATCGGAAGTATCTAGTTCGTCCTTAACATTTCTAGGAACTGCAGTTCTTTACCGGACATGTTTGTTGTTGTTTTCAACCATAACTCTGCCTAGTGCTTGTCATTATATCCAAGCATAAGTAATATCACCTAGAGCTAGCTTAACCTCTTACCAGACTTAAATCAAAATGCGAGAACATTAGCCCACACTGGTAATTTCTCAGATTTTCATAATCACAAATTTACCGGCACCCTGGGTCACACTCAGCCTCTAGAGTCCACACATCCCAAATTCATAAACTTTCTAGGTTATCCTTAACATCTTTTATAATCATTACAAATTCCATTCATTCATTAACCCAATTCATCTCTTTATTCATTTCATCCAACTACTCATCCTCAAAGAACTCGAGAAATTTTTTCAAACTGTTATAATAGGACTTCAAAAAGCCTCAATTCAATCAACATCATATCTGTTATAATATTTCAAATTTAATTACCAAATCTGTACAAACTCATTCATTCTAATCTGGAATTTAGTCCAAAACATTTGTACCAGTCTCCAGAAAATAAATTTTCTCAAAATCAATTTCTAATTCTCCAAAATACTCCAAAGCTAATATCCCTCAAAATCAATGTTAAATCCTCCAAATACTCAAAAGTTAATATCCTTCACAATCAATTCCTTAATTCTCCAAAATATTTAAAAGGAGTAAATAAAATTAAAACCGTAGTTAATCATTTAATTCATTGTGGAAATTGACTCAAAATACTTGTACAAATTTCTATTTATACAAAACTCCAAAATATAATTTATATGTTAAAAATAATCAAATAGTGAATTTTCAAACAAAAATCCAAAATTGGTTTCTCCCTAGTTCAAACCCGCAACCCAGCACAAAGCTTAACACCCAAAGTTGAACACACTAACCAGCCTTGCAAGCCTCACACTCTGTTGATTTTTTTCGGGGAAACAAATATAAACTTGGTACTCGGATTCTAATCCTCTTCTGAAATCATCTTATTAGATAATGTCATACAATTCAACAATTTACCACACCATCTACTCTCAATCATGAATAAAATTAATATACTCCCTCTAAGAAATAATTAACAAACTAATAACAATATTTCAAATAACAACATTCAATCTTGGCATTAAATAATTTCATAAATCTTATTATGCACTTTATTAAATCTCGTGACTAATATTCAAATACAAAGGTGAACGTAAATATCTATCATGTTCTCTACTTCTATTACTTCATAGAAATTCATTTTACACAATACTTGAAACTATTATGATACTACAAAATAAATCATAGTTGGAGAACACCCACACATTTATATATATTTGTACAATCTAGCATGAATACTACTACACAAAATTTAGAAAGTTAAAGAAATGCCTACCCAGTCATTTCTGACAGGCTCGAGTTGGTGTAGCTATTGCGATGCTGATTCTCCATGCACGTAGAAACTACGCAACTCGTCGGCGGCGTCGGGTTGAAGAAGAGACAGCAAAGAGAAGGCGGAGAGGGTGAGATGAATGGTGTATGTGTGTATATATATAGGAATACATATATGGAGAGAGAGGGCTCGGGTAGTGGGGAAGAAGAATGGAGTGAAATGATCGAATGAAAATTAATATGAAGGGCTTTATGTATGTTAATATGTATGTATATATATATTGATAGATAGGGATAGGAGTGAGTGAGTGAGTGGAAGGAGAGAGAGAGAGAACTGGACTTCAGATTTTAAACAGAGAATGAGAGAAGGAGAGGTGGTAGTGTGTATGTATGAATTTATATAGATAATAGGAGTAGGCAATGGAATCATGTAGGAATTGTAAAACTACACATAATCTCCTATTAACTACCCCCCCCCCCCCCCCCCCCCCCCCCCCCCCCCCCCCCCCCCCCCCCCCCCACCCACCAATTAAAATCCTTAGACTAATCAAAATTTCCTTCTCTTCAAATTGGCCAGCCACACTTTTAGGTGGGGTGTGCACGAGCTTTCATTTGTGCACCAAATAATGTGTACAATCATTCAAATGAAGTAGCATTATGTTTAAAAAAATGAGTGTAATTAAAACTAGTATGAATTTTTCGATCTAATCTCCTATATGTTAAAATCAAACAAAAATAAAAATAAATATATACACTTCATTAATTTTATATATTAAAAATATAATTAACACGTGCAATGAAAGCACGTGTATTGCACGTATAAACAAAATCATATTTGAGTTGGCTCAAAAATTGAAGAAAATGAATTTCGAAAGAACGAAGAAATATATAAATAATCGAAACATCTAATACATACGACATTTGTATTAAAAATATGTTACAAACACGAGAGCACGGGTAATGCCAGTTGGCTCGCCACAACTATTGAGGTTCCTATACCTGTCATGTTTCTTGTATTATTTACATACTAAACACATGTATGTAATACATGTGCTGCAAAATTGTAATAACTCAATTTTGCAGGGTGTTACAGTATGATTCACTCTAAATATATCAACATAATGCTTGTGTAACCAAGTAGAGTTGCACTTTGAATTTACATCAGATATAATGCATGTATGCTTATTTATCGGTGTTTTAATTTGGAATGCAGTCTCATCTCTGTCCCAAGATGAATGTATCAACCATGGACACTCAGGTTGTGGACACTTGGCTTTGACCCTTCTCCATTCATTATGTGCATACTCATATGGCCTCCCATTTTTTGCAGACCACTTTCTCCGTCCATCTCAAAATTTTCTTGCATCTTGAAAATTCAATCCAATTCTTAAAACAACTTTCTTGTCAACCTTGTTGTATACATGATGCTTGTTCACCTCACTTGCTTCGTCATCAAATGATTGACTTGCACTTTTTAACTAATCTGATGGTTCATAATCTAACTGAACTTCCACTTCAACATTACCCTCAGAGAATGCACCTGCATTAGCAGCAACCCCTGCCTCATCCTAAAGAAAGTTAATATCCCTTGTCTTTATTTACTAAGTTTATTTTTCTGGACATTACTTCCCCTTCTAGGCCTTAGTTCATACTGCATTACTTCATCATCTAATGAAGAAGACACATGGTCCTCATCTGTGTCACCAAAAGCTGTATAGAAATTGTTGTCTTCACTACTTGTAATATCTGCCAAGTCTACACCCCTAGTATTGTGCATATCATCCTCATCTGAACTATCAGAATATATCCATAGCTTACTGCACAATTCCTTTGCTCTCATAGAAATGCCATTATTCTTTGTCCTTCTTCTACAGTTTTCTTCAGTATTTTGGTCTTTCGCAATATTTTGACAATATATATTAATTTCAGATTCTTCTTCTCATACTTCTCCCTTATCTTTTCCCCTTTTAACATCAACAACAACTTGTTCTTCCTCTTCACCACCATTACCAACTTGTAAAAATTCATCTAGATCCATGTCAACAACATCAGCACAATCATCATCATTGATCTTCCCTAAATCCTGACAAGATTTTCCTATTGTTGCTGCTTATTTCTGTGTGGGAGCAAACAGATACGTGAATTCTTATAAATAAAATAGTAAAGATTGAACCTTTAGTATTCGTTGACCTTGACCACAAAAAACTGCAATTGACTCCAAGATCTGATCGTCAGGAACGGCTGAAATCACTCTTATGGACCTGTAAACAAGTATGAAACACCGGGGGTGGCCCCGGCGACAGAACCTACGATGCCCAAGTCAGAAACTCGAAGATATTATGGGTTTGAGAATGGAGTTGTTAGTTACCTTGTTTATGAGGAGGTCTCTAGGTATATACAGTCGACGAGGGGGACCTGTTTCAAGATATTCATCTATCTCTACTTTTCGATGGCTGGATAGAGTCAGTTTTGCCATCCATATGAAGAGATCGAGTCTGGACTCCTCTCTTGATGAAGAGATAGAGTTTTCAAACTATCTCTTGTATGAAAGGATAGAATCAGTTACTTCCTAGAAATAGGGGGTTTAAACTGGGTTTGATAGATTTGGACTCCTTTGTGTTAGGCATGTTGTAACAATCCCTATTAAAGGCTGGATCGGGTCACTGGGCTTAAAAACGACCCAACTTATCTTGTTGGGCCTGTATCTACTAAAAGTACCATTTTACACTTGAGAGCTTTAAGATCCGTGCCCGATAGGGACAGTCCCAATTTTGTTCCTTTTTTACCCATATCACAAGCCCCCTACTCCCGAAGTTTGAGTTTCATAATCTTTGAGGAATAGTTTGCCCGTGTTTAATGGTTAACAGAGCTTATCGGATACTTCAGGGATGTTTGAATCTTGCTCGGGATGTAACGGTATTGCTCAGACTTCATAGAGTATCCATAATTTATTCTTCATAATTTTCCAGATTTTTATGATTTTTCCTGATTTTTTGTGAATTCTCTGGATTTTTCCCAATTTTTAAATATTTTTTTGGAATCCTCAATTAACTAATCCGAATTTTAAATTAATTTATGGTATTTATAAATAATTTTTCTAAAATAATAATTACTTTTCAGAATTTAAAAATAATATTCTGAATTATTAATTATTTTTCAGAATTTTGAAATAAATTTCCAGATTTTTAAGGTATTTTTTGGATTTTTTAAAATCAATTTTCCAAAATTTTTAATTAATTAATGAGAATTTTAAAATAATTTCTGGAATTTTAAAATAATTTTTCAATTTTTAATCGTTTTTTTTGAATTTTTGTATTCAATTTCCGAGGTAAATTTCAAAAGTTTTAATTAATTATTCTAAATTAACAATTACTTCTTAGGGATTAATTTTTTTTCAGATTAATAATTATTTTTCTAAAATTTTAAATTTTTTTTCAAATTTTTAATTATTTTCAGAATTTTTAAAATAATAAATTCGAATTAATAATGAAATAAATGATTAAATCAATTACCTGGCGAAGTGGCAGAATCTGGGGCTTCCATCATGGTGGGCACGCACTCAAGTGATCCAACGGATGAGCTACCCGATTATGAACATAGGAACCGAGTACGCTTTTTGAGATGATCTAGATGCTTCATCATGGCTAACACGGAAGTCGGAGAGATCAGATGGTCTGCGATCCACCTCGCGCGCATGCTGGTTCGAAGTTTACCCTGTTTGAGACCGGGTACGGTAACACGTGGCGTATTCCGGTTGCGCCACATCATCGTTGACCGGTCAACTTTGACCTTGTTTTTTGTTTGGTCCAACCTCTTTCTTGAGGCCGCTTTTGTCTCTTTTTTTTCATGGGCTTTCCCTGACGGGAGCCCGAGAATTTTTAAAAAAAAATTGCGGGCTTTCCTTAATGGGGCCTGGGTAAGAAGAAGAAAAAGTGGGAGGCCCAGGTCTATGAGCTTTGGGGTTTTAAATACTCTTCCTTCCTTTCATTCTTTCATTTCTCCTCTTCTCTTCTCCCAACCAATTTTTCTTTCTAAAGATTCTGGCAATTTTTTTTGCTTCTCCGGCAAGCTTTTCCGACCGTACGGGTCACTTCGAAGATAATTTAAATATTATTTTATAATGTCTAGGGTTTTATCGGGCGATGACTATTCTCCCAATCGGTTTGTAGGGGAAGTGTTTACTCCCTGTCTCAATAGGAAAGAGAAGGAGAATGGGGGTAAAGGGGCAACCCTGTCTGAAGGAGGAAGTTGTAGAGGTGGGTAAAAGACCTGGCAAGTTTGGGAGGCTTCTGTGCACTTTAATGGGTCTCTCCCACGTCCGATAGTATCCTGACGACTTAGGGGATTTAGTGGAGCATGTCCTTCGGTATGAGGTGCCTGAGTATTGTGAAGTGACTGAAGCCGACTCAGTTTTGAGTATTCTATCAAAGGCGGATCTGGATACGATTAGAGACTGCATCGTGATTCCTTCTTAGTTCGAGCTTCTTCCACCCTCTCCCGAGACTAGGGTGCGTTCGACACTTCCTAATGAGTATTGTTTCTTTACATTCGATGCTCTTCACGTTGGTCTTCATTTCCCAATTCACCCCTTTATCAGGGACATCTTAAGGTGGTACACGATCAGTCCGGTGTAGTTTGTACCGAATATGTGGAAGCAGGTTACAGCCTTTATTCTTTAGGGCTAAGCTATTGGTGCTGAGCCGAGTTTAGCGGTGCTACGGGCACTCTTTAAACTTCACCAAAAGAACCGGTCATAGTTTCGATTCTACCTTACTCCTCGTAGTGGAGTGAAACTGGTTGAAGTCCTCGACTCAAGTAAGAGTTGGAAAGATAAGTTCTTTGTGGTGAGGAGTTTGGAGCCATGGGGAATTCCCACTAAGTGGTAGACAGTTGTGCCGAAGCGAGTTAGGGTGGAGACGATGCTGGGGGTGGCGGAAAAGAAGTTGTGTGAAGACCTCTGTAGGTAGAGTCCGTTGATGCAGAGGCAGGTTACTAAGGAGGTCCTCTTTCTTGGGCGTCTAAGCCCGATAGACCCTAGTACGACTTTGACTCTTTTATTTGCTTAAGTGTTTTAGTGTTTTATTTCTCTATATTTTACTCTTCATTTTGACACCCCACCTTGTTTACCTTCGGCAGACATAGCAGGTATGGATTTCGCGGTGATCATGGCAAAACGAATCGGGCTCAGCACCATGTCGTCCGACAGGCAGAAGAGAAAGAGGACAATGTTGAGACTCAGGGGCAGGATGACAGCTAGGAGTTCGTCCCCTTCTTCACCCGTTGAGGACCTGGGCTCACCCCAGGCACCTTCAAGGAATCATTCCCCAGGG
The DNA here is from genome assembly GCA_017893485.1 of Hemerocallis citrina. Lineage (NCBI taxonomy): Eukaryota > Viridiplantae > Streptophyta > Magnoliopsida > Asparagales > Asphodelaceae > Hemerocallis > Hemerocallis citrina. Next base: position 138,987,397 of record CM030363.1, read on the forward strand.
GGGTGCTTCCATGACGTAGCTTCTTGAACGAGAGCATCCTCCTCTGACTGTATTTGCTTATGCAGCTCTCCCAGATCAGTTGAAGTCAATTTATACCCCGTACTGGACTATCAAGATGCACAATGGTTTTCTCGGGGATGGGGATAGTTGGATCGAGGCGATTCGCCATCTCCCAAATCTGAAGGACAGGGCCAGGATGGCTGCCCGGTATCTCTTCCATGGAGTTGGCTCGTACCAATATGTCGGTATGTATTGTTCTTTGGCTTTTGTTCGCTTGTTCTTGAAATTGCATCTTCTATCCCTTGAAGTTATTCTGCCTTCATTTTGTAGATCACTTGCCATCTTAGCAACCTGTTCATGCAGGTTATGGAAGATGAAAGGCACTGGAAGTCGTTGGTTGATAAGGCCAACTCAGAGAAGGCGAAGGTCGTGAAGGGCTGGGAGGCGGCGGAAATCCAGGGAAAGGCGCTTGGTAAGCACGTGGCACGACTTGAGGCAGAGTTGAAAAGGAAAGATGAGGAGGCATTCAGGGCCATAGAGGAAGCATATTCTTGAGTCAGGCTGGAGGCAGAGAACCACATGTTTATAAACATGAAGAAATCCTATCGCAAAGCCATCGACGATGTCGCTGAGCCTGTCCCTCTTTTCGACGGGAGGGGGTACCACTTGGGCATGCTGCCAAGAGAGGTGCCGGTGCTAGGTCTTGAAGAGGATGATGATGAGGAGATGGAGTAGGAAGTAGCTATGGGTGTGGAGGTGGAAGCCCCCATAGCGCAGAAGCAAAAGGGAAGGCAGTCGTCATGACGACTTCTCTCCCGATTCTATCTACCGAGGTGGATCCTTGATTTCTTTGCTTTGTTTGTAGTAGTAGCTTTTGTTTATTCGCTCTTTGTCTGTGCCTAATGCATACTGGCCATCGCTTGATGTATCTTTTACTCTTTTGAATTGCAATGAAAAACCATTTATGTATCGGATACTTGTGCCTTTTTCGATGTGTTGTGTTTGAATTCTTCAGTTGTTTCTTGTCTAGTCGATTTGGCTACCAATGTTTTAGTGACCCCCTATCGTTTCGTATTTGATGTGTCTAATTTTTATATAAATATTTGTACTCATTTACCCTTAAAAATTGCTTGTATTCGTCTATCTTGTTAATAAATTATCTTGTTTACATAGATTTCATTTAATTAAATATTTTTGAAGGAATAAGATTTTTTGATGCGAAAGGTGAAGATTTTTAGTAAAAATTAACAAACAAAACAAGCAGAATGATTTATTAATTTTTATTGATTTGTTGAAACTTGAATTTTACAATTTGGCAATGTGAAAAGCAAAATAGAAATTTTAAATTGCAAATGGAGGTGAAAATGAAAAAATAAATTTAAAAGGGTTTAATTGAGATAATGTGATCATTAGTTATTTTAATTTAAACTAATTAATTTTATTTTAATTTTTTAAATCCTAAATTCTGATTTTATTTTGTGTTTGTGTGCAGCACGTGTTTCAAGAAAAAGAATGAGAAGAAAAAGAAGCAAGAAATAAAGATCAAATCAAATAAGGAAAGAAATAAATAAAGATGTGGGGTTTTCTGCAAAAATAAACCCGAATACACGTTCAGATCCCAATAAATAGAACAGAAAAGTGAGAAGAGGGGGACACGCTTAACGAAAGAGGGAGAGCGAAGGCTAACCTCATTATAAAAAAAACAACAAAACGAAGAGAAACAGAGGAGCTCTGTATGGCAGCGCATACTTCAAGAGGAAGAAGCTGAATGAAGAGAGAGAGGCGTTACGAAGTGTGTTGGCGGCTCAGCTACCGAGGTGCCACGTCAGGCGATGTCAGCGCCAACCCAGGAGAAAAGGTGAAGGACAAAGGCACGTGCTGCTCCTGAGTGTGGTGACGTCAGCAGAAGGTTTCCAAGACAGCAAAAAGATAGAGAAGAAGAGAGAGACAGAGGCATGGGCTCTGTGGTCCGTGACGTCAGCGTCGATGTCAGTGCTTAGGTCAGTGGAAGCAGGCTAGTTAGTGCCAAGTCTAAGTTGTGGCACGGATTTTGAGGGAGTTTCGGTTTGGGATTTTTCAACATAACAGTGTTCTTTCTTTTCTTCTTCTAATTTTTATTATGCAATCCATGAACAAGTTTGTTAGTTGCTAATTTATTATGAACTAACTTTATTTTTCTAGGGCTTTGATGTAGCCTAGTTTTGATAACACAAATTTTAAATTCCATATTATTTTTTCTATTTTTCCATGGTTGTGCATTTGATTTTCATTCTTAATGCTTACAATTGGTTGACCAACTTTTGTATGACTTATTAAATCATGGAGAGACCGAACTGGTAATTTGTGATTTCAAATTTATAAAATTAAACGTCGTTACAAGAGCGAACCACTGTTAATGTGACCGTTAAGAAATCCATAGATCTTAATGAATTTTCAATTGGTAATTTGTGCATGAACTATGACAAATAATTAGTTGAGAATCTTTTTGATATTGCTTGAGAGAGAATATTGAATAATTTGAGGATTTTGGTCTACAACTTGAAAAAATAATCTTTTTATTCACATGGAATTATAAATTGTGTGGGATTAACTAGGTGAAATCAAAAACTGTAGAGTTAGTTTTGCAATTAATAAACAACAAAATTTCAGATTCCGCTCCTTTTTAGTTAATTTAGTTAGTCCTTTAGATTAATTTAATTTAGTTGCTTTCTTTATTGAATTTAAATTTTCCAAATAGTAGTTAATTTAGTAATTTCGGTATTCGATAAAATAATAGTCCTTGTGGGTTTGACATTTTTTTCACTTATCTATACTACTTGCTGCGATTTTGTACACTTGCAAATAATTCACATCAGTACTAATAGGTTTTTGTGTATGCTGGGTGTGATTCTCGCGACGGTGAGGCTGCTCGTCTCCGTGTGAGGGTGCGCATGGCAGAGTTAGGGCTCACTTGCATACGGGAGAAATTGTTCAAGGCAAAAGGGGAGCTCAGCTATGTAGCGCCCCGGATCCCCGTTACTGGACACCCGTGACACTCACCAGAATCTTTGCCTTCAAATGCATCTCAACACAGTAATAACACAAAAATTTAAAAAAAACTTTTTATTGCCAATGAGTCATTACATCATCAACTACAACTGATATCTTGTTCTTGGACAAGGAGTACAAATTACATACACTCATTACAACTTATTATAAATATTTACAGACTCCACTTGTAAAACTATCAGTTGCCTCCCGGAATGGTAATCGACTGATCACTGCCGAACTCCGCTGAGTGGCCCATCGGCTCCCCTGGGACTTGCTCCTCGGCTTGAGGCTTCTGCTGCACGACTCTAATAATTCTGCACCTGCTTGAATGGTAGGAATCGATACCTAAAAGGTGGGGAACGTCAGTACTTCGACTGACGCAAAGCTGATAATAACAACGATCCTCTAAACTACAATCACAACCACAATTTTATGGAAAAGGAAAAATCATGTGCCAAACAAGGGTTTAATGAACTCGGGTTCTAGTGCAGTGGTATGCCATGCTCCTATGATTAGATGTAATACCCCGATTTTATTTATGAAAATTATTTATTTATTTTGCACGTAGTGTGCACATGCAATTTTCGTAATATGAAATCTTATAATTATTTTCCTTATGGATGATGAGTATATGCATATATATATGTATATGTGTTCTTTAAATTATTTTTTATAAAAGGCCCATGTCTCAAATAAACACAAGCCCAAAAATCTAATTTATTTATTTTGTAAAAAACTAATATTTTGGCCCATCAATTTAAGCCCATTCTCTTAATAACAACTTGTAAGGTAACATCTTTTAAAAGATTATTTTTATAAGGATGTATAATGTACTAGTTTTTATATGGAGACTAATGCATGTACGTGCATTGCACGTACACGTGCATGAGCACCTTTCCTTGGCCGGTTTTTGGAAGAAGTGGAGTTAGTGTATAGGTGGTTACCTAGTTGTGGGTAGTTACTACAACTCCTACTATCATCCTAGCCCTCCATCTCATAACCATCTACTCAGTCCTAGCCCTCTATCTCACCCAAAGATTTAGTATAAATACCCCTCTCACTCATTTGTCTTTTACACTAAGAACTTTATTCGAAAGAGAGATATTTTTAAGAGAGTTGTGAGTGAGTATCTTGGAGGCCGGTCATCACTTCAGAGGATTCTCGGTGTCAATGAGCAAGGAGGAGGAGTCACATTATCATACTAGAAGGCTTTACGGGATTTCGCTAAACTCTTCAACAAGGTGGGTGTTTCTCAGGACTTCTAATATAGAGATCATGTTAGGGCTAATATTGATTGTTATCATATTTGTGAAAAGTGGATTGATAGGGTGATCGTATATTAAAATGCTTTGTGTTATACTTATTGTGGAAGATATGAATAGATGAAAAAGAACTAATGATAATTAGAGAACTGGAAATGACCTGTACAGTCGACCGATCATGTGAATAGTCGACTGGTACACTGAAATAAAATATGAACAGTTCGGAATTCCATGAAACGATGTATTTAAGGTGAATTGTTAACTTGATTTTCTAGCATGTTAAATTGGAGTTAGCATTCATCTTCATGAATAAATGATGAGTAAAGGAAAAATGTATGTTTAGCATCTCATTTGGAGGAAAGAACATACTAATTATGTGAGATTTACATTTAATCATAAACTATGTTATGATGATGGTAAATAGATAAGAATCACATGTTTATGTTGGCATTGAACATACTGTAGTTGAATAAAATGTTGTGTACTAATTGAAGAACAGAAGGGAGAGATGATCCCTTAATTCGAAAATTAGCCCTATTCAGCTGACCGAATGTATGTAACAATCGACTGTACTGAACTTGAAAAGTTGTATAATTGAACTCTGTAGAACAGCCGACTGGTTTGAATGACAGTCGACTGCCCCGTAAATGATATTTAGTTTTTGAACACGGTAGAACAGCCGACTGGCCATGTGCAGCAGTCGACTCTTCCGAGCGGTTATTGAAGAACTTTCTTCGACTGAACAAGTCGACTGGATAAGCTCTAAGTCGACTGTCCAGATCACTTTTGACATCTCAGAAATTCTATGAATTGTTTTATGGTAAAGGCTATGAATCTTATGTTGAATGATTATTGGTTGTGACAATTTAAGTAAACTCTATTTGTCTTTGCATGAATTCATACCTGAAATGAAGTGAATCATTTATTTGAATTTATGAAAGTTGTATGAATGTGAAAGTTATGAACATGAAAAAGGAAAATCTATTGAGATTATGAAAATGAACTCACGAGCTAGTAACGCTCAATTTTGGTAATTGTGAATTGAAATTGAAACAAAAGAGTAGCTAAGTCTCCCACCGGCAATTAGAAATAAATGAAATGAAATTTGAAAAGAAAGACCAAGGTTGGTCATGTTGAATGAATGATTAAGTCCGGTATAGTAGAGAGGCTAATTCTAGATCTTTGATTTTGTTCATGATTCTAATAAAATAAGGACTAGATACATAGTGAAGATGTGATGAAAGTAAGAGAAATATATTAAGTATGAGGGCCATTGGATTGGCGGCGAGAGAGTATCCCAGGATGTCCCATGATGAGTCATGATAGGGCGTGAAAACTGCTCCAGAGTACCATCCCAATGGCGACGCTCGTGGGGTGTTTTGACGACTGCGGGTGGTGTCATGTCTATGGTAGGACCTGAATTACCACAGGATGCCTGCATGATGAGTCATGTGTCAGTGCGTTGGGATTCCCTCCAGGGCGCCTAGATATGAGTTCGTATGTCAGAAAACATCTAGGATACTTACCGTAGTTACAGTAGGAGATTAAGTCATGACGAGGGATTGAACCCTACAAGATGAAGTACGATTAAGGGCTTACCCTCGGACCTATGTAGTATGGGATGCATAGAATCCGAACAAGTGCGCATTAGTGTCATATAATATAATAATTGCATTAAGGATTAAGTGCACAATCACAACACGACATCATTAAGATTCCCTTTAATTTGATATGTAAACAAGTTGGTGATTTGTTAAGAAATGAGAATCGTTATACTGTTTCTGGCATAGAGAGGATGGCCATGTATAATTTTCGTCTGTTGAATAAACTGACGTGTCCACAGTTTTGTATGCAGGATAAATGGCTTGATAAAAATGAAAGAAGAACTGATGCTTACAAATTATTCATTGTTGATGTACATTTATTTAATTGATGTAAATTGCTTCCGCTGTCATTACATGTACATCATTGTATTATATGCTTCCGCTGTAAAATGTAAAGTGTAAAATTTCATGTAACTCTTATGTAAAATGGAAGTTTTAATTCCTTGTAAAATTGTACCGAATGAGACGAAAAAATCCTGTGGAAATCTCGAATTCAGCTGTATTTGGAATTCGGGGTGTTACACTAGATGTAACAAATTACATGCCTGATTCTAATGCAAGCAAGACTTTGGAGAACGAATGCATCCCATACTACATACGTCCCCAAATCTAGCCGTCTTTCTCCACAGTTCAGGGATTCAAACCCTCGCCATGCAACCTACTCTTATACTGAACCTGTTCCCAATAGATTATCCATGTCCAAGGAGGTTGCAGTTGGTCGGTCTAGTTCCGCCACTGCAGTGCCTAAGTGGTGGTCGGGGTAAGGAACGGGTATCTCGATCTGTTACCATATATGTTTTCGGTGCCTGAGTTTGAAGTACATATATGTTTTCGGTACTCATGATTGACCACGTGCATATGTTTTCGGTACTCATGATTGACCAAAAAGTTTGAAGTCCATTGCTTCATGAGTACCGAAAACGTATTCCTACGACAAGAAGGTACAACACCCGACTATGGTCTGCTAGTACTAATGCAATTACAAAAACCCTATTGCATCACTCTAATCCCAAACTTACTCTAATCGCTCGGGTAAAATATAATTGCCTCCAAAAATTTGCTCATCGACCTCTGGCCCTAACGATACCAGTTCGGTTCGCCACTTCCCCTAGCTTGGAGTTTGTCCAGCACCATAGCCTGCATTCACTCCTAACCGAGCAATGAATGTGTGTGTGTTCACCCCTACCCGGGCAATGAACTTGATTTGACGGCATGGCTTGGACGTCCTACGCTTCGGTGGAAGTTCATAACTTAGGATCGACAGAAATAGGGCATCACACTACTTTAGTGACTGACTCGAGTCACAAAATCCACCATGGGAGTCAACAAAACCAACAATAGATATCAATCTTTCCTGAATAGCGAGTCATCAACTCTAATGGTACACAGGGGAAAGGTTCTCACAATACCTAGTCAAAATCCAAGACTATGCAACTACGGTGTTTCTACCCGAAACTTAAAAAGATCATAACTCTCACAATACAACTCCAATTTGGGTGTTGAAACCCAATTTGGAAAGGTAAATACCTAGGCTACAACTTTCTAGTTGATCATAACCTCGGATTCTATCATCTAGATCCTCAAAATGGCCTCTCAAGCCTCAGCCTGTGCATTTCCTGTTCACTGGCTGCACCATACCGGTAGCATAAATCCCTACCTACTCATCAGAATGCTATAAACCCGAGTTCTATAAAAAAGTGTGGTGGTCCTCTACAATTCCCTAGTTGATCACCAATCCAAAATATGCCATTTGATCACCCTAAAATATGTATTTCTCTCAGGTGTACACTAGGTCTTGCTCAAACAGGGCACTCAGCTCAAATTCCGGTCTCTGTCCAGTATTGTAAAAAATATATTAAATCATCCACTCACAGGAATCGCCTCAAATAAGGCTTGTGAGAAAGGTCTAGATGTCTACTATAATTCTCTAAGGGAAATCTTCCTCAAAATATGCTCTGATAGATCCTCAATTGAATCATTTCATCAAGGTGTCTTATCTGACTGGAATCAGCATAGTACATACTATAAAATCCATCATAAATCATATACTCATCCAATAGTTACCAACATTACATTAATGAAACTAGACATCATAATGAACAACATGCAAAAGGTTTCATATCCAAATTCCAAATATATACGAAGTTCTTCATGTTCCAAACAAGCATAAAGATCATACTGTTCTTCAGTCAACGTTTTAGCTACTGATGATAGATTAATTTTGAATGTGCATGTAACTTCATCCAATTAATTTCTTGATTTTTCTTTAGATTCTAGATACATGTGAGAAAACATGGTAAAGTTTTCAGAGTACGATCATGTTCCAATTAATTATGAGAAATCCAACAATCTCAGGTATCACAGTAAACAATATCTGCTTTTGCCTTACGGCTCTGTTCCAAAAATAGATTTTATTAAAATACCAAATAAGCTCAGAAAATTCTGAAATAATTTATGAATCATCTAGACATGTAAGGGAACAACCTGTGAAAATTTCATCATCAAATTCTATGTGGTTTGTTTTCGGGAAATTCCAATTCATTCAAATCTTTTAATCAAAGTCGGGCCCCACCATAGATGATGACGTCATCTCATCCTATCCAATTTCAACCAGCACGTTAAGTGCTTTCTTTCCTATGCTGTTCTCATCCAACCTCGGATTGTACGTCATGCACTTGAGATAACTCGGCCAGTAGCTCCAACTTGTAATCCATCTTTCCAATCCTCTTTAGAATCTTGTATGGTCCAATGTATCTCGGAGCTAACTTCCCGCCCTTTCCGAATCAGATAACTCCTTTTGTCGGCGACACCTTAGAAATACGGAGTCACCTTCCTCAAATTCCAACTCTCTTCGGTGGTTGTCCGCATAGCTCTTCTGCCTGCTTTGTGCTCCTTGTAGCCTCTTCTGAATAGGCTCGATATGTTCCGATGTTTGTTGTACAATTTCTGGCCCATACATTTCCCACTCTCCTACCTCGAACCAACAAACTGGCATTCTGCATCTTCTGCCGCTTCATACGGGGCCATGCCAATGCTCGCCTGATAGCTGTTATTGTAAGCAAACTCCACCAAGGCTAGGCATTTCTCCCAACTTCCTCCAAAGTCCAAAATGCCTGTCCTCAACATGTCTTCAAGAATCCTATTGACTTTCTATGTTTGTCCATCAGTCTGCGGGTGAAAAGCTATGCTGAAGTCTGTTATAGTTCTCAATACTGAATGTAGACTTTGCTAGAATCGAGATGTAAATCTTGCATCTCGGTCGGATACTATCGACACTGACACTCCATGTAGCTTCACTATGTTCTCGATGTAGATCTCGGCTAGCTTCTCGACTGAACAGGTCGTCTTTACTGAAAGAAAATGTGCTGACTTCGTCAATCGATCCACAATCACCCATATCGAGTCATTTCCTTTAGGGCTCCTGGGTAATCCAGTGATAAAGTCCATACTGATGTTTTCCCATTTCTATTCTGGAATGGGTAGAGGCTGTAGCAATCCTCCTAGTTTCTGATTCTCGGCCTTAACCTGTTGGCACGTCAGACATTTGGCCACAAACTCTGCTATGTCTCGCTTCATCTCTGACCACCAATAGTGTTGCTTTATATCACGATACATCTTGGTGCTTCCGGGGTGAATTGCAAGTACTGTGGAGTGAGCTTCCTTCATGATGTCTTCCCTCAACTCCTTATCTTTTGGTACGCACAGGTCTGCTACCAAACCATAGTGAACCTTTTCTTATACTGAATTCGGGTAATTTCCCTTCGTGCACATGCTTCTTCATGTCTTCCATCTCTGGGTCTTCGGTCTAAGCCTTCTTCACCTGCTCATTCAAGCTTGGCCGTAATACCAACTGTGCCTAAAACTGCACTTAAGTGCTGAGCGGCTACTTCAATGTCTGCCTGTCTGATCTCCTTAACTAGTTCCTTCCGAGTCGCTACCAATGTAGCCACACTTCTCTTCCTACTGAGCGCATCCGCTACCACATTGGCCTTCCCTGGATGATATATAATTTCAGGCCTGATGTCTTCGAGTACTTCCAACCATCTCCTCTGCCTTAAATTAAGGTCCTTCTACTGGTAGATATACTTAAAGCTCTTATGGTCAGTGTATATTTCCACCTTTGCTCCTTAGATATAATGTCTCCATGATTTCAAAGCAAAGATTATGACTGCAAGTTCCAAATCATGAGTCGGGTTATTCTTCTCATGTGGTCGTAGCCTTCTTGAACAATAAGCTATAACCTTGCCCTCCTGCATCAGCACACATCCGAACCCCAAATACGATGCATCACTGTAGATGACGTAGTCCTTGTCCTCCTGAGGTAAAACCAATATAGGTGTAGAGATCAAACAGTTCTTCAGTTCCTGGAAACTCTCTTCACACTTCTCTGTCCAGTCAAAACTTGGTTCTTCTTGGTCAAAGCTGTAAGGGGTACAACTATCCTTGCATAATTCTGAATAAACTTCCGGTAATACCCAGTCATACCCAGAAAACTCCTTACATCCTTCACCGTCTTAGGCTGTGGCCATCCCTTGACTGCTTCTATCTTTTGAGGATCCATTGCCACTCCCTCCTTAGAAAGGATATGGCATAGGAATGCAACTTCCGATTTCCAGAACTCACACTTAGATAATTTGGCATACAACTGATTCTCTTGTAGCTTGCTCAGGACTGCTGTAAGATGTTCAGCATGATCCTCTTCTGTCTTTGAATACACCAAAATGTCGCCGATGAAGATCACGACAAATGAGTCAATAAACGGACGTAGAATTTTGTTCATCAAGTCCATGAAGATTGCTGGAGCATTAGTCACTCCAAACGGCATTACCAAGAATTCATAGTGTTCATGGCAAGTTCAAAAAGTTGTCTTAGGTACACCCTCTTCCTTGACTCGCACCTAATGATATCCAGACCGTAGATCAATCTTGGAAAATACTGCTGCTCCATGAAGCTGATCGAACAAATCGTCGATCCTGGGAATTGGGTACTTGTTCCGAATAGTGACCTTATTCAATTCTCGATAATCAATACACATCCTGGATGTCCCTTCCTTCTTCTTAACAAGCAATACTGGTGCTCCCCAAGGTGATTCACTTGGTCTAATAAATCCCTTCTGCAAGAATTCTTCAATCTACTTCTTGACCTCATTCTGCTCTACTGGCGCCATTCTATACGGTGCTTTGGATACTAGAGCGCTACCTGGCTGAACTGTGATGCTAAACTCGACATTCCGGTGTGGGGGAATTCTAGGTAAATCCTCCAAGAATACGAATGGAAAATTTCTCACCACTGGTATCTTGTTCACCTCTTCAGGTACCCGTACCTCACTAGTAGCTACAATAGTCATTGCCTTCGATCTCTTCTTCCCGTGGAATACAAGTTCCACTCCTTCAGCTGAGAAAACTACCTCCTTCTCCTTGCAGTCGATGCTTGCCTTGTGCCTCGACATCAAATCTATCCCAATAATGACATCTGTTCCGGCAAAATCCAATTCCAAAAAATCGATACTTAGGGTTTCTCCGTTAATCTGGAGTTTACATCTCCTATAGCACAGATCTGTAGTAAGGGTTGCCCCTGATGGCGTGGCCACCATCCAAGCTAAATCTGGAATTGCCGCTTGTGTGCATCTTAATTTTTTCGAAAAAGATTTTGACACAAAAGAATGAGTCGATCCGCTATCAAACAAGACCGTAGCCAAAATTCCATATATATATATATATGTGTGTGTGTGTGTGTGTGTGTGTGTGTGTGTCCTATTACAATAGTTCATCCTTCGTCAACTTCCAAAAACCAAAATACAACTTAGAACTTCATTACATTACTTCTTCAGCTTCCAAAATATCTCAAAATATAGTAGGTCCACATAATATTTTCACCCTGTTATTTATATCCTGTTACTTGCTCGATGAGCATCCCTTTTGTATTTCTGGGCAATTTGACTTGATATGCCTAAATTTCTTATAGTTGAAACAAATCTTGATAGCTGTTGGGCAATTCGACTTGTAGTGTCTGACTTCCCCACATTTGTAGCAACTCTTAGCTGCGATTGCTCCCTTGGGGCATTTTCCTTTAGAAGGTTTGGTGATTTTCCCAGCAGTTATCGGTTTGGTGCCTTTCTGAAGTCCCCACCAGCGGCTCTGGAGGTGTGTCATAATGTCTTGAAGTTGCTCTCGTTCTTTCTTCAGGTGTGCCATCTGTTTCTGATGAGATTTGATCAGCTGCTGCGTCCGATGGATCGCCTTGTCCTTGCGTTCCCCCAGCTATTTCATTTCCAGATACACGATGGCTATCCTCTGCTGCTCCGTAGTTGGGTCTAGCGATGGTGGAGGTGAGTTCTCCTCACCTTTCAGTCTTCTGTAGCACTTCCCTCATTTCTTCCTCCATCATCATCATTTCCCTTGTAGGTATTGGCTCACCTACTGTTACTGACCCATCCTGGATGAATATATCTTCGAACACCATCTGCAAAACATGCACAGGGTTTAGTTCTGGAATCACAGACACATATTGTGCTGTCTCAGCATAACACTGCCTCTAATTGGCATTTTAAGTTTTTAAATTTTCTACTGTGTTAGAATGCTATTTGAAGTCAGCTCTGATGCCAACCCTGTAGTGCCCCGGATCCCCGTTACCGGACACCCGTGACACTCACCAGAATCTTTGCCTTCAAATGCATCTCAACACAGTAATAACACAGAAATTTAAAAAAAACTTTTTATTGCCAATGAGTCATTACATCATCAATTACAACCGATATCTTGTTCTTGAACAAGGAGTACAAATTACATCCACTCATTACAACTTATTATAAATATTTACAGACTCTACTTGTAAAACTATCAGCTACCTCCCAGAATGGTAATCGACTGATCACTGCCGAACTCCGCTAAGTGGCACATCGGCTCCCCTGCAACTTGCTCCTCGGCTTGAGGCTTCTGCTGCACGACTCTGATAATTCTGCACCTGCTTGAATGGTAGGAATCGATACCTAAAAGGTGGGGAACGTCAGTACATCGACTGACACAAAGCAGATAATAACAGCGATCCTCTAAACTACAATCACAACAATAATTTTATGCAAAAGGAAAAGTGATGTGCCAAACAAGGGTTTAATGGATTCGGGTTCTAGTGCAGTGATATGCCATGCTTCTATGTCTAGATGCAACAAATTACATGCCTGATTCTAATGCAAGCAAGACTTTGGAGAACAAATGCATCCCATACTACATACGCCCCCAAATCTAGTCGTCTTTCTCCACAATTCAGGGATTCAAACCCTCGCCATGCAAACTACTCTTGTACTCAACCTGTTCTCAATAGATTATCCATGCCCAAGGAAGTTGCAGTTGGTCGGTCTAGTTCTGCCACTGCAGTGCCTAAGTGGTGATCGTGTTTTCCACTCAGTACCCGCGCATGGACCTTACTCAATAAGCTGCATTAAATTTGGTAGCAAGACCGTGTAATTTGTGCGTTCACCCCTACCAGGGCAATTAACTTATGTATAAAGTAAACCACATGCATAGGAACATAACGGACTTGAGGGTCAAATTCCCCTATCCGACAGGAGTCCCCCTCCCATTCCTTACCCTGGCATCTTTGAGAATTAACAGATTGAGATACGAGACCGTGGACTCAATCATGAGTACCAAAAACGTATCCCTACAACAGGAAGGTACAACACCTGACTATGGTATGCTACTACAAATGCAATTACAAAACCCCTATTGCATCACTCTAATCCCAGCCTTACTCTGATCGCTCGGATAAAATATAATTACCTCCGAAAATCTACTCATCAGCCTCTGGCCCTGGCGATACCAGTTCGGTTCGCCAATTCCCCTAGCTTGGAGTTTGTCCAGCACCATGGCCTGCATTCACCCCTAACCGGGCAATGAATGTGTGTGTGTGTTCACCCCTACCCGAGCAATGAACTTGATTTGACGGTATGGCTTGGATGTCCTACGCGTCGGTGGAAGTTCATAACTTAGGTTCAACAAAAATAGGGCATCACCCTACTCTAGTGATTGACTCGTGTCACAAAATCCACCATGGGAGTCAAAAAAACCAACAATAGATATCAATCGTCCCCGAATAGCGAGTCATCAACTTTAACGGCACACAGGGGAAAGGTCCTCACAATACCTAGTCAAAACCCAAGACTAAGCAACTACGGTGTTTCTACCCAAAATTTAAAAAGATCATAACTTCCAAAATACAACTCCGATTTAGATGTTCAACCCCAATCTGGAAAAGTAAAGACCTAGGCTACAACTTCCTAGTTGATCATAACCTCGGATTCTATCATCTAGGTCCATAAAATGGCCTCTCAAGCCTTAGCCTGTGCATTTCCTGTTGTAATGCCCCGCCCCAATACTCAGACAATTTTAATATTTTTAGAAGACAAATTAGATACTATGTAGTACAACTGCCCACCACAGGCTGCCTCTCAAAAGGTGGTTAACCAATTAGGTGACTCTTGATCATAGGCAATTATATTTATACTCAAACTATTTTTATATATTTCCTATGTGGGACTATATTTCTCAAATCCCTTTTACAAATCACTTAATAATCAACCAAATCCTTTCTCAAATCCGATAATCAACCAACTCATTCAGATCTTTTAATCAAAGCCGGGCCCCACCATAGATGATGACGTCATCTCATCCTATCCAATTTCAACTAGCACATTAAGTGCTTTCTTTCCTATGCTGTTCTCATCCAACCCGGTGGGCCCCCACATTAACCAATATTTTTCCATACAATCCTTCCCATAGAATAATCTATAAAACAAATCCCCAAATTCTTTTATATATATATATTTTTTATTTCAGAAATACGGGGTATTACATACACCCCACCTTAGAAATCACCGTCCTCGCTGAGTACGGGGCACACATCTAGTGTAGGATCCGCCTTTCTAGCCGATGTAGCGTCATCCTCGATCCCGGAGATCAATCACTCTTAACACCGCACATCGGATACCCGGCTATCAATCACTATCAGTAACTCTCAATACCGCAGAATATACCCGACCCCGTAGATCAATGACTCTCAATACCGCAGATCATACTGAGGCCCACTTCTACACCCGGTGTTGAAAGTCGGCTCTGATACCATTTGTAATGCCCCGCCCCAATACTTAGACAATTTTAATATTTTTAGAAGAAAAATTAGATACTATGTAGTACAACTGCCCACCACAGGCTGCCTCTCAAAAGGTGGTTAACCAATTAGGTGACTCTTGATCATAGGCAATTATATTTATACTCAAACTGTTTTTGTATATTTCCCATGTGGGACTATATTTCTCAAATCCCTTTTACAAATCACTTAATCTTTTTTATAATCAACCAAATCCTTTCTCAAATCCGATAATCAACCAATTCATTCAAATCTTTTAATCAATGTTGGGCCCCACCAAAGATGATGACGTCATCTCATCCTATCCAATTTCAACCAGCACGTTAAGTGCTTTCTTTCCTATGCTGTTCTCATCCAACCCGGTGGGCCCCCACCTTAACCAATATTTTTCAATACAATCCTTCCCATAGAATAATCTATAGGACAAATCCCCAAATTCTTATATATATATATATATATATATATATATATATATATATATATTTTATTTCAGAAATACGGGGTATTACACCTGTACACTAGCTGCATCTTACGGTAGCATAAATCCTTACCTACTCATCAAATTCTATAAACCCATGTGCTATGGAAAGGTGTGGTTGTCCTCTACAATTTCCTAGTTGACCACCAATCCAAAATATGCCATTTGATTACCCTAAAATATGCATTACTCTCATGTGTACACTAAGTGTTGCTCAAACAGAGAACTCAGCTCAAGTCCTGGTCTCTGTCCAGTATTGTAAAAATCATATTAAATCATCCACTCACAGGAATCACCCCAAATAGGGCTTATTATAAAGGTCTAGATGTCTACTAAAATTCTCTAATATGCTCTTATAGAGCATCAATTGTATCATCTCATCAAGCTGTCTGATCTGACTGAAATCAGTACAGTACATGCTATAAAATTCATCATAAATCATATATTCACAATAGTCACCAAATTTACAGTAATGAAACTAGACATCATAATGAATAACATGCAAAAGGTTTCATGTCCAAATTCTAAGTATACATTGAGTTCTTCATGTTCCAAACAAGCATCAAGATCATACTGTTATTCAGTCACAGTTCTAGCTACTGATGATAGATTAATTTTCAATGTGCATGTAACTTCATCCAATTAATTTTTTAATTTTTCTGGAGAGCCTAGATACATGTGAGAAAGCATGGTAAAAGTTTCAGATTAAGTTCATGTTCCAATTAATTATAAGAAATCCAACAATCTCAGGTATAACAGTAAATAAATTCGGCTTCTACCTTACTGCTCTATTCCAAAAATGGATTTTATTAAAATACCAAACAACCTCAGAAAATCTGAAATAATTCATGAATCATCTAGACATGTAAGGGAACAACCTGTGAAAATTTCATCATCAAATTCCATGTGCTTTGTTCTCGGAAAATTCTATAAAATGACATGCAGATCAAGATTTCAGATTCTAGTTTCAGATTCAACTTCCAATCTCTTAAACAATCATTCTAAACTTATACCACTATACATGCATGCAAGAATCAACAAGAAATAACAAGAAAGTTTTAGAGAAACTCCCCACCCTGAATTGATTAGAGAGTAGATGATGGTCCTGAGCTTCACTTCTCCAAGAATCCACTCCAAGAGAGCTCCTCTTCAATCCTTCTTCTTTTCTCTCCTTCTCTTTTTTTCTTGGGTTTGTTTTCAGAACTTGGGAGGAGAAATGAGAGGGTTTTAATGGGAAAAGAGTGAGGAAAGAGAGGGAGGGGGATTTTTAAGGTAGTAGGGGGTAGGGTAGACTAGGTGGTTTTGTATAAAACCATGGTCTTAGCCTTTGGTTTGAGGGTACAATGATTGGCTGCACTTTTTAGCCCTTAATTGAGTTCTTGGATGAGAGACGAGAGGTTCGATCGAGTGTACGAAAGGTATACCCAGTGTAGTATCATACAATGATATATTGCATATGTACTGTACCCAAAACTAGTGTATATACTAGTATCGGTCCTCCTCATTCTCGTGCATCGTCTAGAACGCAACCATCCTCATGAACCGCCCCGCAAACCTAATTGCACACAAACAACATTATAATCAAACAAAATACTGCAATCATATGCACACATACAGATAATGGACAATACTCTTTTCAAGTAGCTTGTAATACCCCGAATTGTACAACACTCATATATATATATATATATATATATATATATATATATATATATATATATATATATATATATATATATATGAGTGTTGTACAATTCGGGGTATTACAAGCTACTTGAAAAGAGTATTGTCCTGAAAAGATATAGAAGAAAGATGTACTGATGAGATCTTGCGAGAGGCGCCCCCGGTTGGTGTGGAAGATCACTCTTTACGAGAGGCGACTACAGGAAAATCTTCGAGGCTCAGAGTCCTTCGTCGCTCTTTACTTGCGGCCAGCACTGAAAGGGACGAACTGAATAACGTGGTGCATGAGAGAAGTTTAGAAGCAACACATCTGAGAAGAACCATTCTTGAGTATTCAGAGGGGACTCGACAGAGTGGTTCGGCGAATGCAGGTGTGCCTCATTTGAATTTGAAGTTGAGGATGACACTCTGAAAGTGAGGCTCATTGAACAAGAGGTGGAAATTCATCGGTTGAAGCAACTTCTCGAGGGTCGTAATGTCCGGAGCACTTCTTGCTCTCGCGAAGAGCATGCTCAGGGGCGATCATTTCACAAAATGGCCTTACGTTTGCCTGGTGTTCCATAGAACCCTGGGGATGCCCAAAGTGGAGTGGCTGATTCGTCTAGCGGGGCATCAGTCGAAGGGGTGACAAGGAATGTGGGCCCCGAAGATACGACCCGGCTTGCGGGTCTGGAGATCGCCTCAGGGGGCTCGGACGAACGAGATAGCACTCGTGTGGCAGTTGGAAACCACAGGCCACGTGTATCCTTGAAGAGGAGCATCGCTCGTCCTAGAAGAAGTTAGAGAGATTTTTGTAATCTTATAGAGGCTTGTGCCAATAGAAAAAAAACTTGTAGCCGGATTCTTCTTATGGAATAAGAATCTTCCTTTTTTTAAGTAGTGTTTCTGGGAATCGCATCTTCACAAACTCACACCACCTTCGTACTGTGAGTTGCTCGTTTTCAATTTTCAATAGTTGTAGAAGCAATTCTGAATGGTGAGCTACCCCGTACTTGCTTGTTCGCAAGTGGCTGAAGCAGCATCAAACCAAGTGTTGGACTCCGAACTAGTTGTTGAAAAGTTTCAACGAGTTGTAGGAGAAATTCCGAACGGTGAGCTGCTTCGCACTTGCCTGTTTACAAGTGGTTAAAGCGGTGTCGAACCAAATATTGGTCTAACGTCCCCGAATCCCCGTTACCGGATATCCATGACGAAACCAGAATTTTTGTCTTCAAATGCATCTCAACACAGTAATAACACAGAAATTTAAAAACTTTTTATTGCCAAATAAGGTCATTACATCATTGATTACAACCAACATCTTGTTCTTGAACAAAAATACAAATTACATTAACTCATTATATCTGATTACAAACATACATCAACTCCTTTTGTAAAGTTAAAAACTATCTCTCGGAATGGCAGTCGACGGCACACTGCCGAAGCTCTGCTGAACAGTCAGTCTGCTTCCTTGGGGCTTGCTCCTCGACTTGAGTCTTTTGCTGTACGACTCTAATATCTCTTGCACCTGCTCGAAAGGTAGAACCGGTACCTAAAAGGTGGGAAACGTCAGTACTTCGACTGACTCAACACTAATAATAACAGCGATCCTCCAAATTGGAAACCACAAACCATCTTGAATGGAAAGAGAAACGTGCATCCTAAATTATGTAGTGCTCGTGTATGCCATGATCTAACAACTAAATGCACCAATCACATGCCTATTCTAAAGCAAGTAAGACTTGGGAATCTGGATCCGCATGCATCCCATACTACATGCGTCCCAGATCCAACCATGGCTTAGTCTAATGCACAACCAAGAATGCACACGATGCACCTACTCGAATGGATTTGATTTGGAAACGTATGCATCCCATACTACATACTTTTCCAAAATCAACTTCGATGGAAACGTATGCTTCCCATACTGCATACTTTCCAAAGAGTTTGTCTCTTCTGATTGTAAGGTTCAATCCCTCGCCATACATCCTACCCTTGTACTCATCCTGTTCTCAATAGATTGTCCGTTGCCCAAGGAGGTTGCAGTTGGTTGATCTAGTTCTGCCACTACAGTGCCTAAGTGGTGGTCGTGTTTGCGACTCAGTACCAGCGCATCGACCTCTTCAGGAAGCCACATTGAATCCGATCGCAAGACCGTGTAATTCATGTGTCCACCCCTAAACCGGATGCAGACTGTCCACCCCTAACCCGGCTGTGGACTGACGCATGCATGTTCACCCCTAACCCGGCTGTGAACTGATATATATATAAATAACAAAACCCACGTGCATAGGAACGTGATGGCCTCAAGGGTCAAAACCCCTTAGCCTCTCGTTCCTTACTCCGGCAAAACTTTGGAAATTAACAGATCGAGATACAAACTGAGGACTCACTCATGAGTGCCGAAAACGTATCCCTACGATAGAAAGGTACAACACCGACTATGTAATTACCCAAAACCCTAATATGCTATTTTAATCCCAACCTCATCCTAATCACTTTGGGTAAAGATGAGATTGCTTCCAAAACTTGCGTATCAACCTCTGGCCCTGGCGATACCGATCCGGTTCGCCACTTCCCTGGCTTGGAATTGTCCAGTACTATGGCCTACATTCACCCCTAACCCGGCTGTGAATGTATGTGTTCACCCATAACCCGGGCTATGATCTTACATTAGTGGTACGGCTGGGATGTCCTACGCTTCGGTGCAAGTTCATAACTTAGGGTTGACAGATACAGGGTATCCCTTACCCTAGTGACTAACTCGAGTCACACACCCATTATTGGAGTCAACAAAACCAACAACAGATACCAAATGTCCCCATACAAGAATTATCAACAGTGTAGTACACAGGGGAACAAATCCTCACAATACCTAGTCAAAACCAATGACTAAGCAACCTACGGGTTTCTGCCCAAAACTTAAAAAGGTCATAACTCTCTCGAAACAGCTCTGATTGGGGTGTATAAGTCCAATCTAGAAAGATAAGAACCTAGGCTACAACTTTTTAGTTGATCATAAACTCAAATTCCATCATCTAGATCCTCAAAATGGTCTCTCAAGTCTCAGCCTGTGCATTTCCTGTACACGGGCTGCACCTTACCGGTAGCATAAAACACTGCTCGCTCATCAGAATGCTACAAACCCAAGTTCTATGGAAAGGTGTGGATGTCCTCTACAATCCTCTAGTTGGTCTTAAGTCCAAAATATGCCAATAGATCACCCTAACACACACATCACTCACAAATGTACCAAGTCACACACTAAGACTTTCTCAATCAAAGCACTCAGCTCAATTCCTGGTCTCTGTCCAGTATTGCAAAAATCATAATAAATCAACCACTTACTGAAAATACCTCAAATAGGTCTTGTTGGAAATGCCTTGATGTATACTACAAACCTCTAACGAAACAGTTCCACAAATTTTGCTCTTAAGGAGCCTCAAATGTACCATCTCTACAGGGTGTCAAATTTTGCTGAAACCAGCACAGTACATGCCAATAAAATCATCATAAATTCTCTACTCATCCAATTTACACAAAATTTACAGTAAAGAAACTAGACATCATAGTGATCAACATGAAAAAGGTTTCATGTCCAAACTTCAAGTCTACACTGAGTTATTCATATTTCAATTAAGCACAAAAAATCATCATGCTCTTCAGTTACAGCTTTAGCTACTATTTAAAGATCAATTTTTAACATGCCATGCCGTAAATTCATCCAAATATTTCCCTGATTTTCCTGTGGAATCTAGATACAAGTGGGAATACAGGGTAAAAATTTCAGATTAAGAACTTTCTCCAATTAATTATGGAAATTCCAACAATCTCAGGCATCCTCTTAACCAACTGCTGTTGCTGCCTTACGACACAGTTCTACAAATAGATTTTATTAAAATATTAAACCATCGCAGAAAAATCCGAAATAATTCATGAACCATCTAGACATATATAGGAACAATCTGTAAAAATTTCATGATCTAATTCCATGTGGTTTGCTCTCGGGAAAACCAAGAAAATAGCATACAGATCAAGATTCTAGTTCTAGTTTCTAATTTTAACTTCCAATCTTCTTAAACATTCATTCTAACACTTACCACTACACATGCATGCAAGAAATCAATCAAGAAACAAAAATAAAGGTTTAGAGTAACTCCCCACCCTGAGTTGATGTAGAGTAGTTGATATCTTTGAGCTTCTCTTCCTCAAGAATCCCTCCAAGATCTCCTTCTTCAATCTTTCTTCTTTCTCTCCTTCTTTTCTTTTTCCTTGGTTTGAGTTCTGAAATTTTCAGAACAGGGGAGATGAAATGAGGGGTTTTTGATGGAGAAGTGAGTGAGGAAAGAGGGGGGAAAGGTTAGGTCAGATTCTAGGGGGTAGGGGGTAGGGTGTAGGGTGGTTTTGAAGTGGAAACCATGGTCTAGCCATTGGTTTTGAGGTATGTTATGTTGGCTGCCCATTTTAGCACTTAAATGGATTCCTTGATGCGAGACGAGGGGTTTATCGAGTGTACGCAGAATATACCCATCGCAGTATCATACAATGTTATATTTGCATAGGCATCGTAGCAAAAACTAGTATTTATACCAGTATCGGTCCTCCTCATTCTCGTGCATCTTCTAGAACGCAACCATCCTCATAAACCGTCCCGCAAACATGGACTCACTCCAACATTCATATACTCAACCAAAACATTGCATTCATATTCACGCATACAGTCAATATATATATATATATATATATATATATATATATATATATATATATATATATATATATATATATATAGAAGTGTTGTACAATCCGGGGTATTACATTACTCCCTCCTTAGAATCGTTCTGTCCCCAGAACGATGCTAGGGGCACAAATAGCAGATAATCATTAATGATCAGAGGATACTTTTCTGGACCATCTCCAATTCCTCGATGAACACCCTCGAAACTGACTCTTAAAGTGCACAATACCGGCTCCCAAGCCTCAAGTGCTTACCGCACTCCTCCATCCTGGAGATCAATCTCATCATGTGAATCATTTTGGGGCATACCGCATCCCGTACCCACCGTACTGGGGATGAATCACCTTGGGGTGTGTTACTCTCGTCCTAGACTACTGGAGATCAATCCCTCTCCATCGAACTTTCTGGGGTCTATTGCGTCCCACGTTCCGGAAATACTGGGGAATATCTCACTCTACGGATTATTCTGGAGCCCTCACCACACGAACTCCTCATGAGTTTTGCTCCCGTCCCGAACTACTGGAGATCATTCCCACTCCACAGAACGCTCTGGGGCCTATTTTGTCCCTCGTCTGGAATGCTGGGGAATATCTTTCTTAGCGGATCATTCTGGAGCCCCCAATTCCTCCTTGAATTTCTTCGTGGGTACTACTCTCGTCGTCGGAATACTGGAGATCAATTCCTACTCCACAGATCATTCTGGGATATATGTCATACCTTGTCCGGAATACTGAGGAATGTCTCGCTCCTTGGATCGTTTTGGAGTCAGCGTACTAACCTATTTGTGTATGCTGCTCTCGTCCCTAGAATACTGGAGACCAATTCCTACTCCACAGATCATTCTGGGGCATATTTCATCCCTCATCTGGAATACTGAGGAATTTCTCACTCCATGGATCATTCTGGAGTCAACGTCATACACAAACTTCCCGTGCGCATCGCTCTCGTCCTCGGAATACTGGAGACCATTCCCACTCCACAGAACACTCTGGGACCTATTTCATCCATCGTCTGGAATGCTGGGGAACATCTCACTCCGTGGATCGTGCTGGAGCCTTTCTACTCACGATCGTTCTTGCTTCATCACATCTCCTTTCTAGTGCCTAAGTCAAGTTCTTAGTATATCATCTAGCTCTCAGTTGCATTACTTGAGGTTCGGTGACCACTCCCTCCTTAGAAGAAAATGAGGCTTTCCAAGGAGAAGGCAAAAATTTCAGTTTTATGCCTTATCCTAAACACTTAAATAAATAAGCGCAAGACATGAGATGACCAAATGCCCAAGAAAACTTTCATGCTTTATAAAAAATCTTAATATCTTGCTACCGAACACAGTACAAGTTTGCCATTCATGGCTAGCAAGAAATGCAGCTAATAAAATGTATTACTATTCTAGACCATGCACCACTTCACACTTCCTTCCAATTAAGCTGAAGTTCGGCACGGACGAACCGGCTCCTTCTCTTTATCGACCACCTTCAATAGCTGGTCAGTGGGGTTCCCTTGCAGTTGTAGACAATTCGATTTCTTGTGCCCGACTTCTCCACAGTTATAGCAGGTGTTTGTTTGGGTTCTTTTTGGGCGTTGACTCTTGAAATGACCTTGTTCCTTACAAAAGTAACACACCACCATCCGACTAGGTTCTTTAGGCTTTCTGGACTCGGGAGTTGAATTCCGCTTATCATGGTTAAGGGTGAGAATACCCTTCTTCCTCTTTTTTTTCGTCTCAGCCTTGCCTTGACTCTGTCTCATGTCCATTTCTATTACCGCAGCTCGCCTTACTAGCTTGTCGAATCGGCGAATGCCTAACGGAACCATCCTTGTCCTCAGTCCAGGCCTAAGCCCTTGCTCAAACCTCTGGGTTTTCTTTGCTTCCTCCTGGACCATCTCTGGTGCGTACAGCGACAGCTGAGAAAACTTGTCTCATATTCCCTGACAGACATATTTCCTTACTTTAAATTGTGGAACTCCATTGCCTTTTCTTCTTGCACATCCGTGGGAAAATAATGCTGTCAAAATTCCTTAAGGAAATCTTCCCAAGTGATCTGGCCTCCTCCAAGACCACGCTTCATGGACTGCCACCAAACTCCGGCATCCTTCTCCAGCAGAATTGTGGCCAAATGAACCTTGCTGTCCTCTGGAGTCACCAGTACCTTAAACACCGTCTCCACCTGACGCATCCAGTCATCAGCAGCCATGGGGTCGGCCTGTCCTTCAAAAAACTGGTGGTTTCATCCTCTTGAATGATTCTACCATCTTTATTAGGTCTGTTGGTGCGGCGACTCCTGGTGTTCCCTGTGGCGGCACTGAGTTTATGCTAGCTTCCACAAATGCTCCCATTATCTGGTATACGCAGGTAAACTCTGCTTCAATATTGAAGTTGGTGCCATTGGTCCTACTGCCTTTGCCTTCAGCCATTTTGCGGTGGTTGTTTCTGATTCTTCTGGACACCCTTCAAAGAAGGAAAAGCACACAGGGTTAGTTCGGGATGTAGGGAAGATCACCACATAAGTAGAAAGTGAACAATCATGATTTTGACCTTCCTACAATCCAAACTGGACACAGCTATTTGGTATTTTAAGTCAAATTTTCTACTGTGTTAGCCTGCAATTTGAAGTCCGCTCTGATACCACATTTGTAACGTCCCCAGATCCCCGTTACCGGATATCCGTGACGAAACCAGAATCATTGCCTTCAAATGCATCTCAACACAGTAATAACACGGAAATTTAAAAACTTTTTATTGCCAAATAAGGTCATTACATCGTTGATTACAACCAACGTCTTGTTCTTGAACAAGAATACAAATTACATTAACTCATTACATCTTATTACAAACATACATCAACTCCTTTTGTAAAGTTAACAACTATCTCTCAGAATGGCAGTCAACGGCTCACTGCCGAAGCTCTGCTGAACAGTCAGTCTGCTTCCCTGGGGCATGCTCCTCGGCTTGAGTCTTCTGCTGCGCGATTCTGATATTACTTGTACCTGCTCGAAAGGTAGAACCGGTACCTAAAAGGTAGGGAATGTCAGTACTTCGACTGACGCAATACTGATAATAACAACGATCCTCCAAACTGAAAACCACAAACCATCTTGAATGGAAAAAGAAACGTGCATCCTAAATTATATAGTGCTCGTGTATGCCATGATCTAACAACTAAATGCACCAATCACAAGCCTATTATAAAGCAAGCAAGACTTGGGAATCTGGATCTGCATGCATCCCATACTACATGCGTCCTAGACCCAACCATGGCCTAGTCTAATGCACAACCAAGAATGCACACGATGCACCTACTCTAATGTATTTCATTTGGGAACGTATGCATCCCATACTACATACTTTCCCAAAATCAACTTCGATGGAAACGTATGCATCTCATACTACATACTTTCCAAAGAGTTTGCCTCTTCTGATTGTAGGGTTCAATCCCTCGCCATGCATCCTACCCTTGTACTCATCCTGTTCCCAATAGATTGTCCGTTGCCCAAGGAGGTTGCAGTTGGTCGGTCTAGTTCTGCCACTGCAGTGCCTAAGTGGTGGTCGTGTTTGCCACTCGGTACCCATGCACGGACCTCTTCAGGAAGCCGCATTGAATCTGGTCGCAAGACCGTGTAATTCATGTGTCCACCCCTAACCCGGTTGTGGACTGTCTACCCCTAACCCGGCTGTGGACTGACGCATGCGTGTTCACCCCTAAACCGGCTGTGAACTGATATATATAAACAACAAAACCCACGTGCATAGGAACGTGATGGCCTCGAGGGTCAAATCCGCCTAGCCTCCTGTTCCTTACTCCGGCAAAACTTTGAGAATTAACAGATCGAGATACGAGCCGAGGACTCACTCATGAGTGCCGAAAATGTATCCCTACGACAGAAAGGTACAACACCGACTATGGTCTGCTAGTACTAATGCAATTACCCAAACCCCTAATATGCTATTCTAATCCCAACCTCTATCTAATCACTTTGGGTAAATATGAGATTGCTTCCAAAACTTGCTTATCGACCTCTGGCCATGGTGATACCGGTTCGGTTCGCCACTTCCCCGCCTTAGAATTGTCAAATAATACGGCCTACATTCACCCATAACCCGGTTGTGAATGTACGTGTTCACCTCTAACCCGGGCTATGAACTTATATTAGTGGTACGGCTCGGATGTCCTACGCTTCGGTGCAAGTTCATAACTTAGGGTCGACAGATACAGGGTATCCCTTACCTTAGTAACTAACTCGAGTCACACACCCATTATGGGAGTCAACAAAACCAACAATAGATACCAAACGTCCCCATACAAAAATTATCAACACTGTAGTACACAGGGGAACAAGTCCTCACAATACCTAGTCAAAACCAAGGACTAAGCAACCTACGGGTTTCTGCCCGAAACTTAAAAAGGTCATAACTCTCTCGATACAACTCTGATTGGAGTCCAATCCAGAAAGGTAAGAACCTAGGCTACAACTTTCTAGTTGATCATAAACTCAAATTCCATCATCTAAGTCCTCAAAATGGTCTCTCAAGCCTCAGCCTGTGCATTTCCTGTACACAGGCTGCACCTTACCAGTAGCATAAAACACTACTCGCTCATCAGAATGCTACAAATCCAAGTTCTATGGAAAGGTGTGGATGTCTTCTACAATCCTCTAGTTGGCCATAAGTCCAAAATATGCCAATAGATCACCTTAACACACACATCAGTCACAAATGTACCAAGTCACACACTAAGACTATCTCAATCAGAGCACTCAGCTCAATTCCTGGTCTCTGTCCAGTATTACAAAAATCATAATAAATCAACCACTTACTGGAAACACCTCAAATAGGTCTTGTTGGAAAGGCCTTGATGTCTAATACAAACCTCTAAAGAAACAGTTCCTCAAATTTTGCCCTTAAGGAGCCTCAAATGTACCATCTCTACAGGGTGTCAAATTTTGCTGAAACCAGCATAGTACATGCTAATAAAATCATCATAAATTCTCTACTCATCCAGTTTACACAAAATTTACATTAAAGAAACTAGATATCATAGTGAACAACATGCAAAAGGTTTCATGTACAAACTCCAAGTCTACACTGAGTTATTCATATTTCAATTAAGCACAAAAATAAAGGTTTTCTTAAACATTCATTCTAACACTTACCACTACACATGCATGCAAGAAATCCATCAAGAAACAAAAATAAAGGTTTAGAGTAACTCCCTACCCTGAGTTGATGTAGAGTAGTTGATATCCTTGAGCTTCCCTTCCTCAAGAATCCTTCCAAGAGCTCCTTCTTCAATCTTTCTTCTTTCTCTCCTTCTCTTCTTTTTCCTTGGTTTGAGTTCTAAAATTTTCAGAACAAGGGAGATGAAATAATGGGTTTTTGATGGAGAAGTGAGTGATGAAAGAGGGGGGAAAGGTAAGGCCAGATTCTAGGGGGTAGGTGGTAGGGTGTAAGGTGGTTTTGAAGTGAAAACCATGGTCTAGCCATTGGTTTTGAGGTATGTTATGTTGGTTGCCCATTTTAGCACTGAAATGGGTTCCTTGATGCGACACGAGGGGTTTATCGAGTGTACGCAGAATACACCCATCGCAGTATCATACAATATTATATTTGCATAGGCATCATACCAAAAACTAGTATTTATACCAGTATCGGTCCTCCTTATTCTCGTGCATCTTCTAGAACGCAACCATCCTTATAAACCGTCCTGCAAACATGGACTCACTCCAAAATTCATATACTCAACCAAAACATTGCAATCATATGCATGCATACGGTCAATATATATATATATATATATATATATATATATATATAGAAGTGTTGTACAATCTGGGGTATTACAGTTGGTCTCCGAACTTGTTATTTTGAAAGTTTCAATGAGTTGCAGGAGCAATTCCAGAATTATGAGCTACTCCACACTTGCTTGTTCACAAGTGGATAAAGTAGTGTCGAACCAAGTGTTGGACTCCAAACTTGTTGTTTTGAAAAGTTTCAACGAGTTGGAGGAGCAATTCCAAATGGTGATCTGCTCCGCACTTGCTTGTTTACAAGTGGCTGAAGCGACATCGACCAAGTATTGGAATCCAAACTTGTTGTTTTGAAAGTTTCAACGAGTTGTAGGAGCAATTCTGAATGGTGAGCTGCTCCGCACCTGCTTGTTTGCAAGTGGCTAAAGTGGCATCGAACCAAGTGTTAGACTCCAAACTTGTTGTTTTGAAAGTTTCAACGAGTTGTAGGAGCATTTCTGAATAGTGAGCTGCTCTGCACTTGTTTATTAGCAAGTGGCTAAAGCGGCATCAAACCAAGTGTTGGAGTCCAAACCTGTTGTTTTGAAAGTTTCACAAGTTGTAGGAGTAATTCTGAATGCTGAGCTGCTCCGCACTTGCTTGTTTGCAAGTGGCTAAAGCAGCTTCGAACCAGGTATTGGACTCCAAACTTGTTGTTTAAGTGTTGGCCAGTTGTGGGCGCAGCCCTTAGAGAGGCCCTGGACTCCGAACTAGCTTTTTGTAGTCGAGTCGGGTCAGGACTTGAGTGAACATGTTTGTGGATAATGTAATGATTTGCGAGAAAAACAAACTAAGTTTTATTGAAAGAAAAACTAAGTGGGTGCTTCAATGATGCAAGCCTTTATTACGTACTTTGGTCGTACCAGAAGTGTCGGCCTTAATAAAAATAAGGAAATTAGCTCTATTGGGGAAAACGAGGTGTTAAGCACTATCTTGGTATTTTATCAAGTGTTCAGCATTCTAGGTCCTCAATATCTTCTTTACTCCCGAATCTTCAAGTCGGTATGCACCTGGGCGGACCACTTTGGAGATCATGTACGGCCCTTCCAAGTTAGGAGCAAGCTTGCCTTTTTTTTAGGTTCAGAGATTTCTAGTTTGCGGAGGACTAGGTCTCCCTCTTTCAGATTTGCAGGTCGAACTTTCTTGTTGTAGAACTTCTCAACTCTTTGCTGATAAATGTCTTCTCATGGCAACTTTTTCGTGGACTTCCTTTATGAGATCAAGGTTATCTCTGAGATCCGTTGAGTTATGTTCTTCACTGAAAGATAACAGGTGGGGGGAGGGTAGTCCAACCTCAACGGGGATTAGGGCTCAGAGCCGTAAGTTAGGTTGAACGGGGATTCTCCTTTTGGGGTCCTCTTTGTGGTCCTATAGGACCATAGGATGCTTGGGAGTTCTTCGACCCACAGTCTCTTAAGGGATTCATCAAGTCTTTTCTTCAGACCATCGAGGATCTGCCTGTTGGCATTCTCTACTTGGCTGTTGGACTGGGGGTGGGAGATGGAGGAGAATCGCTGCTGAATACCTAGGTCGGCGCAGAACTTGCAAAATGCCTTAGCCGCAAACTGAGTTTCGTTGTCTGTTACTAGAACCTGAGGGATGCCGAACCGACAGACGATGTTCTTCTAGAAGAACTATTGGAGCTTATTCTCCGTGATGGTTGTTAGTGGTTCTATCTCGGTCCACTTGGAGAAGTAGTCGATGGCTACTACAAGGAAACTTCTTTGACCAGTTGCAGGAGGGAACGGCCCTAACAGGTCCATCCCCCACATGGAAAATGGGATTGGACTGGACTTGGAACTGAGCTAGGCTTGAGGTGTCTGTTTGATTGATGAGAATCTTCGGCAAGAAGCGCATTGACAGACGTACTACTAGCTGTTGCTGAGGAAGGTACGCCAAAAATAACCATGGTTCAGGATCTTGTGGGCGAGAAATCTGGCCCCTATATGAGCACCTCCAAACCATTCATGAACTTCTTTCAAAGCGTACTGGGCCTCCTCGGGAGAGGATCTGCCATCCACCGGTGTATAAGAGCGTTTGTACATGATCCCCTAGATGAGTGAGTACCGCTCTGCCCTTACTGAGATTTTTCTGGCCTCTCTGGGATCAAGCGGGAGAATTCCCTTATTGAGGAAGTCATACAGTGGTTTCATCCAATTATTCTCATGTTCCGGAGGTGGGATTACCATGAGCTCTTCGGTTTCTCTTTTGATGCTAGGCCTGAGTAGGACTTCAATCAGAACTGTGTGATCAAGTCCTTAGAGGGAGGAGGAAGCTAGCTTGGAGAGGGCATCTGCTTGCTCATTCTCCTCGCGGGGAATGTGGGTAACTTCTGTTTTTTGGAAAGTAGCTAACAGTTTCCGGACGTGTGCTAGGTACTTGATCATACGGTCATCCCTGGCTTCGTTGTAACTCCTGTTTCCCCGTATTTATACTTTTATACCGTATTTTGCTCAATTGTACTCTTTCGTTTATTTCAAATCCTATATTTTGTTTCAGATTGAATAAAATCATTATTTCGCCTCGACTCAATTTTTTGGTCCTTTTACCGAATTCATTTGTGTGCACTTTGTGTCAATCTTCATGAAGAAATGGCTATTTCTTCTCGTTTATCCCTTTAATCCCCATTTTGATACATTTTGACCAATTCTCTAGTTGGATCCTACTCATTTCGGGTACCCTAATACCCATTAAACCGAAACCCTATACTATTGATGCGGTTTGTTTTTGGTCACAGTGTGGATGCACCAGGTGTGAGTTCGGACTCAATTTGTAATGATGGAAGAGTACGGTGCCGGACGATGAGCGAGGGGCTCGCTTCGGCGCTGGAGGATCAGCTCGGATGGCCTCACCTCGAGTACCTGCAGACGGTCCTGAAATACCGGGGTTTATCCCGGTGGCGGACCCTCCGACGATCTAGTCAGTCTCTGTGAGAGAGTAGCAGTAACTAGGAGAATTTAAGTGGCAAAGATTGGTTACCTGAAAAGGTGGGTGAGGGTCTGGTATTTATAGGGAATTCCAACCGGGTTTGGATCTGCTTGGGGGCCGGGTCTGAACCCGAAAGCCCATGGGCCGGACGTGGTAGGAGGCCCAGGGGGTTTAGGGCTGACGTGGCAGTACCAAGAGTGGTATAGGGCTGACGTGGCAAAGCCCTTGGTAGTTTTTGGAGCTGACATGGCTGATCATGGGGCTCCTGTGCCTATGGGAGAATCGGATGGCCTAGGTTGTACCAGGTCATCTTCATTCTTTACCAGGCTGGGTGGACGGCCCGTGGGGCTGTCGTGGATCGGAGGCCGAGGGCCATCGAGACTCGTCGGATACGAGGAGACCAGTTCTGTGGGGGTGAACTTGAGGCTCGGTGCCGACCCTGCAATGGTCCGAGGCCGAGCCGGATTGTTGTTTTTCTCATTTTTGAGCGAGAGCCGTCCTGGGCCTTGGCTGGACCCCAGGCCATTTTTACCCTACCACACAAGCCCCCCACTCCTGCGGGGGTGCGGGAGTTAGCCGTGGAAGAGTGTTTATGGTCGTGGAAATGGGATGGAGAATTGCTGGGCCTTCATGAGAAGGCTACACTGATGCTAGACCGAACCTCGAGCTGGCGAGAGTTTATGGATCGGTAAGGGCGATGGCGAGCCGTTGTGTCTTCCTGAGAAGAGTACCCTGGTGCGAGACCGAACCTCGAGCTGACAAGGGATTATGGGTCGGCAAGGGTGATGGCGAGCCGTTGTGTCTTCCGAAGAAGATTACCCTGGTGCCAGACCGAACCTCGAGCTGGCGAGGGATTATGGGTCGGCAAGGGTGATGGCGAGCCGTTGTGTCTTCCGGAGAAGAGTACCCTGGTGCCAGACCGAACCCCGAGCTGGCGATGGATTATGGGCCGGCAAGGGTGATGGCGAGCCGTTGTGTCTTTCTGAGAAGAGTACCCTGGTGCCAGACCGAACCTCGAGCTGGCGAGGGATTATGGGCCGGCAAGGGTGATGGCGAGCCGTTGTGTCTTTCTGAGAAGAGTACCCTGGTGCCAGACCGAACCTCGAGCTGGCGAGGGATTATGGGTCGGCAAGGGTGATGGCGAGCCGTTGAGCCTTAGAAGGATTAAGCGGGGCGGTCTGCTGTCTTTGCGGAGCATTGAAGGCGCTCCGGGATCTGTGCAAATGTTCCAATCTCCTAGGGGCATTAATGGCGTCGCCTAGTAAATGCACGGCGCTTAGGCTTCCGTCGTTTGGCTTTCCCAATGTCATAATGGCCGGTCTATGGGGGAGGCTATAAATACCCCTCTTCCCCCAGCAGGTTTGATCACAGCAAGGGTGGTCCACTGGCCATCAGATGTGTCTTCCCTAGGGCGGACGCCTGTCTCTTGCAAAATTTTAACCCTGGTCGTGTCGGAGGGGTGGTTACTCTGCCGCCCGGATCTTCTCTTGGATCTGATGGCCCTAATACGGTAGCCAGATATAGGGGAGATCAGGGCAAGAGGGATAACGACCGAAATTCGGACCGGGGAATAAGGAGCCTCGGATTGGTGGTGACTTTGCCGTCCGGATCCTTTTTCGGGTCAGACGGCCCTGACACGGTTGTTTGGCCCGAGAGAGATCAGGACGGGAGGGTGATCAACCGTATTCCAGACCTGGAGCTGAAGAGCCTCGGATATATGGGTCGTCTCCGATGGGAGGTGGTCCGATCTGCTTTCCGATAGGGTTCCAAGCGATGGTGGCTTCTGTCCCACCCTCGAACAGTTTGGGGTTTCAGCTGCCGAGGCCGTAAGCCCCGGGCTGCTCGCGGGTGAGAGGGGAGCCGACCGAGCTCTGGAGCCCGGGGCGCCTGTCTAAGGACGGCGCCTTAAATCTTAAGTAAAAATTTTCTCCGCCGAACACTTCATCCGAACCGACCTCTGTGTGGTCTCCAACTGGCGCTAGGTGATGTCAGCAGCGCTAGTTTCGAGGATGACGTGGCGCGATTCCATTGGTGGCAGACGTGCGCTATTCGAGGAACAGTAACGCGAAAATCGAGGTGTCGCCTCTCTTTCTATAAATATCCCCCCCTTCTCCATTCTGTTTACTTCTCTTCCGCTATCTCCTTTAAAAAGAAATCAAACACTTTAGCGCTCGGCTTTGACTGTTTTAGCGGCACCGGCTCGTCAGTCCGAGGCATTCAAAAGGTTAGTTTGTAAGTTTCTTTTGTTAGGCACAGATGGACAGGGCTCAGTCTGGCTCGTCAGCATCGACGTCGAGGGGGGAAGTGAAACCCGCCTCAAAATCGACTTCGTGGGAGGATCCCGTGCTCGAGGGGGAGTCTGTACATGATGTGGAGCCTTCCGATTCAACTACGTGGGAGGAGCCGGTAGGCGAGGAGGAGCCGGTGTACAATGTGAGGCCGTTACGCTCCCGGAAACCTTTC
This sequence comes from Hemerocallis citrina, assembly GCA_017893485.1. Taxonomy (NCBI): domain Eukaryota; kingdom Viridiplantae; phylum Streptophyta; class Magnoliopsida; order Asparagales; family Asphodelaceae; genus Hemerocallis; species Hemerocallis citrina. The sequence goes on from CM030363.1 coordinate 139,020,490, forward strand.
GTGGTGGAGAGCAGCGAATCAGAGGAGGCAAGCGATAGCTCGGACGAAGTCCAGGTTCTAGAGTTGGCTTCCGAAGAGGAGGGTGGCCCAGAGGAGGGTGAAGCCGAAGGGGCTCGGATAGGAGGTGCGGAGGGGGAGATCCACAGGTCAGGGTGTGGGTTCGAGCTCCGCTCCGACCGGTCTGAGGCGATTATCTACCCCCTCGCCGGAAGGAGCCAAGAAGAAGAGGGCTCCAAAGAAGAAGGGGTCGAGGGTCGGTGGCTCGAGCCAGGCGCCTGTTTACCGTAACTTAAGGATAGGGTCGCCCGTACAACCGAAGCCGTTCCGTCGGTACCCTGACGACCTTTCTGATAAGGAGCTTTTTGGGGTCCAGCCATCGTCGCCGAGTCGAAAGAGGGTGAAGATGGACACACTTCCGACCGTTTTGGAGGCTGGTGACTTGGAGGCTTTGCAGTTGGCGTACCACATAGGGTCCAGCTACGAGCTCATGTTGCCGAATTCTACCCTACGCCCGACCGACCCCCTGAGTGCTTGGTACTGCGTCTTCCCAGTGGACGCCTTCATCTCTGGACTGAGGCTGCTGGTCCATCCGTTCGTTCGGGAGGTGTTGAATTGGGCATCCCTGGCGCCGATGCAGTATGGGCCGAACTCCTGGAAGCAGATCATCTGCTTCGTCTTGTTATGCGAGGAGCAGAGGGTACCCCTCCGGCTGAATGTGTTCCGAGCGATGTTGATGATCAGCTCGTCAGGGGAGTCAGAGGGAGTCTATTATATCTCGCCTCGGAGCAAGGGGAAGGTCGTCCACGGTCACCCGGACTCCATCAAGGATTGGAAGAAGAAATATTTGGTGATCCGGAGCGAGGAGCCTTGGGACATCCCTACTCAATGGAATCATTCTAAGCCGAGCTTCAAAGCGCGGAGGCCGAGGGACCTGACGGCCGAAGAGTGGGGGTTTGTTGAGCGCCTACGTCTGTCACACAGTATCAGTTGGCCGAAGGTGACGGAGGGCCACCTGGCGAGCGTCGGACTGAGCCCAGCCGTGCTTTGTATGTAGTTGTTTCTTTTCTCTTAGTCTTGTTGCTCTTTTGCGCTCATTGTCCTTAATGGATTTTTTCGCAGGTATGGACCCTGAATCAATTAAGGCAAAGAGGCTCGCCCTGAGGAAGGAGAAGGCTGAGAAGAAGGGGGACGCGATGAAGACGAGGGGGTCGTCCCAGGTGGTCTCCGAGGCCCCAGTTCAGTCGAGGGCCAAAAGGACTCGCTCGTAGACGGGCAAGGACGTGGCGGCACAGGGCGGCTCGGACCAGGGCAAGGCCGCTGATCTTGACAAGGGGAAGGGTCCCCTGGTGGAGGTAGAGGTAGAGGAGAGGTTGCGGCGACCGTGGGTGCCGGCTTGGTCCATCCGCGAGGGTGACTGCTTGACCCGAGGGCGCCAGGCTGTCGAGGTGGCGGCTAAGCTGGCGACCCCTCGGGACCGTGCGGAGATGAACGCCGAGGGCCTGGAGGACGCGTACACGCGCCTCGTGCAGGCTAATGTCTTGGTAAGTCTGCCGACCCCACTTGTCTTGTGAAATGTTTGTAAAGGAGGTTTTCTCAGTAGTGCTTGGTTGCTGCAGGCGACCGTGTAGGGGGCCCACGTGAGGGGCCTTTATGAGGCGGCCTTGAAGCGGGAGCGAGACCGGGCTGACAAGGCCGTGCAGGAGATGAAGGAGCTGAAGATAGAGCTCGAAGGCTCTCACAAGAGGGAGCAGGAGATGAAGACGGCCTTCGACAAGGAGAAGGAGGAATGGGCGAAGAAGATGGCGGCTCAGAAGAAGAGGTTCGCCAAGGAGAAGGATGAGTTGACGGAGGCGGGTCAGCTCCTGGTGATCAAAGCCCAGGACGAATGCTATGCGAAGGCCCTCAGTCATGTGAGGCACTTCTACCCGACCGTCGACCTGTCTAACTTTGACTATGACATGGAGATCGAGGGGACACCGAAGACCCCCAATGAAGAAGGGCCCGTTGATGACCCGGCTGCCGACCTCCCTGTGAACCCGGCCGATGTTGAGGTGGGGAAACAAGTTGTATAGTTTTATCTTTCTTTTTCCCTCTCTCGATTGTATTTGCCTTCCACGGACTGGCCACCGCATTTTTTGCAAAATGATTCCATTTATAAAAAAGGATTTTTGACTGGCCAAGTGTTTTGACCTCGGATATTTCCGAACCTCCTTGCTTATGTGTTTTGAGTGGGCTGGTTCTCTTGTAGGTTGCGGCTCCCCTTCCCGAGGTGGACCCCCGTCGTTCCGACGTGGCGTGGCTCCGGAGCAAAGTTGAGGCCCTGGAGGCCACGTTGGTTCGCTACTGAAAGGGGGCTCGTGACACTGATGCGGCCTTTAACTATTATCGGAATAAGTCAGAAGCCTTAAGTGAGGAGGCGAGCCGGCTGAGGAGGGCGATGGTGGATCGGGACCTCGGTAGTGTCGGTCTTGGATATACCATGTCGAGTGCATCGGTGCAGAGGCCCTCCTCTGAGAGGTTACTTCGCGATGTCATTGTGGAGAAGGAGATGGAGATACACCGTTATAAGACGATGCTAGGTGTCTCGGCATCCTCCTCGGTGGGTCGGCGAGCGGAGGGGGTTCCCTCTGCGTTGCTGCTGCTGGAGCGTGTAGAACCCCGTATTTTCAAATATTATTTTAATTATTTGAAAATGAATTTGAATGAATTTTGAGGATTTAATTGATATTTTCTAAAAGATTTATCTTTAGTACACGTGCAAAACACGTGCAAATGACTTTGAGATATTTGAAAAATTAAGGTTTCTTTATGAAAAATCATTATTGATTATTTTGGAATTATCTAGTATTTTTCCAGATTTTTCTGAAATTAATTTGATCTATTTGCAATTTTTGATAAAAGAAGGACCTTTTTGTAAAATTGACATTTTTAAGGGCTAAAATGCAAAATTGGTATTCTGGACGTTTTGAACGGTATTGGTTAAGATTTAGAAGTATATTTTCATATAAATCCTAATTTTGGATGAATTTCCAAGAGAAGATATATATATATATAATTGTATTTAAAGGGATGGTTTTGCAAATGTAATCCTAAACCCTAATACTTGATTCCCGGCCTATATAAGAGAGTTTGCAGCCGTCATTCGCTGCACAACTCAGATTTTATTGTACCTCTTATTCTCTTGGCGATTGAAGAAGAAGATCTTGGATCTAGCAAGAAGAAAGCTTTCCATTGGATCTTTGCAATTCTAAAGGTGAGTGATGTAGACTTGTTTGTTTATGTGTATGATTTGCATGTTGTTTTGTTTGATGTTTTTGTATCTGGTATGAAATCGATGTCATGGTTGTTATTCGTAATATGCATGTGAAATCCATGAAAGATTAGTAGATCTCGATTGACAATTCTTGAGTGCTTGAAACATGTTAAAGAATTGACTATGATTATTGAAGATAAGAAATTGGATTGGGGATTCTCTGGACCCTGTTATTACGAATTGGATTAGATTTGAGTTGAGAAAGAGATTTGGTATTGAGATAAACTCCAGTATTGAGTATTGATTACAGACCTAATTTGTGAGATCTGTAGGCCGACAGTCGACTGGGACTATGTATCAGTCGACTGGTACGACCCTAATATTGTACCTTCAGTCTTTTGAGGATTCGTTCGGGACAGTCGACTGAGACTCTATTCAGTCGACTGGTCTGCTGAATATTTGGTTTGTAAAGTGTCTCAGTTTCTCGTCGGGACAGACGACTGATGATTTCTTTAAGTCAACTATAGTGTTTGGAATGTTTCTTGAGAATTATTGATAATTGTCTCGGGTAAGTCGACTGATGGTCTTCTTGAGTCGACTTACTGCACTTGTTAAAATCTTGGATATTGGTTCTCGGGGCAGTCGACTTACTATAGAATAAGTCGACCGGTGTTGATGAGTTTCATGATCTTGAGGGTTCTTGTTATCTTTAGTTTGTTTGTAGATGGATATGTTCGTCGGTGTCTTGGCATACCGGGTTCGTATTCGATCTATACCTTCTTAGTTTGTTTGTAGATGGATATGTTCGTCGGTGTCTTGGCATACCGGGTTCGTATTCGATCTATACCTGCTTAGTTTGTTTGTAGATGGATATGTTCGTCGGTGTCTTGGCATACCGGGTTCGTATTCGATCTATACCCTCTTAGTTTGTTTGTAGATGGATATGTTCGTCGGTGTCTTGGCATACCGGGTTCGTATTCGATCTATATTATCTTTAGTTTTGTAGATGGATATATTGTTATCTGATCTGTGGCGTTATTGGTGATCGATTGTTGGACATACATTGTGGTACTGAGAATTGTTGACAGTTGGACATATTCTGAGTTGTGAGGACTACTGTTTGTTCAGAACAGTCGACTGGTTCATAAGACAGTTGACTGTACCGTACAGTTAAGCTGTACATATATTGAGAGTGATTGATTGATACTTGATCGTTGGTATTGTTTCTTGACTCGGCTTCACTCATGTACTGGCCTATCGTTCTTGTTTCAGATTACATGTTCAGTTTATGTATTTTGTTCAGTACATGTTGCTTATGTTTATTTGTTTGTTTATGTTTGTTGCTTATATCACTCACACCATTTATGGCTGACCCCGTAGTTTTGGGGGTTAGGGTTCAACTCTAGCCTCATGTGATGCAGGTTGCTTAGAGTTGGAGGCTTGGATTAGCTTTGGATTTTAGAGAGTGATATAATAAAGCTTTGGGTAAATTTGTAAAGAAAAAGGGTTGTAACAGTTAAATGTACTTTAAGGTGTTTTGTATTTCCGCTGCAATTGTAAAAGAATATTGTAATAAGAATTTGGAATAAAATGACTTGAGTTTTTGGTCTATGTATATTGTTACATTGAAGTGGATCGCTGGGAAAGTGCCACGTATTTTCTAAGTTCTTATATTAGAAATTCGGGGCGCTACAGAGCGTGTACGACCAATTGATGCCCAGAGCTCTGTGGCTGGTGTGTCGACCGTGGCTGAGCCCAAGGACCACCATGACGAGGAAAGGGCTCCTAGTCGTTCGGTCGGAGTGGTCCCGCCATTCGTCGGACCCGAGGGCCCTAAGATGGCGACTTCCTCCAGTTTGAGATGAGTGGAGTGGTCCTGTAACGGTCTTTGTTTGTTTTTTCAGAACTAATAAGGGAGTATGAATAAAGAATTCTTTTCACTCTTTGCTCTAGTTAATTGTGTGGTGAACGATGGCGGAGGCGAGGTTCGCCCCCGTCGATCCGTGAGGGATCGGTGCGGGGCATTTGGAAGACTCCCTGACCTGAAGCCGAGTCAGACCTACCGAGACGTTGGGGACGATACCGGAGTGAGGACTCGGGTGCCGATCCCATTGTTCGGTGTTAGGTCGGGGCTGCCGAGGCATTTGGATTTTGACAAAAAGAGATTTCTTTCATACAAGGTAGGGAGGGTCGCTAAAACGGCCCTTTACACATGAAAGCTTACAAAAAATTCTATTTACATTAGCCAAGCTAGAACCTATGTTCGCTCTTCCAGGAACTGCATTAGGTGCTCGGCGTTCCAGGGTCGGCTGATGAGCCGGCCGTCCATATCTGCCAGTCGGTATGTACCAGGGCGTACAGCCTCGACTACACGGTATGGGCCTTCCCAGTTGGGAGCGAACTTCCTCTTCTTGGTTGGATCAGAGACGGACAGTTTTCGTAACACGAGGTCCCCCGCCTTGATGTTTGTGGGGCGGACCTTCTTGTTGTAAAACTTCTCGATCCGTTGTTGGTAGATGCTTCTCCGGACTGAAGACTTCTCTCTGACCTCGGCGACGAGGTCCAGGTTGGCCCTTAGGCCGGACGAATTGTCAGCTTCATCGAAGGCTATGATCCGGGGAGAAGGCAAGCCGACCTCGACGGGGATAACTGCCTCCGTCCCGTAGGTCAAGCTGAAAGGCGTCTCTCCCGTGGGGATCCTCTTGGTGGTTCGGTGCGCCCAAAGCACGCTGGGCAATTCTTCGACCCGCAGCCCTTTGGGGGAACCATCGAGGCGCTTTTTGAGGCCGTCGAGGATTTGCCTGTTCGCGTTCTCTGCCTGGTCGTTGGACTGAGGGTGGAAAATGGCGGAGAAACGTTGCTGGATGCCGATGTCTGCGCAGAAGGTTTGGAAGTTCCGACCTTGGAATTGGGTTCCGTTGTCCGTGACGAGGACCCGAGGGATTCCGAACCGGCAAATGATGTTCTTCCAAAAGAATTGTTGTACTTGGCGCTCGGTGATGCTGGACAGAGGCTCGGCTTCGAGCCACTTTGTGAAGTAGTCGATGGCGACTATCAAGAATTTCTTTTGCCCTACCACTGCGGGGAAGGGGCCCACGAGGAACATGCCCCACATGGCGAAGGGCGTAGGACTAGTTAGGGATCGGAGATTGGCTTGAGGAAGCCTCTTGATAGGGGAGAACCTTTGGCATGGGCCGCACCTCTTGACTAGGTCTTGCGAGTCTTGGAGCATGGTCGGCCAATAGTAGCCCTGATTCAGAGCCTTCTGAGCGAGCGTCCTGCTCCCCATGTGGTATCCGCCGATCCCCTCATGAAGATCTTTCAGCGCGTAGCCGGCCTCGTCGCTGGTGAGACAGCGGAGGTACGGCTTGCCGTCGGCCAAGGTGTAGGAGCGTTTGAAGAGGATGTCATCAATCATGACGAACCTTTCAGCTCGGACCCTGACTCTTCTAGCTTCGGCTCGGTCTTCAGGAAGCTCGACACTGAATAAGAATCTCCGGATAGGAGTGGTCCAGTCGTCTGGACTGGCACCGTCTTGGACACACATTGCCTCCTGGTCTTGATCGTTGATACTTGGCTTTAGGAGGATTTCTATGAGCACCGTCTGATCGAGACCCTCGAAGGAGGAAGAGGCGAGTTTGGACAACGCGTCTGCTTGAGCATTCTGCTCCCTAGGGACTCTGATAACCGCGGCGCAGCTGAAGGACGCCAGGAGACGTCGGACCACCGCTAAATACCTCATCATCCGATCATCGCGAGCCTCGTATTCTCCGGTGATCTGATTGACCACGAGCTGAGAATCGCTGTAGGCTCGGATTTGCTGGGCACCGGCTCGGTGGGCTAGGGTCAGTCCGGCGATCATGGCCTTGTATTCCGCCTCGTTGTTGGAGGCCGGAAAGTTGAGGCGGAGGGAGTATTGAAGTAGGAATTGGTCGGGGCCACGAAGGATGATGCCAACCCCACTCCCCATTTTGCACGATGATCCATCGACAAAGACCTCCCAGGTCGGATCCGAGACCTCGGTGTTGGGCTGCTCGGAGACGGTGCACTCAGTTATGAACTCGGCGAGGGCCTGCCCTTTAATGGCCGTCCTCGGCTGATAGCTGATGTCGAACTGACTCAGCTCAATTGACCACTTGACTAAGAGACCAGAGTTTTCAGGCATGTGAAGGACAGTCTTCAGTGGCTGGTCGGTCAGTACTTGGACGGAGTGGGCCTGGAAGTAAGGATGAAGCTTCCGGGCTGCCATGACCAAAGCATAGGCCACCTTCTCTATCTTTGCGTACCTCGTCTCGGCGGGGAGCAGAACTTTGCTCACATAGTACAATTGTCTCTGGACCCCATCTTCCTCTCGGACGAGGACGACGCTGAGTGCGCTATCCGAGGCGGACAGGTAGAGCCATAGAGGTTCGCCCGGCTCGGGCTTGCTGAGGAGAGGAGGGTTGGCGAGGTACTGCTTCAGCTGTTCGAAGGCCTCTTGTTGATGGGTACCCCACTCGAAGCCCCCCTTTCCTCGTAGAGCCTTGAAGAAGGGGAGAGACTTCTCCCCTGACTTGGAGAGGAAACGGCCGATTGCAGCCAACCGGCCTGTGAGCCTCTGAACCTCCTTGACATTCCGGGGCGGGGCCATGTCAATAATGGCTTGGATTTTCTCGGGGTTCGCCTCGATGCCGTGCTGGCTGACGATGAACCCCAGGAATTTCCCAGTGGAGACGCCGAAGGCGCATTTAGCCGGGTTGAGCCTCATGTTGTGATGCCGGAGGATTCCGAAGGCTTCCTCGAGGTCGGTGACGTGGTCCGGCCCGGCCCGGCTCTTGACGAGCATGTCGTCGACATAGACTTCCACGTTGCGGCCGATCAGGTCTTTGAAGATTCTGTTGACGAGCCGTTGGTATGTGGCTCCGGCGTTCTTTAGCCCGAAGGGCATAATGCGGTAGCAGAAAAGACCCTGGTCGGTGACGAACGAGGTCTTGGAGATGTCCGGCGGAAACATCCGGATTTGATTGTACCCTGAGAATGCATCCATGAAGGACAGTAGCTCATGCCCCGAGGTTGCGTCGATTAAGGCGTCGATGCGGGGGAGGGGGAAAGGATCTTTCGGACATGCTTTATTTAGATCCGTGAAGTCGATACAGATCCTCCAGCCCCCTGTTGCCTTCTTCACCATGACGACATTAGCCAACCACTCGGGGTAGCTGACTTCCTGAATAAATCGAGCCGACAAGAGCTTGTCGACCTTTGTCTTCACAATTTGCTGCCTCTCTGGGGCAACTTTGCGCCTCTTTTGGACGACTGGCTTAGAGTCTGGGATGACGCTCAGCCGATGCATAATCAAGTCTTCGGAGATCCCGGGCATGTCGGAGGGCTTCCAGGCAAAGAGATCAACGTTGCAGCGGATGCAGGCGATTATGCCTGGCTTCAAGTCCTCGGGGAGCGAGCGGCTCACCCGAAACCATTTTGATTCATCCTCGGCACCGAACGGGACCTCCTCCAGCTCGTCGACCGGCTTTGGAGCGGGACCGTCCCTTTCGGGTTCGAGCTCAACGACGTCGAGGGGGAACACTCCCCCCCCCCCCCCCCGACGGCTGTCATGTAGCACGACCGTGCTGCTTCTTGGCTACCCCGAACGATGCCGACCCCTTGCGGGGTGGGAAATTTAAGTTTCAGATGGTACGCCGAAGGTACCGCTTGAAGGGAGCATAATCCGGGTCGGCCGAGTATGGCGTTGTAAGCCGCCTTGACGTTTACCACCATGAAGTCCATGGACTCGGTCCTCTTGACAGGAGCCGATCCCGCGGTGACGTCGAGAGTAACAATCCCTTCTATCATGACAGGGATGCCAGAGAACCCATGCAAGGTGTATCCGGCTGGCTTGAGCTTGCCTCTGGGTAGCTTGAGATTCTCGAAGGCTTCGAGAAAGAGAATATTTGCCGAGCTGCCGTTGTCGACGAGAATTCGTCGAACTTCACAATTAGCCATGTGGAGGCAAATGACGAGGGCGTCGCAATGAGGGAGGCGAACGTCTTCGAGGTCCTCTCCGGAGAAGGAGACAGGCATCGGTTGTAACATGGGCGAGGGGTTGTCTTGGACAGCATTCACCTCTCGGATGAAGGCTTTTCGGGAAGTATTTGACTCTCCCCCCATTGGCCCTCCGTGGACACAGTGCAAGATGAAGGGCGTATCCACGGCTCCCTCGGGTTCGGGGTCCCGATCCCGGATGTGGTTCGGAGTAGGGTTCGGAGGCGAAGGCCCCCGGTTCCTAGCATCTCGCCGATCCCGTGGGCCTTCTCTGGTGAATTCTCGGAGGCACCCTCGTGAGATGAGTTCCTCAATCTCGTCATTCAGGGCCCGACATTGGTCGGTTTCGTGCCCATGCTCTCTGTGGAAACGGCAGTAGAAGCACTGGTCTCGCTTCTTGTTGTTATTTGATCGGGGAGGTAGTCGAACAATACCCTTATCCTCGATTTCTAAGAGGATGAAGGACACGTTATGTGTCAAGGGAGTGTATCTTTCGAAGCGAGGGACCGGAGGTGCCCTCTTCGCGCCGACCCCTTCCTTTGCTGCTTTCTTGGCAGGTTCGGTTTCATCGACCCTGCACTTGCCCTTCCCCACGACTTCTTTGTTGCCCACTGGGTTAAGAGCTTCTTCAGCTCGTATGTACTTCTCGACCCAATTGAGAAGGTCAGGGAAGTCCAGAGGTGGCTTCTTCGCTAAGGAGACCTTTAGCTGGTTGTGCCGGACATTGTGTCGGAAAGCTGCCGAGGCGACACTGCGTCGAGGGCAAAGACGGATCTGGCCTCGGTCGTGAACCTCTTGACAAAGTTACAGAGTGACTCCCCCTCCCTCTGACTGAGGTCGACCAGGGAAGCGCTCGTCCTTTCGCTCTTCCGGCTAGTGATGAAGTGGGCCAGGAAGCTGGCTTCCAGCTGGTCGAACGAGAAGATCGAGCCAGGGGAGAGTTTGGAGAACCAATCCCTGGCCGGACCCCGGAGGGTGGCCGGGAAGGCTCGGCACAGCAGGGGATCCGAGGCGCTATGAATCATCATGAGGGTTTTGAAGCCCTCCATGTGATCAGCTGGATCACCTTCGTCGTTGTAAGTCTCGAACTACGGAGGCCGGAAGTTCCGGGGGATCTCTGCTTCTATGATGTTGACGAAAAATGGAGGTCGAGAAGGTCCACGACCGTGGACTAGATTGGGATTCCCATCGCCGATACGCTCGAGGCGATTCTCCATCTCCAGGAGGCGTCGGAGCACCTCGTCTGTGCGCTCAGGAGGGGGGGTCGGCGCTCGAGTGCGACTCCTCCCTTCGCTCATTTGAAGGGGTCGGCTGTAAGTCGCAGACCTCGGCGCCCCATGGAGTGCCTCCATGATTTCATCTCTGAAGCTTCTGAATTCGCCCCTGGTGACCGCACCATGGTCGGAAGGGTTGGGTCGGGGCGTAGGAATTCGGCTGATGCGGCTGAGTGCCGACGGCCTGTCTCCTTGCACGGGCCTGGAATGGTTCGGGGCCGAGTTGGAAGCAGTCCCTCCCCTGGCCTGGCTAGCCCTTCTGTTCAGAATGACCTGACGAAGGTCGGGCTCGGCGACATGTGAAGCGCTTCGTTGGGGTCCGGGGTTTCCACCCGGATTATTGGATGCTTGCCCTCCGTCGAGAACCCCCTCGGGAGGAGGTCCGTCCGGTCGGGCGGAACGGGCCGATCTTCGTGCTCGGGGAGCCATGGGAGATCGGGTCGAGGGAGAGCATCGGTGGCGAGGCTCGGACTGTCGTCCGTACCGGATAAAAAGTTCCCACAGACGGCGCCAACCTGATGCGGTTTGTTTTTGGTCGCAGTATGGATGCACCAGGTGTGAGTTCGGACTCAATTTATAATGAGGGAAGAGTACGGTGCCGGACGGTGAGCGAGGGGCTCGCTTCGGCGCTGGAGGATCGGCTCGGATGGCCTCGCCTCGAGTACCTGCAGACGGTCCTGAAACACCAGAGTTTATCCCAGTGGCGGACCCTCCGACGATCTAGTCAGTCTCTGTGAGAGATTAGCAGTAACTAGGGGAATTTAAGTGGCAAAGATTGGTTACCTGAAAATGTGGGTGAGGGTCTGGTATTTATAGGGAATTCCAACCAGGTTTGGATCCGCTTGGGGGCCGGGTCTGAACCCGAAAGCCCATGGGCCTGACGTGGCAGGAGGCCCAGGGGGTTTAGGGCTGACGTGGCAGTACCAAAAGTGGTATAGGGCTGACGTGGCAAAGCCCTTGGTGGTTTTTGGAGCTGACATGGCTGATCATGGGGCTCCTGTGCCTCTGGGAGAATCGGATGGCCTAGGTTGTACCAGGTCATCTTCATTCTTTACCAGGCTGGGCGGACGGCCCGTGGGGCTGTCGTGGATCGGAGGTTGAGGGCCATCGAGACTCGTCGGATACGAGGAGACCAGCTCTGTGGGGGTGAACTTGAGGCTCGGTGCCGACCCTGCAGTGGTCCGAGGCCGAGCCGGATTGTTGTTTTTCTCTTTTTTGAGCGAGAGCCGTCCTGGGCCTTGGCTGGGCCCCAGGCCATTTTTACCCTACCACAACTATTTAAACTCCTTAACCCTAACCCTTAACCCTAATCTACTGTTCTACCCTAAACTAACCCCGCCGCTATTAGTAATCTCCCTCCTCCTTCGTCTCCATCTCCAACATCCCAAACCCAATTCCATCGCCGTCCACAACCAATTCCATCCTCCGATCGTCTCCCCCACCATCGCCTTCGACCCTCCATTGCCTTCGTCACCACTACCACAGCACCTAACCGCCATCTCCCACCGTCCATCGTCGTCTTCGCCATCGACCCATCACCATTACCACCTCGAAACCTAATTCACCATCCCCTCGACCTCCTCTCCACCTCCGTCGCGTCGCCACACACCACCAAACCCAACACCCCGCTCCTTCGCTCCACCTCTGTTTCGAACCGCGAACAGAGTCACCGCGCGACGAGCTCCTCCTCAACGTCGTGTCGTCCGTAACCGCCGTGCTACCCCATCGCAGCGTCGCTTCTCGACGTTGCTACCGCCTCGTCACTGTCGAAGGATCCCGCCGTCGCCAATCTCTCTCTCGCGTTCGCTGTTCGTCAAAGAAGAGAACGAAGGAAGAAGAAAGGAGGGATATGGCGGGATCAAATCTCGTCCGTAGGATCGCGCTAAGATTCGTGCCCCTGATCGTTGTCCCGGGTTCACCCACAACAAATCCAGAGTCGCTGTTCCGTGTGCGGCTCCAGATTCGCTGCGTGGAAGCGATTCTACTGGTCGCTTTTGCCGTCCCGTGTGTTGGCGCAGCAGATTCGGGGGCGCTGTTTGCTGTTCTGGCCGATCCGGTGTGGGGAAATCTCGATCGACGGTTGATTTTTGCACGTGCTTCACACGTGCTTTTGGGGGACTTCGCCCGGGATTTTTCGATCCCATCTTCTTCAACAATTGGATCTATCGTCGTCAATTAAGGCAAGTATTCTACTTGTACACATTTTTGTTCTAGTACAAGCACCCCTTGAAAAATACTACAAATAGTTAGAAATTGTGAGTCCTTCTTGACTATCGTTGTTAATCAATATTAAACCTCCGAAATTTCATAATTCTAAGAGTCACAATAATTTCATTGTATTAAACTATAACTACTTGGACTCATTTTATTCCCTAAATACATGGACATAAGATTAAAGAGCCTAGATTTATATGCACATGGTATATTTTGTATTTGATGAACTTGCAACCTTTCGACTTGAGTAATAATTATTACTTGCTGTTTGGACTACCAATATCATGTATTTATGTCACACAATAACTTAGACGCCTAATAACAAAATTCCATGTAACCCATACTAGTGAGATATCCCCTCATGTTGCTGTCCTGAATCTTGCTTCGCTGTTTCGACCCCTTTAACATTAGAATCTGAACCCGAGCCCTGAATAGAAAATGTAGCCCTAGATGTCTAGAGGTCGATAGCTTCTGAAATTTTTGAATTCGGAGTTACGGTCTAGGAGTTATTGTAGTTTTACTATAGCTGTGTCGGTAGACGCAGATTTGTAAAACTGCTGCACACCTTTACTTTGCGAAATAATTTTTCTATGTTAACAGCAAGCGTTTGACCAAAAATTTTATATGCTGTTGTTGGATACCCTATAGGACATCCCCAATTTTTCTTAGAATTAATTAACATTACTTCAATACTATTTCACATGTGTAAATACAAATACACAATTTTGCTTGAACACTTGAGCCGTGAAATTCGCTGTTTTGACACATGTTCCCACCACTTTCTCGTACCTTGTTTCGCACACTTGTATGCTTGCTTGATAAAAATTCATAAATGTAACAAGTCGGGGTTTAAGGGAAAGACTATAGTAGTGGACAATATAGGTAAGTGTACTCGGAAGGGGGCCCGTGTTTTCTAGTACTCGGTTTATGAACTTGTTGCACTTGATGTATTCATGGAGTCAGTTACTTGGCTCATGAACTTGTTGTATTCATGAACCCACTGTGTGGTTCTTGAACTTGTTAGTATTCACGGACTCGCTTCGTGAACTTGTTATTTATTTTCGTAATCATGAACCGTGCTTGCTTTATACCTGATACCTGAGTACGCTGCCCTATAAAATCCATTACTAGGTCTAAACGTAACTGATTTGACTATAAAAACCATGTAGTAAAAAGATGGATGCATGAAGTGCTACCTAGATAGTAATAACTACAAGACTTGAACATGAAACTTGAACATGACACCTGTTATTTGATACTTGATGATATGATACATGAAACATGATACATGAGACTTGAAACATGAAACTTGAACTTGACAACTTGTTACCTGATACTCGACAACTTGCTACATGAGACTTGACACTTGAAAGAAAAATTTTGACACTAGATGTCACGCCCCGCTTCCCAAAAATACAGAATACGGGCACGCAACATAAGTCCAGCTGATGAATATAATCATCCTTAAGCTGTTTTAGAAATCTTTACAATATATCACAGGCAGTATATTAGAGTCAATATATCAGAGTCAATATATCAGAGTCGGAAGCAAAGAGTGGAACCAACATGCATCATTGAGATAATTTCACCAACAGGAATTAATTGAAATTAAATATCATGTTCTCAAATAAAACAGAGTCTGGAAAATAAATATTCTGGGTCACATCGCCCAAATACAAATAATACTCAAGTCTCAATTACAGAATAATTCAGGTCTCACAAATACAGAAAAATGTTCTATCAGGAAACAGAAATAATAATTAGCAACTAATATTGCAAGCCACCAGTACCTTCTTGAATTTGTCCACCATAATCTGCAAATCATCGAATGCAGGAAAAAGGAAAAGAAGAAAACACAGTACCCGTCAATGGCAAGTCCGGGTCACAAATAGAATAGGATACAAGCACATGGACACTATCTAACCACAGGATATACTAACAGGTATAGGTAAACATATGTCAAGTATCAACAGTTAAACAGGTAACATGTATAATTATCAGGTATTCAGGTAATCAGGTAATCATGTATCAAGTATCAGGAAAATAGGTGACAGGATAATCAGGTAATCATATAACAAGTAAACAGGTAACAGGATAATCAGGATAATCAGGTTATGTTAAGTCTAATCTTTTTATTAACTATCTAGGTAGCACGACATGCATCCCAGTTTTTACTACATAGTTGTTACAACAAACAATTTCGCTTAGTAAGATTTTCATAGTGGAGTCCATAGGGCAACGTACTTGGGTACAGGAAACAGGCAGAACCAGTGGCTCTCTTCTACTCTACACCTTCTTACATAAGAAGCAATATAGACAGGGTCAGTAACAGGTAAACAGGCAGGTAGAATACTAGTCCTCTTCCAAGTACACATTTCTATTTTTTCCACTAATAGAATCTTCCCTTAAACCCCGGCTTAATTACTTTATTATTAAGATCATCAACAGGCATGAGATTGTACTAAATGATGTCAAACCAACAGGTTATAATCAGGTTTAGACTCAGGAAATTAGATCAGCAAGTATAGGTACCAAACATTCACAAATACGAGCAACTTAGCGTATGTTTATAATCAGGACAGCAAGACCAGTCTGTACAAAAACAGTGATCCAAAGATCTACAGGCATGCAATTCATGATCCGTCGAAGGATATGGAAACTAGACATCCACACGCTTCTAACGGATATAATAATTCTATATACTAGTTCACAACATCTCGACTTAAACCACAATTCAACACAGTTTCTATGTACAGCCAGAAAACAGGAGAATAACTTAAACCACATGAAAACAGCAGGTAAAATCATCAATTAAATCCACAAAAATTCTGGGGTAATCCCCTATATGTATATTCTCAAAATATAAATTTTCATATTTTTCCAGAAAGAAAAGATATGTTGTCAAAAATGAAAAGTAACACAAAACACAGTTTTGATGGATCTGGAATTCCTCAACACTGCTGTACAAAATTGAACACAACTTGCAAACAGAGCATCAAAATCCACTTCCGCCAAAACAGGGTGAAAGTAAAAAAATTTACCCAACTTTCTTATCTCACATAAGATTTTCATACAGTAAATATAATTAGGATGAAAACGGCATTCAACATACTACCACACGCAGTTTACAGCAAAAGTAGGTTATAGAAAATGATAGAAGACATCGTGCCAGACTCATCTTTAAAATACCACATAAATCTGTGAACTACCTATCATCATGTTGAAACACTGGACAAAATATTATGGTATGATATTGGGTATAACCTAGATCTTGAAATTAATTAGTTCACAAAATCTACCCCAAACTGAATCTGAAAACTACCGATATACAGTCACTAAAATAATCACAACTATTTCATATGAACTCCAAACGGGGTGAAGTCAGTGGGGTTAGAAATTAGATTCAATTTTCTACAAATTACTCAGAAATAGCCATGTTGAGATTCGGGCTCTAATTCAGGTAAAAACAACAATCAATCCAGTACAACCCAAATTTCCAGATTTCTCACATCACCTTAGAATCGTCATAACTTCTACAAAAATGATCCAAACTCATCCAAATTCGAAACGCAGCCTACCCATTATCTAAACATCATATATAAGGGTTTCTAACATGTCAAAATCTAATATTTCTCATATGGGTGTTCAACATACATCGGGTATACAATATGTCGCATACGCGATCAAAATCGCGTTTGGGTGAACCCTAAGACATAAACCTATCAAAATCCATGTCCTAAGTCGTCTATGGCCTGTTTTGAACAATAGAGACGAAACCCACAAATAAAAACATGATCTTTGGCTGTCTCTAGTCTCAAACTATCCTATGTGTGAACTTTCGACTTGTATCAACCTAAGAAATTTAAGTACAAGTTACTTACCATTTTGTGACGACGATCGCAACGAATCCAAGCCTAGCAAAGAAAACCCACGAGCAAGATGCCTTCTAACGCGATTTCGAGCGAAACCCACGAACAAAACGCGCCAACGGTTGATCTCTTTGACACACGAACCAAAGTGGGAGATGCCCACAACTCAAATCAGCGAAGAGAGGTGTTGTTCGCTGACTTGGGATCGTATGGTGCTGATTTGATGCTTGGCCGGTCACAAAAGAGGAGAGACGAGGTATTTTATGAAGCGAAGTAGTATAAAAGGATGATGGAAGAGTATATATTGGTCGGATATGGTTGGAGAGACCAAGGGAAGGTCGGCCTGGCGTAGAATAAGGCAGGCCGGGAATATCTCAAGTGGAGGCCGGGTGCAAGTAGGAGAGGGAGAGAGAAAAATATTAGGGTTAGGGATTAATTAGTATTAGGGGTATATATAGGAGATCAAATATGGGTTAATGGGTAGTGGATATCAATATGAAACAATAGGTATACAATTGGGTAATGGATATTGGGTAGATTTCAAATGAGGATACAAAGTACAATGAATCCTATGGCTCCTAAAATCTCCTTAAGGCCAAAAATCTCAAATTGGTCAAAACTCTCCTAAAAATTCACCATGACCCTAAAATAATATTTATACATGAACAAAATCAAGAAATTGAGAAAAAGAGCTCAAAATGTCGAAAAACGGCCAAACGGCGCACAATCAACAAAAGGAGGTCAAAACTGCTAGAAAACTATTATAGAATAAAAATAATTAAATTTATTGTTCCGAAAAATACAATGGAAATTATTAATTCACAAAAATAAAAAATACCCAAAAGTGAAAAACAGGGGTTACACTAGACTTGGCACCTGTTACATGATGCTAGACTCGAGACTTGTCACTTGATGTTAGTTACCCCTACAGGTTCACCTATCACATGTTTTACCATTAGTAATTGTTAACTAGCCTGTTTACTAGGATGTCCCTCTTGTTAGCTAGTTCTTAGATTCCCACTACTTGTTGTATCCCTGTTACATTCTTGATTCCAATTCCTGTTCCCCATACTTGTACTTATTTTCACTATTTGTGGCCCTAGCTTGCACTAAGGACATCTTCTCTTGTTTTTCCCTGTTTTTTCTTTTTATATTTATTAAGCAGACTTTGGGACAAGCTACCTGCTGGAATTGGCAAGCAGACATTTCAGGTTTTGCTTGGAGCAAGAACTTGTTTAAATAATTGCTTTCCTTAAGGTATTTATTTCTCCTGCCATATAAGACTTGTAACGGGCTTACGTTCCCGAGTTTACTTTTATTCCAGACATTGAAAACATTTTCGATATTATTAATGTTTAAATTGTTTTCTGTTGCTTAATGAATTATTCATGCATGCTTGGTTGTATATATATGTTGTTATATTCTTGTTGTGATGCTGAGTCGATCCTAGAGCTTATGGATGATGTTAAAATCATCCGCTGGGCTTCGTCACGTGCTCGTATTCCATATTTTTGGGAAGCGGGGCGTGACAAGGTTTTTAGTGGTATCAGAGCTTAGATTTGGCTAATGTATTAGTTTGACTAATACATTAGATAGGCTTGACTCAGTCAGGATTAACTCAACATTAAACAGGCCATGCAACCACATGAATAATTTGATAATCAACTCGATCTGGACACAAGTCTTACCCCATCCATTTTGATCCCTTCCTATTCAATTTTTTGGTTCATTGTTTCCTTCAATCTCTTACTGTTGTCCTGATTTGTTGATTCCATATTGGGTACAAATTTATTCTTTCCGTACCCATATTCTTTTGATCCCGGTGCAAGCAATCTCTTATTTGTACTTGCCTCGTTGATCCATTCTTATTCCAACTCGTGTGTCGTTCATTGCTTTCCCTGCCTTGCATTCATTTTTTTTGTTGATTCATATTGAGCATCATGTTGGCTATTTCTTCCCTGCTATATTCTCTTCAATTCCGATTTTGCCCCTCATCCTTCTTCCTTCGCATTCAATTCCTTAATTTTCGTTTGTCCCTTCTAGTCATCCTCCTTTTTAACTCTTTATTGGGTATAGCTTCATTTTTTTCTCCTACCTATTTATCTCTTTACAATTATTTATCCCGAATACTTTCTGTATTTCGATTATTAGTTGTTATATTTATTTTCGACCTTCTATAAAAATATTTCTCAACAAAATTTTGTTATTCCGAACAATGGTGTATTTTAACTTCACTTTTCATTTCTGATCGACTATATATTTCTACTTGATTATTATGATAAGACAAATTCTTATTTTGTTGTATAATGCTATTATTGCTACCATTATTATTATTGCTATTGTTTTCATTATCATTACTATTATTATTATTATTATTACTATTGATATTCTTATTGTTGTTTTCATTATTTTGTTATTGTTAATATTAAATTACTTTCAAAAAAATTAATGTCGGGTCAAACTATATTTTGTTTTGCATTACTATTTTTTCTTGTGTTGTAAATATTTTATTATTATTATTATTATTATTATTATTATTATTATTATTATTATTATTATTATTATTATTATTATTATTGTTATCATTCTTTTTGCGATTACTGTTATTATTACTGTTATGATCATTATTATTATCATTGTTATTCTTATTGTTATTAGTATCGATATTTTATTATTATTATTGTTATTGGTACTATTATTATTATTATTATTTTGTTTTGAGCCTGAGCATGCTCAATTTTATATACATTTCACCACTTCGGTGCAACCTAATGTCGAGATGGCAAATATGCAACTCGATGTCAATGGAAGCAAATTGCAACTGGATATCGGCGAGGCAAAATGTGCAGCCGAATATTCGGACGGCAACTTGAAACCTAATGTCGTGAAGGCAAATATGCAACTTGATGTTAAGGAGGCAAGATTTTCTACCTATTACTAATTGATATTTCAAGACTCGTTACTTATATAATGAAACTGATGGTAAAAGAATATTTTCATTATTATTGGTATTATTAATATTACTGTCATTTCAATTGATGTTATTATTATTGTTTTCATCACCTTTGTTACTGTTATTATTTTTATTATCATTGCTGTTACCTTATTGATATTATTGTTATTATTGCTATTATCATATTATTTATTATCATTATTGATATTATTTTTAATGCTATCATTATTATTATTAGTGCATTATTTTCATGAGTGCGTTGAATTCTATTATGTCATGTATGTGTTATCGTTATTATTAGTATTGTTGATATTTTTATTATGTTATTATTACCTGTATGATTATGATGATTTTGATTTCTGTTATTATTATTGTTATTATTATTATTTTGTTACTATTATTACTAATTTTATTATTATCATTGTTATATTTATTTTTATTATTGCCATTATTATTCTGTTGCAATTGATGTTATTATCATTGATATTTGTTGTTATTATTATTTCTGTTAAAGCCATTAGTTTTGATATGTATTCTATCTTTTAATTATGAAGACTGAAGCTCAAGCTTTATATCCATTTTGCATTATTGCTTATCTCTATTTCGGAGCCCATACACTCTTTAATCCTAGTGTCTCATTCTTTTCTCCTTGCTCGAATCTTCGCTGGTTGTCGCAAGGTCTACAACGATATATCTGAAGCATAGAACGTCACCATCAGAGTGGCACAGCGGAAGCGTGGTGGGCCCATAACCCACAGGTCCCAGGATCCTATTGCTGCTTCTAGTTCTTTGCATTGTTGGCTATCCCCTATCTCTTGCATTTGTTCTCAACCGTCGACTTATTGTTCGGTCCATCTCTTCCCGGTCCATCTTTCTTCGATTCCAGCCCTACCTATTCCTTTGTCTCCTTGCTTTGTTATCTTTCAAGTCTAGTGTTGTTCCTTTCATTTTGTTACTGTCTATTTTCTTCCATGCATTCCGCCTGACATCATTGTTATCACTCTTTTTTTTTAATCTTGGTATTGCCACCAATTTGAACTTCATTTGGATCCCTGTTTTGTTACCCTCCCCTAAATTGCTTTTACCCTGTCCTATGTACCGTCTAAGCAAATTTCGAGGACGAAATTTTTGTGTAAGGTGGGTAGGATTTGTAACTCCTGTTTTCCCGTATTTGTACTTTTATACTGTATTTTGCTCAATTGTACTCTTTCGTTTATTTCAGATCCTGTATTTTGTTTCAGATTGAATAAAATCATTATTTCGCCTCGACTCAATTTTTTTGGTCCTTTTACCGAATTCATTTGTGTGCACTTTGTGTCATTCTTCATGAAGAAATGGCTATTTCTTCTCATTTATTCCTTTAATCCCCATTTTGATACATTTTGACCAATTCTCTAGTTGGATCCTACTCATTTCGGGTACCCTAATACCCATTAATCCGAAACCCTATATTATTTAAACTCATTAACCCTAACCCCTAACCCTAATCTACTGTTCTACCCTAAACTAACCCCACCGCTATCAGTAATCTCCTTCCTCTTTCGTCTCCATCTCCAATGTCCCAAACCCAATTCCATTGCCGTCCACAACCAATTCCATCCTCCGATCGTCTCCCCCACCATCGCCTTCGACCCTCCATCGCCTTTGTCACCACTACCACAACACCTAACCGCCATCTCCCACCGTCCATCATCGTCTTCGCCATCGACCCATCGCCATTACCACCTTGAAACCCATTTCACCATCCCCTCGACCTCCTCTCCACCTCCGTCGCGTCGCCACACACCACCGAACCCAACACCCCGCTCCTTCGCTCCACCTCTGTTTTGAACCACGAACAGAGTCGCTGCGCGACGAGCTCCTCCTCAACGTCACGCCATCCGTGACCGCCGTGCTACCCCATCGCAGCATCGCTTCTCGACGTTGCTGCCGCCTCGTCACCGTTGAAGGACCCCGCCGTCGCCAATCTCTCTCTCGCGTTCGATGTTCGTCGAAGAAGAGAACGAAGGAAGAAGAAAGGAGGGATTTGGAGGGATCAAATCTCGTCCGTAGGATCGCGCCAAGATTCGTGCCCCTGATCGCTGTCCCGTGTTCACCCACAGCAAATCCAGAGTCGTTGTTCCGTGTGCGGCTCCAGATCCGCTGTGTGGAAGCGATTCTACTGGTCGCTTTTGCCGTCCCGTGTGTTGGCGCAGCAAATCAGGGGGCGCTGTTTGCTGTTCTGGCCGATCCGGTGTGGGGAAATCTAGATCTACAGTTGATTTTCGCACGTGCTTCACACATGCTTTTGGGGGACTTCGCCCGGGATTTTTCGGTCCCATCTTCTTCAACAATTGGATCTATCGTCGTCAATTAAGGCAAATATTCTACTTGTACACATTTTTGTTCTAGTACAAGAACCCCTTGAAAAATACTACAAATAGTTAGAAATTGTGAGTCCTTCTTGACTATCGTTGTTAATCAATATTAAACCTCCGAAATTTCATAATTCTAAGAGTCACAATAATTTTATTGTATTAAACTATAACTACTTGGACTCATTTTATTCCCTAAGTACATGGACACATAAGATTAAAGAGCCTAGATTTATATGCACATGGTATATTTTGTATTTGATGAACTTGCAACCTTTCGACTTGGAAAATAATTATTACTTTCTGTTTGGACCACCAATATCATGTATTTATGTCACACAATAACTTAGACGCCTAATAAAAAAATTCCATGTAACCCATACTAGTGAGATATCCCCTCATGTTGTTGTCCTGAATCTTGCTTCGCTGTTTCGACCCCTTTAACATTAGAATCTGAACCCGAGCCCTGAATAGAAAATGTAGCCCTAGATGTCTAGAGGTCGATAGCTTCCGAAATTTTTGAATTCGGAGTTACGGTCTAGGAGTTATTGCAGTTTTACTGCAGCTGTGTTGGTAGACGCAGATTTGTAAAACTGCTGCACACCTTTACTTTGCGAATTAATTTATCTATGTTAACAGCAAGCGTTTGGCCTAAAATTTTATATGCGGTTGCTGGACACCCTATAGGAAATCCCCAATTTTTCTTAGAATTAATTAACATTACTTCAATACTATTTCACATGTGTAAATACAAATACACAATTTTGCTTGAACACTTGAGCCGTGAAATTCGCTGTTTTGACACATGTTCCCACCACTTTCTCGTACCTTGTTTCGCACACTTGTATGCTTGATTGATAAAATTCATAAATGTAACAAGCCGGGGTTTAAGAGAAAGACTATAGTAGTGGACAATATAGGTGAGTGTACTCAGAAGGGGGCCCGTGTTTCCCAGTACTCGGATCATGAACTTGTTGCACTTGATGTATTCATGGAGTCAGTTACTTGGCTCATGAACTTGTTGTATTCATGAACCCACTGTGTGGTTCTTGAACTTGTTAGTATTCACGAACTCGCTTCGTGAACTTGTTATTTATTTTCGTAATCATGAACCGTGCTTGCTTGATACTTGATACCTGAGTACGCCACCCTATAAAATCCATTACTAGGTCTAAATGTAACTGATTTGACTGAAGCAACCATGTAGTAAAAAGATGGATGCATGAAGTGCTACCTAGATAGTAATAACTACAAGACTTGAACATGAAACTTGAACATGACACCTGTTATTTGATACTTGATGATATGATACATGAAACATGATACATGAGACTCGAAACATGAAACTTGAACTTGACAACTTGTTACCTGATACTCGACAACTTGCTACCTGAGACTTGACACTTGAAATAAAATTTTGACACTAGACTTGGCACTTGTTACATGATGCTAGACTCGAGACTTGTCACTTGATGTTAGTTACCCCTACAGGTTCACCTGTTATATGTTTTACCATTAGTAGTTGTTAACTAGCCTGTTTACTAGGATGTCCCTCTTGTTATCTAGTTCTTAGATTCCCACTACTTGTTGTATCCCTGTTACATTCTTGATTCCAATTCTTGTTCCCCATACTTGTACTTGTTTTCACTATTTGTGGTCCTAGCTTGCACTAGGTGCATCTTCTCTTGTTTTTCCCTGTTTTCCTTTTTTATATTTATTAAGCAGACTTTGGGATAAGCTTCCTACTGGAATTGGCAAGCAGACATTTCAGATTTTGCTTGGAACAAGAACTTGTTTAAATAATTGCTTTCCTTAAGGTATTTATTTCTCCTGCCGTATAAGACTTGTAACGGGCTTACGTTCCCGAGTTTACTTTTGTTCCAGACATTGAAAACATTTTCGATATTATTAATGTTTAAATTGTTTCATGTTAATTAATGAATTATTCATGCATGCTTGGTTGTATATATATGTTGTTATATTCTTATTGTGATGCTGAGTCGATCCTACAGCTTATGGATGATGGTAAAATCATCTGCTGGGCTTCGTCACGTGCTTGTATTCCATATTTTTGGGAAACGGGGCGTGACATTCGTAGTCTCCCTGAACTTGGTTTAGTACCAATTGGGAGTCACTGAACACTTTGAAACGACGAGCTCCAGCTTTGCGGGCTAAGAGAAGACCTGTGATTAACGCTTCATACTCGGCTTCATTATTGGAGGCTTGGAAGTTGAAGTGAAGAGAATACTGGAGGGTGAACTCATCTGGACCTGACAAGATAACTCCGACCCCGCTCACCCCAATGCATGAGGATCCATCGAGGTAGACACTCCAGAACGAAGGGTCTTTGCCCTTCTCAGGGGGTCAAGAATAGTGCTCTCCACAATGAATTCGGTTAAAGCTTGGGCTTTGATAGCTATCCTCGGCCGATAACTGATATCAAACTAGCTCAATTCGATGGACCATTTTATAAGTCACCCGGGTTCTCTGGTTTGTGTAGGACCTTCTTGAGGGGTTGGTCAGTGAGGACCACTACTGAATGCACCTGAAAATAGGGGCGGAGCTTGCGGGCTGGCCATGAATAGAGCGTAAACCATCTTCTCCATCTTTGAATAACGGAGTTCTGCATCATGGATGACTTTACTTACATAGTAGATCGGCTTTTGGGCCCTATCCTCATCTCTTATCAGGACGGCACTGAGGGTTTGATCTGACGTGGCCAGGTAGATGTATAGCGCATCCCCCGGTTTGGGTTTGCTCAGGAGCAGGTGGATTGACTAGATAGGCCTTGAGCTGCTCAAAGGCTACCTGCTGTGACTGTCCCCACTCAAAACTCTTCGCCCCTCTGAGTGCCTTGAAGAATGAGAGGCACTTCTCCCTTGACTTTGAAAGGAAGCGCCCGATAGCGGCGAGGCGCCCTGCAAGCCTTTGAACTTCCTTAACATTGGAAGGGGGAGCCATGTCCAGTATGGCTTTGATCTTCTCTTGGTTGACATCGATTCCCCTCTGGCTAACCATAAATCCCAGGAATTTGCCAGATGACACCCCGAAGGCACATTTTAAGGATTAAGCCTCATATTATGCTTTCGTATGACATGGAAGGCTTCATGGAGGTCGCTGGCATTGTCTCTTTGGCGGATGCTTTTCACCAACATGTCATCCACATAGACTTCCATGTTTCGGCCGATCTGACACTCGAAGATCTTGTTGAGAAGACGTTGATAAGTGGCTCCTACATTCTTCAGTTCGAAGGGCATTACTCGATAACAATAAAGGCCTTAATCTGTGATAAAAGAGGTCTTCAGAACGTCGAAGGGGAAACATTCTGATATGATTGTACCCTGAGAAAGCGTCCATGAAACTTATGAGTTCGTGGCCGGACGTAGCGCGATTAGGGCATCGATGCTAGGAAGGGGAAACAGATCTTTCGGGTATGCTTTATTCTGGTCTGTGAAGTCGATGCATATTCTCCATTTGCCATTGGCCTTCTTTACCATCACTATGTTTGCCAGCCACTCAGGGTAGTTGGCTTCTTGGATGAAACGGACGGCTAGGAGTTCACCCACCTCTTCCTTAATAGCTTGTTGTCGGCCAGAGGCAAACTTGTGGCATTTTTGCTGGACCGGACTGACTTCTGGGTTAACACTGAGATGGTGCATGATCAACTCCTCTGAGACACCGGGCATGTAGGCAGTGGTCCTAGGGAATAGGTCTTGGTTTCCTCTGATGCACTCAATAATCTGCTCTTTGACCTGGTAAGGGAGGGTTTTGCTGACTTGGAATGTCTTGGTCGGGTCCTCCTTAGAAAAAAGGACTTCTTCTAGTTCATCTACTGGTTCCGAGATGTCTTGGCTGCTCTCCTAGGGGAGTTCTAGTGCTTCGAGGGAAAGGACCGGACTTCCCATCGAGATCATATAGCATTTTCGAGCAGCCTCCTGGCTTCCCTTGACTTCTCTTACTCCTGCCGTGGTTGGGAAACTCATCTTCATGTGAAAGGACGAAGGTACGGCATGAAGTGCAGCTAGGCCGGGTCTGTAGAGGATAGCATTGTGGGCGGTCTTCACATCGATGACCATGAAGTTCATTGGCTCTATTCGGGTTGTCAGAGTTTTTCCAGCGGTCACATCAAGAGTTACTACTCCTTCCATTATTACTGGCACTCCTGAGAAACCATGGAGAGTATATCTGGCAGGTTTTAGGCGATCTCAGTAGAGCTTTAGGCCCTCAAATGCTTCTAGAAAGAGGATATTGACAAAACTACCATTGTCGACCAGGATCCAGCGCACTTCGTGATTGACCATGTTGAGATTGATGACGTGGGCATCACAATAGGGCGTTCAGACCCCTTCTAGATCCATGTCAGAGATTGTCACTGGGGTCTCGATGCTTTTGGGAGGTAGGAAATTCTGTACCGAGTTAACTTCTCATATAAAGGCCTTTCAGGAGGAATTCGACTCTCCCCCCATCGAACCTCCATGAATAAGATGGAGGATGGCCCCTAGGTTCGGAGTCTTGGGACTTGGCAGGACTTTCGGTTCGCTTGTTAGCTCCCGGGGGTGGAGGATGATCGACCCTGTCCCTTCCTGACTGAACTTAGCCAATTGCCCACACTGAATGAGGGCTTCAATCTCCTCCTTAAGGGCCCGACAATTATCTGTTTTGTGGTCGTAGTCACTGTGAAAGTGGCACCACTTATCTCTGTTCCTTCTCTTACCAGGGGTATTCATTTTCGGGGGAGGTTGGAGCAGTCCTTCCTTGTCTACTTCAATAAGGATAGCTGAGATGCTGGCATTGAGGAGAGTGAACTTTTTAAATCGATGAGGAGGGAGACGTTGGTTAGTTGTTGTCTCTCTGGAGCTTCTTGGGACCTTCTTCATTCGCACCCTTCCGTTTGTTTCCCGGACGGGGGCTCCTTCTTATCATGGGGATGCAGGACCTCTTCAACCTGTATATACTTCTCACTCCTCAGCAGGAGTTCCGAGAAGTCTCGTAGGGGGCTTCTTAGCTAGGGATGCATTCAGTTCAACATGGTTGATGTTGTGTCTGAATGGTGCAGAGGCTGCTGATTGGTCGAGAGAGACAATAGACCGAGCTTCGGTGGTAAAGTGCCGAACATAATCTCTCAGGCGTTCGCCTTTCCTTTGGCTGAAGGATAGCTAGGATGCACTTATTTTCTCGGCTCGGTGACTACTTACAAAATGTGTGAGGAAAAGTTCTTCAAACTGATCGAACAAGAAAATGGAAGCTGGAGATAGGCGGGAGTACCACTCCCTTGCTGGACCCTTCAATGTGGCAGGGAAAGTTTTGCGAAGAAGCGCGTCTAAGGCTTGATGGATCATCATGAGATTTTTAAATCTCTCGATGTAATCAGCCAGGTCAGACTCCCCATTGTAGGAGTCAAAGTGAGGTGGCTTGAAGGTTTCAGGGACCGAGGCTTCCATGATGGTCATAGAGAATGGAGATCTGCTCGGCTCGAAATTCTTGGCTTGATGATCCTCTCCCCGGTTGATGTTTTTGAGGCAGTCCTCCATCTCTTATAGGCGGTGAAGAACTGAGTCATACCTTTGGTTGGATCTTGTCTACCCATGGGACTCTGCTTCATGTATGGTTACGAGATGATGACCGTTTGATTGTCGGACTCTTTCTGGGGTGATGTTGAGGGCTTGGAGGATTTGGTTTTTGAAATTATCAAACTCTGCTTTGGTCACGGGTGCCTGTTCATCTCCGTTGGCCCCATGAACTGACCGACTGGCCGCGGTCTGACTTCTTTGCTGCCGAAAGGGGGGTGACCTTCTTCGTCCCTTGGAGAGGGGATTCTTCTACGCCCCCTTGGAGAGAGGGGTTCTCCTAAGCCCCTTTGGAGAGGGGATTCTTCTGCACATTTGCCTTCAAGGAGAGAGACTTCTCATGTTTCCCTGATGTTCTGGACTAAGGGGCTCATCACGAGTTCGTCTCTCATTCAAGCGGATTCGAAGGTCGATCCCTTGTTGGCGGTTGATGATTATTTGACGGAGGTCTCTTGACCCCTGAGGACCCTGTGATGCCATCGAGTTGGTGGATGGATTGTGGACCTAGACATGGTCATGGAAAGGATACTTGCTCTTGACGGCTTCGGTTGGAGCCCCCCCAGTGCTGCTCCTCTAGACGGAGGTTGGATTTGTTGGAGAGAGGGCTGCTCGAGCCGAGGTTGTTGAGACTACTGACTTGCAGAGGTGGTTGAAGTGGGTCCTCTACGAGGAGAGGAGGTGAAGGAAGGTAGCTGGCGTGTCGACGGGTAACCTGTCGTCCTCGCCTTCATTCTTAGAGGCATGGTGGAAAGGGTGGCTTCGGATCGACAAAGTTGGATCGGTGATCTTTCTGGTTTTCCACAGACGGTGCCAATCTGTTGCTGCTTATTTATGTGTGGGAGCAAACAGATACATAAATTCTTATAAATAAAATAGTAAAGATCGAACCTTCGGTATTCGTCGACTTTGACCACAAAAAACTGCAATTGACTCTAAGATCTGATCGTCAGGAATGACTAAAATTGCTCCTGTGGACCTGCAAACAAGTCTGAAACACCGGGGGTGGCACCAGCGACAGACCCTCCGACGCCCAAGTCAGAAACTCGAAGATATTATGGGTTTTGAGAACGGAGTTGTCAGTTACCTTGTTTCTAAGGAGGTCTACAGGTATAAATAGTCACCGAGGGGGGCCAGTTTTAAGATTCATCTATCTCTACTTCTCGGTGGCCGGATAGAGTCGGTTATGCAATTCATATGAAGAGATCGAGTCTGGACTCCTCTCTTGATGAAGAGATAGAGTTTCAAACTCTCTCTTGTGTATGGAATGATGGAATCAGTTATCTCCTAAAAATAAGGGATTTAAACTCAGTTCGATGGATCTTGACTCCTTTGTGTTAAGACTGTTGTAACAGTCCTTATTAAAGACTGGATCGGGTCACTGGGCTTGAAAACGTCCCAGCTTATCTTGTTGGGCATGTATCTGCTGAAATTACCATTTTACTCTTGGGAGCTTTAAGATCAGTGCCTGATCGGGACGGTCCCAATTTTGTTCCATTTTTACCCATATCACCTATGTTCACCCCCTTACAATTATCAAGTTCAACAGATTGATCAACATCCTTTTGAACAACATCAGGACAGACACCAAGATTCAACCTATATATAGACATACAATGTTCGGTTACAGTCATCCTCTTACTTTTATCAATGTACAAGTAAATATACCCAACTTCAGGCTCTTTGTTATGCACTTCAAACACATGTTTCATTATTTCAGTGTCATATATCAACCTCAAATTGTCTCCCAATTTCCCCTCTCTTAACATATAGCAAAGAAAATCTCCATCATTGTAGTTCAATCGTCTTAACATGTTCTTCAAACATTCCTAATCAGTCAACTTTGGCAATATGTGTCATGCAACCCTAGTTACCTTTCCATTCACATATTGAATATTATGATTTTTCATAAAATATCTATCATAATGAACAATAAGTGCATTAACTATCCTACTGTCAAAATGCAGTAAACACATTGTTACTAAATATGCAAATTGACGATGCAATACTATTGAAAAGTAAGAAATGGTCCCCTCCAACCCCAATACCCGATAGCCTCACCAAACATCCCCCCCCCCTAAAAAATTAAAAATAAATAATAATAATAATAATAATAATAATAATAATAATAATAATAATAATAATAATAATTTCCATATTTATTATCACAAATTCAAAACATTTTCCTATTCCAAAACTATTTTTCAAATTGATTCAGTAGAACCCAAAACAAGATGGAGAGAGATTTTTCCAAATCAAAACATGTCGTACCTAGACTTGAAATAACTGAGCAAAATATAGAATTGCGTGTATCCCCAAATCGAATTGAAGAGTGACAGGGACTTCACCAGAGAGGAGGATAGAAGAGTTCGAGTATGATTTGATTTGAATTTGGGTCTTTCCAATTTGAGGGTTTAGTGTTAATGTAACACCCCAAATTCCAATAAGACTGAATTCGAAGTTCCACAGGATCTTTACACTTCATTTCGTACAATTTTACAAGGAATTTAAAGCTTTTATTTCAACAATAATTACATCAGAGTCTTTTACATCAACACGCAGCGGAATAAATCAAATACAACAATAATAAATGTTCAACTGTAAGAACTTTAACATTGAAATAATCCTCTGCATCAAAATTATCTTTATATCTTCTTATAAATCCCAAGTCCTGCATATAAAACTGTGGGCATGTCAGTTGCTTACAACCGACGAAATATTATACACGGCCATCATCGCTATGCCGAACAGTATAATGATTCTTAAATACTTTAACAAACCACAAACTTGATCACAAAACAAGCTAAGGAGGGACTATCCTATTGATGTCGTGTTGTGTTGTGCACTTGATCCTTAATGCAATTATTTACATTATATGACACTAATGCGCACTTGTTCGGATTCTATGCATCCCATACTACATAAGTCCGAGGGCAAGCCCTTAATCGTTCTTCATCTTGTAGGGTTCGATCCCTCACCATGACTTAAACTACTACAGTAACTACGGTAAGTATCCTAGATATTCTATGAGTTACGAGCTCATGTCCAGACAGCCTGGAGGGGAATCCCACGTCATGACACGACGCATCGTGTAGAACCTATGGACAATTCAGCCTCCGTCATGGGACATGACACCACCCTCAGTCACCAAATACCCCACAAGCGTCGCTTGTGGTACGATGTATTCATGTCATGACACGACGCATCGTGTAGACAACCTGTGAATACTCACACGTCGTAGCTTCGAGGCCCTCATACTCGTGTTTTTCTCTTACTTTCATCACATCTCCACTATAGTGTAGTCCTTACAATTTTGTTTGTTTTAAAAGAAAATCATCACAACCTAGAGCTAGCTTACCCTACCGGACTTAAATTAAAACAACAGAGACAGTCAGCCTACCTGGCTACTTCTCAAGAGATGCTCAACCCACACTGGTTAGCTCTCAAATTGATTAATAAAAACTACCGGTCACTAGGGTCTCGCCTAGCCTCTAGATTCCAACAACTATCTCTTTCTAGAGATCAATAATAATTCATAATCAGTCTCAAATTAATCTTTCATTTTCTTTATTCATATCTCTTTCTCAAAGAGAATATTTCTTTATAGACTTATAACATGAAAACAATTCAATTCAACTCTTTTATCAATTTAATCACTTATAACACTGTGTGCATTTCAAATAATCTCATAATCAAATGTTAATAACCATATAATCTCACTAAGAAGAAAATCTAATCACAATCCAAATATCCATCTCTCTTTACTCATACAAGAGTCACACTTTTGCAATAAAAATAACTTCTTATTCTTCTAATCGAATAAACTCAAGCTCTTTAATGTAAAATGCTCTTTTAATCCCACAAAATATATCCAAATATTGTAGAAATAATCCTCTTTTTATCTCATTTAAAAACCATAAAAACATTATAAAAAAAAAACTAAAAGAAAAGAAAAGGGCCATACCAGGTTTCGAACCCAGACCCAAAGGCCAGACCCGTCATGAACAGTGACAGCCTTAAAGTGCACCCGCTAACCAAAAAGGCTAGAGCGGCGAATTGATATGAGATGGGGTCAAAATATATTTATGTATTTGCCTTCGAGAATTTGTATTAAAAGAAATTCAATAAAAACAGTCTATAACCAGACTCGAACCCGACCCATTAGCTCTGCCGATGCTACAGTAACAGACTTAATTCGCACCCACTAACCAGTAAGTCCAAAGTGGCTAATCGATGTAATAAGAGTTAAATTCTTTTTGGTGTATACTGTACTGTAATTAGTTTTCCTTTACAAAATTCGATTCTTGAATCAATTTGTACTTGTACAAAAACTTGATTCTTTTCCATAATATATTTCTATCAAATGCAGTATAATATATTTATTTGAACTTTTATAAAATTCTCTTTTGAAAATATCACAAAAACTTACTTCCCAAATTGTATTAGAAAAAACACATATTATTCAATTTTCAACTAAAATGTTGTTTTTCATCAAAACTCCTCTATAGAAATTTATATACTCATAAAATAAACTAATGAGGCTCAATTCACATTTCTTTGTCACATTAGAAAAAGAAATCATTTTTCATCCCTATTGCATTTTTGTGACTACTATTCTAACATGCATCAAATATCATATCAACAATTTTCTAAATGATACATCATTTTTCACTTCTTAATTTAACAAGAGTTTCAATCGTTTATACGAACCACACCACTAAATTAACACATCATAGCACAAAAATAATTAAGATTGAGCAATCTACGAATTAGCATACCAATCAATTTTAACAAATCAAACGTGTACATTAACTAGCATGCAAATTTTTACTCCTAATTTAGAAAGTATTTTAGAATCACCCACCCAAGAAAATTTAATTCCTTGTAATTGCACTCCTAGAATGAAAGCTCCTAGAAACTTCGCTTCGCCTCCTCGAAATCTGCACGCAAGAAAACTCCCCAACTCACTTCGGCCAATGCAACAGGAAAGCATCTCCTTCATCTTTCGGCATGCACAGGAAGAAGGAAAAGCACTCATCTCATCTTACACCTATATATATATATATATATATACATACATAATGGAACAAGATATAGGTGTATATAGGTATAGGTGGAGAAGCAATCAAGGAGCAAGGAGTTGCTGGCTTTCGGATGTTGACAGAGCAAGGAAAGATGAAGAAGTTAATTAGGGGGTATAGGCCTATATATATATATATGTATATATATGCCTATATATATATATATATATATATATATATATATATATAGGCCTATATATATATATATATATATACTATATATATATATATATATATATATATATATATATATATATATATATATATAAGGCCTTATATATATATATATATAGGCCTATATATATATATATATATATATATAAGGCCTTATATATATATATATATATATATATATATATATAGGCATTTATATATATATATATAGGCATTTATATAAATGCCTATATATATATATATATAAATGCCTATATATATATATATATATATATATATATATATATATATATATATATATATATATATATATATATATATATATATAAATGGTGGAATTGAGTGGAGGAAGCAAAGAGTTTGCAGGACAATTGAAGAGGGACTGGTTTGGGGGTTTCGGAAGTTGTTGCCGCTGGATTCTGGTGTAGGGGTAATAGATGAGATTTGTAGGTTCGTAAGAAACTCGAACAGGCGGATCCCTTCTTCTTCCTTGGTGACTAGCTGACTCCGTGGTGCTCCCTTGAACCTGCACAAACATTCGAGACACCGGGATGGATCCCGACGGTGAACCCTTCGACGCTCAAGTCAATACACAGAAAAAGTGAAGAGAAAGAGCTCAAGTATGCAAAGAGTGATCACCTGTGATAGTAGGAGGTAGGGGGTTTTTATAGTCGCCAAGGGATCTCTTTCAGGATAAGAGTGAATCCCTACTTCCCGGTGTGGCTGGATAAGGGTGGTTATAACCACCTCCTCTAGATCAGGGAGAGCCAGAATTTCCTCCAGTCCTGTTGAACTGGCCCCTAACGGGTTGAGACCCATTCTCAACTAGTCAGATCTGTTCATGGGTTAGCGGGTCCAAGAGAAGGGACCTGGTTCCCAATTCGGACCCGTCTGTAGGCGAAATTACCTGTCTTGCCCCTAGGACTTTGAGATTCGTGCCCACTTTGAATGGCTCCGATTTAACCCCATTTTTAGCCATATCACGAGCCCTCCACTCCCAAAGACTATGTGTTACCGCCCTTGGGGGAGCAGTTTTGTTGTTTTAATGGCGCATAGGGCTTTATCGGAGTTCTCAACGGGTGTTCAAATTTCGTTTGAGGGGTAACGGTGTTTTTCTGAGCTGTTAATGTGCTCAAGTTTGCTCTCAAGTCTCTCTGGATTTTTGGTGATTTTTTTCCAATTTTTATATTATTTTTTCGAACCATTTATTTAATTTTGCAAAGCGATGATTTGTTTTCCGGGAGCACTAATTAACCATTCTAGAAAATAACTATTTCTTCCGGGACTCAAAAATATTCTCCCAAATTTATAATTATTTTTCAGAATTTTTAATTAATTTTCCTGAACTTTAATCATTTTTTTCGCAATTTTTTAAATAAATAATTCGAAATAATAATTAAAAAAGAATTTTAATTACCATTTATGACGTGGCCGAATCTGGGCCCTTGATCACGCTACGGCGAGTAATTCCAGAAGATCTGGCGGCTTGCCAAGAGGGGGGACCTTGTCTGTTGGGGGGTCAGCAGCAATTGCCTTCGGAACTCTCGCCGAGGTCTAGGTGAGCGGCGCGTGGCTTCTGGACCCTTTCTGCTCCGGCCCCCTAGTCGTCGGTGGCCATTGAGTTCGGAAAGATTACCGAAGTCCTGGGATACAACACGTGGCATGTGGGCCCCTGCTACTTCTCGCATTTTTTACTCCGGTGGCAATCGAGTTCGGGGATGAACAGGAGAGCGCCACGTGGCCAGTGGTCCCCAGTCCCCATTGACTGGTCAACACACTTTTTTGTGTTTCGACATCAGTGGCAATTGACCTCGGGGACGAATAGGAGAGCGCCACGTGGCCAATGGGTCCCGGCTCCCGTTGACTGGTCAACGCATTTTCTTGCATTTCGACGTCGGTGGCAATCGACTTCGGGGATGAATAGGAGAGCACCACATGGCCAGTGGGTCCCAGATCCCGTTGACTGGTCAACGCATTTTCTTGTGTTTCGACATCGGTGGCAATCGACTTCGGGGACGAATCGGAGAGCGGTGCGTGGCCAGTGGGTCCCAGCCATGTTGACTGGTTAACGTATTTTCTTGCATTTCGACGTCGTTGGCAATCGACTTCGGGGACGAATAGGAGAGCGCCACGTGGCCAGTGGGACCCAGACCCCGTTGACTGGTCAATGCATTTTCTTGCATTTCGACGTCGGTGGCAATTGACTTCGGGGACGAATAGGAGAGCGCCACATGGTCAGTGGATCCCTGCCACCGTTGACTAGCCAACGCATTTTCTTGCATTTCGATGTCGGTGGCAATCGACTTTGGGGACGAATAGGAGAGCGCCACATGGCCAGTGGGTCCTAGCTACCATTGACTGGTCAACGCATTTTCTTGCGTTTCGACGTCGGTGGCAATCGAGTTCGAGGATGAATAGGAGAGCGCCATGTGGCCAGTGGGTCCCAGCCACCGTTGACTAGTCAACGCATTTTCTTGCGTTTCTTCACTAAATGGACCGGGCTTTTTTGCTCCTAGGGGACCTTTTGTCTCGATAGGCGTGCCGCCAATCTCACTCCCTATAAATCTTCACCCCCTCAGTCATTTTCTCATTTCACTCATTTTTTACTCAGGCAAGAATTTCACTCTGTAAGAGCTTCTGGCGAGTTTTCACCGTCTTCCGGTGAGTTTTCCGACCGTTGCTGTCAAATCAAGGTAACTCCATACTTAGTTTACTTTTGCTTTTTGAAAATGTCTATCGAGCCTTCGACGAAGGAGACCTCCCCTCTTCTCGCTGCCCGAGGCCTCCTCTAGTCAGGTCCCCCCCCATCGACAAGGGCAAGGCCATTGTTGGGTAGACTTCGGTGGTTGTTGAGACGAGAATCGAAGAAGATCGGAAGATGGGTGAGTTCGGAAGGTTTCCTGGGGTCCTGATAGGACTACGGAGGGTTCGAGAGCTTCCGGGGGACCAGGCGGAGCAGATAATATATGGGATGGCTTAGAGCTTCGAGCAGAACGAGGCTAGAGAGATGTCCGAAGTGGACGAGACGGTCACCATACTTACCGAGGAAGATTTGGCGAAGATTAGGGTATGCTTCCAGATCCCGCGAGAGTTTGACTTGATGCTCCCCGGGCCGGGGGTGAGGGCTAACTCACCGATGCCCGTCGACATGTGCTTTTGGCCGGTCGATGCGTTCTTGGCAGGGGTTCGACTCCCACTGCACCCTTCGTCGCTGAGGTGCTGAGGTGGTTCCGTGTCAGCCCCGTTCAGTATATGCTGAACGTATAGAGACTGATAAACGGGTTCATCCTGCACTGTCAGGCCGCGAGTATCGAGCCGAGGCTGAGCGTTCTCCAAACCATGTACCGGATGCATCAGTAGCACAAGGACGTATATCGATTCTACTTGGCTCCGAGGTTCGGGACGAAGTTGGTCAGCTGTTTGGACTCCATCAAGCACTAGAAAGATAAGCATTTCTTGATCCAAAGCCCGGTGACATGGGGATCCCCACAGCTTGGGTTGATTCAGTGCCGAAGAAGGTCAAGCAAAGCCCCACCCTCAGTACCGAGGAGGAGGAGATGGTTCAGATGCTACTCGATCATCCGAAGTATGACTGGAAGGACCTGACCAAGGAGGCACTATTCCTGGGGAGGTAGAGGGGGTCCCTGAGCAGCAAAGCCCCGAAGAAGAGGAAGCGAGTCGCGTCGAAGGTTGCCCTGGAAGGGGTGCAGGCGCACCGCGCCGTAGCAGAGCAGCTGGCGAGGTGGCCCCCTTGGCTCCGAAGCCTCCGACCGTAGCGTTGGCTTCGGCTTCGGCGAGCACAGGGGCCTTTCCACTGTCGGCAATCTTGGGGATTGAAGCTCCGTAGTTCACTACCGAAGCCGAGGTTTTCTTGACGGAAGAGCACGAGAAGATCTTCGTCCCGGACTGGCAGGTCCGCAAGCTTGACGGGTTCCTCGGTGACTCGTTGGTGTGCATGCAGGCGATTCGTCACCTGGCAACGCCGAAGGAAGAGGTGGCGATGGAAGCAGGTAGCGTGGGCGATGATGCGCTAAAGGTCGCGCGCTCGGCGATATCGGTAAGCTTTGAAGTCCGAACTCTCTTTTGCTGAATACTTTAAAAAAAAAATTCTAACTCTTTTTCTTCGGCAAATTACTTGCCACTTCGGTCACTTGATGAAGAAGATAGCCGAGCAAGAAAAAGAGCTATTGTCTGAGGTGGAGAAGGCTCGAGGCGAGAAGGCTCGGCTCGCCAAGGAGCTTGACAAGGCGAAGGCGGAGGCTGAGTCGAGAACTCGAGGTTGACGCACCTCGAAGCTGTGGTTGCCAAGTTGGAGGCGACAATGCTCGGCTTCTCAAGGCAGCTAAGGAGTCCGCCAAGGACAAGGAGGACGCCGTAGGTGCGGTGAAGTTGGAGGCGGCAAAGGATGCCGAGGTGCAGGCCTCGGAGAAAGTGAAGGAGGCCGAGGAGCAAGCCTTGGAGAAGGCAGAGGGATATCTGATCCTGAACATGGCGAAGGCGTACGCTCGAGCCATTGACAAGGTAAAGGCGAAGTTCCCTGAAGTTGATTGCACCGGGATGCGTCTCTTTCCGAATCCCGTCCCCGGCTTCGATGACATCTCGGAAGGTGAGGAAGAAGGCGAAGAAGAAGAGGAGACCGAGGTGGCCGAAGCCGACGAAGTTGAGGCTGAGGAAGAGGGTCCGTCGGAGGCCGTGCCTCTGGCCATCGTGGCCCCCGTGGATGGTCCTTCTACCGAGGTCGACCCTTGATATGCCTTGCTTCTTATTTTCTCTTTTTGTCCTTTGTTTATGTAGTGCCTAACTGTGGACTGACCACTGCTTGTAATTTTTGAAATTTTTTATGAAAAAACTTTTTGGTTGAAAATGAAACAAGTGTTGGAGTTTGGCAGTGAGTGAAGAACTCTCTTTACATATCTCTTTTTTTTATACAAGTGTTGGAACTCGGTAGTGTTTTCGAACTCACTTTTGAACGAACGTTAAAACACTTCTTGAACAAGTGCCGAAGCTCGGCAATGCTTTCGAACTTGCTCTTGATCAAGTGTTAAAACATTTTTTGAACAAGTGCTGCAGCTCGGCGTTGCTCTACAAATTCGTGGTGGTTGTGTCTGAACTCGGTAGTTTTACTTGTTCTTTTAAGATCGTCAAAGTGCTATCTTCTACCGAAGTGCCACGAAGTGCCGAGGTGTCTCGCCTTCGGTCGGACCTAGGCATTGCTAGGTTGGCTCTTTCTCGAAGTCGAGAGGAGTTCCGCAAGAGCGAGGTAAAACTAAGTCATCACAAGCTGACACTGGCACGCCGCACCTCCAAATTGAAGCAAATGAAGGAGCGAGTTCGGAGAGCGAGGAGGAGAGTCCCTCGAAGTCCAGCAAGCAGGGCAAGAAGCTAGAATCCCTTCGACAGTCTTTGTTCAAGGCTAGTGTAGAGAGAGACGGTCTAAAGAACATGGTGCTCGAAAAGAGTCTGGAGACTGCGCAGCTTCGGTGGACAAATGCCGAAGCTTCTCGCACATGCAATACGAGTCGAACGCCTCGGTTACAGGTTAAGGTAATAGATGACTCACTGAAGGAGCGAATCGTTGAGTTAGAGGCGGAAGTTCACCAGCTACGATGTCTTTCGAAGGGGAGCAATGTTAGGACCACTTCTTGTGCGCGAGGTGAGTACTCACAGGGGCGGTCATTTCACGAGTTGGCATGACATTCGCCTCCCACTTTGGGATGCCCCGGAGATGCACAGAGCGGAGTGGCTGGCTCATCGAGTGGGACATCAGCCGGCGCAACTCGCAGGGATACAACTAGGCTCGCCAGCCTAGAGACCCCCAAAGAGGTGGGGTCGCAGGGCAAGGTTCTCATCGTCCTCGCTTTTCGCTCAAGAGGAGTATCCCTCTCCCTAGGAAGCGTTAGGATGTCTCCTTTGTGATTTTGCTGTCTTCTTTATACAAGTCTTGTATCTCAATGTAAAGATGAGTAGTTGGCCTCGTAGTTAGACTTGTAATCTTAAACTTCAATGGAATAATACTTGTTTTGTGAACTTGCGCGTTTTGCTGGGATTTGTAGTTGTCGATAGTTGTAGGAGCAATTTCGAATGGTGATCCACTTTTTACTCGCTTAGAAGTAAGTAGTCGAAGCGGAGTCGAACCAAGTGTTGGACTCCGAGCTTGTCGTTTAAAGAGAGAGTTAATGGTTGTGAGAGCAGTTCCGAATGGCGAACAACTTCTTATTCGCTTATGAGCGAGTAGTCGAAGCGGAATCGAGCCAAGTGTTGGACCCCTAACTCGTCGTTTAAAGAGAGAGTCAACGGTTGTGGGAGCGATTCTGAATGGCGAACCACTTCTTACTCGCTTATAAGCAAGTAATTGAAGAGAATCGAGCCAAGTGTTGGACTCCGAACTCATCATTTTAAGAGAGTCAATGGTTGTGGGAGCAATTTCGAATGGCGAACCACTTCTTACTCGCTTATAAGCAAGTAGTTGAAGCGGAATTGAGCCAAGTGTTGGACTCCGAACTCGTCATTTTAAGAGAGAGACAACGGTTGTGGGAGCAATTCCGAATGGCGAACCACTTCTTACTCGCTTATAAGCAAGTAGTTGAAGCGGAATCGAGCCAAGTATTGGACTCCGAACTTGTCGTTTTAACAAAGAAAAACTTTTTGCAAGTAAAGTTAGACTACCCCAAAGATAGAAAATTTGCTAAGTAGGGTTAGGTTACTCAAGAGATAGAAAAGTTGCATGGAAAGATTTCCTTTTATTGCAAACAATTACGTGGTCGCTTCTAAGTTGCGAGCCTTTACATTTGGATAAAGAGGAAATACAAGTGAGGATTTCGAGACATGTCTTCTGGAGCGATCCTTGGGAAGTTGCTTGAAGCGGTGTTTAGACACCCTCTTGGTACTTCATCAAGTGCTCTGTGTTATATGTCCTTGGTATCATCCTGCCCCCCGGGTCTTCGAGCTGATACGTACCCGGGCGTATAACTCTGGAGACCTTATATGGTCCTTCCCAATTAGGTGCCAGCTTGCCTCTCTTGCTTGGGTCGAAAATTGACAACTTTCTCAGCACTAAGTCCCCTCTCCTTTAGGTTGGTGGGTCGTACCCTCTTATTGTAAGCTTGAGTAATCCTACGATGGTAGGTCTCTTGGCGGATTGCGGCTTTCTCACGGATCTCGTCTATGAGGTCTAGGCAGTTGCGAAGCTGTTTCGCATTCTGTGCCTCATTCTAAGCTATGAGTCGAGGTGAAGGCAGACCCACCTCCAAAGGGACGAGAGCTTCGGATCCGTAGGTGAGGTTGAAAGGGGACTCCCCCGTTGGATCTCTTTTTGTGGTGCGATAATTCCAAAGGACATTGGGGAGTTGTTCGACCCATAGCCCTTTAGTGGACTTATCCAGCCTTTTCTTCAAGCCCGAGAGTATTTGACGGTTCGCATTCTCCGCCTGACCATTGGACTGGGGGTGTGCTATAGAAGAGAACCACTGCTGAATCCTGAGGTCGGTGCAAAAGTCGCGAAAGGCTACCCTGTGAATTGGATCTCGTTGTCGTTTATAAGGATACGAGGCACCCCAAACCGACAGATGATGTTCTTCCAAAAGAACTTCTGCACCTTGTGCTCGGTTATTGTTGACAGGGGTTCAGGCTCTATCCATTTTGAGAAGTAGTCTATTGCTACCACGAGGAACGTCAGCTGGCCTGGTGCCGAAGGGAAGGGTCCGAGCAAATCCATCCCCTACATTGCGAACGGGGTTGGACTCGCCAAGGAAGCAAGTTGTGCTTGGGGTAGGCGACGAATTGGGATGAACTTCTGGCAGGAGTTGCACTGGCGGACGTACTCCTCGGAGTCACTTAGTAGTGTGGGCCAGAAGTAGCCGTAGTTCAAGAGCTTCTGGGCTAGGGATTTTGCTCCCAAGTGCACGCCACATAAGCCATCATGGGCCTTCTTCAGGGCGTATAGCGCTTCCTCCAGGGAGAGACACCTCAGATAGAACCGACCATCGATCTGGGTGTAGGAGCATTTGTACATGACCCCGTCCAGGAGTGTGTACCGCTCTACTCGTGTCCTGATTCTGCTTGCTTCCTTCGGATCTTCAGGGAGGACTCCGTCTCGGAGATACTCGAGGAGGGGCTTCATCCAGTTTTCCCTAAGGGTTAGGGGGTAGGCTTCCATTGGCTCCGAGCCATCTTCGTCAATGCTTAGTTTGAGAATGACCTCTATCAAGATGGTCCGTTCTAGACCTTGGAAAGACGAGGAGGCGAGCTTAGAGAGGGCATCCGCTTGTGCATTTTCCTCTCGGGGAACCCGCTAGAGTTGAACATCTTTGAATAGAGCTAGAAGCTCCCTCACCTTTGCCAAGTACCTAGCCATGCGGTCGTCTCTCACCTCGTACTCCCCGGACACTTGATTGACCACTAGCTGGGAGTCGCTGAAGACCCTTACTTGCTCGGCACCTGCCTTGCGAGCCAAGCAGAGCCCCGCTATGAGGGCTTCATATTCTGCCTCATTGTTTGATGCCGGGAAGTTGAGACGGAGGGAGTACTGGAGGACGAAAGCGTTCGGGGCCAGTTAGGATGACGCCGGCCCCGCTCCCATCGGTGCAAGAGGACCCATCCACATAGATGGTCCAGACGGAGGGGTCGGCAGGTGACTCGCATGAGTCAGGAATGGTGTTCTCCATGATGAACTCAGCTAGATCTTGGGCCTTTATTGCCATCCTGGGCTGGTAGCTGATGTTGTGCTAACTCAGCTCGATGGACCACTTCATGAGCCACCCGGAAGTCTCAGGTTTGCAGAGATCTTGCTTCAGCAGTTGGTCGATAAGGACAACCACCGAATGGGATTGGAAATAGGGACGGAGCTTCCAGGCCGCCATGACCAGGGCGAGCGCCATCTTCTCCAGCTTCGGATAATGGAGTTCGGCATCGCGGAGCACCTTACTCACGTAATAGATGGGCTTATGCATCTTATCCTCTTTCCTCACAAGAACCGCACTGAGCGTCTACTCCAAAGCTGCGAGATAGAGGTAGAGGACCTCCCCAGGTGCTGGCATGCTCAGGAGCAGGGGGTTAGCCAAATATTCCTTGAGCTTGTCAAAGGACTCTTGCTACTGCTGTCCCCACTCGAAGCCTTTACCCTCCCCCCCCCCCCCCCTTGAGGACTTCGAAGAAGGGGAGGCACTTTTCCCCAGACATGGAGAGGAATCGCCTAATCGCAGCTAGGCGCCCCGTGAGCCTCTGTACTTCTTTGACGTTGGAGGGGGAGCCATTTTGAGAATGGCTTGGATCTTTTCGGGGTTGGCTTCTATGCCCCTCTGGCTGACCATAAACCCCAGAAATTTGCCCGATTAGACATCGAACACACATTTGTTCGGGTTTAGCCTCATATTGTGCCTCTTGAGCACCTCGAAGGCTTCTTGAAGGTCGAGAGTGTGCTCTTGCCCTCGGGTGCTTTTGATCAACATGTCGTCGGCGTAGACCTCCATGTTTCGGCCAATCTAGTCTCGAAAGATCCAGTTCACCAGGTGCTGATAGGTAGCTCCCACGTTTTTCAAGCCGAAGGGCATAACACGGTAGCAATAGAGGCCTTGGTCCGTTACAAACGAGGTCTTCATGATGTCGGGAGGGAACGTCCTGATTTGGTTGTACCCTAAGAAGGCGTCCATAAAAATAAGGAGCTCATGCCCGGAGGTCGCATCGATCAGGACGCCGATGCTGGAAAGAGGAAAAGGGTCCATCGGGCACGCCTTATTGAGGTCGGTGAAGTCAATGCATATTCCCCAACTCCCATTGGCCTTCTTGACCATCACCACATTGGAGAGCCACTCAGGGTAGTTTACCTCCTGAATAAAGCGGGCGTTGAGGAGTTTCTCAACCTCTTCCTTGATCGCCAGTTGCCTCTCTGGGGCAAACTTCCGCCTCTTCTGCTGGATGGGCTTGACCCCAGGGGTGACGCTTAGACGGTGCATTGAGAGCTACTATGAGATCCTAGGCATGTCTGCTACAGTCCAGGTGAAAAGGTCGAGATTCTCCCGTATGCATCGGGAGATGTCTTGCTTAATAGAGGGGGAGAGAGCCTTGCTAATGTGGAACGTCTTAGTGGTATCTTCTTCGGAGAAGGCGACTTCCTCCAATTCATCCACGGGCTCGGAAATAGTTTGACCGCCTTCCTGAGGAAGTTAAAGCGCTTCCAAGGAGAGAAATGGACCCCCCATCGAGGTCATATAGCACTTCTGAGCCGCTTTTTGGCTCCCCTCACTTCTCCCACTCCTGAGGGGGTGGGGAACTTCATTTTCATGTGGTAGGCTGAAGGGATGGCTTGAA
The DNA here is from genome assembly GCA_017893485.1 of Hemerocallis citrina. Classification (NCBI taxonomy): domain Eukaryota; kingdom Viridiplantae; phylum Streptophyta; class Magnoliopsida; order Asparagales; family Asphodelaceae; genus Hemerocallis; species Hemerocallis citrina. Next base: position 139,063,549 of record CM030363.1, read on the forward strand.
GCGCGGCCAAACCTGGCCTACCCAGGATAACATTATAGGCGGCCTTGACGTTGACAACCATGAAGTCCATTGGCTCCGTACGAGTTGTCGGGGCCTTTCCAGCAGTTACATCGAGGGTTATAATTCCCTCGACTGTAATCGGGACCCCAGTGAACCCGTGGAGAGTGTAGCCTGTGCGCTTGAGCTGGTCCCTCGACAGCGGGAGACCTTTGAAGGCCTCCAAGAAGAGGATGTTGACGGAGCTGCCGTTGTCTACCAAGATGCGACGAACTTCGAAGTTCGCCATTCGGAGATTGATGACGAAGGCATCACAGTGGGGCGTATAGATGCCCTCCAGGTCCCTATCGGAGAACGTCACTAGGACTCCGAGGCCCTTTGGGGGTGGATGGCTTTGTACGGAGTTAACCTTCCTTACGAAGGCTTTTCGGGAGGAGTTGGAATCTCCCCCCATTGGGCCTCCGTATATCAGGTTCAAGATGCCCTCCACTTCCGCCCTTTGGAGTCTTCGTGCACTGCTCAGTTCGCCGGTTAGCCCTTCTAGGCAGTTGGGGCGGATCGGCTCGGTCCCTCCTTACGAACTGGGTGAGCTGCCATCTCTGGATGATGGCCTCAATCTCGTCTTTAAGGGCGCGACATTCGTCTGTGTCGTACCCGTGATCCCAATGGAAACGGCACCACTTACTCCGGTCCCTCTTCTTTCCTAGAGTATTCATCTTTGGGGGAGGCGGTAGGAGGCCATCGTTCCCGATCTCCATGAGGATGGCAGATACGAAGTGAATTTCTCAAACCGAGGAGGAGGACGCCGCTGACTCCCATTGTCTTTTTGGAGCTTCTTAGCTCCTTCTACTTCTGCACCCTTTTGCTTGTTCGCAGAAGACGAGGCCTCAAAGGTGGGGCGGCGGACAGGTTTTTCTGCTCGGATGTACTTCTCGCACCGAAGAAGGAGCTCTGAGAAGTCCCGAGGGGGCTTTTTGGTGAAGGACGCCCTGAGGTCAGCATTGAGGACATTGGACTGGAAGGTGATGGTGGCGATCGAGGGTTCCAAGGAAGCAATGGACCTGGCTTCAGCAGTGAAGCGCTTGACATAGTCTTTCAGTCGTTCGCCTTTCTTTTGACTGAGGAACAGTAGGGCGTCGCTTGTCTTCTCGGCACGGCAACTGCTCACGAAATGCTTGAGAAAAAAACCCTCGAACTGGTCGAATGAGAAGATAGATGCTGGTGCAAGCCGAGAGTACCATTCCCGAGCCGGCCCCTTAAGTGTGGCTGGGAAGATCTTGCAAAGGAGGGAATCGGATGCATGGTGGATCATCATGAGAGTTTTGAAACTCTCAATGTGATCTGCGGGGTCTGACTCCCCGGTGTAGGTCTCGAAATGTGGAGGCCTAAAGTTGTCGGGAACTGGAGCCTCCATGATGGCGCGGGAGAATGGGGGACTACTCGGACGAAGGTCCCTTGCCTGTCGTTCTTCATCTCGGTTGAGCTGGCCAGGGCACCTCTCCATCTCGTGGAGACGACGGTAGACCGAGTCCTCCCTTTGGTCTTGCCTGGCCGAGCCCCGAGACTCATCCTCATGTCGAGGAGGGCTGGGGCTGTGCCGGTGATGGCTCAGAGTAGGTGGTGGACTGACTGAGGACGGGGGTGACTGGGAGTAGGATGCGGACTTCGGAAGTGGCGGTGGTGTTCAGGAGAAGGGCGGTGATGGCTCGCAGCAGGCCTAGGGCGTCGGAAGCGGTGGTGGTGTTCGGGAGAAGGGCGGCGATGGCTCGCAACAAGCCTAGGGCTTCGGGAGCAGCGAGGATGGTGAGGAGTTAGTCGAGGACTACGGGAGCGACGAGGATGGTGAGGAGATGGTGGAGGACTGGGAGGCCTACGGCCATTGTTGGGGGCAGCATTAAGAGCGCGGAGGACTGCCTCCTGGAATTGCTGAAATTCTGCCCTTGTGATGGGGCCTCCTGCTCATGATGGGCCCGAGGTGCAGGGCAGCCCACTGGGGAGTGGCTACGGCTTAGGCGACGTTAGGGCGACTCTCTTCGCCTGCGGGGAGAGTTGGACCCTCCTTGGTTGGATCAGCACGGCGAACGGTCCCTAGTATGGTCGCGGCGAGGGTTCACCTCTTGGGCCCGCCTCTCATCCAGATGGGTACGGAGATTGGGTCTGTGCTCGGTCTGTCATTTGTTGATCACGTTTTGCAGATCCTTTGGAGTGGGGGGAGTATAGGAAGCCATGGAATCAGTGTCGACATTGTGGATGGAGACTCGAACCTGATGGACAGGTTGCTTGTGGCGGCTTCATCGAGAGTGTTCCCCCACTGTGGTCTGGGATCCTGCAGGCTGCTGGATGGACTGCGGAGCCAGAGGATCGAGCTGCAGGGTTGGTTGGTTGGGATGAGGAAGATCCCCCTGTGGAGGAGGAGGAGGAGGATGAGAAGAGGTAGTCCTTCGGTTGGAGTTTGCGGGTCGCTTCTTAGGAGGCATGGCTGGGAGTAACGTGGGCTGAAAGAGGAAGACGAGATTGCTTGTCGAGTGATTTTCCACAGACGGCGCCAATCTGTTGCCGCTGGATTCTGGTGTGGGGGCAATAGATGAAATTTGTAGGTTCGTGAGGAACTCGAACAGGCGGACCCCTTCTTCTTCCTTGGTGACTAGCTGACTCCTTGGTGCTCCCTTGAACCTGCACAAACGTTCGAGACACCTGGATGGATCCCGGCGATGAATCCTCCGACGCTCAAGTCAATACACAGAAAAAGTGAAGAGAAAGAGCTCAAGTATACAAAGAGTGATCACCTATGATAGTAGGAGGTAAGGGGGGTTTTTATAGTCGCCAAGGGGATCTCTTTCAGGATAAAAGTGAATCCCTACTTCCCGGTGTGGCAGGATAAGGGTGGTTATAACCACCACCTTTAGATCAGGGAGAGCTAGGATTTCCTCCAATCCTGTTGAACTGGCCCCTAACGAGTTGAGACTCGTTCTCAACTGGCTAGATCCATTCATGGGTTAGCGGGTCCAAGAGGAGGGACCTAGTTCCCAATTCGGACCCGTCTGTAGGCAAAATTACCGTCTTGCCCCTGGGACTTTGAGATTCGTATCCACTTTGAATGGCTCCGATTTAACCCCATTTTTAGCCATATCAGAAGTACACAAAGGAAGGAGAGAAAGAGGAAGATGAGGAGAATGTGAAAGAGTTAGGGGTATTATACAAAAGATAATAGGAGAAAGTTATAATAACTACTCCCACTAATGCACCCACTCATCCACTCAAAAATATTCAAAATACATTTTCCCACCTACTTCCAAAAACAGCCCAGCCTCAACTCTCTTCCATGCCAAACACGTGCACGTGCTTGCACTAGCACATACTTCTCAAATTAATTATTAAAAAAAATCATAAATTATATATATACATAATATGTACATAAAAATTAGTTTAATTAAAAATTATAGCTTCTTATGCAAAAATAAAATAGATACACACATTTTATAAAATTCATTTCGGGAAAGGATACACCCAAATACGCGCACCGAAACACGTGCGTTGCACGTAAAATATCAAAAATACAAAATTTGATTGTATCAACGGAAAAATGTTAAAGATAATAAATAAAACAATATAAGAAATATATATTTATTAATTTTTATTTGTTCTACGACGTAATCGTCACGTACATGGAGAACACGTGCATTATACGTACAAAAGTATTTAGATCAAAATGCGAAAAAAATAAATTTTCATTTTATAAAAATGGATTTGAATACATAAAATAAATAATTGAAACACAGAAATATCACACGTAGCAATGGAAAAAATGTAATCGATACGTGTACCAAAACACGTAAAACCCAGAGATTGAAATTTAATATTTTAGTTGACTCAAATAAGATAAAAATATACGAAAAATGCATATAGTCAGAAATCAAAATAGGTAGTGAAACACGTTACAAATATTACCAGTAATGGTATAAAATACACGTGCATAACACACGAGGGTAAAATTGTCATTTTCAATTTTGCGGGGTGTTACAGTTAGGGATATGAGGATTTACGATCACAGATTTAGGGATTTAGGGTTCTAAATCCAGAGTTTGGATAGAGAGCAAGATTCGGATTTGGTCTGAGAGAGAAGATAGAGAGAGAGAGAGATGGCAGTTTAGACAGTGGAGGTGGTCGGATAAAGGGAGAGGGGGAGAGAGAGAGAAAGAGAGAGAGAGAGAGAGGGATTTGAAAGAGATAAAGTAATTAGTAGGTTTATTAGGGGCTATTTATATAGGGCAATTTGGTCATTTCACTCCCACTTTTAGGTTTTTTGTATGAAATATGGATGGGGGGGGTATCACTTTGACCTATAGTTTAGGGGGTTTATCGCTTTCACTCCAAAGAGCATCCGTGTTTTTCGCTATTTACCCAAAAGGTTATGACTTAGTAGTGAACAATATAGGAGAGTACTCGAAAGGGGTCTGTGTTTCCCATAATAGTGATTTCATGTTTACATGTTTTCCATTTACATGATTACATGATTCCCATTTACACGTTTACATGTTTCCCATTTACATGACATGATTCTTAATATTGTTAATGTAAGACCCGAGTACATGATCCTGTAGAATTCACCACTTAAGTTCAAACGTTCACTTGATTGTTATGCACCCAAACCTATGGTATGAGACACAGGATTGCGTGCATTAGATAGGTTAATAAGAGAATTATAGGCCTAAGATTGACACTGAGTATCGACACTGACATTATTGACTATCGACAAATGTTTATCGACACTTGCATTATTGATTATCGGTCATTGTTTATCGACCATCGAATCACTGATTATCTACTATTATTTCATTGACTCACTGCATATCTATTGATTATCCGCTATATTCATTGTTGTACTATCGTACTGTTATTACTCGTGTTGTATCATTTTCAGATATTTACTTGTTACTTCTTGTTCTGTCCATGTTACATCTTGTTATCTTATTATTACTTTGACTAATAGTTTAGGGGGTTTATCGCTTTCACTCTAAAGATCATGCGTGTTTTTCGATATTTACCCTAAAGGGTATGACTTAGTAGTGAACAATATAGGAGAGTACACTTGAAAGGGGGCATGTATTTCCTGTAATATTGATTTCATGTTTACATGATTACATGATTCTCATTTAAACGTTTACATGTTTCCTATTTACATTACATGATTCTTAATATTGTCACTGTAAAACCCGAGTACGTAATCCTGTAGAATTCACCACTTAAGTCCAAACGTTCACTTTATTGTTATGCACACAAACTTATGGTATGAGACATAGGATTGCGTGCATTAGATAGGTTAATAAGAGAATTATAGGCCTGAGATTGACACTGAACATCGACACTGGCATTATTGACTATCGACTATTGTTAATCGACACATGCATTATTGATTATCGGCCATTGTTTATCAACCATCGAATCACTGATTATCGACTATTGTTTTATTGACTCACTGCATATCTATTGATTATGCTCTATATTCATTGTTGTACTATCATACCGTTGTTACTCGTGTTGTATCATTTCCAGATATTTACTTGTTACTTCTTATTTTATCCATGTTACATCTTTTTATCTTATTATTATTTATTATATTTCTTACTACTACTTGTAACTTGCTCTAACGGAACCCACCCCCCCCCCCCCCCCCCCAAAGTCTAGAAGTTGAGTTTGCAGGTACCGAAGAGTGACCAATATAAGGACTTGGCGATCAAATCTTTTAGAGGATGGAGTCAGATTTGGCATGCATTAGTTTATTTGTTTTATGTTTTTCCTCAGTTATTGTTGTTATTATTTCGTACATTGTATATCCGGACATTTTGACCCAAAGTTTATGTTTCCAGATATTGGTTATTTTGTGGATTACTTAATTTTATTCCATGTTCATGTGATTATTTTATTTCATGCGTGGTTGTGATCATGATTATATTGTTGAGTTATAGCTATATAGCTTATTAATGATGTATATCATTCGTTGGGCCTTAGTCTCGTGTCTGTACTTCTTTAAGAAGCGGGGCATGACATGCAACATACAGAACCCTGAGGTAAGCAGGGTGGTGGTTCGGATGCCAGGACCATGTTGAAACAACACAAATTCCCTCGGGATAAAGATGGCATCTCGAATGGCCAACAGATCCTCCCCATCTACGATGTCCCGGCGTAAGGTCGGCTTCAACCATGGACCTTCCCTGTGAAGGGGGCCGATACCTGAACTGGACCATATCCTGAAGATCCTGGTGGTACACCGGAGCAAGTATCAGATCTTGGAAATGAGGATGCCCCATGTCAGTGTCATGTGAATACTTAACGGGCTCTGCCTTTACCACAAAATTAGCCTAAGAAAGGACTAATTCCTCTTCCCCTTATGCCTCCGGTCTTTAGGAGGCACGAGTGATATCTGAATGTCTTTACCCTCTTTGGAAGACGACCCCTCAACCTTCACTACACCTACCTCTTCGGAAGACGACCCCGTCGTTTTCCTCTGAAGACATCACCTCGGTCTCCCTCTCCTCCAACTGCTTGGAGTGGGTGCACTCAGTCTCATTCTCTTCACGGCTATATGTGGAGGTCAAGTCACCAGACCAAACCCTAGACATTATTTGAAAAAATAAACTACCTCGTAAGGAATACAGCGAAGCTAACGACGAAAGATGCCGAAAAATTTGCAGAAAACGTAAAGTTAGAGAGAGAAAGAGCAATGAAAAGAGAGAAGCTCTGAGGGAGAGCACAAAGAGTAAAGAGAAAATTGGAGGGGGAATCTGGATAAATGCCTCGATATCTGCATTGATGACATGACATTATCTCTGCTACCAACGCATCATCCATCCAACGGTAGAAACTAAGAAGCACAGGAAATGCCTCGATATCTGCAACGATGACGTGGAATTTCTCTACCACTCACTCATCATCCATCCAACATCATAAACTAAGAGGCACGGGAAACACTTCGATATCTGCAATGATGACGTAGTGCTATCTCCGCCACCCATGCATCATCCATCCAACGGAATAAACTAAGAGACGCAGAAAATGGCTCAATATTTGCAAAGATGATGTGGCATTATCTTTGCCATCCACTCATTCGTCATCCAACGATAGAAACTAAGAGGTGCGAGAAACGCCTCGATATCTACATCAATGATGGGGTAAGACTCCCACCGTCTGAATATTACTTCACGGAAGAATTTCCCTAAGTGTGGGGACTCGCCCAACCGATCCCTTAACACTGCACTGCCTATCTTCAAAGGTTCGAGTGCTCGATGTGTCGTTTGAGCCCCTCGTAAAAATGTGCCTGTCTTCATATGCTCAGTGCTCGATGTGTCGTTGGACCCCATTGCAAGAATGCACCTATCTTCATAGGCTCTTTCAAGCCCCCCGCAACAATGTGCCCATCTCTCGGTGCTCGACGTGTCGTTCGAGCCCCTCACAAAAATGTGCCTATTTTCATAGGCTCAGTGCTCGACAGGTGTTCTAGCCTCTACCAAGAACATGCCTATCTCCTAGGCATGGTGGCCGATGTGGGTTCGGTGTTCGACGTGTCATTCGAGCCCCTCACAAGAAATGCATCTACCTTCATAGGCTTTGTTCTCAACATGTCGTTCCAGCCCCTTGCAAGAACAGCCTATCTTCTAGGCTGTGTGCTCGACGTGTCGTTCTAGCCCCCCCACTAGAAAACACATATCTCCTATGCTTGGTGCTCGACGTGTCGTTTAAGCCCTTCTCAAGAAATGCACAAAAACATTGAGCTTGACGCTTGACTCGCTCGAACCCTCTACACCTCGCCATGTCAAACCCCCTGGGCCAGCATGGCCGAGCCCCCTCGGTGTAATATCCCGGACGGATATTACCATATATAAATTATTATTTTATTATTATTTTGTTTTAATTTCAAAATTAGAATATTTTGGTGATTTTCACCCGGGTTGCTCCTAGACATTATCTGTATCCAGATATCGGTCAGTATATATCCGTATTGTATCAAATTGATACCGTGATCTTCCGAACTAATAATAAAATTTATTTTATTATTATTTCCAAGATTTAGTTATTTTTATGCGGATTATGCGAAGATTTTCCGGTATACGGACATATATGCGCACATACGAGTAGTATGTCGATTAGTGCATTATACGAATTATGTATTGTGTATTTTGGTCAACACTTATTTTGCTATAACCTAGTAGGGATGGTTAAGGGTTTGATTAGGAGGATTAACCTAGGTTAAGTATACATGAGAAGGTTAAGAAAAAACCCTTCTAGAAACTCCCCCCCCTCACATAACACCTCCCCACACCATACCCTACACCTCACCCCTAATCCCTACATGGTATGGCCGGCCACCCCCCTTGGGGTTATTTTGTGCCAATGTGGTGCACTTACCACCTCCCATTCCCTCCTATAAATACCCCCTCCTTCTCCTCCTTCTCTCATTTTAGAAAACAAAAGAAAGAAAGAAAGAAAGAAAGAAAGGAAAGAAAAAAAGAAAGAGAGAAAGTCTCATACTAACAAGAGAGTTCTTCTTGTAGGTTTAGTGGAGATTTCTAAAAGCTAGGGGAAGGAGAAGTTTTACTAGCTAGTTCTTCCATCAAAGAAAGAAACAAGGTGGGGGTTCTCCATTTGATTGTTTGATTGTTTGTTTGTTTGTTTGGTTGTTTGTTTTGATTGACTTCTTCTTCTTATCTTCTTGTTTTGTTTTTTTTGGTTGATGGGTGTGTTGTGGTTATTGTGAATAATGAATAAAAGAAAGAAAGTGGTAGTAGTACCTACTAAAATACATAAGGATCAAACCTTTATGATTATAGTTGTGGTTTATGTATGTTGTTGGACTAAAAAGGCATATGGCATATGACTTGAACATACAACCGATTGTTGGTTGTAGGACTTGTAGGATTTAGTATACATAAAGCATATGAACATTTTACAACTATTGTGGGTTGTAGGACTTTGATTAAACATTGGACTAATAATAATAAGTGTATGTTTATTGTAATTAAAAAGTCCTTTTGTTAACCACTAGTTGTAGAAAATTAAAAAGATCATTCTTTTTATACTAAACACTAGTTGTCGATTAAAAAGATCTTCTCTTTTTATTAATCACTAGTTGTAGATTAAAAAGATCTTTTCTTTTATTGATCACTAGTTGTAGCTATTAAAAAGATCTTTCTTTTAATCACTAGTTGTAGAAATATTAAAAAAGATCTTTCCTTTTTAATCACTAGTTGTAGAAATAAATAAAAAAGATATTTTCTTTCATACTCACTTGTTGTAAAGTAAAGTAAAATAAAAATGATCATTCTTTTATCACTAGTAATAATAAAGACTAGTAAGTAACTAAGTAGTAGCATATTAATTTAATAAAGTAGTAATAGTATGTTGATTAATAAGGTAGTAGTAGTAGTAGTAAGTTGTATGTTAGAATAAAGTAGTAGTATGTAGTAAGTAATTATAGATGTTTTATGTCCACAAAGTAGTAGTAGTAGTAAGTTGTATGTTGGGTTCTTCATAAGAATGAAGTAGTAGTAGTAGTAGATAATTGTGTGTTATGCTTTGATTAAAATAGGAGTAGTAGTAGTAGTAAAATGTTGTAGGATCACTTCTAAAAATATTTAGAAGCAATATTCATGCTTCAAATGTTGTAGGATCACTTCTAAAAATCCTACCATGCTTAGACTACTTTGTTTATGCTTAAGGAGTTGTAGGATTAATTCTAAAAATCCTACCATACTCAGACTACTTTGTTTATGCTTAAGAAGTTGTAGGATTAATTCTAAAAATCCTACCATGCTTAGACTACCTTGTTTATGCTTAAGAAGTTGTGGGATTAATTCTAAAAATCCTACCATGCTTAGACTACTTTGTTTATGCTTAAGAAGTTGTAGGATTAATTCTAAAAATCCTACCATGCTTAGACTACCTTGTTTATGCTTAAGGAGTTGTAGGATTAATTCTAAAAATCCTACCATGCTTAGACTACCTTGTTTATGCTTAAGAAGTTGTAGGATTAATTCTAAAAATCCTACCATGCTTAGACTACTTTGTTTATGCTTAAGAAGTTGAAGGATAAATTCTAAAATTCCTACCAAGCTTAGATTATTCTATTTATGCTTGGAATGTTGTAGGATTCAATCTAAGAGTTTCCTACCATGTTAGATCAACTTATTTATGCTTAGAATGTTGTAGGATTCAATCTAAGAGTTTCCTACCATGTTTGGATTAATTTTATTATGCTTAGGATGTTGTAGGATCAATGATAAAATTACTTACCGTGTTAGTTTAATTGTAGGTATGTAATATACCATGCTAGTTAATTGTAGGTATGTGATATACCATGCTAAGTCAAATTGTAGGTAAGTGACATACCATGCTAGTTTTATCTATGCCATGCTAGCTTAATTACAAGTAAGTGGCTTACCATGCTAGTTTGATTGTAAGTATGTGATATACCATGTTAGCTTAATTGTAGGTAAGTGATATACCATGCTAGTTTAATTGTAGGTATGTGATATACCATGTTAGTTTAATTATAGATATGCCATGCTAGTTTAACTACAAGTAAGTTGTATGCCATGCTAACTTAATTGTAAGTAAGTTGTATGTCATGCTAGTCTAGATTGTGAGTAAGTTGTATACTATGCTAGGTTATATGAACACTCATGTTTACATGGTACCCATGCTTAGATAAGTGTTGTTCATGCTATGTTAGTGGATGAGCATGATTCATGCTAAGTAAGTAGGTATCGTGCTAATTATTGATCATGTTAAGTTAATGACATCCATACTATGATATTCATGCTTAGAGTAAAGGAACTACCCATGGTTAGTCGTAGTGACTTTATGTTGTGTTCTATACCATGCTAAAGTTCAAATACTTGCTTAGAATTTTGTAGGAGTAGTGTTAGAACTACCTACTATGTCTTGGAATATTGCTTGTTCATACTAGTTGGGTTGTGGTGATTAGTGATGATAAGTAGTAAGCTTTCCAGATCAATTTGTAACCTACGCTTGACTATAGTGGACTTCATGTCTAGGTCATAAGTGATTTTCATGCTTGAGCTCGATGTAAGCATAAGCATTAATCACATTCATACATAGGAGTATCATGGTGGTTGAGTTATATGATTAGATTGTCGTAGGAAGATGCTTGCAATTGTGTGCCATACTTAAGGCTATAGGTCGAAGTAATAAGATCGGGAAGACCACTAGTAATAGTTAGTTGATAAAAGCTGTTATGCCGCCTTCGGTTCTTCCTTAGTAGAATACCAATCATAGACTGTTGGTAGATCCCTCTGTTGCTTCTAATAATAGATGACCAAGTTTGTTAGTAAGCACGTTTAGTTGCTTCTAGGATTGATTACCTGTATAGTTGTTTGAATATGGTTGTGCTCGTACGTGGCTCGACTGGCCCGTATGTAGCTGTGGGTCTCATACGTAGCTTAGTTGGCTCGTATGTAGGTTGTTGTCTCGTACGCGGCCCGACCGGCCCGTGCATAGCTGTTGGTCTCATACGCGGCTTATTCGGCTGGTATGTATGTGGTCATCTCCTTATGAGGCCCGCCTGGCTCGTAGGTAGTTATTGTTTCATACGTAGCTTATTGGCTCGTATGGGGTTGTTACTCGTGTATAGCTTGTTATCTAGTACATAGTTCGTTGTGCTCGTCTAGGGTGATATTACCACCCTAAGGGCTATCGACCATCAAGACATATGATTTCTTACCCTAAGGAACTGCGGAGGAGTCACTCCTTGTGTACCGTCGAATCTTAACCAGGGTAGGTTAATCGAGGACCGGAGTATAGACGAAATCCAAGTCTAGGGTAGCGGCATGCGTGTATATTCGCACGGCCAAAGTCTTGGATCGATGAGCCACGAACCGGATCCTGAGGGATTCTGGTAAGTCTAGGTTGAGCAGCCTAGTAGAGTTATCTTGCGAAGCCTAATTTAAGGCCTAGCATGTTATGTTTATAATGTTATCGTCGCTAGGATCGTCGAGTCAGGGACATCATTAGGATAGTGACTTATGAAGGTCATTTTGCTCAGACCCTTGCCGAAGAGAGAGGAGTTGGTTGTAGGGGGCACCTTACGACCAACTTGTCTCTTGAGGGAGGCCTTAGGTGGTGACATTGGGTTGTACCTTCTCGTCAAAGGGATACGTACGGTGGCGTCTCACAAGTTGGGAGCACGGGTTGCGTATCTCGCTCTGTTAATTCCTGAAATACCGTGGCTGAGATGCCACAGGATGCATGGTGCAGTCCTGCGCTTGCTAGACCCCAGAGGGTGCCACAGGGTAGGCTTCGCACTGCCCTGCATTTGCGAAACCCTATAGTTTGATTTTGGAACGATGCCCGATATACTGGGATAGAGTGAGGTCCGGCTTGCCGGGTAGTAGAGGAAAACGGAGACACCATAAGCAGACTGCATAGGGGGACTTGACCCCTTCTGCAACCTCACAGAGTCATGGAGTATTGTCAGGAACAGGTCGTGTACAATTAGAATGCGTAACGCAGGTTCAAATCCCAATATATGGAGAAACGGCTTGAGATGGGGTCGCATGTAGTATGGGATGCAAGTTGATTCCGGAGACTTGCTGACTTTAGAGTAGGAAGCGTCCTAGTTCTACCTTCCTGTTAAAGGGATACGTACGGTGCTATCTCACAAGTTGAGGACACGGGTTGCGTATCTCGCGCTGTTAATTCCTGAAGTACCGTGGCTGGGGTGCCACAGGATGCATTGTGCAGTCCTGCGCTTGCGAAACCCCAGAGGGTGCCACAGGGTAGTCTTCGCACTACCCTGCGCTTGCGAAACCCTATGGTTTGATTTTGGAACGATGTCCGATATACTGGGATCGAATGAGGTCCGGCTTGCCGGGTAGTAGTGGAAAACTGAGACACCATAAGCAGACTGCATAGGGAGACTTGACCCCTTCTGCAACATCACAGAGTCATGGAGTCTTGTCAGGAACAGGTTGTGTATAATTAAAATTCATAATGCGAGAAACGGTTTGAGATGGGTCACATGCAGTATGGGACGCATGTTGATTTCGGAGACTTGCCGTCATTAGAATAGGAGTATCCTAGTTCTATTTAAATATCGCGTTAGAGTCAAGTCATAGCACTCACGAACACTTAAACTACTCCAACACCATTGCTATATTTTGTATATTATTTGGGAGATTCGCTGCTATATGATCAGCCTTTAAGCGTCAGTGAATACTGACGTCCCCACTTCCATAGGTACTGGATCGCCGAAGTACAAAGGCAAGATTCAGGAGGACTCAAGGCAAGGAAAGCAAGGAGTCAGTGTTATGTTTAGTTCCGCTGCAGTATATGTATTGATTATCTATTAGTTGAGAAGTACTCAAGTGAGAGTTACCAAGTGTTGTTCTTCATTCCTTGTACTCTGATGTAAATTGTTGAAGGTTGTAATACTTGGGTTTGTAAAGGCATTATTATAACTCTATTGTAATGTATTGCAATTGTATAATGTTCAGACTTGTAATACATTGGGTATTGAATAAAAAGTTTTAAATTCTCCTATTTTTTCTGTGTATTGTGACTAATTGAAGAAAAGATCTTGGCTCGTGTCACGGTTTCCCAGTATCGGAAATCGGGGCGCTACAGAGTAGTATCAGAGCTAACTTCAATTTACAGTCCAACACAGCAGGAAAATTAAACTTGGATGCCTTTAGGAATCGGGTCTTAGTTAGTTATAGGCAATTGTAATTCATATTGTTGTTCCTTTCAACTTATGTTTTATGATTCTCCTATATCTGGACTAATTCCAGTATGTATATTTTAGGATGGTATTCGAAGATTTCCTAACCGAGGGTGTATTGGTAGAGTAGAATGAGCAAATTACCGGAGGAAATCCTAGAAATCGGAAGTGATGTCCATACGTCATGTCCTATTCTAAGGAGGGAGTAGACACCGAATTGCAAATATCGGGTTCTTTGGAGAACCAGTTCGTGGATGAGCCACTTGGGAGCCGGAAAGCAACATAAGCTTTCTTTCCCCGAGTTATTAGGGTATGGATGTTTTGCCTGTTTTCCTAACTTAACGTAGTTCTGAGGACAAAACTATTCTAAGGAGGGAGTATTGTAATATCCCGGACGGATATTACCGTATATAAATTATTATTTTATTATTATTTTGTTTTAATTCCAAAATTAGAATATTTTGGTGATTTTCACCCGGGTTGCTCCTAGACATTATCTGTATCCAGATATCGGTCAGTATATATCTGTATTGTATCAAATTGATACCGTGATCTTCCGAACTAATAATAAAATTTATTTTATTATTATTTCCAAGATTTAATTATTTTATGCGGATTATGCGAAGATTTTCCGGTATACGGACATATATGTGCACATACGAGTAGTATGTCGATTAGTGCATTATACGAATTATGTATTGTGTATTTTGGTCAACACTTATTTTGCTATAACCTAGTAGGGATGGTTAAGGGTTTGATTAGGAGGATTAACTTAGGTTAAGTATACATGAGAAGGTTAAGAAAAAACCCTTCTAGAAACTCCCCTCCCTCACATAACACCTCCCCACACCATACCCTACACCTCACCCCTAATCCCTACATGGTATGGCCGGCCACCCCCCTTGGGGTTATTTTGTACCAATGTGGTGCACTTACCACCTCCCATTTCCTCCTATAAATACCCCCTCCTTCTCCTCCTTCTCTCATTTTAGAAAACAAAAGAAAGAAAGAAAGAAAGAAAGAAAGAAAGGAAAGAAAAAAAGAAAGAGAGAAAGTCTCATACTAACAAGAGAGTTCTTCTTGTAGGTTTAGTGGAGATTTCTAAAAGCTAGGGGAAGGAGAAGTTTTACTAGCTAGTTCTTCCATCAAAGAAAGAAACAAGGTGGGGGTTCTCCATTTGATTGTTTGATTGTTTGTTTGTTTGTTTGGTTGTTTGTTTTGATTGACTTCTTCTTCTTATCTTCTTGTTTTGTTTTTTTTGGTTGATGGGTGTGTTGTGGTTATTGTGAATAATGAATAAAAGAAAGAAAGTGGTAGTAGTACCTACTAAAATACATAAGGATCAAACCTTTATGATTATAGTTGTGGTTTATGTATGTTGTTGGACTAAAAAGGCATATGGCATATGACTTGAACATACAACCGATTGTTGGTTGTAGGACTTGTAGGATTTAGTATACATAAAGCATATGAACATTTTACAACCATTGTGGGTTGTAGGACTTTGATTAAACATTGGACTAATAATAATAAGTGTATGTTTATTGTAATAAAAAAGTCCTTTTGTTAACCACTAGTTGTAGAAAATTAAAAAGATCTTTCTTTTTTTACTAAACACTAGTTGTCGATTAAAAAGATCTTCTCTTTTTATTAATCACTAGTTGTAGATTAAAAAGATCTTTTCTTTTATTGATCACTAGTTGTAGCTATTAAAAAGATCTTTCTTTTAATCACTAGTTGTAGAAATATTAAAAAAGATCTTTCCTTTTTAATCACTAGTTGTAGAAATAAATAAAAAAGATATTTTCTTTCATACTCACTAGTTGTAAAGTAAAGTAAAATAAAAATGATCTTTCTTTTATCACTAGTAATAATAAAGACTAGTAAGTAACTAAGTAGTAGCATGTTAATTTAATAAAGTAGTAATAGTATGTTGATTAATAAGGTAGTAGTAGTAGTAGTAAGTTGTATGTTAGAATAAAGTAGTAGTATGTAGTAAGTAATTATAGATGTTTTATGTCCACAAAGTAGTAGTAGTAGTAAGTTGTATGTTGGGTTCTTGATAAGAATGAAGTAGTAGTAGTAGTAGATAATTGTGTGTTATGCTTTGATTAAAATAGGAGTAGTAGTAGTAGTAAAATGTTGTAGGATCACTTCTAAAAATATTTAGAAGCAATATTCATGCTTCAAATGTTGTAGGATCACTTCTAAAAATCCTACCATGCTTAGACTACTTTGTTTATGCTTAAGAAGTTGTAGGATTAATTCTAAAAATCCTACCATGCTTAGACTACTTTGTTTATGCTTAAGGAGTTGTAGGATTAATTCTAAAAATCCTACCATGACTACTTTGTTTATGCTTAAGAAGTTGTGGGATTAATTCTAAAAATCCTACCATGCTTAGGCTACTTTGTTTATGCTTAAGAAGTTGTAGGATTAATTCTAAAAATCTTACCATGCTTAGACTACCTTGTTTATGCTTAAGGAGTTGTAGGATTAATTCTAAAAATCCTACCATGCTTAGACTACTTTGTTTATGCTTAAGAAGTTGTAGGATTAATTCTAAAAATCCTACCATGCTTAGACTACTTTGTTTATGCTTAAGAAGTTGTAGGATAAATTCTAAAATTCCTACCAAGCTTAGATTATTCAATTTATGCTTGGAATGTTGTAGGATTCAATCTAAGAGTTTCCTACCATGTTAGATCAACTTATTTATGCTTAGAATGTTGTAGGATTCAATCTAAGAGTTTCCTACCATGTTTGGATTAATTTTATTATGCTTAGGATGTTGTAGGATCAATGATAAAATTACTTACCGTGTTAGTTTAATTGTAGGTATGTAATATACCATGCTAGTTAATTGTAGGTATGTGATATACCATGCTAAGTCAAATTGTAGGTAAGTGACATACCATGCTAGTTTTATCTATGCCATGCTAGCTTAATTACAAGTAAGTGGCTTACCATGCTAGTTTGATTGTAAGTATGTGATATACCATGTTAGCTTAATTGTAGGTAAGTGATATACCATGCTAGTTTAATTATAGGTATGTGATATACCATGTTAGTTTAATTATAGATATGCCATGCTAGTTTAACTACAAGTAAGTTGTATGCCATGCTAACTTAATTGTAAGTAAGTTGTATGTCATGCTAGTTTAGATTGTGAGTAAGTTGTATACTATGCTAGGTTATATGAACACTCATGTATACATGGTACCCATGCTTAGATAAGTGTTGTTCATGCTACGTTAGTGGATGAGCATGATTCATGCTAAGTAAGTAGGTATCGTGCTAATTATTGATCATGTTAAGTTAATGACATCCATACTATGATATTCATGCTTAGAGTAAAGGAACTACCCATGGCTAGTCGTAGTGACTTTATGTTGTGTTCTATACCATGCTAAAGTTCAAATACTTGCTTAGAATGTTGTAGGAGTAGTGTTAGAACTACCTACTATGTCTTGGAATGTTGCTTGTTCATACCATTTGGGTTGTGGTGATTAGTCATGATAAGTCGTAAGCTTTCGTGATCAATTTGTAACCTACGCTTGACTATAGTGGACTTCATGTCTAAGTCGTAAGTGATTTTCATGCTTGAGCTCGATGTAAGCATAAGCATTAATCACATTCATACATAGGAGTATCATGGTGGTTGAGTTATATGATTAGATTGTCGTAGGAAGATGCTTGCAATTATGTGCCGTACTTAAGGCTATAGGTCGAAGTAATAAGATCGGGAAGACCACTAGTAATAGTTAGTTGATAAAGGCTGTTATGCCGCCTTCGGTTCTTCCTTAGTAGAATACCGATCATAGACTGTTGGTAGATCCCTGATATGGCTAAAAATGGGGTTTAATCGGAACCGTCTAAATCAGGCGCGAATCTTGGGACCTGAGGGTGAAACAGTAATTTCACCCACAAAAGGACCAAAACGGATATTGGATCTGCCCTCCTAGGGCCCAATAATCCGCGAATGGATCCACCACCAAGAGGGTGCGGGTCTCAACCCGCTGCGCACCCAATCCATCAAGATAGAGTCAGGGTCCCTGATTAAACACGATCAACGGCCCTGATGGACATCTACCTTTTCACTGGGATTTGGGGATTAAATTCCTTATCTGATTACGGGGAATATACCTTATCAGATTACATTCCTAATCTGTTTACAAGGAGATTATTCCATATCAGATCACGGGGATTACATTCCTAATCTGTTCCCTGAGACGCCTATAAATACCCCCCATCCATCTCCATTAAGAGGTAATCAACTCTTCACCAGTTTTTGTGCTCATTCATAGTCTTCTTAGATTACTGACTTGAGCGTCGGAGGGTGCGTCGCCGGGAACAACCCCGGTGTCTCGCACTTTTTGCAGGTGCACGGCGGGAACGACGAACGGGGCCCGACGGAACAGGTACCAGGTCTTTCTATTCAGTTTCCCCAAGAACCCACAAGTTCTATCTGTTTGCCCCCACACCAAATTTAGCGGCAACAGATTGGCGCCGTCTGTGGGAACCATACGAATAGCAGCCCCTCCTCTTCCCGTTGGTCAGATCTTCTCCAGCCATACCTCCTAGGAAAGTAAGATCCAGAGGGTCCAACCGTGGACCCAACCCCGCCGATCAGCAAGAGGTAGTCCCCGTCCAACCCGCTCCGCAGCAGGGACAACCCCCGCTTCAAGTAGAGGACCCTCTTCAACAAGATCAGCCTCTCCCTCAGAATCAACAACCCCCCAAGGGTCCTTAGAATGCCGGTGCGGGGGGCTCCCGCATGAAGCAACCTCTCCATCAAGACCACGTCCCCGTACACAACGCCTCTACGGATTCCATGGCCTCCCACAATCCTCAAAATCGGCAGAAGGAAGAGGACCTGCGCTACCGTCTGGGCGAGAAGCGGGCCCGAGAGGGAGCCTCCCGCCAACAACGTCCGGGTGAGCGGTCCTAAATGGCTCTCTTCCAGAGCCGAGGTCTTCCCTCCGCTCGCCGCCGAAGCGGACCTCTTCTCAACGAGTTCGGAGCTCAAAACTCTCTCCAAGAGTTGCTCCTCAAACTCACCTCACAAATGGCTCTCTTCCAGAGCCGAGCTCTCCACTCCGCTCCCCTGCAAAGCGGACCTCTTCTCAACAAGTCCGGAGCACACAACTCTCTCCTAGAGTTGCTCCCAAACCCTTCTCCCAAATGACTCTCTTCCAGAGCCAAGCTCTTTGCTCCGCTCACCTCCAAGGCGGACCTCTTCTGAACGAGTTCGGAGCTCACTACTCTCTTCTAGAGTTGCTCCTCAAACTTGTCTCACAAATGGCTCTCTTCCAGAGCCGAGCTCTTCGCTCCGCCCACCTCCAAGGCGGACCTCTTCTCAACGAGTTCGGAGCTCACAACTCTCTCCAAAAGCTCCTCCTCACACTCGTCCCGCAAACAGCTCTTTCCCAGAGCCGAGCTCTTCGGTCCGCTCGCCTCCGAAGCGGACCTCTTCTCAGACAGTTCTGAGCTCACAACTCTCTCCTAGAGTCGCTCCTCGAACTCATCTCCCAAATGGCTCTCTCCCAGAGCCGAGCTCTTCGCTCCGCTCACCTCCGAAGCGGACCTCTTCTCAGACAGTTCGGAGCCCACAACTCTCCCCTAGAGTTGCTCCTCAAACGGCTCTCTTCCAGAGCCGAGCTCTTCACTCTGCTCACCTCGAAGCGGACCTCTTCTCAGACAGTTCTGAGCTCACAACTCTCTCCTAGAGTTGCTCCCCAAACTCTTCTCCCAAATGGCTCTCTTCCAGAGCCGAACTCTTTGCTCCGTCCACCTCCAAGGCGGACCTCTTCTCAACGAGTTCGGAGCTCACCACTCTCACCAAGAGCTCCTCCTCATACTCGTCCCGCAAACAGCTCTTTCCCAGAGCCGAGCTCTTCGGTCCGCTCGCCTCCGAAGCGGACCTCTTCTCAGACAGTTCTGAGCTCACAACTCTCTCCTAGAGTTGCTCCTCGAACTCATCTCCCAAATGGCTCTCTCCCAGAGCTGAGCTCTTCGCTCCGCTCGCCTCCGAAGCGGACCTCTTCTCAGACAGTTCGGAGCCCACAACTCTCCCCTAGAGTTGCTCCTCAAACGGCTCTCTTCCAGAGCCGAGCTCTTCACTCTGCTCACCTCGGAGCGGACCTCTTATCAACAGGTTTGGAGCGCACAACTCTCTCCTAGAGTTGCTCCCCAAACTCTTCTCCCAAATGGCTCTCTTCCAGAGCCGAGCTCTTCACTTCCGCTCATCTCCAAAGCGGACCTCTTCTCATCGAATTCGGAGCTCACAACTCTCTCCTAGAGATGCTCCTCACACTCGTCTTCCAAATGGCTCTCTCCTAGAGCCGAGCTTTCACTTCCGCTCATCTCCAAAGCGGACCTCTTCTCATCGAATTCGGAGCTCACAACTCTCTCCTAGAGATGCTCCTCAAACTCATCTCCCAAATGGCTCTCTCCTAGAGCCGAGCTCTTCGCTCCGCTCGCCTCCGAAGCGGACCTCTTCTCAGACAGTTCGGAGCCCACAACTCTCCCCTAGAGTTGCTCCTCAAACGGCTCTCTTCCAGAGCCGAGCTCTCCACTCTGCTCACCTCGGAGCGGACCTCTTATCAACAGGTTTGGAGCGCACAACTCTCTCCTAGAGTTGCTCCCCAAACTCTTCTCCCAAATGGCTCTCTTCCAGAGCCGAGCTCTCCACTCCGCTCCCTTCCAAAGCGGACCTCTTCTCAACGAGTTCAGAGCTCACAACTCTCTCCAAAAGCTCCTCCTCACACCGTCCCGCAAACAGCTCTTTCCCAGAGCCGAGCTCTTCGGTCCGCTCGCCTCCGAAGCGGACCTCTTCTCAGACAGTTCTGAGCTCACAACTCTCTCCTAGAGATGCTCCTCAAACTTGTCTTCCAAATGGCTCTCTTCCAGAGCCGAGCTCTTCCCTCCGCTCGCCGCCGAAGCGGACCCCTTATCAACGAGTTCGGAGCTCAAAACTCTCACCAAGAGTTGCTCCTCAAACTCATCTCACAAATGGCTCTCTTCCAGAGCCGAGCTCTCCACTCCGCTCCCCTCCAAAGCGGACCTCTTCTCAACGAGTTCGGAGCACACAACTCTCTCCAAAAGCTCCTCCTCACACTCGTCCCGCAAACAGCTCTTTCCCAGAGCCGAGCTCTTCGGTCCGCTCGCCTCCGAAGCGGACCTCTTCTCAGACAGTTCTGAGCTCACAACTCTCTCCTAGAGTTGCTCCCCAAACTCTTCTCCCAAATGGCTCTCTTCCAGAGCCGAACTCTTTGCTCCGTCCACCTCCAAGGCGGACCTCTTCTCAACGAGTTCGGAGCTCACCACTCTCACCAAGAGCTCCTCCTCGCACTCGTCTCACAAACGGCTCTCTTCCAGAGCCGAGCTCTTCACTTTGGTCACCTCCGAAGCGGACCTCTTCTCAACGAGTTCGGAGCTCACAACTCTCTCCTAGAGTTGCTCCCCAAACTCTTCTCCCAAACGGCTCTCTTCCAGAGCAGAACTCTTTGCTCCGCCCACCTCCAAGGCGGACCTCTTCTGAACGAGTTCGGAGCTCACAACTCTCTTCTGGAGTTGCTCCCCAAACTTGTCTCACGAATGGCTCTCTTCCAGAGCCGAGCTCTTTGCCCCGCTCACCTCCAAGGCGGACCTCTTCTCAACGAGTTCGGAGTCCGGCTTCTTCTACATGGCTGCTCCCACAACTTGCTAAGCACTTCACAATGGTTCGGAGTCCAGCACTCGGCTCGACTCTTCTTCCTCGGCTTGCCCACAGACGAGCCGGAAGTAGATCGCCGTTCGAAATTGCTCCTGCAGCCGTTGAATGGTACGGAGTCCAACACTTGGTTCGAACCTACTCCGCAAGCTCACTCCTAAGCGAGCTAGGGGTAGTTCGCCATTCGAAATTGCTCCTACACCCCTTAAACTGACAATGGTTCCGGAGTCCAACACTTGGCTCGATTCTACTTCGCGAACTCGCTCCTAAGCGAGCTAGAAGTAGCTCGCCATTCGAAAATGCTCCCACAGCCGTTGAATGGTACGGAGTCCAACACTTGGTTCGAACCTACTCCGCAAGCTCGCTCCTAAGCGAGCTAGGGGTAGTTCGCCATTCGAAATTGCTCCTACACCCCTTAAACTGACAATGGTTCCGGAGTCCAACACTTGGCTCGATTCTACTTCGCGAACTCGCTCCTAAGCGAGCTAGAAGTAGCTCGCCATTCGAAAATGCTCCCACAGCCGTTGAATGGTACGGAGTCCAACACTTGGTTCGACCCTACTCCGCAAGCTCGCTCCTAAGCGAGCTAGGGGTAGTTCGCCATTCGAAATTGCTCCTACACCCCTTAAACTGACAATGGTTCCGGAGTCCAACACTTGGCTCGATTCTACTTCGCGAACTCGCTCCTGAGCGAGCTAGAAGTAGCTCGCCATTCGAAAATGCTCCCACAGCCGTTGAATGGTACGGAGTCCAACACTTGGTTCGACCCTACTCCGCAAGCTTGCTCCTAAGCGAGCTAGGGGTAGTTCGCCATTCGAAATTGCTCCTACACCCCTTAAACCGACAATGGTTCCGGAGTCAGGGATAGCTCACCGTCCTAAAAAACGCTCCGACGACATTAACCCAATCAAGCAAGTGCACAACTTGGCTCAACGTTACTTCGCGATTTCACTCGTGATCGACCTAAAAGAAGCTCGCCATTCGGAGTTCGACAGTTCAGAAGTTACCCCATGACAGACAACATTCACAGCAATAAAACACGCAAGTTCGGCAATAACGCATTTATTGATGAAACAGATGTGATACAAAGGCAAACACAAACAGGAGCACGACTCAACAAAGGGAATTTACAATACCGGCTCGTCACACTTAACGAAAAGCAAAAAAAAAAAAAGAGCAAAGAACTTGCGGAACCGACCACTTCAGCGCTTCTTCGGAGCTGGAGCATTCCGCTTCAAGGACACTCGAGAGTGACGACGCTTGTCCCCGGAGCGCGACCCCAAGCCGGCAAACTGGGACGTATCCTCGGCACCGCTCCTGGCAGCTACGCCGACAGACGCCCCGCTCGAGGAGATTGCCACCGAGCTCTGCGCGTCCCCCGGGCTTGGTTGGCCGATCCGCTGACGGGTCGCCATCTCATAGAAAGTAATGCCCCGCTCACTCTCAGCGCGAGTGCATGACGTGCTTCGAACGTTGATCGGCCCTGAATGTGGCTTCAGACGAGCCACTTCCGCCTCCAACTCTGAGATCCTGTCCCGCAACGAGTCGTCTTTAACGTCGACTTCGAAACGTGGGGGTATCGCGGAGTCCGGCACTCCAGATCGACTAGCGACGAGGCGCCGAAGATGGGTGACTTCGATGCTTTTATCCACCGTCGCCCTCTTGAGCGCTTCGACTTCAGCAGTCAACTCGACTCGTTCAGTCGTCAACTTGGCCACCTCGGCCGTCAGCCCCTCGCCCTCACTCCGGAGCTTCGCCTCTACGGACTGCAGATGCTGTATCTCGGAAAGCAACTCGTCCTTCTCCGCTGTTATTTTGGACAAATTATGACGAATGCACTGAACACGAATCTCATTACTGAAATCAGTGGGCAAGTGTTCACCTTCGGGTATGAGCTCGGCGATTCGGCTTTCCAAACGACGAATCTCGATATCACGCCGGCCGAGGACGAGCTGGAGATGCTTCCTCTCGCTCTCGGCTCGGCGCAATCCGAGCTCTACCTCATAAAGCTTCTCCCTACACCTAGCCAGACACAGCCTCGTCGCCCCTAGGCCAGCCTCGGCTCTAACCTCTTCGTCCGGCCGGGAAAGCTCGACGTCTTGGGGGATCACCATAAGCTGCAAAGAAATCGGAGCAATTAGCAAGAACGTTGAGCGTGGCCGAAGCACCGCACTTGGAAAAATTTTCATCTCTAAAAACAAAGTTTGACGGTTCGGCAAAAGAGGGGGCATAAAACAGAAATTTCCGAGCACCAACACTTGCAAAAATTTTGATTTCATTCACGTCAAAAGAAGCGGTGGCCAGTCCGCTATTAGGCATTACAAAGTTCGAAAGAAAGAAAAAAAAAAGAAGAGAAAAAGGGCAGAAACAGCCAAAAACAATAAAACGAGAGGCGGATTCAGTGCTCGACCTCTTTCCCCGGGCGACGAGGCGGAGTAGGGGTCGACTTCGCCGAAGGAGACGCCGCCGCCAGCGGAGTGGCCGTGGCGCTCGGGACCTCGCCAGTAATCCCGGCATCGGCATCAGCGCCGTCCTCCTCCTCCTCCTCCTCTTCCCCTTCGGACTCGGGGTCGAAGCCCTCGACGTGTCCGGGGAAGAGTCGCCATCCCGAGACGTCCACCCCGGGGTACGCCTCTCGCACCCGGTCGAGGGCAGTGGCGAAGGCCTTCGCCATGTTCTGCGCGAGGTACCCCTGGGCCTTCTTCAAGGTGGCGTCCTCCACCTCCTTCACGGCCGCCGCTCGCTTCGCCTCGGCCTCGACCAACTGGTTGGCCGACCCCTCCTTCTCCCGACGCAGCTCGTCCTCCAGCCTCTTCACTTCGGCCTCGAGGTGCTGGATCCTCGCAGACCGACCTTCATGCTCGACTCGGAGCTTGTCGAGCTGGTTCGACATCCGAGCCTTCTCGTTCCGAGCCTGGTCGGACTCTTGCTTCAGCTCCTTCTCGAGGGCGGTCAGCCTTTCGGTGAGGTGACCGAAGTGGACGACGATCTGCAAAGGAAAGAGGAAGAACTCAGAGAGTTAGAAAAATTTTGTGATTCAAGATGAAACGAATGAAGGGAACTCGGAACTTACCGATACCGCCGAACGAGCGATCTCGATCACGTCGTCGCCTTGCCTCCCCGCGTCCATGGCGGCGCGGTCCTTCGGGGTGGCGAGATGCTTGACGGCCTGCATACTCGCCAACGAGTTCCCGAGGAACCCATCGTGCCTCCGGACCTGCCAGTCCGGAATGTGGATCCGCTTGTGCTCCTCCGTCAGGAGCTCCTCGCCTGCTACGGTTAGCGGCGGGGTCGGCATGGCGAGCGCGGCGGCAATGGGGAAATCCCCCACAGGAGCAGTAGCCGAAGGCCCCGCCACGGTGACGACCGGGTCGTCAGCAACCTCCACCACCTGGTCGGGGGCCGCAATCCTCGGCACCTTCGGGGTCGAGGGCAGCTTCGACGCAACCCTCTTGCGCTTCCTCGGCGCCTTACTGGCGAGCCCCGCCCTGAGCGCCAACACCGCCTCCTAGTCCATAGATTCTGCATCAAAAGCAAAAAATGATTAGCACAAAAGAAGAACAAGGCAGCAAGTACGGAAAAAAGAACTTGGCGAAAAGCCGCGTACTAGGATCTACGCGGCCGAGCCCTCCCCTGTAAAGAACGTCTTCCGTCAAATCCTTCCAGTCGTACTTCGGCCGGTCGAGAAGGGTCCGCACCGCCCCTTCTTCTTCTACTGAGAGTCTCGGCAGCGCCGTCGCCCTCTTGGTCACCCCTTCTGCCCAATTGGTGGGGATCGGCCAGGCCTCTCGACTCCGCACGACGACCCACTTCTCTCGCCAGTGCTTGATAGAGTCTGGGCAAACCACGAGCCTGCCGCCGTGCCTCGGAGTCAGATAATACCGGTACTCCGACTTGTTCCCTTGGTGGAGCCGGTATATCGTCCGAAGCACGTTCAGCTGCGGTTCGATCCCCGCGGCTTGGCAATGGAGAACGAAGCCATTAATCACTCGCCACGCGTTCGGCATGAGCTGAATAGGGCAGACCCCGTACCAGCTCACCACGGTAATTGCGAACGCGTGGAGAGGTAGCCGGGCACCGGCGATAAAGGCATCAACCGGCCAGCAACACATGGTCACTGGCAGCGGCGAATTGGCCCTAACCCCGGGGCCCGGCAGCATGATTTCGTACTCCTCCGGGATGAAAAAAGCATCCCGGATCGCCACCAACTCCTCCTCGCGCAGGATCGACGCCGCATCGTCCGCCTCCGTCGTCTCCCTCGCTTCATTCTCCTCAAAGGTCCTCTCCCTCCCATGGACGATCCGCTCGGCCTGGTCCTTCGGGAGCTCCCTGACCCTATGCAGACCCGTCAACGGACCCGGTAGCTGTCCGAACTCCCCCATCCTCTTCGGGTCCACGACGATGGAATCCTTCCCGAACACCTTCCCCTTAGGTGGATTCGGAGACGAGGCCTCGACGCCTTCAAGGGAGGGCTCGGACCAAGAGACTTCATCTGAGACAGAAGCTACAGACATAACTTATAAATTACCTTGAAAGGAAAGAGCTGCCGAAAAACCTCGCCTGAGTCAAACACCGGTCACCGGAAAAATTCGCCTGAAACACTAGAGAACGCCTGAGCAAATGAGAGGAGAAGTGAGAAATGAGAGGGGGGGTAAGGATTTATAGAAGGGGGGCACTCCCCACGAGGCTAATGGGCTTGTACGACCGGCCCATCTAAACCAAGCGGCGGAGCGATCCCAATCGTCACCTCGTTAACCGCAGCGAATCATGAGATGCATTTAATGCTATCCCATCTGATGGAACCCCAGAGGTCACAGCATTTAATGGGCGTCCCATCTGTCAGGGTTGTCAGAATTGTCAGACGTTCAAATGGCGCACAGAAAAGACAAACTCACATAAACGACAAGTCTGGGCGCTCGGCACCCACTGCCGAGCATTCGTGACACCGACCCTGTCATAGGGAAAAAAGTCACGCTCGGCACCCACTGCCGAGCATTCGTGACATCGACCCTGTCATAGGGAAAAAAGTCACGCTCGGCACCTACTGCCGAGCATTCGTGACACCGACCCTGTTATAGGGAAAAAGTCACGCTCGGCACCTACTGCCGAGCATTCGTGACACCGACCCTGTTATAGGGAAAAAAGTCACGCTCGGCACCCACTGCCGAGCATTCGTGACACCGACCCTGTTATAGGGAAAAAGTCACGCTCGGCACCCACTGCCGAGCATTCGTGACACCGACCCTGTCATAGGGAAAAAAGTCACGCTCGGCACCCACTGCCGAGCATTCGTGACACCGACCCTGTTATAGGGAAAAAAGTCACGCTCGGCACCCACTGCCGAGCATTCGTGACACCGACCCTGTTATAGGGAAAAAAGTCACGCTCGGCACCCACTGCCGAGCATTCGTGACACCGACCCTGTTATAGGAAAAAAAGTCACGCTCGGCACCCACTGCCGAGCATTCGTGACACCGACCCTGTTATAGGGGAAAAAGTCACGTTCGGCACCCATTGCCGAGCATTCGTGACACCGACCCTGTTATAGGGGAAAAAGTCACGTTCGGCACCCATTGCCGAGCATTCGTGACACCGACCCTGTTATAGGGGAAAAAGTCACGCTCGGCACCCACTGCCGAGCATTCGTGACACCGACCCTGTTATAGGGAAAAAGTCACGCTCGGCACCCACTGCCGAGCATTCGTGACACCGACCCTGTTATAGGGAAAAAGTTACGTTCGGCACCGCTGCCGAGCGTTCGTGGCACCGACCCTCTTATAAGGAAAAAACAGGTTCGGCACCACCGCCGAGCGTTCGTGGCACCGACCCTGTTATAGGGAAAAAACAGGTTCGGCACCGCTGCCGAGCGTTCGTGGCACCAACCCTCTTATAGGGAAAAAAACAGGTTCAGCACCACTGCCGAGCGTTCGTGGCACCGACCCTGTTATAGGGGAAAAAAACAGGTTCGGCGGATCGCCGAACTCACTCCTGACGCTCGCAGCCCTGCCGAACCCACTTCCCTCTCTGGAAAAGCTCGCCGAACCGCATATGGACCTCGGCCCCTTCGCCAGCGAACTCTAGGGGGGTCTAAAGCGTGATCCAAGTATACAAGACCCCCGAACGACGAATTGGTACTCCGCGAAAGTAAAAAAGACGCCCCCGCAGTAACGCCACATGACCATCAGAGTTCAGGAGCGACTCAGAGTTCAATCCGCTTGAAAAATCACCAAACTACCTCCTTCAAGATTCAAAACCTTCCGTTTGGGCCCCGATACAACTCTACCAGCCATTAAAAACAGCTAAACTACTCCTCAAAGGCTGATCAAGCTCAGCCTTTAGGAGTGGGGGGCTCGTGATATGGCTAAAAATGGGGTTTAATCGGAACCGTCTAAATCAGGCGCGAATCTTGGGACCTGAGGGTGAAACAGTAATTTCACCCACAAAAGGACCAAAACGGATATTGGATCTGCCCTCCTAGGGCCCAATAATCCGCGAATGGATCCACCACCAAGAGGGTGCGGGTCTCAACCCGCTGCGCACCCAATCCATCAAGATAGAGTCAGGGTCCCTGATTAAACACGATCAACGGCCCTGATGGACATCTACCTTTTCACTGGGATTTGGGGATTAAATTCCTTATCTGATTACGGGGAATATACCTTATCAGATTACATTCCTAATCTGTTTACAAGGAGATTATTCCATATCAGATCACGGGGATTACATTCCTAATCTGTTCCCTGAGACGCCTATAAATACCCCCCATCCATCTCCATTAAGAGGTAATCAACTCTTCACCAGTTTTTGTGCTCATTCATAGTCTTCTTAGATTACTGACTTGAGCGTCGGAGGGTGCGTCGCCGGGAACAACCCCGGTGTCTCGCACTTTTTGCAGGTGCACGGCGGGAACGACGAACGGGGCCCGACGGAACAGGTACCAGGTCTTTCTATTCAGTTTCCCCAAGAACCCACAAGTTCTATCTGTTTGTCCCCACACCAAATTTAGCGGCAACAATCCCTCTGTTGCTTCTAATAATAGATGACCAAGTTTGTTAGTAAGCACGTTTGGTTGCTTCTAGGATTGATTACCTGTATGGTTGTTTGCATATGGTTGTGCTCGTACGTGGCTCGACTGGCCCGTATGTAGCTGTGGGTCTCATACGTAGCTTAGTTGGCTCGTATGTAGGTTGTTGTCTCATACGCGGTCCGACCGGCCCATGCATAGCTGTTGGTCTCATACGCGGCTTATTCGGCTAGTATGTACGTGGTTATCTCTTACGAGGCCCGCCTGGCTCGTAGGTAGTTATTGTTTCATACGTAGCTTATTGGCTCGTATGGGGTTGTTATTCGTGTATAGCTTGTTAGCTAGTACACAGTTCGGTGTGCTTGTCTAGGGTGATATTACCACCCTAAGGGTTATCGACCATCAAGACATATGAATTAATTCACAAAGTAAAAGTGTGCAGCAGTTTTGTAAATCTGCGTCTACCGACACAGTTGCAGTAAAACTGCAATAACTCCTAGACGGTAACTCCGAATTCGAAACTTTCGGAGGCTATCAACATCTAGACGTCCAGATCTACATTTTCTATTCAAGGCTCGGGTCCAGATTCTAATGCTAAATGGGTCGAAACAGCAATAGAAGATTCAGGACAGCAACATGTGGGAATAACTTACTAGTATAGAATACATGAAAATTTGTCATTAGGCGTCTAAGTTATTGTGTGATATAAATACAGGATAGTGGTGGTCAAAAAAGCAAGTAATAATTGTTTTTCAAGACCAATGGTTGCAAGATCATCAAATACAAAATATAACATGTGTCTACAAATCTAGGGCTCCTTAATTTCATGTGTCCACGTATTTAAGGGATAAAATGAGTCCAAGTAGTTATAGTTTAATACAATGAAATTATTGTGACTCTTAGAATTATGAAATTTCGGAGGTTTAATATTGATCAACAACGATAGTCAAGAAGGAGTCACAATTTCTAACTATTTGTAGTATTTTCAAGGGATGCTTGTACTGAACAAAAATATGTACAAGAAGAATACTTGCCTTATTGTCGGTGAATCCGAACACGAACCAATATGGGATGAGAATCCCGAGAGGCGAGGCACGAACACGGATAATGCACGCACGTGCAAACTATGTGCGAAAATACTCACATAGCAAAACCAAGGCACACAGCAGCATTTGATCCTCCAATGGATCACTAACAGCAAAACACAGATCAATCTGATGGATGGGATCGGATCTTGACGAGATCTAACCGTCCAGATCAAATCCCCCCTCACTGCTTCTTCTTCCTTCCTTACTCCTCTTCCAGATCGATAGTGAGAGAGAGAGAGAGGGTAGCGCCGGCGGTGGGGCTGACGGACTGGCGACGGCACGCAGCGGCCAAGGGAGTACAGCGGACGGGAAGCGGCACATCGGCGGTGGACGGCAAGGGGAGTTGCGGAACAGGGATGGCGACTGCAACTTGCGGCATCGCAAAGAGCGTGACGAGAGGGGGGTTGCGGTGTTGCCCACGCTGTGGTCGCGACGGTCGAAGGAGCACGAGGGGATGTCGGTGCTAAGGTCGGGGTTGTTGCGGGGAGGGGCAGCGCCGCGACTGTTGGTGCAGTCGAAGGGCGACTGGGGCGTCGAATGGTCTGACGCTGGTGGCGCCAGGGATGGAGGAAGGTGAAGGGACATGGGTGAAGGAGATGGAGAGAGAGATCGGGGAAGAAGAATATCAGAGGGAGTTAGGGGTTGGCGGCTGTAGAGTTTAATAGTAGGGTAGGTTTAGGGTATAGTATAGGTATTTATATAATTGGGTTGTGGGTATTTGGTTATTGGGTAAAGAACCCAATAAGAATGGGGTAGGTTTTAATTAAAGGATCCAACAAGATAATGGGTTTGGATTTGGGTTTTAAAATAATATCCAATAGGAAAAAATTAAATAATAAATAAATTGTAGGATTATATATCCCGGCATATGTATTGTATTACCATATGAAAATTATTTGAAGTTGTTACAAATTATAAAAATCAATGGAAATAGGTTTTTAAATCAACGATCAAGATAACAATATTAATAACAAAAAAAAATAATTTTGATACACACATTAAAATGAGATTTGAGATAAAAAAGTTTAATAAAATCCAATTTGTAATAAAATAAAATACAAATAGTCGATCACTTCGAAAATAATCATTAAGGTTAGAATATACTACCATTCGAAGAAAATACAACTTCCGGTTCGAAAAGATTTTAAATGGAAGGTTCAATTCGAGTTTAAAATAATAACGAACTTATAAATAATTAAAATACGAAAAATATTCAGAAAATATGTATTTAGGAAAACCGGGGTTACAAATCCTACCCACCTTACACAAAAATTTCGTCCTCGAAATTTGCTTAGGCGGTACATAGGATAGGGCAAGAATGAATTGGGGGAAGGTAACAAAACAGGGATCCAAAAGGTCGTCAAATTGGTGGCAACACCAAGATAAGAAAGAGATTGATAATAATGATGTCAGGCGGAATGCATGGAAGAAGACGGATAGTAACAAAATGAAAGGAACAACACTAGACTTGCAAGATAACAAAGCAAGGAGACGAAGGAATAGATAGGGCTGGAATCGAAGAACGATGGACAAGAAAAAGATGAACCGAGCAATGAGTTAGCGGATGAGAACAAATACAAGAGATAGGGGATAGCAAACAATGCAAGGAGGGAGAAGCAATAATAGGATTCTGGGACCTGTGGGTTATGGGCCCACCACGCTTCCGCTGCGCTACTCTGATGGTGATGTTCCAAGCTGCAGACATGTCGTTGTAGACCACGTGACACCAGGCGACGAACCGAGTAGGAAGATAAGACTGAGACACTAGGATCGAGGGGAGTATGGGCTCAAGATAGATATAATAAATAATGCAAAATGAATATAAAGTTTGGCTTGAATTTAAATAATTAAAAAATATATAATGTAGATCAAAACTAATGGCTTTAACAGAAATATTAATAACAACAAATATCAATGATGATAACATCAATAGTAATAGAATAATAGTAACAATAATAAAAATAAATATAACAATGAGAATAATAAAATTAGTAATAATAGTAACAAAATAATAATAATAATAATAATAATAATAAAAAGCAAAATCATTATAATCATACAGGCAATAATAATATAATAAAATAAAAATATCAACCATATTAATAATAATGGTAATACATACATGACATAATAGAATTCAACACACTCATGAAAATAATGCAATAATAATAATAATAATGATAGCATTAAAAATTAATATCAATAATGATAATAAATAATATGATAATAGCAATAATAACAATAATATCAATAAAGTAACAGTAATAATAATAAAAATAATAACATTAATAAAGGTGATAAAAACAATAATCATAACATCAATTGAAACGACAATGATAATAATAATACCAATAATAACGAAAACATTCCTTTACCATCAGTTTATTTGTATAAGTAACGAGTCTTGAAATATCAATTAGCAATAGGTAGAAAATCTTGCCTCCTTAACATCAAGTTGCATGTTTGCCTTCACGACATCAGGTTGCAGGTTGCCGTCCGGATATTCGGCTGCAAATTTTGCCTTTGCAATTTGCCTCCATTGACATCGAGTTGCATATTTGTCATCTCGACATTAGGTTGCACCGAAATGGTGAAATGTATATAAAATTGAGCATGCTCAGGCTCAAAACAAATTAATAATAATAATAATTGTAACGATAAAAATAATAATACCAATAACCATAATAATAACAAAATATCGATACTAATGACAATAAAAATAACAATGATAATAAAAATGATCATAAAAGTAATAATAACAGTAATCGCAAAAAGAATCATAACAATAATAATAATATCAACAATACTAGTAAAAATAATAATGCAAGACAAGATATAGTTTGTGCCCAACATTTTTGTGGAAGCAATTTAATATTAACAATATTAATAAAATAATGAAAACAACAATAAGAATATCAATAGTAGTAACAATAATAATAATACTAGTAATGATAATGAAAATAATAGTAATAATAATAGTAGTAGTAATAATAGCATTATACAACAAAATAAGAATTTGTCTTACTAAAATAATCCAGTAGAAATATATAGTCGATCAAAAATGAAAAGTGAAGTTAAAATACATCATCGTTCGAAATAACAAAATCTTTGTTGAGAAACATTTTTATAGAGATTGAAAATAAATATAACAAATAATAATCAAAATATAGAATGTATTCGGAAAAAATAATTATAAAGAGAAAATAGGTAGGAGAAAAATGAAGCTATACCCAATAAAGAGTTAAAGAGAATGATGACTAGAAGGGACGAAAGAAAATTAAGGAATTGAATACGAAGGAAGAAGGACGAGGGCAAAATCGGAATTGAAGAGAATATATCAGGGAAGAAATAACCAACATGATACTCAATATGAGTCAACAAATGAAAATGAATGCAAGGCAGGGAAAACAATGAACGACACACGAGTTGAAATAAAAAGGAATTAACGAGGCAAGCAGAAAATAAGAGATTGCTTGCACCGGAATCAAAAGAATATGGGTACGGAAGGAATACATTTGTACCCAATAAGGAATCAACAAATCAGGATGACGGTAAGAGATGGGAGGAAGCAATGAATCAGAGATTTGAATATGAAGAGATCAAAATGGATGGGATAAGACTTGTGTCCAGATCGAGTTGATTATCAAATTATTCATGTGGTTACATGGCCTGTTTAATGTTGAGTTAATCCTGACTGAGTCAAGCCTGTCTAATGTATTAGTAAAACTAACACATTAGCCAAACCTGAGCTCTGGTACCACTAAAAACCTTGTCACACCCCGCTTCCCAAAAACACGGAATACAAGCGCGTGACGAAGCCCAGCGAATGATTTTAACATCATCCATAAGCTGTAGGATCAACTCAGCATCATAACAAGAATATAACAATATATATATACAACCAAGCATGCATGAATAATTCATTAAGCAACAGAAAACAATTTAAACAAATAATAACATTCAAATAGTTCCCATGTCTGGATCAAGTGTAAACTCGGAAACAAGTCTTATACAGCAGAAGAAATAAATACCTTAAGGAAAGCAATTATTTAAACAAGTTCTTGCTCCAAGCGAAGCCTACAATGTCTGCTCGCTAATCCCAGTAGGCAACTCGTCTCCAAAGTCTGCTTAATAAATAAAAAGGGAAAAATAGGGAAAACAAGAGAAAATGCTCTTAGTGCAAGCTAGGGCCACAAATAGTAAAAACGAGTACAAGTAATGGGGAATTGGAATCAAGAATATAATAGGGTTTACAACAAGTAATAGGGATTCAAGAACTAACTAGTAGGAAGGACAACTCAAGAGACTAGATTGGCTAAACAAACACTAATGGTGAAGCAAGTGACAAGTGTACATGTAGGGGTATCTAACCTCAAGTGACAAGTATCTAGTAAGTGTCGGGTGTCAAGTTGTCAAGTCTAGTATCAAAATTTTATTTCAAGTGTCAAGCCTCAAGTAACAAGTTGTCAAGTATCAAGTAACAATGTATCAAGTTCAAGTTTCAGGTGTCAAGTCTCATGTATCATGTTTCATGTATGATATCATCAAGTATCAAGTAACAGGTGTCATGTTCAACTTTCATGTTCAAGTCTTGTAGTTATTACTATCTAGATAGCACTTCATGCATCCATACTTTTACTACATGGTTGCTACAGTCAAAACAATTTCGTTTAGGCCTAGTAATGGATTTTATAGGGCGACGTACTCAGGTATCAAGCATCAAGTAACAAGCAAGTCATGCTCATGAATCGGGTAATCATATAACTAGTTCATGTGTCGAGTCATAGCAAGACAAGTCATGAATCACATATATATACTAGTTCATGGATCAATAATATACTAGTCCATGAATCGATATATAATATACTAGTTCATGAGACATGTATTAAGTGGGAAACACGGGCCCCCTTCCGAGTACACTTACCTATATTGTCCACTACTATGGTCTTTCCCTTAACCCCGGCTTATTACATTTATTAATTTTTATCAAGCAAGCATACAAGTGTGTGAAATGTTGCAAATTAATTCTAAGAAAATTTTGGGGATGTCCTATAGGGTGTCCAGCAACCGCATATAAAATTTCAAGTCCAACGCTTGCTGTTTACATAGCTGAATTAATTCGCAAAGTAAAAGTATGCAGCAGTTTTGTAAATCTGCGTCTACCGACACAGCTGCAGTAAAACTGCAATAACTCCTAGACGGTAACTCTGAATTCGAAACTTTCGGAGGATATCGACATCTAGACTTCCAGATCTACATTTTCTATTCAAGGCTCGGGTCCAGATTCTAATGTTAAATGGGTCGAAATAGCAAAAGAAGATCCAGGACAGCAACATGTGGGAATAACTTACTAGTATAGATTACATGGAAATTTGTCATTAGGCGTCTAAGTTATTGTGTGATATAAATACAGGATAGTGGTGGTCAAAACAGAAAGTAATAATTGTTTTTCAAGTCAAATGGTTACAAGATCATCAAATACAAAATATAACATGTGTCTACAAATCTATGGCTCCTTAATTTCATGTGTCCATGTATTTAGGAGATAAAATGAGTCCAAGTAGTTATAGGTTAATACAATGAAATTATTGTGACTCTTAGAATTATGAAATTTCGGAGGTTTAATATTGATCAACAACGATAGTCAAGAAGGAGTCACAATTTCTAACTATTTGTAGTATTTTCAAGGGATGCTTGTACTGAACAAAAATGTGTACAAGAGGAATACTTGCCTTATTGTCGGTGAATCTGACACGAACCAATATGGGATGAGAATCTCGAGAGGCGAGGCACGAACACAGATAACGCACGCACGTGCAAACTACGTGCAAAAATACTCACATAGCAAAACCAAGGCACACAGCAGCATTTGATCCTCCAATGGATCACTAACAGCAAAACACAGATCAATCTGATGGATGGGATCGGATCTTGACGAAATCTAACCGTCCAGATCAAATCCCCCCTCACTGCTTCTTCTTCCTTCCTTACTCTTCTTCCAGATCGATAGTGAGAGAGAGAGAGGGTAGCGCCGGCGGTGGGGCTGACGGACTGGCGACGGCACGCAGCGGCCAAGGGAGTACAGCGGACGGGAAGCGGCACATCAGCGGTGGACGGCAGGGGGAGTTGCGGAACAGGGATGGCGACTGCAACTTGCGGCATCGCGAAGAGCGTGACGAGAGGGGGGTCGCGGCGTCGCCCACGCTGTGTTCGCGACGGTCGAAGGAGCACGAGGGGATGTCGGTGCTAAGGTCGGGGTCGCTGCGGGGAGGGGCAGTGCCGCGACTGTTGGTGCAGCCGAAGGGCGACTGGGGCGTCGAATGGTCTGACGCTGGTGGCGCCAGGGATGGAGGAAGGTGAAGGGACATGGGTGAAGGAGATGGAGAGAGAGATCGGGGAAGAAGAATATCAGAGGGAGTTAGGGGTTGGCGGCTGTAGAATTTAACAGTAGGGTAGGTTTAGCGTATAGTATAGGTATTTATATAATTGGGTTGTGGGTATTTGGTTATTGGGTAAAGAACCCAATAAGAATGGGGTTGGTTTTAATTAAAGGATCCAACAAGATAATGGGTTTGGATTTGGGTTTTAAAATAATATCCAATAGGAAAAAATTAAATAATAAATAAATTGTAGGATTATATATCCCGGCATATGTATTGTTTTACCATATGAAAATTATTTGAAGTCGTTACAAATTATAAAAATCAATGGAAATAGGTTTTTAAATCAACGATCAAGATAACAATATTAATAACAAAAAAAAAATTTTGATACACACATTAAAATGAGATTTGAGATAAACAAGTTTAATAAAATCCAATTTGTAATAAAATAAAATACAAATAGTCGATCACTTCGAAAATAATCATTAAGGTTAGAATATACTACCATTCGATGAAATTACAACTTCCGGTTCGAAAAGATTTTAAATGGAAGGTTCAATTCGAGTTTAAAATAATAACGAACTTATAAATAATTAAAATACGAAAAATATTCAGAAAATATGTATTTAGGGAAACCGGGGTTACAATCAAAGAGAACATGGGCGGGAAAAGAGCAAACAAGGACGACACCTAAGGAAACAAAGACCAAGAGAAAAGAAAAGCAGACAATCAAAGGTGAGGGAAAAACAACAATGCAGAAGATAACAGGAAGAAATAAAGCAAGATCAAAAGAAAACAAAGAAATGAACAAAAAGGGAAAGTAAAGCAACAAAACAACAAAAGCAAAATATACCTGCCACAACTCCATCAGCTGTCTCAGCATCCACAGCAGTCAAGTTGAAAGCCTGACCTATCCTCGGAACAATGGCCCTCTGACCGGCAATCTGTCATTGAGGAGGTAGCGGTGGCCTAACTGGACCACAAGCTGGAGTTGCCTGCTTGACAGGACCCCTGGCTGGAAGAGCCACAAGCTACTACGGGCAATCTCGCACAGAATGATCAGCAGCACCACACCTAAAGCATCGACGAGAGGCATGCAAGAAGTTCTTACGCTCATGCCCAGAGATCTGGCAAAGTTCACAAAAGCCACCCCTCGAAAAACCAGTAGAAGGATACGGAGCTGCCCTGACAGGATGGGCATGCATAGGCCTCCGAACAGGACTAACAGAATGCCTAGCAATAGTAGCGGGAACAGTCTACTGAGAAGAAGTCGAACCACCACAAGCCTGCTCCTGAGCTCGAGCCGCCTCAAGAGCTTCAGCAAAAGTACGCAAACAGAGAGAGATAAGATGCCTCTTGATATCCTGCTCAAGCCCATTTGTGAATCTACGAGCCATATCCTCTTTGGTAGCCACAAGAATGGCAGTAAAGCGGCTAAGTCTAGTAAACTCAACGGCGTACTCATCTACAGACCTGGAACCCTATTGCAAGAAGTCTCATGTTACAACATTGTTTGAACAATTATGTAACAAATTCCAAAATAGAATAATGACTTGACCTATTTAAGGGCCAAGAACTGCTGCTCCATCTCAACTCGAGTACTACAGGAGAAGAATTTCTCCAAGAATCCCCGAGTGAAGGTAGCCCAAGCAATAGGCCTCACAAGTTGCTCGGACTCGGCCATCCACCAGATATGAGCCAGATCCACCAACTGGATGGAAACCACATCCACCCTATCAGCCTCGGCAACACGAGCCGCTGACAGCAAGCACTCAGTCCGGATCAACCACTGTTCAGCCTCCAAAGGCGTCTCAGTGTCGAAAAAACGATCGGGATGCAGTCTCATGAAATCCGTGACTGTACCTGGACGAGGCGGAAGAGCAGCCTGCATAGGCACAGCGGGAATCTGACCCCTAGAAGCTTCCAGAGAAGCCATCACTAGATCACTGTGGTTCTGTTGCTGATTAATCAGCCGCTCGAGCACAGTAGTGACAGCCTCAATCGGATCAGGCTGAGACTGGGAAAGACCCATACGAGCCATAGTATGCACAAAAATCAAAACAGTCAGCATTCGGATCCGAGTTGGTAAAAATTTTATTTTGCATATATATATATATATGTGTGTGTGTGTGTGTGTGTGTGTGTGTGTGTGTGTGTGTGGTTGATGAAATATTGTGCAGATCCCAGTACGAGCCAAACTTGTCTAATATATTAGGCAACTAATACATAAGCCAAACCTGGGCTCTAATACCACTAAAAGTCTTGTCACGCCCCGCTTCCCAAAAAGAATGCGGAATACGGATACGCGACTCAACCCAGCGAATGATTTGCATCATCCATAAGCTGTTCAGAATCTTTACAACAAATCTCAGAATAATCAGAGTCAGAAGCCAAAAGAGTCATCCTCACACAGACATATATATCTCAAAACAAAACAAAGTGCCAACAAAAATTAATTGAAATCTAACAATATAATAGTCTCAAATAAATAGATCCGAACAAGTTAATATCCTGGGTCACATTGCCCAAATACAAATAAAATCCAAGTACTCAAATACATTGTTCAAAAGCAAAAGATAATAATAATAGCAAAAGAAGTCCAGCACTAATATTTCATTTCTCCAATACCATCAGGGTAACCACCATCCTGATCTGCAACCAATAAATTGCAGGAGAAAGAAAAAGAAAAAAAGTACCTGTCAATGCAAGTTACGAGCCGCTTGTAATGCAAGATACAAGTACATAGGAAACTAACAAATCTAAATAAT
This sequence comes from Hemerocallis citrina, assembly GCA_017893485.1. Taxonomy (NCBI): domain Eukaryota; kingdom Viridiplantae; phylum Streptophyta; class Magnoliopsida; order Asparagales; family Asphodelaceae; genus Hemerocallis; species Hemerocallis citrina. The sequence goes on from CM030363.1 coordinate 139,102,255, forward strand.
AGCAGAAACAGATATAGAATGGTATAGCAGAATCAACTAGCATAGTATACTAACATGTGTCAAGTGTCAAAGTCAAATGGCATTAAGATAAATATACATATAGTGTCAAATAATAGTGTCAAGTGATAGTGTCAGACAGATAACAGATACTCAGATAATCAAATGATCAGAAAATCAGATAACAGATTCAGATATCAGATATAGATACAGATATAGATTCAGATTCTTATAAGTCTTGTATTAATTAGTAACTAGGTAGCACAACATGTGCCATCCTTTTATCACATGGTTGCTACATTCAAAATAGTTACATTTTTAGATTTCGTAGGGGATCATATAGGGCCGTGTACTCAGGGTTCAGACAGACAGATATCAGATAACAGATCCAGACAGACAGATAGAACCTAGTGGTTCTCTTCTTCCCTACATCTTCCTATAGGAAGTAATGTAGACAGGTTATAGAATAACAGATAACAGATAATCATATGGTAAACATGGCCCTCTTCTAAGTACACATTTCTATGCTTTCCCACTACTAGATCTTTCCCATAAACCCCGGCTTGATCATTTTATAATTATTATCAGACAGATGTGTATGTGCACGAAAAAGAGTAAATTTAGCATGATATAACGACCCATAAGTTCAGAATAACAGATAAGCATGTACAGATGGTAAATAGTCACATAACAGAGCAAAATAGAGTATTTCCTAACTTAGGACAGCACGACAGTACAGTACTAAAACAGCGATTCCCGTTACCACAAATATCAAAACTTAGATCCGTTAAAGAATCAGAAAAATAGACTTCCAAACAAATCCAGCGGATACATATAATTCATATAGTGTTTTAGAAAAACATAACTCAAAACTGACTTGAAACCAGAAAATACGTTCAGCCAAAAATTAGTAAATCGAATTCAAGGTCAGGAAAACAACATTAAAACATCATAATAAATTCCAGAAAAAAAACTGGGGTATTCCCCTATATGTCTAGTATCAGAATACAAAGTTTCATAATTTTCCAGTAAGATTAGTTTAGCCAACAAAAATCAGAAAATATCAAGAAACAATAGTTTGGCAAATCTGAAATTCCCAACACTGTTGTACAAAAATTGTAATATCCCGCAAACCATGAAACAAAATCCAGATCCGTCTAAAGGAGAAGAAAATAGACAAAATAAGCTAACTTTCATATTTCATAAATATTTTTCATACAGGAAAAGAAATTCGGGTGAAAATACAAATCTTTCCAGAACAGTGAGCAAAATCCAGTAAGTATAGATTTTATAAACAAGCATGAAACGAGTATATAAAACTCATCAATAAAATCCACCAAAATTCTGGATAATTCCTAAATAGGTATAGAAATACTGTGCAAAATTTTAGATCAAAATAATATGCTTAGTACCAGTATCAAGATAGTTTAGTCATCGAAATCATCAAGAAACGAAATCTGAAAATATAATACACCTCTGTAGTAAAATAATCATATCTCACACATACGAAAACGAAATCGATCTCTGTCAGAAAATTTGGAAAGAAGACTGATTTATCTAAAAATAATGTTTAATACTGAAGTTAAGATACTGACCTTAATATGGTCTAAAATACCAATCAAAACTTATCACCGACAAAATACAGATTTTTCTCTGAACAACAAATCAATATACAACATACGAAGTTCGCTCCAAATACAACCAAACATGGTATAGAGTCTACTAAGTGTCCAAATAACATGAAATAGGGTATATAGCATGTCCACAACAAGTATATCACATGGACCCAAACAAACACACAAGTTCTCATAATTATCTCATAATTATCTCATAATTATAATCAGATCAAGAACGGTCAAAACCTAAGTTGTTTCATGTCAAATTTGTGTCGTGAGGCAACTATGGTCAAATAGCACTATAGTGACAATACTCATCAAAAATACATCACTCACGAGTTGTCTTTAGAACCCAACTACACTACAAGCGGAATTTATGACTTGTATCATACAAAGGAATTGAGTACAAGTTACTTGCCTTAACCGAAGACGAAACGAACACCAAGAATAATGGGAACGGGTCCTGGCAACGAACAAAACCACGAACCAAGCAATCCACGTGAAACTCCGTGCACGAGCAAAAACCAACCAAGAGGAAGAGAGAGAGAGGTCGGGAGTGGCGGTGCTTGCCTGGCTACTGGCGCTGCTGCTCCTGTTGCTGCTGTCCTGGGCACGCGCGACATCGGAGAGAGCAGGAGAGACGGACGGAGAGAGAGGTATGGTGGAGATGGTGCTCGGGAGTAGGGTGGTCGGCTAGGGGGATCGGGTTGGGGTGTGCAGGCGGCAGAAGTAGGGTAGTCGGGATGGCGGCCTGGGGTGTTGGTCAGGGGTGTTGATGGTGCAAAACAGAGAGATGTCGGGGTTCGAGTTGTAGGTAGAGTTACGGTTAGGGTTTAAGGGTGAGAGAGATGGGGGTTTATATAGGGTTGAGTTTAGGGTTATGGGTATTGGGTTGTGGATAGTTTAGGAGTAGTAGTAGAAGATTTGTTTAATAGAAGATAGTTTTAATCGGATTTGTATAGGATTTAAAATAGAATTGTTGGCTAATTTGGCATTGGTAGTTAATTAGTGATCAAAAGCAATATGAATAGCAATAGGATTAGCAACCAAAACACCACGAGCACCCAAGAACAAAACAAGGAGAACAAGAACCAAATAAAGAGCAAAAACAATAATAACAATCAAGAACAAATCAAGGGACAGAAAAATCAATCACCAGAAGATCAAGAATGAGCAAAAATGAATATATATTGAAAACAACTCCAATATACGGTCCAAAATACAAGAAGAGTATAAATACTCAAGAAAGAAGAAAAAAATATACCGAGAATACGAAAAACGAAAAATAGGGGTTACACTAACATCATCCATACGCAACTCCACCGCATTGGCTGCCAAAAACTCCAAGAAGCTCATGTTAGGAACTTTTTCCTAGGATGTTGTTAAGCTATGCAACATGATCACTACAAACCCCTAAGTAAATAGAAGATCACACCAAACACACAAAGCACACAGTTTTACCCTGGTTTGGACGAACCCTAATCCGGGGAAGAAAAAAATCGAAATATTATTCATCTAGAGAAGATACAAGAGTTACAACTCTCACAACGATCCTCTCTCTAGCCTCACCAGAAAATGCTAGTTATTTACAATTGAAAACCTCTCAAACTCTCTTCAATGAAGTACTCTCTCCTTTCTATTCGACACTCAATAAAATCATATTGTTCTTTGGAGCCGTTACATTGATTATAAAGATATCTAGAGAAACCATATGTTTAATCTTGATACAATAGATGTTCAATATTACATGATGAGATCACCATACAATGAGATCATCAGATCTAACTTGGAAAAGAAGTTGGGCTTCAAGCAAATCCCTAAAACCCGCACCCAAACACAAACAGCCGCGACGCGGTCGATTCTGCAAGAGGACAGTCAACTACACAGTGTTGTTTTCCCTGTTGCTATTATCGCTTCTCATCTTCCATCTAACCATCGCTTCAATTCCTTTCTCGCATCACCGTCTTCTCTTCTGTATCGAACAAGTATGCAAGACATAAATCCAACAATCTCCACCTTGAATTGCATGCGCATGATGTGAATTAAATTCTTCTAGACTCTTTTCATCTCATCTTGTAAACAACTCGATTCAATGGTTTTTTATACTAGTTAAATCTACTTCTACCTGTTTTTCTCCAATCGTATACCCCTTCAAGGGCACACCCTAGTAGATGTTATTATGGAGGTGTCACCCTCCACACGAACTCCTCCTACCCCAAGGATCTCTCCACCTTCTGACGATATTCGAACGTCGCAGTCTCGCTTCGGTTATTCTAGTGACGACTTACTAGATGATGTTTTAGGAATAATGGGCTTACAAACACTCGGTCGGGTTTCCGTGCTCTCACAAAGCAGGTAGATGTTGTGCTGACCCTGCCCAATCCCCCTCTTACCCTTCATCACCATCACGACTCTCCCAAACTGTCAAAACTCCACTTCGAGTTGTATACCTACAACCCCAAGCATCAAGATTCCCTAAGGATATCAGATTTTGTTTCATCAAAGGAATATGCATGACCACTTCTAGTGTGAACCATTTACTATCTGGTGTCTCCAACTCAACTGTTCCCTCACTCACTACTTCACAAACCTCACAAATCGATATTCTCACACTATGACTTGTTGTAGATTTATAAGTAGAAAGCATCTCCCTCTCGTAAAAAATATGAGAAGAACTCACCGAATCAAGAAACCAGCTCGAATTCACATCTAAAGAACTATAAACAAGAAGACAGTCTAAGTTATCACCTGAGTCAGAGGCGTTGATGCTGACTACGCGTGCACCCTTCTGTTTCAACCCCTTGTGGCAATCCTTTTTGTAATGCCCAACTCCTTTGCAATGATGGCAATGGATCCTACCCTTACATGCACTTTTCCTTTAATTCGAAGTATCATCCATGGCCAAGCAATTCACAAAAGTAGATGCCGATTTATGAATCTCCTTCCTAGGTGCATCCTCCTCCAAGCCTTCGATCTCACCTATTGTCAAAAACTACTCCTTGGTAGATTTTCCATGAAGCATGGTGATTGTCAAGTTGGATAATTTTGGTGGTGAATATATCAAGTTGGAAGCTTTTAAATCATCTACGCTAATTGCCCTCGGTTCAGATAACTCCGTAATGAAATCCACTATATGATCTAGAAGAGTAGTACTTTCCTTCATTGAGTAAACCGACAACTTTCTCTTCTGGTACATCCGATCCTGTAACGATAATTCTGAGTAGTCAGTTCTGAGTCTTGCCCACATACTTGCCACACTTCGCTCCTCCAAGACGTTGCACCTGACGTCGCTCGTCAATGACATCCGGATTAAACCTAAGGCTTCTGAACAAAGATTCTCCTAATTCTCATGCTTTATGCTAATAGTTCCCCTTATCTCCTTCTAAGGCTAGTTTCAAGCCTTCTAGAACAAATGTACAATACATATTCACCTTCCAGAGATCAAAGTTGGTCTTACCGTCGAACCACTTGATCTTCGTGAAATGATTTGTCATCTTCTCCGAGGAACTCGAACAAACCCATAAACATGATGCTCTGATACAAATTAATATGGATTTTCCCTTGGATCTTGTTGAGTTATGCGACACGATCAGCATAAACCACCAAGTAAATAGAAGATCACACTAAAAACACACAGCACACAATTTTGTCTCGATTTGGACAAGCCCTTATCCGGGGATAAAAAATTGAGATATTATTCAACTAGAGAAGATACAAGAGTTACAACTCTCACCACGACCCTCTTTTTAGCCTCATCAGAAAATACTAGTTGTTTACAATTGGAAAAGCTCTCAAAATCTCATCTCTCTCTTCTATTCGGCATTCAACTGAATCATATCATTCTTTGGAGCCGTTACATTGATTATATAGAGATCTAGAGAATCCCTAGGTATAATCTTCATACAACAGCTGTTCAATGTTATCTGAAGAGATAACTATACAATGACAGTTGTAAGATCTAACTTGGAGAAGAATTCGGGCTTCAAACGAATCCCCAAGACCTACACCTGAACACGAACATCCGCAACACGGTCGACTGTCCAAGAGGGCAGTCGACTGCAATGCTCTGTTTCAAATAGATGCAAAGTCGGTCCAATGTCCAAGTGATAGTCGACATGTCCCTGTTGCTGTTGTTGCTTCTTATCTTCCATCCAACCATCGCTTCGATTCTTCTTTCGCATCACCGTCTTCTCTTCTATATTGAACAAGTATGCAAGACATAAACCCAACAGCTCCCCCCCCCCCCCCACGCAGCCCTCTATCCCTCCCTGTCATCTAGTCCATACGCATCCACTTCCTTGCACCCTCCGCTCCTACCCAAGTCAATATGAGAAAGAAGATGTGACGAGAGATGGCTTAAATACTCTTGAATTTATTTCTAAAGCAATTGTTATTACGTGTAATGCCCCAGCCCCAAACTTAGACAATTTATTTATTTATTAGTACAACTGCCCACCACAGACTGTCACTCAAAAGATGGTTAACCGATTTGGTGACTCTTGATCATAGGAAATTATATTTATTATTCATTATTCTCTAACAATCACTGATGTGGGATTAGAAATCCACACACTCGAACCACTCGCACGTACCAGCATAAAGCCGGCCCCCCCCGGGCTCTACTCCACGTCAGCACACCACGACAGCACAGCTGCCCCCCTTCTTTCCATGGGCCCCACGTGCTAACTGCACACCCCCACGTGTGCAGCAAAGCACAGCAACCCCCTTTTTCCATTAACTCCCATCTCACGTTCACATGGCCACGATTTCCCATGCTCGAAGCCCATAGAACACCTCTATGGGGCAACTCTATTAATTCTTTATATATATATATATATATATATATATATATATATATATATATATATATATATACGAGGTATGCCCGTGGGACGTGCCTACGGCACGTATTCGGGACTGCATGTAAATTTAGTTAGATTTATTTGATTAGGTTAACTGCATATAAATTTCTAAAAAAATTAAAACATTTCTAATACAATCAACTACTATATACATGCCTCTTCTGAAATTATATTGCTTCCTAATAGTTTTCTAATACGACGTCTTTAAAAAGTTTCATACGACACGTTCTCGCGACGTCTTAACTTTCTTTAAAATGTTTAGTAAATATTTCGACAGTATTATTTAAAATTTTACAGGCAGGATTGTAGTAAAAATTTCGATAGAATCTCTCATGAAATATTATTCCTTTGAAAGCAATTCCTTAACATCATAGACAGTCAAATTGAATCCTCCGTAGCCCAATCCAAGCCACATTACACAGACATAATGTATATTAGGCTCTGGGAAAAAAAAACTTCATACGACTAAAGATATAGTTTGGAATCATAATAGACTTTAGGAAATTTTCTGAAAATTTTGACAGAACCTTTCTTAAAATATTAGCCATTTTACAGCAATTCCTTACGAAATTCTGCTCACAATTAAAAATTTATCATCACAGTCAAGAAATATAAATCCTCCCCAGGCCAATCCAAGCAACATCACATAGACATTATATATATAGGGCTCTGGGAAGAAAAAATCTTCATATGACTAAGATACAAAATAAAAACCAAGATATCGTTTGAAAACATAATAGATTTTAGAAAATTTAGTAAAAATTTTGACAGAACCTCCCCTAAAATATTAGCCCTTTTACAGAAATTCCTTACGGAATTCTGCTAACAATTAAATATATGACATCACAGGCAATAAATATCAATCCTCCCCAGGCTCAACCGAGCAACATCACACAGGCATCATATATATAAGGCTCTGGGGGAAAAAATTAGAATATAATGCAAGATACAAAATAAAAACCAAAAATTCGTTTGAAAATGTAATAAATTTTTTGAAAAACCTTTAAAAAACCAAACACAGAACCCAATACTCCACAAAATTGCGGGTACGGGTATTAACATAACTATATTATATCATCATTATATACAGTTACTTACATCATCTCCAAAAATGCTAAATATTACAATTATTACAACTATTACATCCTCCACCATACTAAACACCAACCAACTGAATGGAAAAAAAATAATTACATGGTTGTAGGAGAACACAATGGTTGAAGTCTTCAAAAATATGACCAAACAGTGAGCCTAAAAAAACAGTTAGAGTTTTGAATCAAATAGTAAGAGTTTACAATAAACAATTAAAACAATAGTAATAGTTTTGAAACCATTACCTTTCAAACAGAACAATGGCTTCAACCAAACATGTTCCTCATCACCCTACAAAAAGTTAAACTGTCAATATGTACATGACGGTTTTGAGTGTGGACGACAATCTGGGAAAAAAAGAAGCAGCATTAAATTAGCAGCAATTAACGGTTAACATAGGGTGTAGTTGTAGTAAATATAAATTTACCTTATTGCAACCCCAATTCATAAATGTAGTTGCATTTATAAATTTGAGGTCCATGTCAGCTGCTTCCCAGTTCTATTAAAGTTCAAAAGTAAAACAACAATGAAAATAAGTTTTAGTAAGGTAAATATATCATATATAAATGGATTTTTTTATTTTGTCGTCTTGTTTCATTAAAGAAAAAATAATAAGTTAATAGACGACCCTCTTTCTATTTTTTTCTTCTTATATATGGTGTCAATATTTCATTACTGATAAGTTAATTGATTTGAAAAGTTTGCTGGTTCATTATTGATTTAATGTTTGGCATCAAATAATAGAAAGGGTGTTACTTGTTTTTGCTAAATTAATTGTTTGTTATTGCAACTCCAATTGCTATATAGTTGAAAATTTAGCATCGTCTTGTAGAAAAATAAAGAGAGATTCAATATATATATGCTTGTGTTTAAGATAACCATAGTTATATTTAATATCCATCTATATGAAATAAGTAAAGAATTGAAAAACTGTGAAGTGTGAATTGTGAAGTGTGAATTGTGAAGTGTTTAAGATAACCATAGTTACAGATTTAAACATATGAGTAGTGTAACTGTGAAGTGTGAATTGAAAAAAAGATGATCACACTAAAGGCTTGATAGTGTAACTGTGAAGTGTGAATTGATAAACAGATGATCACACTAAAGGCCTGATAAGATACTAATTGTCATTCATATTTGAAGAATTTGTTTAATAACTACTAATGTATATACTTTTCTTTTACGATCATTGTTATACATCATCTCCCAAAATAATAACTGTTAAGATCATTGTTGCCATGCATACTGAAATATATAGTTAATAAGATTATCTGTATACTTGAGAGGACACAACTTTATAAAATGTGGGCCAGGTCTAGTTAGTGGGTTTAAACTAAACCACTAAAAAATTACAGCCCAAACTCACATCAACTATCATAAAATTCATACAGTTGACTAAATTAATTGTACCATTATCTCTATCCTTGCTCAACCCCATCGCTAAATCTCTGCCTTTCTCTCTCAGGCCTGCTTCACATATCACTCTCTTCGTTCTTGTAATTTCCTTTTAAACCTCCAACAACACCAGCCTATGGTTCTCTAATTTCCATGAAGCTCATCACCACTGAGCAACCTCTATCAGTCCTCTCTCCACCTCCAATCAATAAGTTATCTTCAACCTTCATTAATCATCCTTTTCAGCTTTTCCTCTATTCCGGTCTCATAGCATCTAACAATGGCATCCACATGCCTTCACTGATCCTCACAATTGGTATGGTACAGAGGTGGCTCAGCCGACATCAATCGAACCTTCATTCAAGTTAGATTTAGAAGTTTTGTTATCATCATTGTTATAGCATCATTGTTGAATCTTTTGTAGTCAAAGCTATAGCTTAATGGATTCAAGTGATAGTAGTCAAAGCTATAGCATTTAAATAACACAGCTGGTATACTATGGTTAAATTAGGGGTGTTAAAATTTAATTCAAGAGAAACGAAAGAAAGAATGAAAAATTGAGAACCAGAGACCAAAGATTTTGAGGAAGTAGAACCTTACTTTTGCAGTTCTTACAAAAACAGCTTGAAGGATGTACTGGACCACTCGAACCATCACACTGACAGCTGAAGCAATTTTTTTGTAGTTCCAATTTACGTGAGAAACCAGCAGACTGTAGAGAAAGGCTGCCATCAGCTTCACTAAATGACAGCGCCCACTCAAACAGTGTGGGATGGGAAGCCACACAGTTAGCTTTGTAAGCTACACCAGGCCAAACTTCAGGTGGTTCATACCAATAGTAGTAAATATGATTAATGCAGTCATTGAACCCGTACGGCTCTGCTAGGAAAGTCCGAAAAATAATTTGAGAACGAATCCAACAATCCAAAGCAGAGTTATTAAAGTTTTGAAGTTGAGAAGCACTGGGAAGATGAAAATGATGTATAGGATCTGTAAAATATTACTGAACGCTTGATCATGAACTGTGAGGACCTTATCATCGAATGAGATCTTCCTCACAGCATAAGTTTCAGGGTCCAACCACCTTATTGTGAATTAAACAATACCTAAAATGGAATATAATTCATAAGCTACAAAATCCATTGCAAGAAATCAGTTGAGAAGCATAGATTCTGAGCAAATGTAATGCTGAAGGATTATCAACTATGATCAAATGATGGAAGTAATTGTTTGCATGAATCTGGATAATGGGTAACTAATTAAATCCATCATCAGCAATTGCTCGACATAGCAAACTACCAATTAAATCCATCTCAGTTTGGTTCTTTCCTAATTTGCACCATTGTTGTTGAATTTGCTATGAACCAATTATTAGTTGATAGGTGAAGTTTCCATTTGAGAGAGCGAGAGAGCTATAACCTATATCAGTACTCTGCCAAAATTCTATCTAGTAAAACTTTCAATAGAACACAGTAAGATCACATAAATTGAAGGAAGAAGTATAAATATTGAATTACAAATTTATCATTCAACTACATGAACGAATTATAAAAGAAATCAAACTATTGCTTCATGGGTTCAATAAATTTAAAAAATATGAATCTGTTGGGCCCCATATGTGTCATGTCAACTCCAAAAGGTAACAGAAACAACTCATGTTTCTATTCTCCTTGTGGTAAGCTTAATAATATGAAGCAGAGTTTAGGTGCTCTATATGTACTCGACAGTCACCTAAAAGCTGGGTCTTTTAACATCAGAAATAATAAAATGAAACGAAATCTTGTAGATTTCATTGAATCTCCATCCCATAATCTAGATCATTTAGCACCAGGACAATCATCTTTCTCAATTGAATTTACTAAAACCAATCAATCATTTTTATTACATGAGTTGAAGGAGGAGATAGGTAGAAAAAACTTACTTTTCACATGCACCCTTCCTATATCGATCCACTTGATATATCTTTGATCCTCTATCATACCACGCTTTCGTATAGTTTGGATCTGACTTCCACTTCTGTTGATGTTTTAAACTAAAAAAACCAAAACCAAAACCAACAACTTTGATAAAGACATAAACAACAAAGTAAAAATTAGTACATACACAGGAATGAGAGGCTTACCGGTCTCTCAGCATTAAGATACCAAGGAGCCAAAGACATACTGAGGAATATGGGGATTGATTTCTTTTCCATCTTCGTTAACCTCGGCCGGGGCAAGCCCCGCCTTTCGGGCCTCCTCCAATTCCAACTGTTTCCGATGGTCCTCTCGAGACTTAAAGGACACTGCAATTCAGTACAGAATATATAAGTACATGAAAATTAAATCTTAGTGACATGAAATAAAGGCAATAATCATTTAACAACAGCTCGGATCTTAAACGAATCCATAAGAGCAAAATTTCTAAATTCAGCTCGATATCGATAATTGAACAATATCACGAATTGGAACCAATCTAATAAGTAAAAAACCTAAATTCCCAATTCATCAAACCCTAAATTGATGATAAAAAGCACAAACCCTAACAAAATTGATACTAAAATTGAAACCTTATAAAAATGGTGATATTTTGAAACTTTTGCCTCAAAATTTGTGCTAGTGTGGGATGCGTATCTGTTGATGATAAATGAATCTCATCATCAGAACTTTATCCCATCTATGGAATTATCTATAAAGCACCAATCACAACAAAGGGTTCTAAAAAGTTAACGAAAATTTCTGATTTTTTTAATTTCAAAAATCAAAATGAACTATCTAAAAAAAATTCTAAATTCTAAATAATTCAATAGAACATAGAAAAAAAGTTAGTGCTTAATTAACTTCATTGCTTCTCTAAACAACATTGCTTTTTATATTTAATTGACTTCATTGCTTCTCTAGTTAATTTTTTTTTTTTTGCAGATTCAAATCAAAACTCAAAATCTTATGCAACATTGCTTATGAAGGGCTCAAGATGTTATTTTGTATGTAACTGTGTATTGTATAACGTGAATGTGATCTTTCAAGTGTGGTTATAGTGAAATTGTACTGATTATATTATGGGTGCACTGTGCACATTAAGAAATGCAACATTCATAATCTCAAAGCTTAAACAGCCACTAGAATGCAAGTCTATTGATCAGTACCCATAGCTTCACAAATGCAACATTGCTATGTGAAGCAACTGGAAGCTATGTGAAGTCTATTAAGAAATGCAACATTCATATTATGGGTGATCATATTATGGGTATAGATCAAATTGAACTGTGAAGCTATGTAAAGCTATGTGAAGTGGAAACAGCATTAACAACATAAACAGCCACTGGAATCTGCACAAAAATAATTCACTTTAACAAACTTATCATAATGAGCATAATCTCAATTCTCAAACCCACATTCATAATCTCAAACCCACAATCACATTTCACAGTGTTCATAGTATAAACAGTGAAATCAGCAAAATACAAATAAATCTAGAGGAAGAAGAATCTCAAATCAGAACAACTCAGGGGAAGAAAAATATGAATACCTCGTGTTCTAAAACTTAAGAAAAATATTTAAAAAATTGTTAAAGATAACTTAAAGATACCTCATCGCAACCTTGAGCAACACGGACAAATCTCCTATTTTGATAAATAAGCAGTCATGAGTACAACTATTGCGGGGTTTTTCGAAGGAAAAATGTTATATAGTTAACATATAAAGTTAAATTGTTACCTCAAAAAACACTTTGTCGTTGGGGCTGTCATTTCAAAATTGAGGTACTTCAAAACAGCAGCTTCCATTTGCAATACCTGTTTGTCAACAACTATCTAAAAAAATGAACTATCTGAAAATGAACTATCTAAAAAAATAGAGGAAGAAGTATCTAAAAAAATGAACTATCTAAAAAATGTTATACAGTTAGTACAGAATTTGCAAAATGAACTATCTAAAAAAATCAAAATGAACTATCTAAAATGAACTATCTATACAGTTAACATATAAAGTTAAATTGTTACCTCAAAAAACACTTTGTCGTTGGGGCTGTCATTTCAAAATTGAGGTACTTCAAAACAGCAGCTTCCATTTGCAATACCTGTTTGTCAACAACTATCTAAAAAAATGAACTATCTGAAAATGAACTATCTAAAAAAATAGAGGAAGAAGTATCTAAAAAAATGAACTATCTAAAAAATGTTATACAGTTAATACAGAATTTGCAAAATGAACTATCTAAAAAAATCAAAATGAACTATCTAAAATGAACTATCTATACAGTTAACATATAAAGTTAAATTGTTACCTCAAAAAACACTTTGTCGTTGGGGCTGTCATTTCAAAATTGAGGTACTTCAAAACAGCAGCTTCCATTTGCAATACCTGTTTGTCAACAACTATCTAAAAAAATGAACTATCTGAAAATGAACTATCTAAAAAAATAGAGGAAGAAGTATCTAAAAAAATGAACTATCTAAAAAATGTTATACAGTTAATACAGAATTTGCAAAATGAACTATCTAAAAAAATCAAAATGAACTATCTAAAATGAACTATCTATACAGTTAACATATAAAGTTAAATTGTTACCTCAAAAAACACTTTGTCGTTGGGGCTGTCATTTCAAAATTGAGGTACTTCAAAACAGCAGCTTCCATTTGCAATACCTGTTTGTCAACAACTATCTAAAAAAATGAACTATCTGAAAATGAACTATCTAAAAAAATAGAGGAAGAAGTATCTAAAAAAATGAACTATCTAAAAAATGTTATACAGTTAATACAGAATTTGCAAAATGAACTATCTAAAAAAATCAAAATGAACTATCTAAAATGAACTATCTATACAGTTAACATATAAAGTTAAATTGTTACCTCAAAAAACACTTTGTCGTTGGGGCTGTCATTTCAAAATTGAGGTACTTCAAAACAGCAGCTTCCATTTGCAATACCTGTTTGTCAACAACTATCTAAAAAAATGAACTATCTGAAAATGAACTATCTAAAAAAATAGAGGAAGAAGTATCTAAAAAAATGAACTATCTAAAAAATGTTATACAGTTAATACAGAATTTGCAAAATGAACTATCTAAAAAAATCAAAATGAACTATCTAAAATGAACTATCTATACCGTTAACATATAAAGTTAAATTGTTACCTCAAAAAACACTTTGTCGTTGGGGCTGTCATTTCAAAATTGAGGTACTTCAAAACAGCAGCTTCCATTTGCAATACCTGTTTGTCAACAACTATCTAAAAAAATGAACTATCTGAAAATGAACTATCTAAAAAAATAGAGGAAGAAGTATCTAAAAAAATGAACTATCTAAAAAATGTTATACAGTTAATACAGAATTTGCAAAATGAACTATCTAAAAAAATCAAAATGAACTATCTAAAATGAACTATCTAAAATGAACTATCTATACAGTTAACATATAAAGTTAAATTGTTACCTCAAAAAACACTTTGTCGTTGGGGCTGTCATTTCAAAATTGAGGTACTTCAAAACAGCAGCTTCCATTTGCAATACCTATTTGTCAACAACTATCTAAAAAAATGAACATTCTGAAAATGAACTATCTAAAAAAATAGAGGAAGAAGTATCTAAAAAAATGAACTATCTAAAAAATGTTATACAGTTAATACAGAATTTGCAAAATGAACTATCTAAAAAAATCAAAATGAACTATCTAAACAACACAAATTAGAGGAAGAAGAAACTTAGGAAAATAGATATAAATACCTTTACTGTTGTCGCCGTAGCCATCGCCTGAACCCCTTGCCGTCGCCGCTCCAGTCGCCGATCGTTGCTCCAATCGCAGCGTTAGGGGACGGGTAGATGGAAAGATGGAAAGACAGGGATTTGGGGAAGATGGAAAGACAGGGGAGGTGAGCAGCGTTAGTGGGCGGGATTTGGGAAGATGGAAAGACAGGGAGAGAGAAAGAGAAGGGGGCGGGGAGAGAGAGGGGGGTTCGGGAAAATGGAGAGAGAGAGAGAGAGCGGTGGAAGAGAGAAGGGGGGTTGGACTTTTCGGGAGAGAGAGAGGGAGACCGGAGAAGTGAGAGAGAGAGTGGGCGAGAGAAAGAGAGAGAGAGAACGGGGAGAAGTACGGGTGTTTTTTTTTTTTTGGAAAAGAGAGAGAGTGTGTGTGTGTTTGAATTTGTGGTGTTTGAAATTTGGGCGGAAAAATATGTTTTGTGAGAGTAGATCTGGTCCATTGATTTTGGGACAGATTGAATGTGAGCCACTTGATAGCTTTCTTTGTGTTTTATTATATAGATATATATATATATATATATATATATATATATATATATATATATATATATATATATATATATATATACATATATATATATAAATTCTTAAATACGGGGTGTTACACACCCCCCTACGAATTTAGTGTCCTCGCTGAGCACGGGGCATGCAACCTAGCGCAGGATCTCCTTTCTAGCCGATGTGGAGCGGAGTATCCTGATTAACCTAATTCTAGGCCAACGCACTGACCTCAACTCCCTCTCAGGCATACATCTCGCTGATGTGGAGTGGAGTACCCTGATTCAGATAATTCTAGCGTACTGTCCCTAGCCAAACTACCAGCGTACTGACCTCAGCTCCCTCTCAGGCATACATCTCAACCACTCTTACTCACACTCAGTGTCAAAAGTCGACTCGGATACCATTTTGTAACACCCCGTATTCAAAAGTCGACTCTGATACCATTTATTTATTCAATAGTACAACTGCCCACCACAGGCTGCCTCTCAAAAGGTGGTTAACCGATTTGGTGAATCTTAATCATAGGCAATTATATTTATCATTAATTATTCTCTAACAATCACCGATGTGGTAATAGAATCCGCACACCCGAACCTCTCGCTCGTGCCAGCACAAAGCCCCCCTGGCCCCACTCCACGTCAGCACACCAAGACAGCACAGCTCCCCCCCTTTCCTTCCCTGGGCCCCACGCACTAACTGCACACCCCCACGTGTGCAGCAAAGCACATCATCCGCCTTTTTCCAATAGTTCCCATCTCACCTTCACATGGCCATGATTTCCCATGCTCGAAGCCCATAGAACAACTCTATGGGGAAACTCAATTAATTCTTATATATATATATATATATATATATATATATATATATATATATATATATATATATATATATATATATATATATATATAGGGGAAAGGGGTATGAGCAACTTGCTCATTTAGTAAATAAGCAATTGATGTTGAGGCATACATGTGATTGGAAAATTCTTAAAAGACTTAGTTGTCCAATGTATCACATGCATGTCACATAATCAATTGCTCATTTACTAAATAAGCAAGTTGCTCATATCCCTTTTGCCTTATATATATATATATATATATATATATATATATATATATATATACACCACAACATGCATGTGGTGATACATTGGATAACCAACCCTTTTAAAGATTTTCCAATCACATGTATGCCACATCATCAATTGCTTATGTACGAAATGAGCAAGTTGCTCATACCCCTTTTTCCATATATAGGCCTATATATATATATATGATGTCTTCCGTTGTGCACCATAGGTGGTGCACACGGTTTGTGCACTCGGCCTTCCCGCCTTCGTATCGACGATCTGAATCTTTCACATTTATCTACACATATAAGTTGATCTAAATATGTAAAATCAAATCATTTGAAATTTATTTGCCCAGCCATTGAAGTGTTACAAAATTGTTTGGCTGAAAATCATTGTTTTTTATAGTCACATGATAGATGGGTAAATGAATTTCAAATAATTTAGACTAATTTAGATGTGTAGATCAATGTGAACGGTTCGGATCGTCGATTCGAAGGCGGGAAGGGCGAGTGCACATGAGTGCACACGGAGGGGTGGTGCACAATGGAAGATTTTTCTATATATATATATATATATATATATATTAAATATATATATATATATATATATATATATATATATATATTAAATACGGGGTGTTACATTACGATCAAGCCAAATTCTCCATATAGTAGCCACAACCAAAATGGTCCATGCACACCTATCTCCTTTACTAACTCTACTCTCAACCCATTCCCTCTCCAATACTAAACAAGAATCTAGATATTTGTTGATCCCGAAGATCGTGCATATTACCTCCCATATTGTTCTTGCTTTCGGACAATCGAATAATAAATGGTTTGTCGACTCTGGATTTGCCCCACACGTGTTGCATTGTGCTGGAATTGGGATGTTTCTTCATCCTAAGTTCCTCTTTAGACACATCTTGTGATGCCCACCAAATGAATGCCCTAACCTTGCTTGGCACTTGTAGCTTCCAAATTCCTTTCTCCTCCCCACTTCCAAACACGCTCGTCCTCTTCTACCATTATATGTGCACCCTTCACTATTATTAGGCTCTTCAATTCCTTCCATTCATGATGCTTCTCCCTGTCCAGCCTCCTTCAAAATCTTTATTCCATTCCCCCCTGCCCGTATTCTTTTACTGTTGCTTCTTCACTTATAGCCTTCTGATATAAAGTTAGAAACACCGACTTTAACGAATTGTCCCTGTACCGTACATCCTTCCAAAATCTTGTGTTTTCTTCGTTCCCAACTTGCCCCTCATGATGCTATGAAACACCTCCCCTTCGTTCGTTATGTCTTTCCAAATGTTGGACGCCTTTCGCACTCTGCCCTCGCCTCCAAACCTCAGTCTCCTCCTCTTTCTGTAGTGTTGAAAGAATTACCTCCACAAAACATGTTTACTCTCGTACAACCTCCACCACCATTTGCACAGTAATGCCTCTTCTTACAAACCTTACCCCATTTGACAAAATAAAAACCCATGGCCTCTTCTCCTCCTCCTTTCCATAGAAAATTTCTTCTTATCTGACCTATTTTATTTAGTACCCATGCTGACAGCTCATAAATGAACATCATATATGTGGGCATGCTCGATAAACCGCATTGATCAACGTGATCCTCCCACCAAGAGACATGTATTTTCCCTTCCAACCAGCCAACTTCCTCTCAATCTTATCTATCACCAACAGCCAATCCTCTTTCTTTAATCTTCCCATCCTTAATGTGACTCCCACGTACATGATCGGGAAATCCCCAACCTCGCACCCAAAAACCTTGGCTATGTTCTATGTTTCCTCTCCCTCTCACCTTCCTATTAGGTAGAAACCACTCTTCTGGAATTCCATTCTAAGCCTGACCAACCCTCGAAGAAATGTAGCGCCCACTTAATCCCCACTACTTCAACCACGTCTCTTCTTCCAAAAATCAACATGTCATCTGCATACTGCAGTTTCGAAATAGCCTCCAAGTCTCCTCCTTTCCCCAATTCTCGCATAATGCATGTCCTATTTCCTCTAATGCACATCTGTGTCAGGGTGTCCACAACCAACATAAATAACAACGGCGATAAAGGATTTCCTTGTCTCAGTCCTTTCCTGTAGACAATCTCCCTTCCTAACTCTCCATTAATGATTAATTTTTTACTTTCCCCCATGACGCATCATCTCATCTAGCTCATTCATCTCATCCACCATGTCCCCAACCCTCGCAACCCAATTGCTTCCAAGACGCATTCCCTAATCTTTATGTTTCCTATCTATCATATCTAAGAAATGAGAATTTTTGCAGAATATGAAACACTCTGAGTTGAAATAGAAAAAAGGACTTTTCATTTTGTTTCCCACAAAAAGGCTTAAAGAAAAATAATGGTGCATCCCACCACAATTCCACATTTTCTGTAGAAACTAAAGATTGCGAAGTTTTTTTATATAACCAGTCAACACTATCATAAGTTTTTTTTCAAAATCCAACTTCAAAAGGAATCCTTTCCCCCTAGTCCTTGGGCAGTGATGTGGGTTGGATGATGTGACCCCTTCTAGGCCATAGGATGCCCTCAGGAAACATGCATCGCCGGATCATCCAGATCCGCCACGTCAGCATCAAAAAACAGTCCGGGCCTCTGCCACGTCAGCCTGGAAACCCCCCAGGCCTCTGCCATGTCAGCCTAAAAACCACCCAGGCCTCTGCCACGTCAGTCCTATATCGCTCAGGCTTCCACCGCTTTAGGCCTACGGGCAACCAGGTCCAGACCCGGCCCCAAACGGGTCCAGACCCGGTTGGCTTCTCCTATAAATACCAGACCCCCTACCCTGTTACCAGGTAATCAATCTTTCCCACTCAAAACCCTAGTTATTGTTACTCTCTCTCAGTAGCTGACCAGATCGTCGGAGGGTTTGCCACCAGAACCAACCCCGGTGTTCCTAGACCATCTGCAGGTACACGAGACCTCGGATCCGAGCCTCCTGATCTGAGCTGAGCATCCAGCCTCCACCTCACTACCGCCTACTTCCGTACTGTTCGCCCGACTGAGGGTCGTCCGCACTGGAGCTTCCTCCACCAATACAAATCGAGTAAGAACTCACACCTGGTGCATCCATACGCCTCCCAAAAACAAACTGCATCAGGTTGGTGCCATCTGTGGGAAGCTTTCTAGTGCAGACACCAGGCCGAGCTCAGCCATCAACGATACCCCATCAACCCGAGCTCACATGGCGCCCAAAACCACGAGAGCTGTTACCTCAGCGCGTCGGCAGGACGTGCCTCCACAGGGCGTCGGCGCCGATGCTCAAGCATCCAACAACCCGGAGGTCAGCACAAACTCCAAATGGGTGCCTCCCGTCCGATCCAACCCGACCTGTGGGGGTAATCCAGAATCGACAGGCAAGCCGGAGTAGAGGAGGGGCTGCTTCCAACTCGGCCCCGAACCATCCCAAACCTCCGTCCCAATGGCAGGGGCCGGGACTCAGCCGCATCGGCCGGTGCCCACCGGCTCAGCAAAATCAAGCCGAGCGAGCCCCGGTCACCCACCAGGAGTTCCAAGACTTTCGAAAAGAAATCATGGAGGCCATCTGGGGAACCCCCATCGACGATGACGTCCGCCGTTCTCACTGCCGTTCGGATGCCGAGGCCAGCGTGTCTCGCGTCCCGACAGTCCAGCCAGAGTATGACGACGACATCTTGAAGTGCCTCCAAGAAATGGAAGACCGCCTCGACCACTTCGGGGATGGTGGGCTGAGGTCGGCCCAAGGATACAGGCCCATCTAACCTCCTTTTTCCACTGCCATCTTGCGGGCGAAAATACCCCGAAACTTCCGCCCACCTCAGTTCGAGACTTATGACTGGGAGGGCGATCCTGCTGATCACATGGAGGACTTCAAAACCCTCATGATGATTCACAGCGCATCGGATCCCCTCCTGTGTCGTGCCTCCCCTGCCACCCTATGGGGTCCGGCTCGGGAATGGTTCTCCAAGCTCACCCCCGGCTCCATCTATTCCTTTGACCAATTGGAGGGCAACTTCCTCGCCTACTTTGTGACTAGCCGAAAGGCCGAAAGGACAAGTGCATCCCTACTTGGCTTCCGGCAGAAGGAAGGGGAGTCGTTCCGGGTGTTCGTCCGAAGATTCACCGCTGAGGCGAGATCGGTCTCCTCCCTTGACCCAGGGGTCGCCTCGGCACCATTCCGGCACCACGTCCGTCATGGATAGCTGAAGGCCTCCCTGATGAAGAGGCCCACGATAGATTTTCCCAACCTCCTCAATCGGGTCAAAAAGTACATCCGAGCTGAGGAGACCCTGAATCCAGAGGACTCGAAAGAAATCCCCGGGAAGGGAAAGCACAAGGCCGAGGAGGTCGACCAGCAAAAAAAGTTCCAAGAGACGGGGGCACCGCCAAAAGGGTTCCTCCAGTCCCTCGCTTCGAGAGATACACTCCGCTGATGCAGAACGTGTCAACCATTCATAGCAATCGAAGACAGGAACCTCGTGCAATTCCCCCCTCGGCCGAACAGCAACAACAGCAAGAAGAGGGATCAGCGGTTCTACTACCGCTTTCATGGGGACAACGGGCACGACACGGATCATTGCCATGCCCTGAAGGACAAAATCGAGGCCCTCCTCCAACAAGGGTACCTCCGGGAGTTCAAACGGGAAGACGCTCGGGACCAGAGGGATGCGAGGAACAGGAGGGCTTCCCCTCCTCCTCGAGCGCCCAGACAGTGCCCCGAGCGGGACCAGGAGCCTGAAGAACCCGAGGGTCAGGCCATCTTACATTGCATCCACGGAGGGCCAATGGGAGGGGAGTCCAACACTTCCCGAAAGGCGTTCGTCCGGGATGTCAACGCCGTCCAGGGCCCCCTCTCCCCCTAGGTCCAGCAACTCCCTGTCTCCTTCTCGGGGGATGACCTGGAAGGAGTTCGGCTCCCGCACTGTGACGCGCTCGTTGTCAGCCTCAGCATGGCAAACTTCGTAGTCCGCCGCATCCTCATTGACAACAGAAGCTCGGTAAACATCCTCTTCCTAGAAGCCTTCGAGAACTTGAAGCTCTCCCGTGATAAACTAAAACCAGCCGGATACACATTGCATGGATTCTCCGGCATCCCGGTGCCAATAGAGGGGATCATCATTTTAGACGTCACTGCTGGTAAGACCCCACACCGAAGGATCGAGTCAATGGACTTCATGGTTGTCAATGTCAAGGCAGCTTACAACGCCATACTCGGCTGTCCCGGGCTCTGCTCCCTCCAAGCGGTTCCCTCAGCCTACCACCAGAATTTGAAGTTCCCTACCAACACTGGTGTTGGAATTGTCCGAGGAAACCAAGAAGCAGCACGATCGTGCTACATGACGGCGATCGGGGATGGGGTATTTCCCCTCGATGCCGTCAAGCTACAGTCCGAGAGAACCCAGCCGGAACTAGAATCGGCAGACGTGCTAGAAAATGTCTTGTTCGAAACAGAGGATGCATCAAGGTGCTTTCGAGTGAGCTGCTCCCTCACTCCCGACCTCAAAGCCGCCCTGATCAGCTGCATTCGCCGTAATGTCGACCTCTTCGCTTGGAAGCCCTCTGACATGCCCGGTATCTTCGAGGATCTCATCATGCACAAACTCAGCGTGATCCCCGGGTCGAAGCCGAAGCAAGGCGGGTCAGGGTCCGTTCAGAAAGGTTCTCCATAATCGACGCAACCCTCTTCAAAAGGTCCTACACAACAACGGATGGCAGACCCTACCTCCGCTGCCTGACCCCTGATGAAGCAAAGTATGCCCTCAAGGAGCTACACGAGGGGATCGGTGGATGCCATATGGGGAGCCGCTCGCTAGCGCGAAAGGCTTTGAATCACGGGTACTACTGGCCCACTATGCTGCAAGATGCCTTAGCCCTAGCGAAGAAGTGCGGTCCCTGTCAACGGTTCTCCCCCGTGAAGAGGGCTCTGCAAGCAAATCTCCGTTCCATGGCCAGTCCGATTCCCTTTGCAATGTGGAGGATGGATCTGGTAGGCCCATTTCCAAAGGCAACGGGCCAAAGGAAGTTTCTTATAGTAGCGATCAACTACTTCACGAAGTGGATCGAGGCAGAGCCATTAGCAACGATCACCGAGCAACATACCCAACAGTTTTTCTGGAAACACATTGTCTGTCGGTTCGGGATTCCACAGGTGCTCATCACGGACAATGGGACTCAATTTGCGGGTAAGCATTTCTGCAAATTTTGCGAAGATCTCGAGATCCAGCAGCGCTTTTCCTCAGTATGCCACCCTCAGTCCAACGGTCAGGCCGAGAACGCGAACCGCCAAATCCTCAATGGCCTCAAGAAACGACTCGATAACTCTGCTAAGGGGTTATGGGTCGATGAGCTGCCAAGCGTTCTCTGGGCCCATCAGACGACAAAGAGAATTCCCACGAGGGAGTCGCCATTCAATCTAACATACGGCACGGAGGCCGTCATTCCACTAGAAATCGGGATCCCTTCGCCCCGGATCATGGCTTTCGATGAAGCAACTCTGCTTAGCTGCGAGCCGACCTGGACCTTATAGACGAGGTCAGGGAGAAGTCCGCCATCGGAAGGAGCATCTACCAACAAAGGATCAAAAAGTTCTACAACAAGAAGGTGTGTTCCACCGACATCAAACTCGGAGATCTCATCCTCCGGAAGTTGGCTGTATCCAGTCCCGGCCAGAAAAGGAAATTGGCCCTAAACTGGGAGGGCCCTTACAAAGTATCTGAGGTTGTACATCCGGGAACGTACCACCTAACCAACTCAGAAGGCAAGCCCGTCAAGAGGCCCTGGAATACGGAGCACCTCATCAAGTTCCTAGGAGGAGAGGAATAGCCTCCATCTCATGTAAATTATGAAGAATGTAACCGGCACGTCGTGCCTCGTTTTGTGTAAAGTTCAAATTTGTTGTAAATATGCCAGCTTTCTTAAAACAAGTTTGTGGCTTCGTATTGATTCCCATTTAAAAAAACATGTTTTGGGCTCGGCGCTCGGACAGCATTGCGAGCCAGAAAAGCTTCCCTTACAAGCTTACGGCTTGGCACTCGGATAGCGCCGTGAGCCAAAAAAGCTTCTCTTACAAGCTTATGGCTCGGCGCTCGTACAGCATCGCGAGCCAGAATAGCTTCCCTTACAAGCTTACGGCTAGGCACTCGGATAGCATCGCGAGCCAGAAAAGCTTCCCTTCCAAGCTTACGGCTCGGCACCCGGATAGCATTGCGAGCCAGAAAAGCTTTCCTTACAAGCTTACGGCTCGGCACCCAGATAGCATCGCGAGCCAGAAAAGCTTTCCTTGCAAGCTTACGGCTCGGCACCCAGATAGCATCGCGAGCGAGAAAAGCTTTCCTTATAAGCTTACGGCTTGGCACCCGAATAGCATCGCGAGCTAGAAAAGCTTCTCTTATAAGCTTATGGCTCGGTGCTCGGATAGCATCGCGAGCCAGAAAAGCTTCCCTTACAAGCTTACGGCTCGGCACTCGAATAGCATCGCGAGCCAGAAAAGCTTCCCTTACAAGCTTACGGCTCGGCACTCGGATAGCATCGCGAGCCAGAAAAGATTTTCTTACAAGCTTACGACTCGGCGCTCGGATAGCGCCGCGAGCTAGAAAAGCTTCTCTTACAAGCTTACGGCTCGGCGCTTGTACAGCATTGCGAGCCAGAAAAGCTTCCCTTCCAAGCTTACGGCTCGGCACCCGGATAGCATTGCGAGCCAGAAAAGCTTCCCTTACAAGCTTACGGCTCGGCACCCAGATAGCATCGCGAGCCAGAAAAGCTTTCCTTACAAGCTTACGGCTCGGCACCCAGATAGCATCGCGTGCGAGAAAAGCTTTCCTTATAAGCTTACGGCTTGGCACCCGAATAGCATCGCGAGCTAGAAAAGCTTCTCTTATAAGCTTATGGCTCAGTGCTCGGATAGCATCGCGAGCCAGAAAAGCTTCCCTTATAAGCTTACGGCTCGGCACTCGGATAGCATCGCGAGCCAGAAAAGCTTCCCTTACAAGCTTACGGCTCGGCACTCGGATAGCATCGCGAGCCAGAAAAACTTTTCTTACAAGCTTACGACTCGGCGCTCGGATAGCGCCGTGAGCTAGAAAAGCTTCTCTTACAAGCTTACGGCTCGGCGCTCGGATAGCATCGTGAGCCAGAAAAGCTTCCCTTACAAGCTTACGGCTCGGCATCTACCCCTGACATAGGTTGGGGCTTCTTCAAGCTGATCAACCCATGCGCACGGTGGAAACCGCCAGCCACGCTCGTACCGTCTTCCTGAGAACAAGTGTGGGGGCTCGACGTCGACCCCGAGCATGGCCGAGGCTTTCTTCAAAACACCTCAAGCATCACGCTCGGCGGAGACCTTCAGCCACGCCCATTACCGGCTTTCTCCTCGGTGTGGGGGCTCGGCATCTACCCCTGTCATAGGTTGGGGCTTCTTAAAGCTGATCAACCCATGCGCACGACGGCAACCGCCAGCCATGCCCGTACCGTCTTCCTGAGAACAAGTGTGGGGGCTCGACGTCGACCCCGAGCATGGCCGAGGCTTTCTTCAAAGCACCTCGACCATCACGCTCAGCGGCGACCTTCAGCCACGCCCATTACCGGCTTTCTTCTCGCTGTGGGGGCTCGGCATCTGCCCCTGGCATAGGTTGGGGATTCTTCAAGCTGATCAACCCATGCGCACGGCGGCGACCGCCAGCCACGCCCGTACCGTCTTCCTGAGAACAAGTGTGGGGGCTCGACGTCGACCCCGAGCACGGCCGAGGCTTTCTTCAAAGCACTTCGACCATCACGCTCGGCGGCGACCCTCAGCCACGCCCATTACCGGCTTTCTCCCCGGTGTGGGGGCTCGGCATCTGCCCCTGGCATAGGTTAGGGCTTCTTCAAGCTGATCAACCCATGTGCACGGCAGTGACCGCCAGCCACGCCCGTACCGCCTTTCTAAGAACAGGTGTGGGGGCTCGACGTCGACCCCGAGCACGACCGAGGCTTTCTTCAAAGCACCTCGACCATCACGCTCGGCGGCGACCTCCAGCCACGCCCATTACCGGCTTTCTCCCCGGTGTGGGGGCTCGGCATCTGCCCCTGGCATAGGTTAGGGCTTCTTCAAGCTAATCAACCCATGCGCACAGCGACAACCGCCATCCATGCCCATACCGTCTTCCTGAGAACAAGTGTGGGGGCTCATCGTCGACCCCGAGCAAGGCCGATGCTTTCTTCAAAGCACCTCGACCATTATGCTCGGTGACGACCTTCAGCCACGACTACTTCAGCAAAATTTTCATTAAGGTTTAGAGCGTCTGCCTTCGGCATACGCCCTGGGCCTCAGGTTGATTGGTTGACCCTCCTCTCGCCCGCGAACAACTCGGGGTTTGCAGCTTTCGCGAGCCAAAACCCCGAACTCTTCGAGGACGGCAGGGGAGCCACCAACCCTCGGCTCTCTCCTACCCTCCGAACCAATCGGTCGGCCCACCACTCACCAACGAACAACCCGGGGTCTTACGACCCTCAAGGCCAAAATCCCAAATTGTTCGAGGGTGATTGGTGAACCTCCAATCCGGAACCCTCGGAGAAATTTTAATTTTGGGGCGCCCACCTTCGGCAGGCACCCTAGTTGAACGAGATCAGACACACTCACTTCTTGACAACCAGCAAGGGGGAGTGGGGGTTATATAGCCCCTGAGACGTACAGTTATTGGGTCTAGGAATCCCAAACGGTGAAAGGCGAAACATCGCCATTAATTCTTATTGGGAGGCGAAACGTTGCCATTAATGACTATCGAAAGGATCAACGCCACTGCATAGGCACCCGCTGCACCAGGTCACCTCGGCAGCGACCCCCTATATGCCGTGTTCGGCGACCACACTCGCCCAATAAGACCATCAGGGTTCAGAAAATCGAATGTTCTTATTATACTCATCGCTAACAACTCAATGAACATCGGTACAAAGACAATGCACAGCTTACAACTCACTTACATCCGGCTTAAAACTAGAATTCAGCACTCCCTTCAGGGCTCCTCTCACGCTCGGTCAGACCAACTAGGGAAGAGACCCCTGCCACCAAGCTTCCCACATCTTCATGCTGAGCACCTTCCAATAAAAATGTCGGAGACCGCTCCGGGGTCGAGTTGCTCACCTCCTCGATCAAACCCGTGCCTAACACCAGCTTCAGCCTGCGGATCTCCAGCTCTTTCTCAACAACGGCCTCACGAAGGAAAGACTCCGAAGCCGACCGCCCACTTGAGGCATCCGAGATGGACCAGTCCGTCTCGATTACCCACTAGTCCCGATCGGCTATGGCTTTCTTCAGACGAGCCACCTCCAGACCGAGCTCCCTAGACTTGTTCAAAAACTAATTGACTGCGGCCGCTCGGTCCCAAGCTTGTTTTCGCTGGCGAGCCAGAGCTGCCTCCATGGCCTCCTTCCTAGCTCGGACCAGGGATTCCTCGGCGGAAACAGGGTCGGCAACCAAGACCTCGTGCGTCTATCAAAAGACGAGAGAAAACAAACAATCACAAAGGAGAACTAGAAAATGTGCAAGTTACGAAGCCTCGGCCAAAAAACTATCTTCCATTACTTTCAAAGATGGTGATACAAAACTGCGGTGGCCAGTCCGCAAGAGGCATACACATTCAAAAAAGAAAGAAAAACCTAGTCTATGCTTGGGGGGGGGGGGGGGGTGGACATCTTCGTCGGTCTGGTCGCCCCCCCCATCTCCTCGCCACCGGGAGTCAGCGGAAGGTCCGGCTCCCTAACCGTAGTGGAGGTGGTCCACATTCTGCTCTGGATAAATCCTCTGAAAATGCTTCTTGGTTCGGTCGTATGCCTCGTCCTGCGCCATGATCAGGGCATCTGCCGAGGCAGCTTCCATCCTCTCCAAGGCCTTCCGTCCCTTCACCGCCTCCTCTTCGATCTTCTCCTTAAGGTGATCCACGTCCTTCTGGTGACGCTCGAAGATTGAGGCCATCTGGGCCTCATAGACGACCGCCATGTTCTGAGCCTCCTTCAGGTCGTCGGTCACCTTGTTCAACTCACGGAGATACTTCTCCGCGTTCCTCCTCTCCACAATGACCTCCTTCTCCAAGCACTTTTGGAAGTGCTGCCTGTGGAGCATCGCCTGTCCGAAGGAGAAAAGGTCAGAAAACATCGTCACAATCCAAACCAAACACAAATACAAAGTCTCAGCACTTACCGACATCGACACCTGAGACCAATGCATGAAGGCCTGTTCAGACGTCTGCGTCGCCAACGAGATCCGATCCCGCTCAATGGCGGCCTTCCTGACAAACTCGACGGCCACAGGACCCTCGAGCAGGGAGTCCCCCTGAACAATCGACCAGTCGCGGGCAAAGGGCCGTAACCCCTGTTGCCCCACCATCTGCTCGGCACTGGAACGAGGTGGGGGAAGCCTCTGCCCCGGGGCCTCTACAGTCTTCTTGCTGCCCGAACTCCCCCCCCCCTCGCATCCCGAGGAGCTCTCGGCGTATGGGGCTGATGCCTCTTGGCCTTCTTCACGGGAGAAGGCTCCTCGGCTACCAGGGTCGGTCCCTTGTCGGACCCCCCACCTTGGGCGGCCAGCTTCTCCTGCTCGGCCTTCTTCCTCCTCTCCGCTCTCGCCTTCTCGGCAACAACTAACAAGGCGCGCCTGTCATCAACCTGCTGGGAAGTCATCTCTGCAAAAATGAAAGAATAAGGACTAACGTTAACACGGAGGCAGAGAGATGCAAAAATTCAGAACGAAAACATACTAGGGTCAGCGGGGCTCAGTCCGGCCCGGGCCAGGTGTAGCTCCGTCACTCGAGGCCACGCTATGTTGTGCCCCCAACAATTTTCTCAACCATCTTCCACTCCTTTGCCGTCAAGTCACTGCACTTCGGAGGTTTGTGGTTCGGCTTGAATAAGTTCCATGAGGTCGGAATCCCCCAAGACTTTTCGCTCTGGACCACGAAGTACTTTTCTTTCCTCCCTTTGATGGAATCCGGATGGCCGTGCATCACCTTTTTATGCGGCCTAGGCGAGAAGTAAAATATCCCCTCTGCATCGCTGAGCGAGCTGATCCCTAGGATGGCTCGGAAGTAGGTCAACCTCGGCTTCACACTCTTCTCTTGGCACTTCAGAATGAAGCAAATCAAGTGCTTCTAGGAGTTAGGGCCATACTGCATCGGGCTTAGCTTTGCCCAATTTAGAACCCTCTTGACGAAGGGGTGCAGCGGCAGCCTCAGTCCCGAGACAAAGGCGTCCTCGGGAAAGATATGATAGCCCGGTGCGAGAGTTGTGGTGGGTCGGATGCCAGGGCTCGGAATAAAGACTTCAAACTCCCGAGGAATAAAGTAGGCAGCCCTCAGGATATGAAGATAGTCCGCCTTCAAGATACACGAAATGCTGTCCATCCGGATCTTCACCCGGCTTTCCTCGCCTGGTACAGGAGGAAGAGGGTCGATATCTTTAACATCGTGGGGGTACATCCTGATCGACCCCGGATTTTTAAAGGAGACCGGGAGAAATTCGAACCCCGGTCTAGGGGCATATTTATCCGGAGGAGGCGGACTATCCGGAAAGCTTAACTTCCTCTTCTTCCATCGAGGACGAGCCTTCCTCTCGGGAGACGGCGTCGACAAAGGTAGTAGAGGCAGAAGGTCATCTCCGAAATCAACTGCCCCTCCTGCGGGGCCTTCGCCAGCACCTTCCTGAGCGCCCTCCCCTTCATCTCCATCATCCTCATCATCATCAACGGTGCCCTGACCCTCGGGATCCTGATCCTCCTCACCCTCCTCATCACCCTCGACATCCTGATCCTCCTCATCCTCCTCACCCTCGTCATCCTCGACATCCCCCTCTTCCACCTCCTCACCCTCGTCCACGGGCTCCTTCCCCTGGCCTTCAGGATCTCAGCGGCGACACTACAAAGGCCACATCATCACCTCCGTCCAACCCGGGGTCTATCACGACTTCCTCTTTAACCATATATTTGCTAAGGGATGAAGACGTCTCTGACTCTGATTCCTCCGTGGAGCGGCCCGACGAACTGGCCTCGAATCCGGACTGAGAGCGCGACATTACTAAGCAAGAATACTAACCTGAGATTTGTACCACGCAATCACCGGAAAATCTCGCCGACGGCAAGTGAGACCCTGTTCTTATGAAAATGGAAAGTGCGAATAAAGAAATGAAGAAAAGAAAAGTGGGGAAGGGGGGAGATTTATAGCAGAAAAAGCGACTCCTCGATTTCTGCAATCATATCTGGCCGTTGGATCTTAAATCATCAAGATCTAACGGCTGCTAAGATTTGGCGTCGCTTCGATTCTTGCGCTCATGACATCAGCAGTGGGTGCAAAATTACCCAGCTACCCCCCAGGCATTTTTCCAACAAACAGACTTTTTCAACAAGTCAAGAGGGATCGATGCTCGGATGACATCGCGAGCCATAACTTCTTCTTCTATTTAACAGAAGGGTCGACGCTCAGATGACATCGCGAGCCACAACTCTCTCCCTATTATGCATGAAGCTCGGAGCTCGGATGACATCGCGAGCCACAACTTCCTCTTCTATTTAACAGAAGGGTCGACGCTCGGATGACATCGCAAGCCACAAACTCTCTTCCTATTATGCATGAAACTCGGAGCTCGGATGACATCACGAGCCTTTTATTTAACAGAAGGGTCGACGCTCGGATGACATCGCGAGCCACAAACTCGCTTCCTATTATGCATGAAGCTCGGAGCTCGGATGACATCGCGAGCCACAACTTCCTCTTCTATCTTAACAGAAGGGTCGACGCTCGGATGACATCGCGAGCCACACACTCCCTCTCTATTATACATGAAGCTCGGAGCACGGATGACATCGCGAGCCACAACTTCCTCTTCTATTTAACAGAAGGGTCGATGCTCGGATGGCATCGCGAGCCACAAACTATCTTCCTATTATGCATGAAGCTCGGAGCTCGGATGACATCGCGGGCCACAACTTTCTCTTCTATTTTAACAGAAGGGTCGACGCTCGGATGACATCGCGAGCCACAAACTCTCTTCCTATTGTGAATGAAGCTCGAAGCTCGAATGACATAGCGAGCCACAACTTCCTCTTCTATTTAAAAGAAGGGTCGACGCTCGGATGACATAACGAGCCACACACTCCCTCCCTATTATGCATGAAGCTCGGAGCTCGGATGACATCGCGAGCCACAACTTCCTCTTCTATTTAACAGAAGGGTCGATGCTCGGATGGCATCGCGAGCTACAAACTCCCTTCCTATTATGCATGAAGCTCAGAGCTCGGATGACATCGCGAGCCACAACTTCCTCTTCTATTTAACAGAAGGGTCAACGCTCGGATGACATCGTGAGCTGCAAACTCTCTTCCTATTATGCATAAAGCTCAGTGCTCGGATGACATCGTGAGCCACAAACTTCACAGAAGGCTCGGAGACCGGATATCAACGCCAGTCGTCAAGGTTTCTATTCCCAAAAAGCGTTGAGTATGGGGGCTCGGACCTCGGATGACGCCGCGAGCCCCAGAAGCGCCCTCCTCTATGCAAGGGGGCTCGAAGCTTGGATGACATCGCGAGCACCAGAAGCCCTCTCCTATTCACAGGAGGCTCAGAGCTCGGATGGAATCGCGAGCCCCAAAACCCTCCTCTATCCCACAAGTGAGGGGCTCGTCTGCCGACCCCCCAATACCCGACAAACCGAGCTCCAACCCGACAGACCTCGACATCCCCTCACTCTTCCAACTAGCGAGAGGATCGCCTACCGACCCTCGGAGCTCGTCTACCGACCCCAGATGCTCGACAAACCGCGCTCTAACCCGACAGACCTCGACGTCCCCTCGCTCTTCCAACTAGTAAGAGGATCGTCTGCCGACCCTCGGAGCTCTTCTACCGACCCTAGACGCTCGGCAAACCGAGCTCCAATCCGATAGACCTCGACGTCTCCTCGCTCTTCCAACTAGCGAGAGGATCGTCTGCCGATCCTCGGAGCACGTCTGCCGACCCCAGACGCTCGGCAAACCGAGCCCCAACCCGACAGACCTCGATGTCCCCTCGTTCTTCCAACTAGTGAGGGGATCGTCTGCCGACCCTCGAGGCTCGTCTGCCGACCCTAAGGCTCCAATAGGGGATCCCTTCCTCCTACCCCCTGGCCTCTCATGGAAGTAACAGATCCTATTTTTCTCGCCGCACACACCACCTTGATCTTCCTATGGAGACGAAGAACCACTCCTACACGGCTAGATCACCCGACCCTCCATGAGTGGGGGGCTTATGATGTGGGTTGGATGGCATGGCCCCTTCTGGGTCACAGGATCCCCTCAGGAAACGTGCATCGCCGGATCATCCGGATCCGCCACGTCAGCATCAGAAAACCGTCCGGGCCTCTGCCACATCAGCCTGGAAACTGCCCAGGCCTCTGCCACATCAGCCTGAAAACCCCCTAGGCCTCTACCACGTCAGCCCTATATTGCTCCGGCTTCCACCGCTTCAGGCCCACGGGCAACCGGGTCCAGACCCAGCCCCAAACGGGTCCAGACCCGGTTGGCTTCTTCTATAAATACCAGACCCCCTACCCTGTTACCAGGTAATCAATCTTTCCCACTCAAAACCCTAGTTACTATTACTCTCTCTCAGTAGCTAACTAGATCGTCGGAGGGTCTGCCACTGGACCAACCCCGGTGTTCCTAGACCGTCTGCAGGTACACGAGACCTCGGATCCGAGCTGAGCATCCAGCCTCCACCTCACTACCGCCTACTTCCATACCGTTCGCCTGGCTGAGGGTCGTCCGCACCGGAGCTTCCTCCACCAATATAAATCGAGTAAGAACTCACACCTGGTGCATCCACACGCCTCCCAAAAACAAACCGCATCACGCAGAAAGTTATGACTTCCTCTGCCCGTGATGTCCCTCCCTCTTACAAGCCCACTTTGTGAACTATGCACCTTCTCTTGAAAATATGGCATTAGTCTTTCTGGGAGAACTTTCATAATGATTTAAAATGCTCTGTTAAGGAAGTTGATCGGTCTTAAATTGTTGATTGTCTCCACCTTCTCCTTTTTTGATATTAGAACAACGGACACATAGTTCAGCCTATCAATTTATGTTGTTCCATCATAGAGTGCCTCATAGATATCAATCAAATCCTTTCCCTCAATATTCTGAAACCTGGTATAGAGCATAATCGAAAACATGTCCGGTCCGGGTGCTTTGTCCAGGCCCATGTTCCTAATCGCCCCCCTTCACCTCCTCTATTGTGAACATCCACTCAAACTCGATCCGGTCTTCCACCTGCACATGCCCCTATAAATTTGATTGCAACGACCAACGTCGGCCTTGCCTCCTACCTAAAAGACTACAAAAATATTCTTCTACATGTCCCCGCAGTTGAACCTCCTCATTGATCAAACTCTCCCCCACATGTAAGCCTTGAATCTGGTTAATTCATCTTCTGTTGTTAGCTGTCTTATGAAAATATGTCGTGTTTGCATCTTCCCCGCATATGCACATAAATGCTTCATTATAAAAGCCAGTTGTTACTTCTAAAAATATGCCAGTATCCATGTAAAAGACATCTTCCTTACTTTTTCATCACCCATATATTTTTTTTATAATGATTTCCATTTATGTGCATTTGCATAAAACCAAACTATAAATATATATGGATCTGTAATTCAGTGATAGGATAAGTATTTTTTTCTTCGCTGGAAATATGATATGTGTGGTAGTAGCCTCCTACTTATAACTTGTATTCTTTCTTCATAAATAATTTAGATCTATTTGCACTTGGTTCGTAATAAAGTCCATTTCTTGGTTTTTTTTATTTTTTTATTATAAATAATGGGAGAGAAGCAACTCAATTACTGAGTAAACACAACATAATTATAAGGAGTTGTAATTTCTTTTTATAAAATCTCCACTATTTTATTGGGAGAGTTGGGGTTTGTAACAAACAAACTCTGACTTTGTAACTATATAAACACGTATAATACACGTTCAAATTATATCCAACAAATATAAATGTGCACCGCACGTGTAACCCAAATCAAAACATTCAAATATAAACTATTTTTTTCTTATTCAATATATATTCATTTAATTTAATGACTTTACCTTTTTAGACGTGCATCGCACGTACATTATACTAGTTAGAATAATTCGTTATTTTCTCATTGATGAATACAGTAACTTCTGCCGTTTTTAAGTAACTAAATAAACTAGTAATATGCACGTGCGATGCAAGTTTTAATTTTAAAAATTGATATAGTAAATAAGAAGACGTAATCTGGCCTCGAACCTAAGACATCCTTTCACTTATTACATACTCTTTACAAATTATCCCTAGTGGCACAAACTTTCATTTTATATGAGTGACACTTTTATAAATAATTATATCGTAAATAAATTTGACTTTGAGGGTATTATGGTAACTACCAACAGTTGAGTAAATGAATGGTTAATATAATTTCCACTTAAAAATAAATAGTTGAGATTAGATGGTTGCATGAATATCTACAAATTATAGATTGTCTACAAATGACAATCTCAACTCTCTCATTATAATATTACTAGTAATTTGCACGTGCGATGCACGTCTTAATAAATATAGTTTTTTTAAAATAAAAATTTAGACATAATCTGGATTTGAACTTAGAACCCCCTTTATAATAGTTATGCACGTGTATTGCACGGGTTGGTAGATTGACAAAACATTTACAAATGACACTAAGGTCTTCTCCCATTATAATATTAGAAATAGGAGTATTTCTTAGTTTTTAAAAATAGTGGGGGTGTATGCTAATTTTCACATTTTAAATGGGGGCATTTGCTAAAATATTCCTTTTTTAGGAGCTGCACGTGCATCACACAGGTATGTTTGGTGAATTTAGTTTGCCGTATATTGCACGTGTTTACTCAGTTACAAAATTAGGATTTGTTTGTTTATAACTCCAACTCTCACATTAAAATAGTAGAGATAATATTAGAGATAAGAGATTAGAGATAAATAAATAAAATAATTGATATGTATTTGAACAATAAATCAACTCATACGAAATGACAGTGCAAAGGCCCGACATGCTAATCATTTAATTTTAGAAATGATAATCACAAAAAAAAAAAAAAAAACAAATTTTGGAAAATCATGGATTGGGCCTCCACCCTAGTATCGCAGTTTGGATCATGCTGTCGTACATGCCGCGTGTCCGCTACTCTGCCTTAAACCCAAAAATCCAAAGAGATCAAATTAATAATTACATATTCCCACCCCCACCCCCACCACACACCCACACACACACACACAAACACAGTGTGTTTTAAAAAAGCAACTAACAACTCTTCGTTCCACAGCCACAAGCTCCTTAATCTTCTTCTTCTTCTTCTTCTTCTTCTTCATTCTCGAGTTGAACAGAGTTTCAGCTCCAGCTCTGTTCTTCCTTATCTATAATGGCAGCAGCAGCAGCAGCTTTAGTTCAAATATCTTCTTCTACTTCATCTTCATCTTCTCATTCTTACCATGTTAGTCCCAAAAGGGTCCACCCC
Source organism: Hemerocallis citrina (assembly GCA_017893485.1). NCBI lineage: Eukaryota > Viridiplantae > Streptophyta > Magnoliopsida > Asparagales > Asphodelaceae > Hemerocallis > Hemerocallis citrina. The sequence continues at coordinate 139,137,047 of CM030363.1, forward strand.
ACAAACCTCTCTCTAAAGCCCACAACTAACCCCCTTCGCATTTTCAGCCTCACTCTCCACCACCGCCACCGCCATCCCCGCTCGCGCGGTCGAGTCCGCTGCTCTGTTGCACCTAAGTAAATTTCATTCTCGTAATATATAGTTTTTTTTGTTTTCTTTTATTTTTTTTAACTTAAAGATGGCAGATGTCAATGCGTTCATTAATGAGAAAATAACGAATTCTAATATATAGTACTGTTTTTCAATTCATTTTATCATATGTTTATGTTAGTATTGACTAAGAAAGAATAGGAGCAAAGAGAAGAATTAGATTTAGGGCCAGCAGGTTTGCTAAAAAAATTATACCGTGGGTATCAGATTAGATTGGAATACGTAGACTACTATCTCTATAGAGCTATACGACTATATGTTCAAGTAATATGTGGAGTGATGTGTTACCCATAGGAATATATATGAAATAGTATTCGGATATATATAAGAATATATCTATTAAGATAAATCAGAGAAATGAAAACAATACTAAATATTGAATTGAGTTCAACTAAGTACAATATCACATATATATAGGAGGAGAACAAATATCAAAACAACTCTACAACCAATATAGGACTATAATAATATCTAACACCCCAACTCAAACTCACAATGGGTCAAACAATGTGAGTTTACCTACTAAGTATCTAAATCTCTGAACATAATGAGATTTGGTGAAGAAGTCTGCAGTCTGCTGGGAAGATATAATAGAATGGAGAGAAATGATCCCTGCCTCAAAGCGCTCACAAACATAATGGCAATCAATCTCTATATGCTTCGTTCGCTCATGAAAGACCGGGTTGCTTGCAATGTACAATGCACTCTGGTTATCATAATGAAAAGGAGTAGCTCCTGTAAGAGTGACACCCATATCTAATAATAGCCAACGAACATGAACAATCTCTCTAGTAGTAGCTGTCATTACTCTGTACTCAGTTTCAGTCGAAGAACATGCAACAACTGCATGTTTCTTACTTCGCCATTAGATCAGCAAATCACCAAGGAATAAACAGAAACCGGTGGTAGACTGTCTGATAGTAGGATCACCTGCCCAATCTGAATAAGAATATGCACTCAACTCTAGTTTGGATGTAGCAGGTACGAATAATGAGCGAGTAATAGTGCTCCGAAGATATCTGAGAATCCGAAGAAGAGCACGGTAGTAAACTGATGTAGGAGCAGAAACAAACTGACTGACAACACTTACTCGTAAGCAATATCGGGTCTGGTCATGCATAAGTAGACAAGCTGTCCAACAATCTGTCTGTATCTAGTGGAATCAGGAAGGAGCTCACCATCAGTGGGACGAAGCTTCACATGAAGCTCTAAGGGTGTATCGGCTGATCTACTGTCAGAAAGGCATGCAGCGGAGATAATATCTGATGTGTATTTCTGTTGGAAAATGAGTATCCCCCGAGATCCATGAGCAATCTCTAGGCCCAAAAAATAACGTAGTTTGCCAAGGTCTTTCATATGGAACTGCTGATAAAGGTATTTCTGGATGGATATAATGCCTGCAGAGTCATCCCCAGTAATGATCATATCGTCAACATAGAGTAGTAGAATTACCCTCCCTTGCGGTGATGACGGCATAAACGTAGAATGGTCCTGAGAACTCTGACTAAAACCAGTCTTGGTGATGACAAGGCAAAAATAATCAAACCAGGCTCGAGGGGCCTGCTTCAAACCATATATAGCCCGACGCAGCCGACAAACATGACGAGGAGTAGGGAGGCCAGGAGGAGGATCCATATAAACAACCTCAGATAAGATACCATGAAAAAAAGCATTCTTCACGTCCATCTAGTATAACGGCCATTGGCGGATGGCTGCAACAGCAAGAAGGGTGCGAACAGTAGTCATCTGTACAATGGGAGCAAAGGTCTCATCATAATCAATGACATGCTCTTGAGTAAACCCTCGGGCTACTAGATGGGCCTTGCACTGCTCAATAGATCCATCAGGTTGATATTTGATCTTGAAGATCCACTTACAGCTAATAGGCTGAACACCCTCTGGTAGAGGAACAACATCCCAAGTGCCAGTCTGATCAAATACACTGAATTTCTCTGCAATAGCTTTCCTCCATTCAGGATATTGAATTGCATCTTGATAGGTTTTGGGCTCACGTGTAGAGTGTATAGCAGTGAGATATGCATGAAACTGTGGTGAGTATGAAGCTAGGGTGGCAAAATTAAACTGGTCAGAAGGACCAGTGGCATCAGGTGTATAACGTGCCGGAGGAATACTAGAAGTGGAACGAGTAGACTGACGAAGAGGTGGTGGACTAACAGGGTGTGGGAGTGAGGATGGAGGAGTAGGTGCATGTGTCGGTGGGGAAGTAGGTGGGATGGGTGCTGGCTGCTGTGGAGATGCAGGTGGTGTTTCAGTAGGAGTAACAACAGGTGTAAGGACTGTAGTAGATGTGAATGGAGCCAGAGGAGTGGGATCAAAAGGAATGCAGGAAGATAAAGTCGGGGGGCTAGCAACAACTGGGGAATCAAGAAATCTAGTATCCTCGGGGGGGTCAGGTAGTAAGGGGAGTCTTCCACAAAGGATACATGTCGAGAAATGCCAACACGACCCACTGATGGATCAAAACAATGATAACCTTTGTGTTCAGAACTGAGACCTAAGTGAACGCACTTAGCAGCACGAGCGGAGAGCTTTGTGCGCTCAGTAGGAGGGAGAAGGACGTAACAGGTGCAGCCAAAGGTACGGAGCATACTGTAGTCGGAAGGTGAATGATAAAGAGTCTCGTAAGGTATCGTACCGGCTAGGGCAGACGAAGGAGTAATGTTGATGAGACTAACAGAGGTCATAATAGCTTCAACCCAGAAAGAAGAGGAACAGAAGAGGAGAGTAAAAGAGTGCGAGCCGTCTCAAGGATGTGACGATGCTTGCGTTCAGCTACACCATTCTGCTCATGTGTGTGAAGGCATAATTGCTGAAATAGGGTGCCGTGAGACTGAAGGATCGATCTCATAGTGGTGGAAGTGTACTCACGTGCACCGTCCGATCGAAAATTCTTAATGCGCACACCGAACTGAGTGTGAATCATAGTTGTAAAGAACCGGTAAATATCAGGTATCTCAGATCGCTGCCGCATAAGAAAAATCCATGTATGTCTAGTGAAGTCATCGATAAAAGCAACATAATAAAGATAGCCTTTCCACGAGGGTACAGGAGAGGGTCCTCATATGTCAGAATGAATAAGTTGAAAAGGGTGAGTGGTTTCAGAAGTTCTTTTAGGACTAAAGGGTAGGGCAATGTGTTTGGCCAAATGACAACCCTGACAATCAGATAAATGTTTAAAAGTGAGAGAACCAAGGGCACCACTGCGAGCTATAGTCTGGAGTCGTGATGCGCTAATATGACCTAAACGTCTGTGTCACAGATCAGCATCATAGAAAACAATACCGGCAAAACTAGAAGGAGAGTGATGTGCACGAAGAAAATCTAGATAATATAGACGACCATGAGACTAGCACGCCTAAACTCCTCACCGGTGGAGGAATCAGTAATAGAACAACCTAAAGAGTCAAAAGTAACGACAAGACCACTATCGCACAACGCACTAATAGAAATAAGGTTTATTGATAAATGAGGAGCATAGAGAACATATGGTAATGTGAGAGTGGGAGAGTTAATTGTTCCTGAGTGTGTAATAAGAAGTGGTGAGCCATCAGCTGTGTGTAGAGATGGAGAGTGAGAGGTAAGTGTTTTTTTTTTTCCGAGATCTAGGGTTTTGGGAAGAAATTTGTATAACTTTGGCTGTTGGAATTTAAGGATTTTTGGATGGGAAAATTTTAAGATAAGAAAATTTGAGAGCTTGGCTCTGATACCATGTTAAGATAAATCAGAGAAATGAAAACAATACTGAATATTGAATTGAGTTCAATCAAGTACAATACCACCTATATATAGGAGGAGAACAAATATCAAAACAACTCTACAACCACTATGCGACTATAATAATATCTAACAATATCTATATATCCAACAATTTATTTATTTGTTTATCTAAGCAGTAAGTAAAATTTAATTAATTTATGATAATTGATTTTGAGATGATTTCAGCTCAGCACCACCGGTCATAACAACCTCTGCTCCCTCTGATGGCGCCACCAAGCGTGAATGCTTTGGCGTTTTCTGCACTACTTATGACCTCAAGGCCGTACGATTTAGTGATTTACTACTATTTCATTTTCATGGACCTACTTCTTTAATTTGCTTGCATTTTTCTGATTTGCATATTTTTTATTTTATCATATGATCTGGTATCTGGTAGGAAGAAGAGACGAAGTCATGGAAGAAACTGATTAATATTTCAGTGTCGGGTGCAGCTGGGATGATATCCAACCATCTGCTCTTCAAAGTATGTATGCACTGCTTGTATATTTTGTTTCCAGATTTTTATGCATCTTAGCCATGACATGTATGTATGTCGAGAAGAGGAGACATGTTTCAGTTTCAAGTTCAGTGCATAGTTTTGTAGGGGCTGAACTGTCGCAGAGAGCCTTTTTTAAATGTGTTCACTCACACCTAGAGTTGAAATCAATTTAGATGGACATGTCGTCCATCTGGATTTGAAAACGTTGTATTTATTGTATTGCTCTTGATACAATATACACATGCTTATTGTTCATTGTGCCAGGGTTCAAAGAGATGAAGACTTTATGAATTTTACTATAATAGTTTAACGGTTATCTGGATATTTTATCAATTTGACACAATGGGCAGTAATATGCTTTAGTTACTCAACACTTAAATTTTCCTATTAATATGTTGACCCTCATGAGCAAAATTCTGCATCTGAATCGACTCTAGGGCACTCTGCTTCTACCAACTCTTAATAGGAAGAACAACAGATAACCTATGATAACAAGAGGATTTGGGGTGTTAATGGAGAGAGATTGCTTGACATTAGTGTCAGGAATGGTTGTTATAGTTTGAAATTATTTTCAGCATTGGTCCGTGTATTGCATTTCTGTTCAAAACTATGAATATGCTGATAGTTATAATTTGGTATTTCAGCTTGCATCTGGGGAAGTTTTCGGACCGAATCAGCCGATTGCGTTGAAACTACTGGGTTCTGAAAGATCATTTCAAGCTCTTGAAGGTAAAATTTATTAAATTTGTATCTGATAAATATATTTCTGTGGCTGAATATTAAATCTTTAATGGCCAACTAGATGTGAAATGTTTATGCTTCGATTTAATCAGGGTATCCTAGTAGGAGGTCATTGTTCCGAAATTCCTCGTATTTAGTGACAATGAGATTTTTTTCAAAAACCCAAAAACATTGATGTTAAAGCACACTGTATGACCCCCTCATCCCTCCTATGGGCTAATGCCAAAGAAGAAAAAAAAATTTGATGTCCCTTTTGAGTTGCATAGTTATGACTCCAACACCTCAAAAGCTTTTCATCTTGATGTGAAAGTGATGTTTCTAATCCTAATAGATGGCAATATTTGATAAATTTAGGTACATATGACAAGCGTGATATGTTTTAGGAACTCAATCATTAGGAAAGATGTGATGTGCGTAAGTTGTAACTTAAAATCTAGAGATTCTATTACACTGTATAGTAAGATGATAATTCCTTATCAAAACACTGTTTGCATAAACTTTACACATAAATACAAAAGGTAAAAGACACTTTGATGTCGCCAAGAGTCATCAGTTTGATGTATCAACTCACGACACCAACAGGACACCTAAGTTTTTTTGAGGGAAAGTTAACTCATCAACGATTAGAAGATTGTTTCTTGGTTAAATTAATTAGTTTTATGATTTGTGGTGACAAAACTCTGAGGTCTTATGACTCTTATCGTCTATGGAACATTGGTTGTAGATTTAAATCTCTCTATGCTTCCTATTGTCTGTTCATGAAAGTGGAGTAATTGGAATGAAAGTGTATCTTATGTGGCTCTAAATTGTAGGAGTGGCGATGGAGTTGGAGGACTCTTTGTATCCTCTGCTACGAGAGGTAAGCATAGGGATCAATCCATACGAGGTTTTCCAAGATGCAGAATGGGCCCTTCTGATTGGAGCAAAACCCCGAGGTCCTGGGATGGAACGAGCTGACTTGCTAGATATAAATGGGCAGATTTTTGCAGAACAGGTATTTATGTGTAATAAGTTTTTTGTCTTATATTCTTCAAGAAGGAAAAAGAGTTTTATGTCTTTTACGAATATGTGTACAATGAGAAGGATTTTTGCATTGTGTGTGTGTGTGTTTTTCTTGAGCTCCAAACTTACTCGACATTTAGGGGAAAGCACTCAATGCTGTGGCATCCCACAATGTTAAAGTTATAGTGGTTGGCAACCCGTGCAATACAAAGTATGAACGACACTCCAGATCTCTTTTCGATACTAAAGGGGATGCATCACACCCCTATGATATACATGTATACTACTAATCTTTGTGAGCATTTTCTGCAGTGCACTGATTTGTCTGAAAAATGCACCAAATATACCTGCAAAGAACTTCCATGCCTTGACAAGATTAGATGAGAATAGAGCCAAATGCCAGGTAGATTGTTGTGCATATTTCTGGTTTAACATCTCTTTATCATAGGTGTATCTTGATGTATTTTAGAGCATTATTTTGTGAGGATTTGTCTCGTCTTCTTTTAGTGTTATTGTATGTAATATGAGGAGACTTGAGACCCAGTGAGGTGCGATGTATGGTGTATGTTTCATTAAAACCTCAGTAATGAAATTTCTTGATGACTATTTTGCCATCTTAGTTCTTACTAGATAATAATAATAATAATAATAATAATAATAATAAAACAATTCTTTATAATCTTCTAGCAATTGCTGTGTATCATATAATTACTTGAAATTTATTAATATATGCAGCTAGCCCTCAAGGCAGGTGTATTTTATGATAAAGTATCAAATATGACAATTTGGGGAAACCACTCAACCACTCAGGTAAATTGATTGTTTAAAATCTCATCTAATTAAATGAATGGAATTAATTTATTTTTTTATGATGTAAGCTTTATCAACAATAGGGCATAGATTTGGCCAAGCATATATTGTTTGGAAATTAGTTATGTCAATCCATGGTGTGCAGGTTCCTGATTTTTTGAATGCCAAAATTGATGGTATTCCTGTAAAGGAAGTTATTACTGATCATAAGTGGCTAGAGGAAGAGTTCACTGAAATGGTTCAGAAGGTACATTTTTCTACATGAGTTCATATATGACACAATTATTTGTTATTAATCGACACATATGTGCTGATTTTTTTAAGTTTTTAAAACTATTTCTCCTCATCACTGAGATGTGGCATGTCACTTGATTTACAGCGGGGAGGTGTGCTAATAAAAAAATGGGGCAGATCTTCTGCGGCATCAACTGCTGTTTCAGTTGTTGATGCTATAAGGTCCCTTGTCATTCCCACACCTGAAGGTGATTGGTTTTCTACTGGGGTAAGTTTACTGCAAACTTGTTGTCACTGTTGAGTCGTTTTGTAGGCATTATTTTACTACTTAATCATTTGTTCTTAGTGTTCAAATTCTTATTGTTGTCATCTGTGTTAAATTCCCACAGTACTCGTCGTAAGAGTCATCCTGTCCATGTCTATGACGATTGATATTTTTCAGCGCTCCAAAACCACATGTCAATTCTGTTGAAAAACAGCCTATTTTCCCGTCTAACCACTGTAACCAGGCAAGCACATCTTGGTTAATACTTATCTGTTCTATAAACAGAATTGTTTGATAAACAACGATTCACATCAGCTCGGATGATTTGCCGATATTATGTATAGTAGTTATTTGGAATGTGTAGATGCACATTAAAAGTACTCATGTATAATATCAATTATTGTGTTTGAAGGTATGGAAAGAGAGACACTTTAGGGGGAAGAAGTTTACATATGAATGATAAATTAAGTATGAAAAGAATGTTTAAAAATCAGCATTAAATGTTGTCAAGATTTGTGGAAATATTAAATATTGTATTGAAAGAGGTCAATGCCAAAGTATATTTACGACTCATATATAACAACACACTCAATATAGACTCACACATAGATCTATACGTACCTAGACATAGACTCAATATAATAATATAATCTCATTTAACACAACCCCCCCCCCCCCCCTCCTCTCTCTCTCTCTCTCTCTCTTTCTCTCTCGAACTCAAGGTGGATCAATCAACATGGGTTGGAGACCGATGAGCCAAATATGTCAATCGGCTCAAACTTGGTCATGCGTGCGCGTCGTCACGTGACACGTGCAGGCATTTTGCGTGTGCCTGTGCGTGAGCCTGTTTTTCACGCGGTTTTTGTGCCATTTTTCATGCGTTTTGTACGTTGTTTGCACACGGTGTTGTGGTCTTATAAATGTGCAGCCCCCTCCCCTTCACTTCTTCACTCCACACTTCACTTCCACCTAGTTTCCTTCTCTCAGTTTTCGACTTCGGCAAGTGTTTTGACCTCTCTTCGTCTTCGAGTCGTCGTAAGCCAGGTAATTTTTTATTTAATAAAGCTTTGTCCAGGGTTCATTCGGACGGCTCCGCCTCTTCTTCAGGTAGTGACGGGGTCGAAGTGCTCTCCGATCATCAAACTCATTTCTCTAGCAGGGAGAAAGAGAAGGGGGAGGCCGAGTCTTCGGCTGCCTTTAATATGGGGAGCGTGACGATGGATAAGGACAATATCTTGTGCCCAACTCACCCTCCTCGGGTTCCTCTTCTCGTTCGCTAGTATACCGAGGACGTAGAGGATCTAGTACGGTATGACATTAGATACCACAAGCTGGAGCTCCAACCCACTCTTGAAGTCTCACAGAACGAGAAAATCCTCACAAAGGATGACCTTCGCCTGATCAGAACCGCTTTTGGGATCCCGTTAGGGTATGAGTTGCTCTTGCTAGGCCCCGAGATTAGGGCTTGCACGGAGATGTCTGAAGAATATTGTGTCTTTTCATTCGACTCCTTCTACTCAATGTTGCGTTTCCCTATGCACCCGTTTATTAAGGGGGTTCTAAATTGGTATCAGGTAAGCCCAATGCAGTTCATGCCAAACTTGTGGAGACATCTGACGGGCTTTGTCTTGCGGTGCTAGATGGTGGGCGCCGAACTGAGTCTGAAGGTTTTGGAAGAGGCACTTCACCCTCCATAATCAAAGGCCAGGAAAATTCTGGTACTATTTTTATCCTCCTCCTGAGATAGGTGTTAAAAAGAATTTGGATTCAGTCAAGTTCTGGAAGAATAAGTTCTTCGTTATCTGTAGTCCCGGGACGTGGGGGTTCCCCACTAGATGGAGGGAAGACATTTCTACGAGGGCAAATGTCGATCTGGAGGTCGAACGAGGAAGAGTTGGGTTTGAGTGATGCCCTCATCGGGTATGGAGAGTTGAAGTAAAGGTAGAGGAGGTGTTTTTCAAAGGAGGGTTGAGTCTGATGGACCCTAGTATAGCATTAGCTTCAGTCTTACCCAGCTCTTAGTCATGTACTTTTTTTTTTAATCTTTTGCTCTCATATCATTTCTTGTTATTTTTTGTAGAATCAGAAGGCATGGACTTCTACAGCCTCCTCGTTGTTCGCACTAGCCTGGGTAACAAGGGGCCAGATGATAGGAAGAGGATGAGGGCCACGAGCAAGCCGACGTCCTTGAGGGCAACGAAGAGGTATAACCCCCACGCCGGTCATGACTCTGGGGGCATCGAGCCCAACCATTGGGGGTTCCTTTTTGAGCATGTTCCTTGATAGCGTGCTCCCTTCCTTGACCACTGCAGCCGATCAGATTATCCTATAGGAGGAGAAGAGGACTTATACTTCCGGCTATAGCATCAAGAGGTGTGATGCTATCCTTGGAGATTCGGTGGGTTGCCTCAAGGTGGCGAAGAGCCTTCCTACCCCGCGGGATCGGAAGTTCTGTTTGACACCCCAATGGAATCCTCTCTCCTCGAACTCGCATGAGCCGGCATAGCAAAATGTCTTTTTATTTGTGGTGTTGTTTTCTTTCCTCTTTGTTTGAGTTTCGGTGTTTTTCTTCCTTGTAGGTCTCTTTCCATACCGGCAAATTGATCGAGGAGATCAAGTCGAAAAAGAAGTGGTGGATTGAGAAAGCCACCCGAGAGGCAACCGAGAAGAAGAGAATCACCATGGTGCTTGCGGTGGTGAAGAGTGAGATGGCTTATCTTGATAAGATCGCTCACCTTAAGGTAGAGTTGGAGAAGGTGAGAAGCATAAGGAGATTACAGTGACGAAGGTGGACGCTGAGGCGAAGGCCCACCTTGATGATGTGATGGAGCAGTCGTATGCCAAGGCCAACGCAAATGTGGTTGAGCGTCCCCCTGTCTTCGTTGGGAAGGGGTACCGCGTTGAGTTACATACCGACGAGCCGCTGGCTGAGGAAGATAATGAAGAGGAGGGCGATAGCGAATATGAGGCCTTAGAGGAGCCAGAGGGGGCTGATGTAGAGAGCTCGAAGGAGGACCCCTGATTTTTCCCTTCTTGTTTTTTGTTTTTTGTAATTGCCTAACTGCGGACTGGCCACCGCTATGTATCACCTTTTGAAGCAATGAAAGTAAGTTCTTTTGTGTGAACAATACTTAGATACGAACTTGATGTGTGTTTTTTCTGTTGTGAGTAAGGACTTCAAATGTGTTAGCAAGTTTTTGGGAGCATCTCTAGGAAAAAGCTGGACTCCGAACTTGTGATTTAGAGTTAGCGAGTTGTGAGAGCAGGTCTAGGGTTCAGTGTCATGAAGCACTTTGCACACATAGTAGATCGATTTCTGGACTCGATCTTCTTCTCTAACCAAGATGGCACTAAGGGTCTGATCTGAAGTGGCCAAATAGAGGTAGCGCACCTATCCTGACTTGCTTAAGAATGGAGGATTGGTGAGGTATGCCTTGAGAAGTTCAAAGGCTTCTTTTGTACTTTCCCCCACTCAAAGCCCGTTGACCCACGGAGAGTTTTGAAGAAAAGGAGGCACCTCTCCCAAACTTGGAGAGGAAGCGCCAGATGGCTGTGAGGCGCCATGTGACTTTTTGGACTTCTTTGATGCTAGAGGGGGGAGACATGTGAAGTATTTTCCGAATCTTCTCCGGGTTGACTTCAATTCCTTTCTGGATGACCATGAATCCTGAAAAATTTCCCGAGAAGATCATGATGGCGCACTTCGAGAGGTTCAACCTCATGTTGTGTTTTTGTAGAACTTCAAAAGCTTCTTGGATGTCAGCAACATGGTCTTCCTTCTTGATACTCTTTACGAGCATATCGTCTAAACATAAACTTCCAGTTTTCAGCCAATCTGTCCTTTGAATACTTTGTTTACTAAGAGTTGGTAGATGGCTCCAGCATTCTTCATCCAAAAGGGCATGACCCAATAGCAGTAAAGACCTTGGTCAGTGATAAAGAACGCCTTTGGGAAGTCGGAAAGGAACATTCGGATCTAATTGTATCCTGAGAAGGCATTCATGAAACTGAGGAGCTCATGCCCGGATGTGTCATCGATCAAGGCATCAATGTTGGGGAGAGAAATGGAGTCCTTTGGGCAAGCTTTGTTCAGGTCGGTGAAGTCGATGCAAATCCTCCACTTTCCATTTGCTTTCTTTACCATGAATACATTGGCTAGCCACTCGGAATAGCTGACTTCTTGAATGAAGATGGCAACTAGGAGTTTTTCAACCTCTTCCATAACTGCTTGTTTCCGTCGGGGGCAAACTTGAGGTGTTTTTGCTGGACGGCTTGACATCGGGATTGATGCTGAGACAGTGCATGATCAATCCTTCCGAGATTGCAGGCATATCGACAGTAGTCCAAGCGAATAAGTCCATGTTCTCCCTAATGCATCTGAAAATTTGTTCCTTGACTTGGCAGGAGAGAACTTTGCTTACTTGAAAACACTTGTCCCGATCTTCTTTGGAGAAGGGGATCTCTTTTAGTTCATCCATGGGCTCGGAGTTAACTTGACTCCTCTCTTGATTGAGTTCTATGGCATCGGGAGGGAGGACCCGAGCCCCCCATTGTGGCCATGTAACATGCCCGAGTCGCTTCTTGGCTTCCCTTAACTTTTCTCCCCCTGCTGATATGGGAAATTTCATCTTCATATGGAAGGCCGAAGCCACTGCACGAAGAGCCGCTAGGCCGGGACGACCAAGGATGGCATTGTAGGCTTTCACATTGATGACCATGAAGTCCATGGCCTCGGTTCGGTAGCTGGGGATTTTCCCGCAGTCACGTTAAGGGTCACTATTCCTTCAATCTGGACCGGAGCCCCGGAGAACTTGTGGAGGGCGTACCCAGCGAGTTTGAGATGGTCCTTGGAGAGTTTGAGGTCTTCAAAAGCTTCTAAGAAAAAGATGTTCACCGAGCTGTCATTGTCTACCAAGATGCAGCACACTTCGTGGTTTGCCATGTAGAGGCTGATTATGAGTGCATTACAATGGGGGTGTTTAAACACCTTCCAGATCTTTGTCTGAGAAAGTTATTGGAGCTCCCAAGCTTCTGGCGGGAGAAAAGTTGTGTATTGAGTTCACTTCTCAGAAAAACGTCTTTCGATAGGAGTAAGACTCCCCATCCATAGGCCCTCCATGGATGGAGTGGAAAACGGCCATGTGCTCCGAGTCTTGGGACTTAGGTTCTTTCTCTGTGCACTTATTAGCTTCCCGAACCTGAGGAAGCTCGTCCTTATCTTTCTGGGTGTACTTGGAGAGATAGCCTCACCGAATCAAGGCTTCAGTCTTCTCTTTAAGGTCTTGCCAATCATTGGTGTTATGGCCTGGTTCCTATGAAAACGACACCATTGGCCAATATCCCTTATTTTGCCTATCGTGTTCATCATTGGAGGATGTCAGAGTAGCCCGTCTCCTTCAATCTCTATAAGGACTGTTGATATACTAGCATTGAGAGAAGTGAACTTATCAAAGTGAGGGACTGGAGGAGGGCAACGTTGACTAGAACAATCCTTCAGGGACTTCTTGTTAGGTTTCGAGGACAATCACAAATTAAATACATAGAAAAAAAAATCACAAAATATCAAAACCTAGCCATGGATCCATGCGAAAACCATAAATCGTGTTTAGGAGTTATACCTTAAAGATAGATCTGGTGTCTCCAAAATATGCCAATCACAGCACTGCAAAGGTTGTGGTACCTATACTGTATCCACACGAACGGATCAAATCTGTAGCACCCCGAGTTCTGTACACTGAAAACTCGTGACATATACCCAGAATCTTTACTTCAATGAGTGCACAACACAGGAAAACCACAGGAAATTAAAGACTTACATTGCACAAGGAATTATATCATCTACTTGGATGCTTTCTGCAGCTCGAGTTCCCCAGCTCCAGGAACAACAATCCTGCAATTAACAAACTGTGGGCACGTCAGTTGCATATAGCTGACGCAATGCGGATGAAACTCGCAATCTCTAAAATCCTCAACAATCAATATTTGATGCAGGAGAAAAATGTGAAAGTCAAACGGCAAGTGTCGGTGTATGCCATGATCTAGATTCTAATGCACAAACTCAAAATGCACACGATGCTCCTACTCTAATGCAAACTTGATTTGGAAGCGTAAGTATCCCATACTACATATTTTCCAAATTGAGTTCGTATTCTCCAGATGATAGGGTTCAATCCCTCGCCATGCATCCTACTCTTGTACTCTTTTCTGTTTCTGACATTCATCTAGTGACTGGTAGAGTCTGCAGTACATACGGTTCTTTCCCGCTCCTGCAGTCGGATCGTGGTCCTTCTCCACTCCGAACAACAGTGATCACTCTGTTCGTTCAGATCATGGTCATTCTCCACTCCGACAGGATCGTGGTCCCTCTTCATTTCCGGTCAGGCTGGTGATCATCAGCTCTGCCAAAATCATGGTCCTTCTCCACTCCTACCCCTATCAAAGTTATAATGAACATAAGGCGACTCAATAGGGCCACCCCTACTTCGCCGAGAGACTTAGAGTTACACTCTTGCTCTTTGTTTGTACTGATAACTCAGAACATTGACGGAAACTCAAGGGTCCATCCTCTAAGTTCCGATGGGACTTGTGACTTACATCCGTATCCCGCTCTTTTCACCAAATTCCAGAAATTAACAGTCGAGACAACGTCGCACGTGTTCCAGACAAGACGACACCGCATGTGGCCCCTTGATAGGTGAGTACACGCTCAACTAGTGTCCATCTTTACCTATCATCTCAATCTTCTAGGAAGCTCTATATCTAGTGGTTGACGTTATGCTAAATTAATTTCTTAATTCACCAACTTACCCGATTTTAATTGTTTTATTATCACAACTTCTATTTTCTAAGTTAATTGAACTGTGCTTCTTGTTCCCACTTTCATTCTTCAACAAGTTTACTTAACTAATTTAACTTAATTCACTAACTGGGTTCTAAGTGAATCCAACCTAGTTGAATTTCGACAAATCTCATCTTGATTTAATTTGGGTTCAACTTAGCGTTCTAATCATACTAAAAGTCGACCCAACATGCACCACCCTAGTACACTCAATGTGCACGGAACACTACCATATGTAAATATTCAAGTATGAATACCTGCATGCACATGCATACGGTATTCCATCAATCACCGTATTCAGGCCTACTTAAAACCTTCCATCCTAGGTTATTTCACATATGCATAAAGCACATGTCATCGAACACTTTGTAAAAAACTTATACTTCTTAAATTTGTTATCTCACACATGTAAATGTACTAATTCACATCCATATATTGACCAAGATCTCAATTGCAACACATTCTCATAGCTTGTTTGTTAATCTACTAGACTTTTATTCATATATGTGTATATGTTTTCCTTTAGACATTTCATCGATCACCTTTCGTGTGATCTTTTCGTGCTATCTTTTCATTTCATAAACTTCACAACACACCTAAATACAAATACGTACTCTTATACAATTATAACATGCATTTATTTTAGTTATAAGATATGAATCTAATCGTACAAAAATTAGAATTTAATCTAGTAATCGGCAATTAATTTTCTTGGCAACTACACCCTTCAACTTGGCTTTCTTGTTGCTATGTATGAATAAACACACAACCATTCAATTTACTAGAAAATTGCTCATACTACATTAAATTACATCATACAACCAATTAACAGCAAACTACATCAATCAACTAAATAAACAAACAACTAAAAATACAACTTATCATCTAATAAAATGAACATACAAGGATATTGGACCTTTCTCTCTACTTAATTTCTTTTATGATGAGCCTAAGCATTCAACAATTTCTAGCATCAATAATTCATTTCATAAAATAATAATAATAATAATAATAATAATAATAATAATAATAATAATAATAATAATACATGAGGTAAGAAGAATACCCACTTTATTTGCAAGCTTCAATATTTATGCTTCAAATTGCTTCATTCTCCTCCTTACTCCTTGGCTTCGTGCCACTTAGCTTTTGCTCCTAGTAATTATATATATATATATACATATATATATGATGCTTGGAAATGGAAAAAATAGAGAATGAGAAGGGGTTGGTAGATAGAAAATAGGCTAGGGTTTTGAAAGGAGTGTGAAAAAGAACTATGGTTTCTCATATACTCATATGTATATATAGAAAAAGAGGGAGAGATGGCCGGCCAACTTGGAGAAGGGTAGTGGAGTGTAGGAGTTGGTAGAAATGTGTAGAGATGCTTAGGTGTCCTTACTTTTCTACATTTAGCCTCCGATATTTTTAATAATTACACATAGGCCCTCCTAGTCAACACATAACCCTCCTAGGTCAAAAATAGGCTAGTTCCTATTTATTCATAGGGTGCATTCATATGTAGTGTAGTGTAATGTGCATGTGCGTAAATTTATAACATGACAAATGGTAAATACAATTTTTAATAATATATGCAATTATGTTATTCAAGACAAAAACTTTATTAATAAATAAATAAATAAATAAATAAATAATGCAATACTCATAAAATAATTGTTAATTTTAGAGGTATTACAAAATCAAGCTCTCCCCCACGCCACGGTGCTAGCTACGGGAAGGGGATATTCCTTACGATCTCTCTCTCTCACAGTTTCTGTGACGGCTAGTGTTTTCTCATGTATCTTTTCCACAACAATATATCGTATATATAGATGCAGAAAATCAACCCTAAGAGAGTGATGAGGCAGTTGGACTCACAATCTGACATAGGTCAGATTCGTGTGTGGGCCTTCTAACTTTAGTTGGCCCATTTAAGCTAATTAATTACCCAACCATGTTAGGAATCCAAATCTTACTAGGATTCCCAATTAAATTCATCTCATGAATTTAAATCCTAATTTTGATCCATTCTAAGTGTGTGACTATGTAGGTTCTCATTACGTTGATAGTAATACTAAAATCCTATTCTAGTGATACAAACAGTGAGCGGTTTCTAGCAATACACCACTGTTACTCAAGTAATGGGAATATCAGTGATTTGACATAACCTATCTGTGACCGATGTTACCATGTAGTCTAGTCCTTTTGTCCAGATATCTTAATTGACCACAAGACATACACCGTGTCACCCTTGTATAGTTCAATCTTTGGTTTCTTGATGTCCGAGTAGACTTACTAAAACAAATGAGCTCAATATCTCATATTGACTTATTTGATCACGACCATGCATTTTGTAGTCTCACTCAATCAAGGGGCCCGTAGATATTGCTCATGTTATGTAGGAGGGACAAATCCTAGCTAAGTTACTCACATCCCTCTACATGATTTGTAGTATATCCAATAGTCGACTTTATAATCACCTTATTACAAGCAATACTTGACGGCATTATAACATATAACTTCTCATGTAGGGAACCGTAGTGACTTCAAGTCAAAGGACTACGTACACTGTAACGCCTCGAATTCCAAAATACAGTAATTTGTAGCATGAACATGATCTTTACTTTATTTCGTACAATTTTACAAGAAATTTTGAAACTTTTATTACAACATTGTTCTTTTACATCAACGCAGCGGAAATAAATAATACAACATGAGAATACAATCTTAAATGACAACAACAAAATCTGCAAGTAATCCTTAGCATCAAATCAATCTTTATGTTCTTTTGCAAGTCCCAATCCTACTTGTGAAACTGTGGGCACGGCAGTTGCTTACAACCCACGCAATATTATAAACAGCGATCCTCACTATGTCGTAATATAACGATTCTTTATACTTTAGCATACACAAACTTGAATGTAAACAAAGTGTAAAAGAGTGACTATCCTAATCATGTCAATGTATGGAATGACTTAATGCCTAATACAGATGTTTACGCTAGGATGACACTAATGCATACTTGTTTGGATTCTATGCATCCCATACTACATAGGTCCGAGGGGAAGCACCTACGTACTCCACATTATAGGGTTAGATCCCTCGCCATGCAACCTACTACGATGACTAATATAAGATTTAGACACTTTGCAAGTATTGGCTCTCGCCCTTGGAACAATGGAGACCAATCTCTCTCTGTGGATTATTCTGTGGCCCTTACGTCCATCATCCCGAAATACAGGGGATCGTCTCACTCCGCAGGTCATTCTGGAGCCCTCATTAAACAAGTATCCCATGAGCGTCGCTCTTGTCCGAGAATACTGGAGATCGTTCCCACTCCGTGGATCATTCTGTGACCCTTACGTCCATCGTACCGGAATATTGGGGACCGTCTCTCTCCAAAGATCATTCTGGAGTCCATAACTCACGTTTGCACTCATTTCTTCATATCACCAACTAGCGCCTATCCTTAAGTTTAGGTTATGATTATTAATAACTAGAGTTAAGCTTACCCACCGGTCTTAAACACAACACTGACACAGTCCACCCATACTGGTTACTTCTCACAATTTCTTAATTCCAACTGCTAGTAATCTGGGCCTCACTCACCCTAGAATAACAACCGTCTCAACTAAGACCACAAGGGTTACATCTAACCTCATCAAGATAATTCATTTTTTTATTCACCATCTCTTTCTTAGTCATTTCTTTATATCCATAAACCATGAAGTAATCAATTACCACTCAAATTTTGATTTAATCAATTGTAGGAAACCCAAATATTCCCTTAATCAAAGTTAATAACTATAAAATCTCATCAAGAGGGATCTAACTGTATTTCAAATTTTTATTTTTCTTTAATCATACAAGAATCACATTTTTAATTAAGAATTAGGTTCTTCAACACATTTTTGAATGGGAATTCCACTTCTAATTCTCACAAAATATATATCAAATATTGTGGAAATATTTTCTAAAGTCTAAGTAATATTTTAGAATAATAATAGGATTTTTTCCATATTTTACTGTCTTGAAAACTCAAAAAAAAAATGAAAGAAATCTGAAACTGGCCATGGCCGGTTTCGAACCCGCGACTAAGTCGCAAAGGACAGTGCCCAAAGGCAGCACCCAGCAACCAGTAAGCTCATTAGCGGCTAATGAAAGAAAATCTCTTTAAATATCTTATATACAGGCGTACTGTGTTTTGGGAAAAATCAAATTTTCAAAATAAAAACAGAGCCTCTTCAAGACTCGAACTCATGACCAAGGGCCAACCAAGAGGCAGCGCCCAAGGTCGGACCCGAAGACCAGTAAACCAAAAGTCGATCACTGATATGTATAAGAGTTAAAATCTCTTTATTTTACACGTCTATTTATAACTCTCATTTTAAAATTTCAATTTCCCATTTGCTTGTATCACACAAATCTAATTCCTTCCAGAATACGTTCCTTCCAAAATACTGTATATTAGCACGTATTTAAACTTATAAAAGTCTTATTTTTGACAATATAATAAAATTTTCCTCCAAATTGTATTAATGTACTCATACTACCAAACTTTAATTTTGTATAAAATATTGTCCCTCTTCAAAACATCTTTATAAAAATTTATACCATTAAAATGTCCAAAATAAATATTAGTGAGATTAATTTTCTATTTCTTCATTATAATAGAATCTTTAAAAATCTTTTATACACAATGCCTTTTTTTTACCTCTACATAAACACTCTAATATGCATCAATTAGAAGATTTTCATTCCCACAACCCACTAGATGTTACTTTCTTTTTCTCTTTTATTTCACAAGTATTTTATCCATCAAATTGAAATACAACAACATTTCTACAAGCCATAGCATAATTCTACTAGTATTGTGCAATCTACATTCACCATATAAATCAAAATTTAACAACTAAACATATGTCAAACTAGCTTGCATAATATCACTAAATTAGAAAGCACAAGAAACACCCACCTCAGTGAAGATTCTAATGTAGAAGAAAAACTCCTAGAAAAAGCTCCTACATCCAACACGATTTGTCTAGCACTTCTCCTCCTAGCACAATCAACTCCAAGCTCCAAAAATGGCAAAACCAAAACCTCTTTGCTCTCTTTCTTTTCCTCTCTCTTTGAATACTTTACTTTAGGTGCAAATGACATACAATAGGGGGGGTTTATATAGGAAATTTGTGTGGCTAGAATTAACCCCACTACCCAAGTAACCACCCATGATCTCACCCCACTCTCCCCACTCTCTCCACTTCTCTAATTAGCCGACCTCTCTTTGTTTGTGCATGCACAAATGCACGTGCACGTGTAGTGCACATGCACACTCTCATTTATTTTTATATTTTGTTAATTTGTGTAGCTACTAGTTTGTTACATGACAAGTGTAAACGTGTGTACAAATTAAATATAGGATTATCTTAGTGGGCTTCTCATTGTGGGCTTCGTTTATTTATTTATTTTATTTATTACAATGGGCTTAAAGTCATCTATTAGGCCTATGGGTCTTAATTAAGAAAAGAAAACTAAATAAAATAAAATAAATAAAAGGAAACTTATGCATAACTTAGAAAAAATTTAGAATGAAAAAATGAGATGAAATTGCACATGTGTTGCACGTGCAAAAATTAAAAAAATGTATTTTTATTTAAAATTAAATACGGAATGTCACATACACCATGGTCACTATGAGAACCGCTTATGACACTCACGTAACAATCTATGTAGCATTCTTATGGTGGGTCATTCCAGTACATTATAATTCTAATATGTACCAATGTGAAGATTTGATTTGATATCTCATATCCTTGACTTGTGAGAATGGTCATCAGTCTACTCACACACTAGTCTCTATGTATTATTGTTGTCCTAATTCACAATAATACTTGACTAGATACATTTAAGAATAGTGTTCTGATTTCAGCCAATATGATCTCACAATCAAGTCATGCACTTAATATCCCATGACATTGAACTTACTATTCTAAGGACTTTATTATGTTCATTAAATTCACTATAAATAAAATGCCTCAATAGGAAATAAATGTTATAATACAATGTAAACTAGTAATGTCAATACACAACTGACCTCTAGGGCGTACAACAACACTTCTTCGGTCCCTCTTCGTCTGTACTCATCTATTTGTTCCCGGATGAGATCTTCTTTTGGTCATAGGGACAGAGGTCCTCATCAACTCAGATGTACTTCTCACTTTGTAGTAGGAGTTCGGAGATGTCCTAAGGAGGCTTCTTGACAAGAGATGCTTTGAGATCGGCATGACCAATGTTGTGTCTGAAGGCAGCAACTGCTACCTCTGAGTCAAGGGTTGGGATGGACCTAGACTCAGTTGTGAATCGCCTGACGAAGTCCTTGAGTGTCTGCCCATCTCTTTGCCTTAACTCGAGCAGGGAAGTGCTCGTCTTCTCAGTCTTGTGACTGCTGACTAAGTGGGTGAGGAAGTGTTCTTTGAGCTGATCAAAGGAGAAGATAGACCCCGAAGAGAGACGGGGGTACCATACCAGTGTTAATCCCTCTAGTATTGCAGGGAACGTTCTGCAGAGGAGTGCATTGGAGGCTCGGTTGTTCATCATTAGAGTTCTAAACCCTCGATGTGATCTGTTGGGTCAAATTTACCGTTGTATGACTCGAAGGTTGGCATCTTGAAGTTCTCTAGAACGGGGGCTTCAAGAATCGACCTAGAGAAGGGAGATCGGATGGGGCGGTTGTCTCTGTCCTGGCTATCCTCCTCTTGACCGATCTAAGCAAGGCGGTCCTCCATCTCTTAGAGGCAACGAAGGACCAGATCTTCATGCCCCTTGGATCGAGTTGACCCGTGAGACTCTTCTTCTTGCGCAGCTCTAGGATGGTGATCACTTGCATGACGATTCCTATTCAGGAGAACTTGGAGGGCTTTGAGAACTTGATCTTTGAAATCACGAAACTCAGCCCGGGTGATGGGTGTCTCCTCTTCTATGTTGTTCTTGGGAGCTCGTCGATTGATTGGAGTTGGACTCCTCCTGTTTCTTTGCCCCAGTGGTGAGGGTGACCGTCAGGCACTTCTCTCGGCAAAGGGAAGGACTTTTCTTGCTCCCATGGTGTTCTAAACGAGGGACTCCATTTTGGGCGCGCTTTTCATGTAAGCGCCTATGGAGGTATGTCCCTTGTTCATGGGAGATGATGATGTCACGGAGATCTGACTATGCAGAGGGCACCACAGGAGGTCGTGTGGACCGACCCCCGGTTCTTGATCGGACGGGGTTAGGATAGAGGAGTTGGGAGCCTGCAAATGCAGCCCTGCTGGGGGCAGGTTGCGACAATGGGCGAAGTGGTTGTGACGTCGGGCGAGGAGGTTGCCTCAGTAGATGAAAAGGATCGGCTTGATGGCTAGTGGCCTCCGCCTTCCCCCTTCCCTTTTGGGCCATGGTTGAAAGTGGTTATTAGTTGATGAGATCTGACCTGAGAGGCATATCCGTGTTTCCCACTGACGGCGCCAATCTGTTGGTTTTTTTCCTGGTGTGGGAGAAATTAGACGATGAGTTCTTTTTTAGGAGGATGCTTGCAATCTGAATTGTAGATCAGATTTGTAGTTGGCTGGTTGAAGGCATACAACGAACATGCATAAAGTCTCTGATGAAAGATCATTCGATGCTCAAGTCAGTAACTCGGAAAGAAGAATAGATTTTTTGGTGGAAAAGTATTGATTACCTCTTAATGAGGTTGAGGGTATTTATAGGCTAGGGGATAGTCACAAAAGATAGACTTGAAAAAAGGCATCTTCTGAAGTATCGCCTTGTGAAGATATATAGTTGGTTGCTCCTCCCTTGATGAAGAGATAGAGTCGGTTGCTCTTCCCTTGAGAAGAGATAGAGTTAGTTGCTCATCTCTTGTTGTAGAGATAGAGTTGGTTGCTCTAGAGAGAATTTGACTGACAATTCTAATAAGTTGAAAATCCCCTCTTGCTTAGGCTGTAAGTAAGCCTAGATGGCTAGCTTGGTTGAGTTGATGGGCTTGGGAGCAGCCCATGTTCCTCTGGTGGGCCTGCAATTGCTGTGAAATTACTGTTCTAGCTTTGGAAGCCTTGAGATGCGTGTCCAAATTGTATGTCCCTGATTTGTTGTGATTTTTACCTATATCAAACACCATTTTGAGTAGAAGTATAAGGGAGGATTGTTGAGATAGTGTTCCATGAGCAGACAAAATGGCACGCATCTCAGAAGAAAGATACTCACAGACACCATCAAAACAAAATACATTGAGCTTTCTACCAAATTTAGTCTCAATCATATTTGTGAAGTCATCATAGATGGACAAAATATCTTAATGATGACTCATAAGATATAACCAACGATATCGAATCTGATCATCAATGAAGGAAACATAATAACTGTAACCACCCTAGGAAGAAATAGAAGGAGGTCACCAAATATCATAATGCATTAAATCAAAAGCTGTCGTCTTAAAAAGGTAAAGCAGATTGTTTAGCAAGACGGTAGTTAGCACAACTATGTAAGACAAAACTAGAAACATGACCTAAAGCACCCGAAGTAGTGAGTTGCTTTAACCAAGATATAGATACATGACCTAGTCGCTTATGCCAAACATCAAGAGAGAATAACCCATATGTAGGACCAGTGACAGTGGAAAATTGTTGAGACATCTAAAGACTCCATTTGATAAAGTTTGTGCACTCTGCGCCCTATCCCAATCTTTCGTCTAGTATGAGGATCCTGCATAACACATGAAGTACGTGAGAATGAAATCTCAAAGCCTAAATCTTCCAGCTTGTCTGACTAGAATATGGTTATGTGACAACTGTGGAACATGTAAAACATCAGGCAGGGAAATATTGCAGGAAGTAGATGCAATGAATCTAGACTAAGTAATAGGTAAATAGGTGTCACTCGCAGTAAGAATAGAACCTGAGAAATGGTAGCAGTCAAGAGTGATCCATCAAATGTCATATGTTGTTCGCGCCCGAGTCAAGTAACCAAGTGGAATAATGAGTACCCTTATTAGCAGATAGTGTGGCACTGAAAGAAGGTGATATCAATTGTAGGAGACCGGTAGCGACTTGAAGGATCTGATGGTCAGGCAATGGAGGACCATCAGAGCTAATAGCAGGTAGGGCCTATGGATATGCACTAAGAAGATCTGTCAAAACTGATGTCGTGACACAAAAGAGACGACTAGTAGAAGCAGCGGATCGATGCCCCCTTTGTGTGCAGTCACTTAAATGATGACCATGTTTCTTTATATAGGTACATCAATGACGAGAGGATGCTTTACCAATCGAGGCATGAGTGGATGGTAGAGAGGTAGGCATAGGAGGTTTGGAGAGAGTTGATTCGGGAATTTCAAAGAGGTGGGAAGATTGCTTGAGAATTTTATCAAACACCTTGCTTGCAAATAAGAGAATGGTTTGGGAATTTTATCAAACTCTTTGGGTGCAAACACAGAGGTGGGAAGGAAGTTTGGGAATTTGATCAAACACATTATGTGCAATTTTGGTAAGGTTTCGAATTTTGGGTTGGATTTTGAGTGGATTCGAGGGAGAGGAGAAGGAGATTTGAGAAGGTAGGATGAGGAAGAGATCTAAGGTAAGTGGATGTAGAGCTTGCTTGGATCTTGAAGTTGGGTAGTTGATCCACGCGGGAGAAGGAGGCTTCCACAACGGAGAACGAACCGTTCACTTGAGCAACAAGAAGGTTGCATGACGGTTGTGAGGTGAGGATGATTCGGTTTTA
This sequence comes from Hemerocallis citrina, assembly GCA_017893485.1. Taxonomy (NCBI): domain Eukaryota; kingdom Viridiplantae; phylum Streptophyta; class Magnoliopsida; order Asparagales; family Asphodelaceae; genus Hemerocallis; species Hemerocallis citrina. The sequence goes on from CM030363.1 coordinate 139,161,113, forward strand.
GATTAGAACCTAGAATCCAAACTCCAATACCATGTCAATATTTGTGGAAATGATAAAGATTGTATTGAAAGAGGTGAAGGCCAAAGTATATGTACAACTCATATATAACAACAAACTTTATATAGACTAACACATAGATCTATACATACACCCATATATAGACTCAATATAACAGTATAATCTCATTTAACATGTAGTATTGACACTTCATACAAACTCGGTTTTAAAAATGAGTGGGTTTATAAATGATTTAACATGTAGTATCGAAATAAAATGAGACTAATAACACACACCCCCCTTCTACTTCTATAGTAAGTATTGATAGACTTGCTTTATAGGTTCATTTGGCATATGTGACACCATGGTTTAGTATAAGAATGAAAAAACCACATATCAATGCGCGTGTGGTTGTCCTTCACACACATGGGATGGGAGGTCAATATTTTACAGGAGTTTGGGTTATAATGGTAAATATTTTACTTTTTGAAGATTTATAATAGTAAAGATACACATGGAAGATAGTTACAGTTGAATTGCAAACTTTCTTATAGATTTAAGAAAGTACATTCAAGAGTCTAGTTTATACGTACCGAATGTGCATCAATTTCAGTGCACTGCTCTCCCTTTTGGTTCAATTGATACGTTTGGGAGTTTTGGCCTATATGTGTCTTTCCATATTAACTCAAGTTCGAATCCAACTCAAGTTCGAATTTCAATATTAAATGCGATTTAAAAAGAAAAAAAAAAACTGGTGCTTACATAAATACTTTTGACCTCAACCCTTATCACAAATACGAAGTTTTGGTCTAGTGGTAGGGGTTTTCACACTTTCAATGGATGAATGATTTAAAGCATGGTAAAGGTGAGTATTGAGTGTTGATAAAGACGATTAAAAGTTCGTATATTTGTTATTTGCTAAAGGTTCATATACATTGCTTTAAGTGGGCCAAAGAAACAAGAAAAATAACTAACAAATTGTGGCCGACCTGGATGTGCACACTAGTACAACAATGCTTTCTTAAGATTCGGCAATAAATAAATAAATAAAGCTCACCCAACGCAACATGAACCTTCATTACTCTTATACCATGTGAATTACCCTATCTCTGCATTGAAACTTCGAAATTTTAGGAAGGACTGAAGGAACTATACTTCTAAGCTAACAATAGTGTTATACTGTAACATGCATAACTTAAGTTGTTTTCTTATTTTGTTAAATTGAATTTCTTATTTTGCAATAACAGGTTTATACCAATGGAAATCCTTATGGGATAGCAGAGGATATTGTTTTCAGCATGCCATGCAGATCAAAGGTCTATTAATGTGGATTTTTTTTTTCTTCAACTGTGCTTCTGTAAGAAAATTTAGCATCAAATTGCCTTTTTCAGGGGGATGGTGACTATGAGTTAGCCAAGGATGTAATAATTGATGACTACCTCCGAGCGCGTATCAAAAAGGTAAGGATCGGGTGGCCAATTTAACATTGTAATTTATCATACATTTCTAACCATACGAACATATCCATCACTGATTTTGTGCAGTCTGAAGCTGAATTGCTTGCTGAGAAAAGATGTGTAGGTCATCTTATTGGCGAGGTAAGCAGTTGCCTAACAAGTTCACCAAGTTCCCGAAAATACCATGCTTTATTCATTCTTTTCACCTTACATAATACAGGGAAATGCATACTGTGATCTTCCTGAAGATACAATGCTTCCCGGAGAGCAGTAGAAATAGCAGCATCATAATTCCATTCTGCAATCTAAGTTGAAGAGCATCGGTAAATACTAGCATAGGTTCTATTTCGAAATAAGGGTTAATCCATGTTGTTCTACTTCAAAATAAAAGCTAAAATTCTTGTATTATAATATTTGTGTGAAATACGTCGCTGGGGGACTCCTTGTATACTATGCAAATTTTGAAGCCATACATCCTACTAGTGCTTTGTATTCTTATTAAGCTCCTTGTATGATAAGGAACTATGCTTAGAAAATGTAGTTGTCACTACTCGTGTATCTAATGCTCTCGTGTATAATATAGAACATTTGTGGGTCGCCTTTTTGGAAAGAATCTGAAAATAAAATACTATCACTATTAGGCAAAAACTTAGAGACACTTGAGGGAGATTAATTGGCTCCAAGGAGGCCAACGAATGCTCTTTCAGTGTTTCTAATTTATGCTAAAGGAGTAAGGCCCTTTTTTAGGGTCCACCTTCCATGATTGTGGCTACATCTGTTAGATCTCTATCATTTAATACAGAAAAGGATTTCTGAACAACTTTAGCAGAAGTAATAGTTTTACCTCCTCCTTTAAAGCCTGTTGTTTTTGTTAGAGATTATGAGAGATTATAACAATAGAATTTAGGATTAATATTCTAGACTAATGTGCTTGAGATATTTATCCTAGGTATCAAAATTGGAATATGTAGACTACTATCACAAGCCAGTATTTAGTAGTTTGGGTACTGGGTTCTCAACCCACTCAATCCGCATTCCGATATTCATACGATTAGTACGTATAACACACGTGTTACCCATAGAATAATATTACACATAATATTATTCATATAGTGAGAATATACCTATAGATCCAATAATCTCCTCCTATATATATTCTCAATATATAAACGTACTGGATTATCTCATCAGTTCAACATGAAGCTGACTGGCTGATAGCAGTCTTTAAATAGAAAAAATGCATCACTCAATGTACAGTTCATAAGGACTAAATCAATTATAAATCCGAATAGTTCAAAAAGACTAAACCAAAATAATTAAATAGTCTCAAACTATATCACAACAGAATAGTTCACAATGACTAAACCAACTGGAGTAATCTGTCATAGTTTCAAAATCAAACAAGGCAAATAAACTTCAAGAACAAAATAAGAGTTTTAAGCTCAATGAACACAAGAGTCTTAAACTCAACCGAAGTTTTACCAAGCAAGTGACTAATTTATTCATGAAAAAATAAACTGAAACTCTATCCTTGCACACTGCTTTATGTTTACTTCTCCATTTTGAGCAAAACATTATTTTGAAATCTATGTTGACAGATTCAACTCCTCCATCTTTGCTAGCTTATTGAAAACAAGAATATCAAGAGACACATCTCTAATAATTCCAACGAATTTCACAAAGTATCTAGTTGTACAAAAGAACTTAGTACAATTCATAATTAGCTTAGCAAAAATGTAACGCAAGCATCACAATTAATTTTTTTTAATTAAATAAAGAACAAGAATTATTATAGTTTCTACACAAGAACTATACTATGTTTCATATTGGAATGATGGAACAGTCAAACCTATAACGCCCCGAATTCCAAATAAGACCGAATTCGAGATTTCACAGGATCTTTACTTCACTTCGTACAATTTTACAAGGAATTTAAAACTTTTCAATGATACTTCAGAGTTTAATACACTTGTTTACACAGCGAAAAAATACAACAATGAGATAAATACAACTTGTACAATTTTAACAATGTAAATCATCACTGCATCATAACAACTTCATGGCAAAGTCCATTACCTGCATATCAAGCTGTGGGCACGTCAGTTACTTACAACTGACGAAAATATTATACTCGGTTATCCTCTCTATGTCATACATATAACGATCTCATTACTTTAACAAAGCACAAAAATTGAATGAACAATAAAATATTAAATTTGTGACTACGCTAAACATGTAAGTGTATGTCATGCCTTAATGCCTAATGCACACATTTATACTAGGATGACACTAATGCATACTTGTTCGGATTCTATGCATCCCATACTACATAGGTCCGAGGGTAAGTACCTACGTACTCCACAATAAAGGGTTCGATCCCTCGCCATGACAATTATCCAGTAATAAGACAAGGTTTAGATCATTCCACGAATTTGAATCCCAGCTCCGGAGTCCACCGCTGACTGTTATAACAGATCCCACATCGTGTGAATCATCCCGCAAGTGACCCTCTAGCCCCGGTATACGTATATACATTGGAGTATGGCAAACTATCCGCCCGACTACTCAAGATCCCGGAGTCCACCGCTGACCCGTCCTCATAGTCCCGGATTTAAATATTAAAGCCTGTCTCCCACGGAGCAATCTCAGTCCACCAACTGGGTCTATAGCCACGGAGATCCACCGCCGACTATATAGAGCACCCCACTTACGTTTGCCCAGGTTTCCTACATCTACACTTATGTGCCTAATTCTTAAGTTCAAGACATGAATAAATTTTCATACCTAGAATTAGTTTTACCTCCTACCGGACTTAATCAACAATTGCGAGATAGCTCCATGGCCAGATCTCAAAATATATCTCAACTCTTTTCAATTCAATAGTGCCGGCACCCGAGGTCTCACTAACTCGAAATCACAACTTTTTCATGTACAAGAATCCATGGGTACACATACCCTTTAATAAACATGTCTTAAACTTAGATTATCCTTATCTCAATTTATTCATAAGCATATCAATGTCTTATCTTGACATAATTCATGATCCATTTATCCATTCTTAGTTCTTTCCAACAATAATGAATTTATCTAATCAATTTAAACATATATAGTAATTCAAGCAATTCTTACTCAACATAAATGCATGATCCCATCAAGAGAATTAATTCTCAACTTCAACTTATTTCACAACTTAATCAATGTACTATTCATGATTCACTTATTCTAAATTCTTTCCAACAATAATTTTACTAATGAATTCATCTAATTTAAAATCTCATTATCAATCAAGAATTTCTCATTCAACATAAAATACATAATTTCATTGAGAGAATCAATTCTCACATTAACATTTTACTTTTTTTCTAAGGTTATAAAATAAAAATAATTAACTTTTGAAGTCAATATCTCGTTCTTTCTATCTCAAGGTCTCATTTATCTCTCAAAATATACTTGGAAATCTTTAAAACTATTTTTTGATAAATTCTCTATCACATTTTATAAACACTAGGGTTTTCCCCCAAAATTTTAAATGCATTAGGACTTCATTAAATATATTAGAACACTAAAAAAAAATATGTCAGCCATGGGTTTCGAACCTGAGCCAACAGAGCTAGCGCCCAAGCAAACAGCGCCAACCAATAAGTCCATTTGGACTTGTTGTTTAAATCTCTCTTCGAAAACCCCTTATATTGAATCTCGGGTTTGAAATAGTTTTGACAGCAACACAACAAAAAAATGTTTGGGGCTTAACAGGTTTCGAACCCAACCCGATCAGGAAGCCAATGCAATGCCCAACCAATAGGCCAAGTGCACCCAACGGCATATAGGCATCCCAATGGTTTTTGTTCTAACTTTCTATCATCCCTTTATTTTTACAAAAACTCGATTCTTCTAATCTTTTATTAAACTGAAATAAATTCTTATGAACTGAGTTTATTATCTAACAGTAATTTACTGATTTTCAATCCATAATTTTAGACAATAATTCTAACTCTCAATTCATTTCTTCCTTTCAATAAACATGATATTGCATTACTTTATATTTAACTCAAAAGTAATATATTGTATCTTTCATAAACAATCAAATGAGTTTTGTAGAATCAAATTTATCTTAAAAGATTCATTTGCTTAACTAAAGGGAGTATTCTCAATATCTTTCATACAATCAATTATTTCTTCATTCATGCATACTAATTCATGACAAAACTAATCAATCATTTCTCTTCTCATTACCAACTTACATAATGTTGATTAATTTAGTAATCATAGCATCTTTCTTTACATCCAAAGTATAGGTTTGTTCTACTTTATCAAATCAAAATCTATACTACTCATTTATTTCCATTAGCATGCACTTTCTCTACAACTAGAAAGTATGAAACCACCCACTAACATCATGTTGACAGCATCTTTCATTACAACCAATGTATAGATTTATTCTACTTCATCATATCAAATTATAATACTCATTCATTATCACTAGCATGTATAGTTCTAAATTAGAAAGCATGAGAACACTCACCTTAATTGAAGAATGAACAATGAAAAGAAAGATGGAACACCACTTCTAGCTCCAAAGCAACTCCTAGTTCCTTCTCTCCTAGCAGGAGTCTCCAAGCACAAGAACACACTACTTCTCTTTCTTTTTCCTTTCTCTTTATTTTTTTTTGTTTTTTGTGTGTGAAATGAGAAGAGAATGGGGCTATTTATAGGGAAAAGTTAGGGTTTAGAATTAACTTCTCCATTAAAAATTCCATCCCTTCACTTTCTCAACTCCTAAAACCCCCAACTCTTCACATCTCCACCTCTCCAAAACTCTCAACTCCCACCTCTCCATCTTTCTAACTGATCATACACTCTCTTTCCCATTGCCACGTCACGAAGCTGAAGGAAATCAAAACAGTACCTCATCTGTTGTGTTTGTTTCTTCAACCGTGGGCCCCCAACAAGCAACCAAGGCACAAATGTGCTGCTGCTGTACCGTGGGCCCCCATGAGAGTTGCCACGTCACTGAGATCACCCAATTGTTTGACCGAAATCAAGCAGCACATTTGCTGCACTTTCAACAGCCAAGCATTCAAATGCTTCACTCATGGTGGGCCCCTCCCCCAATACCACACACATATTCAACGTATTTTACCAACTATGGCTGGGGTCGAAAGACCCTATCCGTTTCATCAAAACGTATTTTACTAACTGAACACTTTTTACTACTCATCATCTTATAAGAGAATATATTCTATATATCCTATATATATACATCTGCTATTATATTATTATTATTTTTTGAAACTACGGGGTGTTACACACACTGCAAACTTTATTTTGAAAACAGATACACTCAAATACGCGCACAGAAATACGTGCGTCGCACGTAAAATATAAAAATACGAAATTCAGTTTTTATCAACGGAAAATGTTAAAGATAATGAAAATACAATATAAGAAAATATATTTATTAACTTTATGATGTAATTGCTACGTACGTAGAAAACACATGCATTACACGTACAAAATTATCTTAATCAAAAATAGGGCGAATGAATTTCCTTTTTATAAAATAGATTTGAAAAAATAAATAATTGAAACACAGAAAATATCACCCGTAGCGGTGCAAAAATACGTGATCGATACGTACATCAAAAACACGTAAAAGCACGTAAAATTGCCAAGATTGAAATATTATATTTTAGTCGACTGAAATCAATACGGGAACTGCATAAATAGTTAGGAATCACAATACGTAATGAAAACACGTTACAAAATACACGTGTATAACACACAGGAAAATTTGTCATTTTTAATTTTGCGGGGTGTTACAAAATCATTTATGGTTAATTCTGAATCATCAAAATTGGAATGAAACATGAATCCATAAAAGAGATATATCATCAAAATTAGAATGATATAACGATATTCTAAATATTGACAAGTTTTCATATTTCGTATTGGAATAGTATGATTATTCTAAGTAAATTCTTTAGATATATAATACCATCAAAATTGGAATGACATTATATATTTGTGGAATTTATGTGGAATCATCAAAATTATCTAAAATATGTCAACTGCCTAAAATTGATGCTTAAGTTTGAAGTTCTCTATGGCTCCAATTGGATTCTAAATTTCAAAACAATTAGGATGTTAAAGCTTTGACTCAATAGCTTTTAACTCCATTTCCCTCACAGTTTTGATAATTAGATCACTTTCAAGTCTCTTAGTAAGAGCATTAGCCATATTTTATTTCAATTGCACTTTATTTATGAAAAAGTTCAACTATGCTTCTTTCAGCCTTAATATACTCCTCTTACTATTATAGAGTGAGTTATGAGCTACAGTGCATTATAGCTTGATAGTCGTATAACAAAATTAGAGAGTTACTTAAACTTATTAATGGACAACTAGCAACAATTTTTTCAATCCACTCAGCCTTTTTCCTGCAGAGGATAACACATAGAGGTCTGATTTCATGGATGATAGCACAGTGCCTATTTGCCTTTTAATTTTCATAACATTTCTGTTCCTCCTAGTGTAAACACATATCCTTTAGTTATTGACTTTCACTAAATTCTGAGCATCATAATGTATCAGATCAGTCATTCATTCGAAGAATGACTAGAGTAGTACAAAGCAAACTCTTGAGTACCACTCAGATATCTCATTAGCCTCTTAAGGTCACTCAAATGTGTATGGGATTATTAGTGAATCTACAGATCATACCTACCTCAAAGGCTATGTCTATTTTAGTACAGATCTTTGTATACATAAGACTGACTTTCAATTCTTTAGAATGATGTACCTGTCTTATAGTTGCACCATCATTAGGTGCCTACCTTTTATCATAATCATAAGGTTTTTCAAAACACACTTTTAATCACTATATCCCCACTTTTGAAACACATTTTTATTTGATGAGTTTGACTAAGAGTTATCCCTTGCCAACCGAAACTCACCCTTATACATATGGTGTCCACAATACCTAGGTTTTTCGTGTTGAATTCTTTAGATACCACAATTTTAACTTTATTTATAATAGAGAGGTCACTTCTAAGAACATGCATGTCAACAGAACAAGTAAATAATATCTACTATATTTGACACACCACAAAGTTAAAGGCACTGATCTGAATTACTTGATTCATATACTAGGCTCTTTATGAAATTTGTCAAATTATTTATCTGTCGGCTATAAATGTTTTAAGAACAACCAATGATTTTACTAAATTGTAAATCTTGTTCACTAAACATATTAGTTCAAAACTTTCCAGTACAAAATTGTTCAGTACAAAACATCAAGTACAAAACTTTTAGTACAAAACTGTTTAAATATCGTTTAAGAATAATAATATTTTCAATAGATGTAAGGGTAAGAAGAATACTTATTGTAGCAATATGACAAATATGTGAGTAGACATCAAATAAATCTACCATATTTTTCTCAGTCAATCTGTTAGCTATTAAAATGCATTAAAATTGGTGTTGAACAATCAAAATTAAGTTTCTTCTACAAAACCCCACTTACTTACTATAGTTTTAGCTCATTTCAACATATCAACTAATTTAAAGTATTATTGTATGACACAAATTCATCTCATTGTCTACTAAAGACTCTTCTTAGCTCATTTGTCATTCAAGTTTTAAGTGTCAGTAAGGCTGATTTTTTATTCCAACTGTGAATCATTGATCGTGTCTGTAGGACTAGATCATTTCATACATTTATCTTTGATGAACACATCTTCAAAGAACTCTGCAAGTCTAGATTTTTCTAACACAAATTAGATAGATCCAACATCTGTCCACAGAACTATATTCTGCACTTTCTAAGCACACACAAATATTTGTTATAGGTCCTAGTTTAGGTCTTCTAGGGTCATGTACTCTAACAAATGTATCACAATACATATTTTTACTTTAACAAAGTTATTTGTGTTTTCATGCCATGATCTAAAAGGTACATGTATTCAACTTAGAGTGTAGTAACACATTAGAGATATGATTAACGATACAATATCACCCACAATTACACAAAGTTAAACAACAGTGAATAATATGGAATTCAATATTTCACTAAGTGTTTGATTCTAACTTTTATCAATGCCATTTGATTGTTGCAAGTAGAGTGTAGTAGAGATTATGTCATATGCAAACTTCTCTAAAATTATTTAAACATATTCACTACCTCTATCAAATCTGAACCCTTGATTATTAGCAATTACCTAGATTTTTTAATTAATTCAGAATAATAAGTGCTTTATTCTTCATATATATGACAGACTTATGTTAATCATAGCGATTAAATACTCCTGACCAACAATTATCCTATATAGTCACAAAGCTACTGAGATCACAAATATCAGAATGTATTTATTCAAAAAGTTGTGAACTCCTAGAGACCATACAAAATGATTTTCTAGTGATCAAAATCTGAATTCAAACTTTACATTTGTCATATTTAATGAAGTATAATTTAGCAGAGTTATGAGTTTTAACAAGAACAAACAATTTAATATATATAGTTCTCAAATCCTAGCCAATTATGCTATGTTCAGGAACTATACACAATTAGAACTATTATTATTAGTTGTCTCATTTGTTAAACTCAACTTATACATGAGATTGACAATATATACACATTATAAGAGTTAATACAAAATTACTCTTCCAAATTTCACAAAACTATTTGCTTTCTCTAGTGATTCTAACAATGTCCACTTGCTCAAACATATTGAGCGAAGAGTTCTTTCCTTTATTCGTTCTTCATCATCTTCATAACGCTAAATGAGATAATGACTAACATATTATATTTCAACTTTGCACACACAGTACAATGAACGAGAAAGAACAAAACGTAACTAATAGTGTCATATTCTACATTAAGAGATTCTCTCTCCTAAGTTACATACAATTGTTATACATATTATACATAAAAAAATTTGTTTTATTTTATTAGAGAAACAAATATACGATCTCACACAAACTGCAAACAATGGATTTGTCAAAATATCTATATACATAGTATGATAAAGCACTTAACAATCCCTAAACATGCTAGTTTTCAAAGCGAGAATAACTATGATCTAAAACTCTCAATCATGTGATCAAACGCACAAAACGTTAACACATTCATCACATGAAAACACTAAGAAAGATTAGAGTAGATTATACCGACACTTCAAGTTAGAAGTGTTTTTCAAATTTGATGGAGAAGCGTGCATAGTGCAGACTTATCATACCGTGATGCAAATCCATCATCTCCAATACACACAATTTGTAAGTAGCTTTGAAGTTCCTACATTCATCAAATTGTTAAAGATTAGCCAATTAAACAAATTATTAGCACTATCTAATTCTAAGAACAATTTAATTGGAGATACAGTGTTGTAATCAAAACTTATAATTTAACTTATCAAAATAAATATTTGATCCTTTGCACATAGCCAAAACATTTATTCAAACTTGTATTTAATTAAACAAAGTTTTAAACTTTAGCACTTAACAACAACAAATAATTAAAATGTATGCAGGTACAGAACTTATCTTTAATTTAGATCTGATCGAGTCGAAACATATTTGGATCTAGTCTAAACAGATCACCTCCCACACTATTTCCAACAACTACATCCACATCTTTTATTGTGCTTTCACTTTTCAACTGTTAAATTCAAAACTATCAAATATTTCTAGTTTCGGAATCTTTTAAACACGATTAAATTTTTCCATCTTTTAGGAATAAACAGTAAATTCCAAAATCCAGAGGGTTTATTCTGAATAATTACTACTAACATAATTTCAGTAAAAGAAAGGGTTTTTCTGTAAAACTGTGTAATAAACAATAAAACAGAAATTTAATTAAATAGAGTAACACATATCTTAAAATTTAGAGTGGACCGTGTCTTGATTAATATCAAGAGGTAATGGAACACAACACACGTTGTAAATCGTGTTCGAGTTTTGATGAGATCTGCAACCCAACACCCAATAAGGAGTCTTCCTTTGCTGCCTTGCACATGGGAGCATCAGGATCATAATCTTGGACCGAACACCAAACTCCAAATCACACCAATGATCCCCTCCTTGGCTAAAACACAAAACAACCAGATTCACACACAATCAAATGCAGTGATTCCCTCCTGTCCCCGAACATGAAACACCATAAGTGAACCAATCAAAGAAACATATCACAACATATCTGATCTGATCTCTCAGAGCATCTGTAGTCGTGGGCTAAATACCCAAATTTTGGAAAATTTTGGAAAAAAAGCACTGCAGTCGTCGTCCAAATTTGCAAAATTTGGGTGTACGATGAATAGTGCCTTGCCAAATATAGCAGACGATTTGGCCAAATGCAAAATATAGCTAACGACCTATAATCTTTTGTCCGTCAGTAGAAACGAAAGATTAAATTTCGTCTCGTAGGGTATACGTACAAAAAGTGAGTTGGGACGAAGGATTAAATCCCGTTTGAAAGATTAAAAAAAAAAGTCAGAGACGGTAGATTATACACCGTCAATTCCCAAAGTTTCGCTAGATGCCAAAATCACAAGTTGTAACACCCCAATTATATTTTTTTTATTTTAAAATGCATTTTTCGATTTTTGCACGTATGGTGCACGTGCAAATTTTTATGCTACTCTCATTTCACTATTTTTTGCATGCATTGGTTTTATTTAGCCTTTCTTTTGATCCATGGGCCTATAAACTAAAATATAGCCCATTAAGAAAGGAGTCCACTAGATAATTAAAATTAATTAATTAGTAATGGGCCCATGTAGCAAGCCCATTATTAAAATCACATTTTTAGGTTGAACATAAACTAATACAAGACATTATAACAAGTTGTATTTAATATGTATGTGTGCTTGTACATTTGTACACTATGTTGACCGGTTTGATCATGGAGGGGGGGGCGGTTTTCATGAAGAGAGAAAGAGAGAGATTTAATGAGAAGAATTAAGGTTTGAAGAGTGGGGAGGTGGAGAGTTGTAGGTTTTAGGAGTTTAGAATTGGAAGGGTTGTAAGAGTTAATTAGGAGAGTTATTAGGGGTGAATATATGCAAAATAAACCCTCCCAAAACCCTATAAATAGAGCCCTACTTTCTTTTTCTCATTGCACCAAAAACATTATAGAAAGAAGAAAAAAAGAAATAAGTGTAAGAGAAAGAAAAGAGGAAAAGAAAAAAAAAGAAAGAGAGTAAGAAAAGAAGTGTTCTCTTGCTTGGAGCTTTTGCTAGGAGGAGAAGAGGACTAGGAGGTGCTTGTGAAGCTAGGAGCAAGAAGGAACCATTCTCTCATAGTTTTCAAGCTTCAATCAAGGTGGGTGATCTCATTATTTTCTAATGTAGAACATTGTATGCTAAAAATAAGTAATATGAGAAGAATCTTGTTATGAATAGATAAAATTCATGTTAGTTTAAAGTGATGTTGTGGTTGATGTGATTAAATAGAAAAAGGAAGTATACCATGCTAACTAAAGAAAAAGAATTACTTGATTGTTATGAACCATGCTAATATGCTTGCTTAGTCTTGTGTTTACAATAGTGTTAACATATGAGAATAACTTTGATGTGAAATCCACAAATGAGAATCATGCTAGTATGATAGATGCGAAAGTAGTCTTATTGTGACAAATACCATGTTAATGAAAGAAAATAAATTCTTGTATAAACCATGTTGGTAAGTTGTAAAATTTTGTGCTTATAATATTTTTGACCACATAGATTTTATAAGAAAGAAAAAAGAATGAAATTTCGTTAGTTTATAATGTGTCGACATTTGTAGGTTCTATATTTTTTTTTTAAAGAATGGGAACTATTGCATGAAAAAGCTTCTTTTATTTTCATTATAAAATATGATTTATGTCAAAATGAGATTATAACCAAATAGGCATGGATACTAGTTTTCATTTCTTTTGTAGGATTTAGTTCTAAAAAAAAGATCTAAGTTTTGCAAAAGATGAGAAAAAAAAAAGGAATTTCTTTAAATAAGTGAAAAATAGTATTTTTAATGAATTGGAAATTTTATTAGTTACTATCTTTTTATCTAATATCAAGGAAAGGATTATTCTAAAATTTTGAAAGAATTGATCTTTTGAATAAACACATTTTATGGAAAAAGACACACTTTGTGGATAGTTGAACAAAAGAACATTTATGCTTTTTCTAAACAGAAAATACATATAGACTTACTGGTTAGCCACTGCAAAATAAAATACTATTGTGATAGGTCTTGGGTTCGAAACTTGATAGTCACATTTCTCTTTTATTCTTTTTTTTTATAATTTCCGAAAAGAGAACCAATACATTAAGCTTTCGGCTTAAGACTATGACATCAAAGTCCAATGGACTTATTGGTTAAGTGGTTCGGCTTGGACTTTGACCGGTGATATGGTCAAAACAAGGGGTTCAATCGAGACCGTCCAAATGGGGCACGAATCCTACAGCTCAGGGACGAGACGGTAATTTCACATGCAAACGGGTCCGAAGCGGGTACTGGGTCTCCTTCTCACAGATCCAATAACCCGCAAACGGATCCACCACAGCTGGGCACGGGTTTCAACCCGCTGCCAACTCGATCCAGCAAGACACAATCAAGGTCCCTGATTAGATCTAAATCAACGGCCATGATTCACGTCAATCTTTACACTGGGATTTAGGGATTAAAATTCCTTATCTGATTACCAGAATATACCTTATCAGATTACTATCCCAATCTGTTTACAAGGAGATTATTCTATATCAGACTACGCGGATTACATTCCAAAATTGTTCTCTAAGACGCCTATAAATACCCCCCACCCATCTCCATTAACAGGTAATCAATCTTTCTCTAGTTAAACGCTCTTTCATAATCAATTCCGGTTACTGACTTGAGCGTCGGAGGGTGCGTCGCCGGGAACAACCCCGGTGTCTCGCACTTTTTGCAGGTGCACGGCGGGAGCGACGATCAGAGTTCAACGGAACAGGTATACAGGTTCTCCTATTCAGTTTCCCCAAAGAACTCACAAATTCATCTGTTTGCCCCCACACCGAATTTAGCGGCAACAGATTGGCGCCGTCTGTGGGAAACTAACGAATAGAGACCTCTCCTCTTCCCGGTGAACAGGTTTTCTCCAGCCATGCCGCCTCGCAAAGTCAGATCTAGGGGCTCCAATCGAGCGCCCATCCCTGACCAGCAGGAAGTCCTTCCTGATCCCACTCAACAACAAGGGCAGCTCCCTCCTACCGTGGAAGAGCCGCTCCAGCGAAACCCTCCACATCCTGATCCGAAGGGGCCTAACCCCCAGAAACAGCCTCTTCATCCAGAGAACATACCCAACCACACTGCCTCCAGTGCCTCCATGGCCTCCCATCATCCCCGAGCCTCTGGTCGCCACGATGCCCATCCCAGACGCCCGGAGGATAAGGACCTTCGTCACCATCTGGACGAAAAGCGGGCTCGGGGAGAAGCCTCCCACCAAGAACGATCCCCCCGACACCGGGGACACAGGGGATCCCCCGCCCGAAGAGGGAGAAAAGACTCCCCCGATCACTACCGAGGGAGGCACTCACCGGCAGGTCGGCAGCAGCATCGGAACAATGAGGCACCCATCACCCGTGCCGAGTTCCAGCAATTCCAAGCTATGGTACGACAGTCCCTCAATCTCCGTCAAAATCCCAATGAGCCAAGGGCCCCCTCCCCTCGTCCGGTCCGGAGCCCTCGCCAACGTTCCCCTTCTCCTCGACCCGCTCCTACCAATTCCAGACGCACCCCAAGTCCTCGTCGTTCCCGAAGCTACCGTCGCCGCAGCCCTCGCTCCCCATCCTACGAAGACGAGTCCCGTGGCTCGGCAGATCACCGCCGGAGAGATAACACCATGAACCGCCGCCTGAACGAGGTGGAAAAACTCTTGGGACGGATAAACCGGGAAGAAGAACTCAGGGGGAGGACCCTCCGTCCTAGCCAACCCCCGTTCTCCCGGACCATAGTGGATACTCCTGTTCCCTTCGGTTTCAAACCTCCCCAGTTCGAGAACTACACGGGAGAGACCGATCCGGTTGACCACATCGAAGGCTTTAAGACTTTGATGCTCCTCCATCAAGCGTCCGACGCCCTCCTCTGCAAAACATTCCCTGCAACTCTGAAGGGCCCAGCTCGAGAATGGTACTCTCGCCTTGCCCCGGCGTCAATATTCTCCTTTGAACAGTTCGAGACCCTGTTCATCACCCACTTCGTCAGCAGCCGAAGGGCCGAGAAGACCAGCATTTCCCTGTTGCACCTCCGTCAGCAGAAGGGGGAGAGATTGAGGGACTACGTGAAGAGGTTCACAGCCGAGGCCAGAACTATCGCATCCCTCGACCAATCCGTTGCTACCGCGGCGTTCCAATCCAACATCCTAAATTCTAACCTCCGCTCCTCCCTCGCCAAAAAACCGCCACATGACTTTTCTGACCTCCTCCTCCGTACTGAAAAGTACATCCGAGCTGAAGAGGCCGAGGAACCGCCCAACTGGGAAGCAACCGCCTCCGGGTCTAAGAGGAAGGGAACGGAAGAAGAGGGACCCAAAAAGTTTCAGAAGGATAATGCTGGCCAGCGCCGGCCTCCCCCTAGATTTGAAAAATTTACTCCCCTCACCACAAACATCTCCGCCATTTTCATGGAAGTCGAAAAAGAAGGGGTCCTGCCTCCAGCTCCAAAGATGAACACCCCAGCCAAAAGGAGGGATAAAGACAAATGGTGCCGTTATCACCGGGACCATGGGCATGACACCAACGACTGCCGGGCTCTGAGAAACGAGATCGAAGCCCTCATCCAGAGGGGGCAGCTGGCGAAGTTTGTAAGAAAGGACGGGGCCGAACTTCCTCCCCAGCCTCGGGGGGCTAACAAACGTCCAGGACGGGAAGAGACGCCAGAATTCGAGGAAGAGCGAGTCCTCCACCTTATCCATGGGGGTCCAATGGGGGGCTCCTCGAACTCTTCTCGGAAAGCTTTTATTAGGGAAGTAAATTCTGTCCGGGCCACCCCTCCCCCCAAAGGGCTCGGAGTGCCCGTCACCTTCTCTGACGACGATCTCGAGGGCGTCCGCACCCCTCATTGCGACGCACTCGTCATCAACCTTCACATGGCCAATTTCAAAGTCGAAAGAATCTTAGTGGATAACGGGTCCTCCGTTAACATCCTATTCCTCGATGCTTTTAAGGGGCTGAAGCTCTCCCGAGACAGACTGAAGCCCGCCGGGTATACGCTCCATGGGTTCACGGGGGTGCCGGTGACGATCGAAGGGGTGATTACCCTCGATGTCACAGCAGGCAAAACTCCTACTACCCGCACGGAGTCGATGGATTTCATGGTTGTAGATGTCCCAGCGGCCTACAACGTCATTTTGGGTCGCCCCGGCCTAGCCGCCCTCGAGGCCGTCCCTTCGGCCTATCATCTCAAAATGAAATTCCCCACTCGGGCTGGAGTGGGAGAAGTTAGGGGCAATCAGGAACAGGCCCGCAAGTGTTACATGACCTCCACGCTCGGACCCGTCCTCTCCTTAGAAACACTCGAGATTCCACAAGATGCTGCTCGGCCGACCCCCGAGCCAGTCGATGAGCTGGAGGAAATACTCTTCTCGGAGCAGGAGCCGACCCGTAAGTTCTATGTCAGCAAGGCACTCCCGTCCGCCCTACATTCAAATATTGTGAAATGCATCCGAGCCAACCGGGACCTCTTCGCATGGTCAGCAGCGGACATGCCCGGTATCTCCGAAGAACTCTTGGTCCATCGCCTCAGCGTTGATCCGGGGTCCAAACCGGTCCAGCAGAAGAGGCGCAAGTTCGCCCCCGAGCGCCAGCTCGCCATCAAAGAGGAGGTAGACAAACTGTTGAAAGCCCGATTCATACAGGAAGTGAATTATCCGGAGTGGTTGTCCAACGTAGTCATGGTGAAGAAATCCAATGGGACATGGAGAATCTGTATTGATTTCACTGACCTCAACAAGGCCTGCCCTAAAGATCCCTTCCCTCTGCCGAGCATCGACACTCTGATTGACGCAACCTCGGGACATGAGCTCCTCAGCTTCATGGATGCTTTCTCGGGTTACAATCAGATAAGGATGTTCCCCCCGGATATTCCGAAGACGTCTTTTGTAACGGACCAAGGACTCTATTGTTACCGAGTCATGCCGTTCGGCCTGAAGAACGCAGGGGCAACGTATCAACGTCTCGTCAACAAGGTATTCCAGGCCCAGATTGGTCGGAACATGGAAGTCTACGTGGACGACATGCTTGTGAAAAGCATCCGAGGCGTTGACCATGAGACCGACCTCCAAGAAGCGTTCGATGTTTTGAGAAAGCACAATATGAGACTCAACCCGAACAAGTGTGCGTTCGGCGTCTCATCGGGCAAGTTCCTCGGCTTTATGGTCAGCCAACGAGGAATAGAGGCAAATCCGGAGAAGATCAGGGCCATACTAGACATGGCCCCGCCCAGAAACGTCAAAGAAGTTCAGAAACTGACAGGTCGTTTAGCCGCCATTGGGCGCTTTTTGTCGAAGTCCGGAGAGAAATGCCTCCCGTTCTTCAAAGCCCTGAGGGGGACTAAGGGGTTCGAGTGGGGGCAGCCGCAACAAGATTCCTTCGACCAGCTTAAAGCTTACCTCGTCAACCCGCCTCTGCTCAGCAAACCCATACCAGGCGAACCCCTCTACCTCTACTTGGCAGCCTCGGAACAGACACTAAGTGCGGTCTTAGTCAGGGAAGAAGATAGAACTCAAAAGCCCATTTACTACGTCAGCAAAGTGCTCCGGGACGCCGAGCTCCGGTACCCGAAAATTGAGAAAATAGCCTACGCCCTGATAATGGCTGCAAGAAAGCTTCGGCCATACTTCCAGTCTCATTCGGTGGTCGTCCTTACCGACCAGCCGTTGAAACAGATCCTTCACAAGCCAGAGACTTCCGGCCGCCTCATGAAGTGGTCGATCGAGCTGAGCCAACATGATATTACTTATCAGCCTCGGACCGCAATCAAGGCGCAGGCGCTGGCCGAATTCATAGTTGAGACGACTATCCCCGACTCCGAGCAGACGACGAAGGGACCGCCTGTCTGGTCTGTATATGTCGATGGATCCTCTTGCAACGAGGGGAGCGGGGCTGGAGTCATCCTGGCGGGCCCAGACGACTTTGTCCTTCAATATTCCCTCCGGATAAACTTTAAAGCCTCGAATAACGAAGCCGAATACGAGGCACTCATAGCCGGCCTCGGGATGGCCCGAAACGCAGGGGCGCGACGCCTGCAGATCTTCAGCGACTCTCAATTGGTCGTCAACCAGGTCCTCGGCGAATATGAAGCCCGCGATGACAGAATGGTAAAGTACTTGGCCAAAGTGAAGAGCCTCATGGCGCTCTTCGACGAGGCCCTCATCCGAAGAATCCCCAGAGAGGAAAATGCCCAGGCCGACGCCCTGTCCAAACTAGCTTCCTCATCCCTGCAAGGCCTCGAACAAACCGTTCTGATAGAAGTCCTCCTCAAGCCCAGCATAGAGGACGAGGTTTTCAATTCCGTCGAAACACTGCCGCTCCCCCTCGAAGACAATTGGATGAAGCCCCTCGTCGAGTTTTTAAGAGACGGACTCCTACCAAGGGATCCGAAGGAAGCCCGAAAGATAAGGACCCGGGCCGAGCGTTACATAATGGTCGAAGGCGTTCTGTATAAGCGCTCCTTCACCCAGGTGGATGGTCGACCCTACCTAAGATGCCTCTCCCCCGGACAAGCCGATTACGCCCTGCAAGAGCTCCATGAGGGCATCGGCGGAGCCCACTCCGGCTCCAGAGCCTTGGCACGTAAAGTGTTAAACTACGGGTATTACTGGCCCACTCTCCTACGGGACGCCGAACGACACGTTCGACAATGCACCTCCTGTCAGAAGTATTCCGACATCCGACGCCTTCCACAAGCACCACTCTCCTCCTTGTCGAGTCCGATCCCCTTTGCAATGTGGGGGATGGATCTACTCGGGCCATTTCCACCGGCCCCCGGACAGTTGAAGTTTCTAGTCGTGGCAGTCGACTATTTCTCGAAATGGGTCGAGGCCGAGCCCCTGGCTACAATTACCGAACATAGAGTCGTCCAATTCTTCTGGAAAAGTGTAATCTGTCGTTTCGGTGTTCCCCGAGTCGTAGTTACGGATAACGGTACGCAGTTCGCTGGAGCTGCCTTCCGAGCCTTATGTCAAGACCTAGCTATACAGCACCGCTTCTCCTCAGTCTCTCATCCCCAGTCAAATGGCCAAGCCGAGAATGCCAACCGACAGATCCTCTCCGGCATCAAGAAGAGACTCGACAAATGCTCCAAGGGATTGTGGGTCGATCAGCTGCCCAATGTGTTGTGGAATTACCGAACCACGAAGCGGATCCCGACGGGCGAGAGTCCGTTCAATCTCACCTATGGGTCCGAGGCCCTCATCCCACTAGAAGTTGGAATACCCTCTCCTCGCCTGATTGCCTTCGAAGAAGAACAGAATGCCAGGGAGCTCAGAACGAGCCTAGATTTGGTAGACGAGATTCGGGAAAGAGCCGCCATACGGCAGCAAGGTTACCGAAGAAGAATCGAACTCGCCTACAACAAACGGGTCCGCCCAACCGACTTGAAAGAGGGGGACCTGGTCCTCCGAAAGCTGGCCATTTCGTTCCCCGGACAGAAGAGCAAATTGGCCCCAAATTGGGAGGGACCGTACAAAGTATCCAAAGTGATCCGCCCCGGTGCGTACAAGCTAGAAGACCTTGAGGGTAGAGAAATTCCCAGGACTTGGAACGCCGACCATCTTTTGAAATACCTAGAGAAGGCAACCCCGCCTATCTAAGTAACTCGAGATGTCGGGCAACCACTCCTGCTACTAGTAATTTTCCCTTTGTTCTTTTTCATTGTAATAAACGGCTAGCAACTTTAGAAGCAGCCGACCATTAGATATTAATAAATAAATAAAGTTTTTCTTTACATTATCGCGTACTTCCGCCTCTAATTCCCTTATCAGACAATGGTTCGGAGTCCAGCACTCGGCTCGACTCTTCCTACTCGGCCCGTCCTCAGACGGGCCGGGGGCAGATCGCCGTTCGAAATTGCTCCTGCAGCCGTTGAATGGATCGGAGTCCAACACTTGGCTCGATTTTGCTTCGCAAATCCGCTCCTAAGCGGACTAGAAGTAACTCGCCATTCGAAACTGCTCCTGCATCTCTCAAACTTATCACACAATGGTTCGGAGTCCAGCACTCGGCTCGACTCTTCCTACTCGGCCCGTCCTCAGACGGGCCGGGGGCAGATCGCCGTTCGAAATTGCTCCTGCAGCCGTTGAATGGATCGGAGTCCAACACTTGGCTCGATTTTGCTTCGCAAATCCGCTCCTAAGCGGACTAGAAGTAGCTCGCCATTCGAAACTGCTCCTGCATCTCTCAAACTTATCACACAATGGTTCGGAGTCCAGCACTCGGCTCGACTCTTCCTACTCGGCCCGTCCTCAGACGGGCCGGGGGCAGATCGCCGTTCGAAATTGCTCCTGCAGCCGTTGAATGGATCGGAGTCCAACACTTGGCTCGATTTTGCTTCGCAAATCCGCTCCTAAGCGGACTAGAAGTAGCTCGCCATTCGAAACTGCTCCTGCATCTCTCAAACTTATCACACAATGGTTCGGAGTCCAGCACTCGGCTCGACTCTTCCTACTCGGCCCGTCTTCAGACGGGCCGGGGGCAGACCGCCGTTCGAAATTGTTCCTGCAGCCGTTGAATGGATCGGAGTCCAACACTTGGCTCGATTTGGCTTCGCAAGTCCGCTCCTAAGCGGACTAGAAGTAGCTCGCCATTCGAAACTGCTCCTACATCCCTTAAACTAATCTAACGACCGGATCCTTCCTCCGGCTCGACTCTATCTCTCCGACTCGTCCTTAAAGGGTCCGGAACCCGTCCCGACCGTAGACTGTGCCGAGCTGACGAGGTACCGACCCTCGTTTTGGGAAAAAATCACCCCGAGGTCAACTCGCCGTTAGATCCTCTCAAATTGTGTGCCAAAGCGTGATGAGTGGATCCAGTAGTGCCACGTGCCCACAAAACGACAAGATAACGTTTTCTTGGTACTCGTGCCTGCCTCTGGATTCGTGCCCCCATCCGACGGTTATGGACACCCCACGTCGATCGGCACCAAGAGCCGAACGGCGGAGTCAGAACAACACATTGTTGGAGAATTCGTTTCGGCCATCAATTGTGCCGAGCTGACGAGGTACCGACCCTCGTTTTGGGAAAAAATCACCCCGAGGTCAACTCGCCGTTAGATCCTCTCAAATTGTGTGCCAAAGCGTGATGAGTGGATCCAGTAGTGCCACGTGCCCACAAAACGACAAGATAACGTTCTCTTGGGACTTGTGCCTGCCTCTGGATTCGCGCCACCATCCAACGGTTGTAGACACCCCACGTCGACCGGCGTCAATAGCCGAGCGACAGGATCAGAATTGCGACAAAAGACTCGACGAACAGCCAATAGAAGACACTTCGGATAAATCGACCCCAATTTTATTAATGACTTGGACGAGTTTACAAAAAGATTACTACAGCGAGTTCAACAAAATATTAGAAGGCATGACCCGCTCATTTCCTCCGAGGAAGGGGGACACTCCGGTTCAACGACACTTTGGGTCGGCGCTTCTTAGCCTCCGAGCTCGTCTCCAGGCCGACGAACCGGGACGCCCCTTCGCCGCTGAGCCTCACAGTTGCCCCAACCGAAGCGCCACTTGAAGACACCGCCACACCACTTTGTGCATCGGCGGCTGACGCCCCGATGAGGGGAGTCCGGGACGCCGCTTGGTAGAACGTGATACCTCGCTCGATCTCTTCGCGGGTACAGGAGGTGCTCCGGACGTTGGCCCTAACCGGCTGAGGCTTGAGCCGAGCGACCTCCTCCTCCAATTCGACGATCCGGTCCTTCAGCGCCTCGTCCCTCACGACAATTTTGAACCGAGGAAGCTTCGCCGACCCAGGGTATTCGGCACTGTCAGATATGACACGACGCAGATGGGTCACCTCGATACTCTTGTCGACTGTCACCCTTTGCAAATGCTCGACCTTCTTCACGAGCTCATCTCGTTCGGCCAAAACAGAAGCCAATTCTTCTTCCTTAGCAAATAGCTCGGCTTCGGCTATCCGCAAGTGGTACACTTCGGCCAACAGATCCCCGTTCTTCATCTCCATATTGTACAGCATCCTCCTCGTCAGGTCGATCTCGCCCTCAAGGCGTTTCACGAGAGATAGATGGAACAGCTCTACTTGTCGCCGAGCCATCGTAGTGACGGGGGCCTACCCTACCACCGAACCAAACACTTAGACAATTTCAAAGACAAAACGTTTTTTCATTTATCAAAAAGCGGTGGCCAGTCCGCAAAAGGCGTTACAAAGCTCGGAAGAAAAAGCAGAACAGAAACTACAAAAAGATTAACGAAAGAATCAAGGGTCCACCTGCGTCTCGGCTCCCACCCCGGACGCATCGACGGGCGGTCCCTCGATCTCTCCCTTAGCCGGGTCATCCTCTCCCCCTCCGTCTTCGCCTTCGACCTCGTCCTCGGCATCCCCCTCCTCGTCGTCCACGGGCGACCCGGGCCACAGTCGATAACCGACTCGCTCGAAGCCGGGGACACGAGCCTGGACATGGTCCAGGGCCGTCTGGTAGGATCGCTCCATGTTCTCAGCCATATGTTTCTTCGCCTCTGCCTCAATCTCGGCTTCGACCTCCGCCCGGATCCTCGCGGCCTGCGCTTCCCTCTCCGCCTTCTCGTCGGCCAAGGACTTCAATGCCGCGGCAAGATCTTGGGCGGCCTTGGCAGCTTTGGCGGACTCCGCTTCGAGGCCCTCCTTCGCTTTCTTCAGGTCGGCGGTAAGGTCGGCCACCCGAACGTCCAGAGCCTCGGCCCGCCTCTGCTCGGCCTCGAGATCCTTGACCGCCCGGACCTTCGCCAGCCTGTCTTTCTCGCTGGCGGACTTCAGCTCCTTCTCCTGTGCGGCGAACGCCTCCATGAGATGGCCGAAGTGAACGGTGGCCTACGAAGACAACGATAAGTACGAAGTACGCACCGAGTAACAAACTTGAAGAAATTTGCGAACACTTACCGAAACAAGCCCCCGGGCGACTTCGTAAGTGTCGTCGCCGACCCTCCCCGCATTCAGCGCGGCCTTATCCTTCGGGGTCGCCAAGTGTTTGACGACCTGCATTGACATCTGCGAGTTGCCGAGGAAACCATCATGATTCCTCACCAGCCAGTTCGGCACAAACAACTGCTTGTGCTGCTCGGTCAGGATTTCCTCGGCATTCTGAGTCAATGGGGGAAGCTCGAGCGCCAGCGCCGCATTGACATCAAAGACACCCTCGTTCACGGACGGGGCGACAGGGGCCGAGGTCTCCTCCACCACCACTACCTCCGAAGGCACCTCGGTAGCCGGGGGAGGCGGAGCAACGTTAGTGGCGACCGCGGGCTGAACACCCGAAGACGCACCCTCGGCCGCCCTCTTCCTTTTTCTGGTCCCGGTCAGCTTGGACCTATCGGCCATCATAGCTTTAAAGTCAATCTTCATCGACTCTGCATCAACAAAAAAAAAGAGGGGGAGAAAACCGAATCAAAACAGACGAATTGAAGACTTAGAAAAAAAAAAAATGAATGAGATGTCAAGAGCGTACTCGGGTCGATGGGGCTTAGTCCGGACCCGAACAACACCTCTTCGGTCAACTCCCTCCAACTCAGTACCGGAAGGGCCGTGATCCTCCTCGCTACCTCCTCCTCGGCCTCAGATAGTGCGGGGTCGCCCCGCGCAAATTTCGGCACTTCCACCTTCCACCGGGACGGAATGTGCCAAATCGCTTCGCCCCTTACGATAAAATACTTCTCCCTCCAACCCTTAAGAGAGTCGGGATTCTCTACAATCTTAACACCTCTCCTCGGCCCCAAATAGTACCGGTACTCCGAGCCGTGTTGCTTGTTTATCCGATAGAGGCCCCGGAAAACTGACAGATCCGGCGCTACCTCGGCTCGGTGACACTGAAGCAAGAATGCGTTCACATGACGCCAAGTGTTTGGACTGAACTGAGTAGGGGCGAGACAATACCAGCCGAGGATCTGAAGTATGAAAGGGTGCAGCGGAAAACGCAGTCCCGCGTTCAAGGAGTCGACGTCAAACATGCACATGTCTGACGAAGGCAACTTAGTGTTTGCTCGCACCCCGGGGCCAGCGACCATCAGCTTGTACTCCGACGGGATAGCGAAAGCCTTCCTGATCCGAAGAAGATCCTTCTCGGTCAACGACGAAATGAGCTCGTCAGCTTCGGAGGGATGGAACGGATTAGGCTCCTCGACGATCTTCGACTTTCCGTAGATCGCTTTCTCCAGAAGATCACCCTCGTACTGCCTGACTCCCGAATGCCCGGACAGGACGGAAGGATATTGTCCTATCTCGGGAGCTCGTTTCGGGTTCTCCACAATCACCCCCACTATGGGGGGCGGGGTCTCCCCTGTCCTCTTCTTCTTCCCGACCCTCGACTCGACAGCCAGCGGTTCGGCCATCTGCTTCCCCTTCCTGCGAGCTTCCGCCCTACTCCTCTCCCCGGCGCCATCACCGCCCGAAGACGAGGCACCACTACCCGAGCTTACCCTTGACATCCTTTGAAAAAGCTAAGGCAAAGACAAACTAACCTTTGAAGTGACGTTCACGGTCGGAGAATGCTCGCCTGAAATCGCCTGGCCCACGCGACAGCTAACGACAACACCGTGGAGCGAGAGCGCCGCTAGCAGAGGACTTAGAGAACAAAAGTGAATTCGTAGAGTGAAAAGTGAGAAATGAGCTCATGGGTGAAGGATTGGTAACTTATAACCTCAACTGATAACGGGCCTCCTTGGGAATCCAAAAGGCCCACTAAGAATCCCAAACGCCCTACAAGAGAGAGGCGGCGGTATGAGAGGGGTGGCGGAACTCCCCAAAAAACACAAGTTGCGACTCGGCCACCGGTCTAATGAGCCGAGCTATCGAACGAAACGCTCAGTGACCGAGCCACCGAGTTCGCCCAAAAATACCCGATTCCGCGCCCGGCAAACAGCGCGAGGTATGCAGACCGAGTTGACGAGATACCGACCCTCGTTTTTGGCAAAAAATCCTCCCGAATCAAAATCACCGTCGGATCTCTCCAAAATTCGCGTCAGAATCTGATGAACGGTTCAGATTGCGCCACGCCCACAAAACGACAAGATAGCGTTTTCCCGTGATCCGAACCCCATCCTCGTGATGCGTGGCAAAATGAACGGCCCAGATCCGTCCACGCAGACCTTCCAAACCGCTTGCCATCGGCTTGGTCGGCCGAGCTACCGAACAGCTCAGCCGAGCAACCGAGCCACTTAATACGGAACGGCGGAACCATCAAGAAGACAAGTAAACAACTCGGCCTCCGGCCCACCAAGCCGAGCCACCGAGTTCGCCCAAAAATACCCAACTCCGCGCCCGGCAAACAGCGCGAGGTATGGGGACCGAGGTGACGAGATACCGACCCACGTTTTTGGCAAAAAATCCTCCCGAATCAAAATCACCGTCGGATCTCTCCAAAATTCGCGTCAGAATCTGATGAACGGTTCAGATTGCGCCACGCCCACAAAACGACAAGATAGCGTTTTCTCGTGATCTGAACCCCATCCTCGTGATGCGTGCCCAGATAAACGGCCCAGATCTTGCCACGTCCACAAAACGACAAGATAGCGTTTTATGGGGATCCACGCCAAAGATGGACGGCCTAGTTGATGCCACGTACCTCGGATGCTCCGAACCGAGGCACCGACCCTTCCAACCAGGTCGCCGACCCCCCAAGCCGCGGCACTACGCATCCGGGCCGTGCTGCTGGGTTACCGACCCATCCAACCGGGTCGCCGACCCCCCAAGCCGCGGCACTACGCACCCGGGCCGTGGTGCTGGGGTACCGACCCTTCCAACCGGGTCGCCGACCCCCCTAGCCGCGGCGCTACGCATCCGGGCCGTGGTGCTGAGGTACCGACCCTCGTTTTTGGGAAAAAATCCTTCCGACCCTCAGGAGCCGTTGGATCTCATAGGAAAGCGCGCTCGTCATGATGGACGACCCAGGTCTTGCCACGTCCACAAAACGACAAGATAGCGTTTTATGGGGATCCACGCCAAAGATGGACGGCCTAGATGATGCCACGTACCTCGGATGCTCCGAACCGAGGCACCGACCCTTCCAACCAGGTCGCCGACCCCCCAAGCCGCGGCACTACGCACCCGGGCCGTGGTGCTGGGGTACCGACCCTTCCAACCGGGTCGCCGACCCCCCTAGCCGCGGCGCTACGCATCCGGGCCGTGGTGCTGGGGTATCGACCCTTCCAACCGAGTCGCCGACCCCCCTAGCCGCGGTGCTACGCATCCGGGCCGTGGTGCTGGGGTACCGACCCTTCCAACCGAGTCGCCGACCCCCCCTAGCCGCGGTGCTACGCATCCGGGCCGCGGTGCTGAGGTACCGACCCTCGTTTTTGGAAAAAATCCTTCCGACCCTCAGGAGTCGTTGGATCTCGTAGGAAAGCGCGCTCGTCATGATGGACGTCCCAGATCTTGCCACGTCCACAAAACGACAAGATAGCGTTCTATTGGGATCCCCGCTAAAGATGGACGGTCTAGATGGTGCCACGTACCTCGGATGATCCGAACCGAGGTACCGACCATTCGAACCAACTCGCCGACCCCTCGAACCGCGGCGCAACGCATCCGGGCCGGGGTGACGGAGTGCCGACCCTCGTTTTTGGGAAAAAATCCTTCCGAGGAGCAGGAGGCGTCTGATCGTTCCGAAATTCGCGCTCCATCTTGATCGAGGGCCTAGATGATGCCACGCCATAAATAGGTATTAAAAATTGGTTTTTATTTATTTAAATCGGTTTATTTATTTAAAAAATTGCGAAAAATCGCTAAAAATTCGGGAAAATTAGCTAAAAATTCCAGGAAATAATTAAAAATTCGGGGAATATTTCTAAGCCACCGAACGAGCAATTATTACCTAGAATACGCGGTTAAAGCCCCCGAACAATTAGCCAACACATCGCAAAATTAAATAAATCATCCGGAAAAATAGATAAAAACTCGACACAGCTTCGGAGCATCAAAGAAGGAGAAACTAGCCTACCCCCGTGCTCCAGGATTCAAAAATCACCCATTCGGACTGCGATACAGTCCCACCGACCACTGAGTTAGTCAAACTACTCCTCAAAGACTGACCACCCTCAGCCTTTAGGAGTGGGGGGCTCGTGATATGGTCAAAACAAGGGGTTCAATCGAGACCGTCCAAATGGGGCACGAATCCTACAGCTCAGGGACGAGACGGTAATTTCACATGCAAACGGGTCCGAAGCGGGTACTGGGTCTCCTTCTCACAGATCCAATAACCCGCAAACGGATCCACCACAGCTGGGCACGGGTTTCAACCCGCTGCCAACTCGATCCAGCAAGACACAATCAAGGTCCCTGATTAGATCTAAATCAACGGCCATGATTCACGTCAATCTTTACACTGGGATTTAGGGATTAAAATTCCTTATCTGATTACCAGAATATACCTTATCAGATTACTTTCCCAATCTGTTTACAAGGAGATTATTCTATATCAGACTACGCGGATTACATTCCAAAATTGTTCTCTAAGACGCCTATAAATACCCCCCACCCATCTCCATTAACAGGTAATCAATCTTTCTCTAGTTAAACGCTCTTTCATAATCAATTCCGGTTACTGACTTGAGCGTCGGAGGGTGCGTCGCCGGGAACAACCCCGGTGTCTCGCACTTTTTGCAGGTGCACGGCGGGAGCGACGATCAGAGTTCAACGGAACAGGTATACAGGTTCTCCTATTCAGTTTCCCCAAAGAACTCACAAATTCATCTGTTTGCCCCCACACCGAATTTAGCGGCAACAACCGGGTTGACCAGGAACGATGGGTTCGAAGCCTGGGCACCTCCTTCATTTTTTTTAAAACTCCTTTTTTTGCATATATTAAGATTTTGAATAAAAGAAATCTTAGAATACCGAGTCTAGTTTTAATATAAAAATGAAATGAAAATACTAAAGAGATAGTTCTTGTATATTTCTTGAAGCGTAAGTAGTAATAAATTTTTTTAATAGAATAATGTGAAGGAAAGTAGTATTTCGATCTCTTAAGAATAATTACACTTGTATCATGTTTAAGAAATAGCTTTTGAATTGAAATATTGTGATAACTTAGATTTGTGTAACAATTCTTGTAGTGAAATTGAGTTCTTGAAATGAATGATTGTTTAAAAAGAATGTGAATAACTAGAACTCGAATAATGTTTATCATTTCTCTTTTATTCTTTTTTTATATAATTTCCAAAAAGAGAACCAATACATTAAGCTTTCGGCTTAAGACTATGACATCAAAGTCCAATGGACTTATTGGTTAAGTGGTTCGGCTTGGACTTTGACCGGGTTGACCAGGAACGATGGGTTCGAAGCCTGGGCACCTCCTTCATTTTTTTTAAAACTCCTTTTTTTGCATATATTAAGATTTTGAATAAAAGAAATCTTAGAATACCGAGTCTAGTTTTAATATAAAAATGAAATGAAAATACTAAAGAGATAGTTCTTGTATATTTCTTGAAGCATAAGTAGTAATAAATTTTTTTAATAGAATAATGTGAAGGAAAGTAGTATTTCGATCTCTTAAGAATAATCACACTTGTATCATGTTTAAGAAATAGCTTTTGAATTGAAATATTGTGATAACTTAGATTTGTGTAACAATTCTTGTAGTGAAATTGAGTTCTTGAAATGAATGATTGTTTAAAAAGAATGTGAATAACTAGAACTCGAATAATGTTTATTTTGTGATGATTTGAAAGATGAAGTTATCAAGGCTTAAGACGTGCTTATTAAAGGGTATATGTACCCATGTTTCTTGTACATGAAAGTTTATGACTTAGAGTTAGTAAGACCTCGATACCGGCATTATTGAAAGAAAAGATTTGAGATATGATTTGGAGATATGGCCATGGAGCTATCTCGTATTTGTTGATTAAGTCCGGTAGGAGGTAGAACTAATTCTTGAATGGAAATTATTCATGTCTTGAACTTAGGAAAACTTAGGCACATAAGTGAAGATGTAGTAAACTTAGGGAAACGTAAGTGGGGTGCTCTATATAGTCGGCGGTGGACTCCAAGACTATAGACCCAGTTGGTGGACTGAGGTTGCCCTGTGGGAGACGGATTATTATATTTTAATCCGGGACTATGAGGATGGGTCGGCGGTGGACTCCAAGATCTTGAGTAGTCGGACGGATGGATTTTTGTGTTTACCGTCTCCAATGTATATATATATATACTGGGCTAGAGGGTTACATACGGGACGATTCGCACGATGTGAAATCTGTTATAACAGCCGGCGGTGGACTCCAAGGCTGGGATTCAAATTCGTGGAATAGTCTGAACTTTGTTTTGCTACCGGGTAGTTTTCATGGCGAGGGATCGAACACTGTATTGTGGAGTACGTAGGCGCTTGCACTCGGACCTATGTAGTATGGGATGCATAGAATCTGAACAAGCGTGCATTAGTGTCATCCTAGTATAGAAATGTGTGCATTAGGCATTAAGGCATGACATACACTTATGTTTAGAATAATCACTTTTGACATTTTACTTGTTCATTCAATTTTTTTTTTATGATTTGTTAAAGTATGAGATCGTTATACTATTCCCGGCATAGAGAGGATAGCCGTGTATAACATTTCGTCAGTTGTAAGTAACTGACGAGCCCACAGATCAACATGCAGGTAAAGGACTAATCAAGGAGTTATAAAGTGGATATGCTGTTGCTATTTGAAAGCTAAAGATGTTGCAAATGATGTTGAAATTGTACAAGTTATATTTTTGTTTACTTTCAATTGTTTTATTCTTCCGCTGTGTAAAAATCAATATGTAAAGGAACTCTGATGTACTATTGAAAAAGTTTTAAAATTTCCTTGTAAAATTGTACGAAGTGAAGTAAAGATCCTGTGAAATCCCAAGTTTATCCTTATTTGAAACTCGGGGTGTTACACAATTGACGGGAAGTAATCTTCCGTCCCAGGCCAAAAATTGATTTTTTTAATTTTTTTTTTTTTTTGTCTTTTAGTGCTTTAAAAAATAATAAAAAAAATGGGACGAGAGATAATCGATCGTCCGGCCATATTTTAGCTTTCAACGACTACAGCGACCAGCCATATTTTCTATTTCCAAATGCCAAATACCCAAAATTTAGCTTGGAACGACTACAGATGCTCTCATTAGCCTCTTTTGAGATCGGCAGCGAAGATCCCCTCCAAAGGCCGAACACAGAACACCAAAAGTGAACCAATCAGAAAATCAGATCATAATACATTTGATCTGATCTTCCTGTCGATGTGTACTCAGAAAGAAAAAAAGGAGAAAATGGAAGAGGTCGGGGTCGAGGCTGCGGCTTTTGGTGGCGGTACCGCCGGTGGCTTGCGATGGCGGTGGCGCCGGCGTGAGTCGACGCCAGCGACGGCTGCGACGGCGGATGTCGATGCCGGCGATTGGTGACGACGAACGGTGATTTCAACGACTACGATGGTCTCTCTCTTAATCTGAAAATTAATAAGACAATATCTCAAGATTGTTAGAGATTATAACAATAGAAATTAGAGTTAATATCCTAAATGTGCTTGAGATATTTATCCTAGGTATCAAAATTGGAATACCACAAGTCAGTATTTATAGGATAAATACTGGTTTGGGTACAGGGTTCTCAACCCACTCAACTCACGTTCCGATATCCATACGATTAGTACGTGTAACACACGTGTTACCCATAGAATAATATTACACATAATATTATTCATATAGTGAGAATATACCTATATATCCATCAGTTTTCTTGACATTGGGAGGCTACTTCATGAATGGTATGCTTCATAGTCTTAATAGCATAGCCATGCCTCTTCCTCTTGGCAGTGGCATGCTTCTCAAACCCTGGAGGAACTGACTGAGCAGAGGTCATTGAAGCGGAGGATGAATGTTGGAGATATCGGGATTGGCTTGAGTGGGCTCTCCTACACTGCTACGCAGGGGGGGGGCCTCAATATCTTTTACTGGAATGGATTTCCAACCACCAGCACAGGACATGTAATGTAATTTTCTCCATATTCCAAAGAGTCAGAGTCGGTGCCCTACCCTTGAATGGTGAACATTTGAATCGTTCCCTCAATATCTTTAACTGTAATGGATTTCCAACCAGCAGCACCTGAACATGTAAGATAGTTTTCTCCATATTCCAAAGATTCACATAGTTGACCTCTGAGTTCCTTGGGATTACGGAGACATTGACCACCTCCAGAAGGATCATAGCATTCACCAGATTGGGCATTTCTTGCATATCAGCACTCATGGTGATGAGTTTAGAAAATGGACTTACGAGATTCTCAATAGAGGATTGGTTCCAGAAGTGATAGTGCAAGAGCGGTAAGGTCCACAACAAAATACAGTGTTTTGGTCTGCACTTTTTTGCCGGTGTTTTATCGAAACGTAGGGAAAGAACCCTCCGAAAATCCGCTTGGTCTTTCCCTGCGTTTTTGACCAGTGTTTCTTAGTTGACCCTTAGACAAAATTTTGGAGCATAAATACTTGTAACTTATGTACTTCTTAGTTGACCCTTAGACAAAATTTGCATAAAGTTATTTCATACGTATTAACAAACACGGAAATAACCAACCAAATAAAACTTGAACATTCTAACTATGCATAAAACTCAATAACGCAAACAATATAAATAACAAGAAAGTAAACAGATATCACCGGTCTTGGGATTAATGCCAGACACTCTCTTCTTCTCCGTGCAGACAGCTTATGGTAAACATCTCTCTCCTAGCGATTCAGGAAACTCCGATTTCTGGCATGCACCTCGATCGTCACACACGGATATGGCGAGAAAAAATCCCGCTCAATGACAGGTTCAGCTCATTAAAAACATAATGTATATGTTATATTAAATAAATGAAGTGGGAACAGGAATATATTTCGATAGGTGAAATGTTGAACATTTAAAAACCTCTAGAAAAGAATGTGAGATGAAGAAGAAAACCAGCAAGATTGGGTTTTGGATTAGAGTTAAAACAGAGGGTTAAAACCTGGTAAATATAGACTATGTAACACAAAACTAACTAACCATTTAATTAGCCACTATAAGCTAACTGTTTCCTAAAGAATAGGTCACATGCAATTTGACCATCAAATGCATTTCTAAAACTTAGACTCCAATCAACAATTTTATTAATGTAACCGAAAACCTTAATAATCTCAACCCCATAAGTGACATAATAAACTCCACAAAATCCTCTAACACCACCCAAAAAATTAGAAGCCTCCCCCATGCATGCAGTAAACGTGCTACATAAAATATCTGAAGTCATTTAAATACTTTTGAAATTGGGTTATCCTTAAAATATAAATTACAAAATATCCAACATTCACGTACGAATAGTTCGCATGGTTCTTCTTTGCATTACCTTATTAGGGTATACATCAAGGTTGTCTTGGTTTCATTGTCCGGAAAGTTCATTATCGTCCTACAATTGAACTTCAGCGGTAACATTAATAGGAGGGCGGGAGGGGGGAGATCACACCAGGGACGAAACTTGGTACTACAATTTGGCTATTTTCTGAGACAATATGGTTTTGACTCTGGATTTTAGTCGAAGGGTTGATTTATGGGATTTCAAGGAGGAGAAGACAATCGTTGACAGTTAAAAATCAGGTGCCGAAGGATTTTTTGATCATGTGGCTGTAAAGGAAGGGGAGGAGGAGGTGGTGTTGCGGGTTTGGATGTTGACTCAACACTTCTATTAACAAAACTACAAACATAACAATACTCCCAATTCCACTCCTTATCGCAGTAGTAAATTGTCCCTCTCTCCAAACCTTCAAAGTGAGCTTTGAAAGTTTGGATGTTTGGTATATGTCTTGCATATTAGGTTCGATGTGAAGAGAATATAGCGAAGTGAGAAGAAGTTCAAAAAAAATAAGGGAAGCAAGTGGAGCTACTATTTCAGATTGTCTGGAAGTAAGTTGACAGTCGAATGCAACTAGGAGGTTAGGGGATCGATTTCAGGTACAATTGATCACTCTTCTGAGCAGTCAACTGATAGCGGGGGTAGCAGCGGTAGTAGCTATTGGGCCAAATTCTTGGGGATCTGTCTGATCCCAGGTTTGCTCTCCAAGTTAGATTCTACAGCTCATATCTTATGGCTTGACCTTCAAGATATCTTGGACGGAGTTGCAAAACTACAACCTAGGGTTTCTCTAGATCTCTATATAACAATATAATGACCTCCATTAAGAGAGAGTACTTCAGCTGAGAGTTTTCCATTGTAAACATAGACTATCTTCTACAGAGGCTTGAGAGATGGATACATTTTTTGTGAGAGTATTGTAACTCTTGTATCTTCTTTAGTTAAATAATATCTTTGTTATTTCTCTCCCGGTTTAGGTTCGCTGAATTGGGGAAATCTTGTGTGCTTCTTGTATTTGGTTTGGTCTACTTGCTCGGTTGTTTGTTGTGATGGGTGATCACCTCTCTACAACCCCTTTCGTTGCACCTTAATTCCCTAACAACTAGTGATATGGCTAAAAAATAGGGGTTTAATCGAGACCGTCCAAATTGGGCACAAATCCTGAAGTCCAGGGGTAAAACAGTAATTTCACCTGCAAACGGGTCTGAAGTGGGTACTGGGTCTCCTTCTCACAGATCCGATAACCCGCAAATGGATCCACCTCAACTGGGTGCGGGTTTCAACCCGCAACAAGCCCGGTCCAGCAGGATGGAGTTAGGGTTTCTGATTTATATTAATCAACGGCCCTGATTCATATCTATCCCTTTACTGGGAATTAGGGATTACATTCCTTATCTATGCACAGGAATTACATGCCTAATCTGTTCCCTGAGACGCCTATAAATACCCCACATCCATCTCCATTAAGAGGTAATCAATCTTTCACCAGTTTTTGCGCTCTTTCATAGTCTTTCATATTACTGACTTGAGCGTCGGAGGGTGCGTCGCCGGGAACAACCCCGGTGTCTCGCACTTTTTGCAGGTCTACGGCGGGATCGACGATCGAAGCCCGACGGAACAGGTACACAGGTTTACTGTTCAGTTTCCCAAGAATCCACAAATACTATCTGCTTGCCCCCACACCAAATTTAGCGGCAACAGATTGGCGCCGTCTGTGGGAAACTAACGAATAGAAACCTCTCATCTTCCTGGTGAACAGATCTCCTCCAGTCATGCCTCCTAGGAAAGTCAGATCAAGGGGGTCCAACCGAGGACCCAACCCTGATCAGCAGGAAGAAGTCCTCCCTAATTCCGCTCAGCAACAAGGGCAACTTCCCCCTACCGCGGAAGACCCGCTCCAACAAGACTTTCCTCCTCCTAATCAGCCACCCCCGAAGGGTCCTAACCCTCAAAAATAGCCTCTTCACCAAGAGCACGTCTCCATCCACAATGCCTCTACGGACTCTATGGCCTCCCATCATCCCCGAGCCTCTGGTCGCCATAATACAGCCCCCAACCGCCAGAACGATGATGACCTTCGCCGCCACCTGGATGAGAAGCAGGCCCGAGAGGGAACATCCCGCCAACACCGTCCGGGCGAGCGGTACCCTCGCCACCAGGAGTATAGAAGGTCTCCTAACCGAAGAGGTCGGAAAGAATCCCCCGAGCACTACCGAAGAAGGCCACAATCCCCCGCAGGTCGGCAACAGCCTAGGAACAATGAGGCACCCATCACACGTGCCGAGTTCCAGCAGTTCCAAGCGACCGTCCTACAAGCTCTTAACCTCCGTCCCAACACCATCGCACCCAAGCCTCCATCTCCTCCCCCGGTCCGAAGCCCTCGCCGACGGTCTCCCTCTCCTCGTCCTGCTCCTAGCAACTCCCGGCGTACCCCAAGTCCTCGTCGCTCCCGAAGTTACCATCGCCATAGCCCTCGCTCTCCCTCATACTAGACCGAGAAGAGGAGCTTAGGGGGAGGACCCTACGTCCTAGCTGACCCCCTTTCTCCCGAACCATAGTGGATGCACCTGTGCCGTTCGGTTTCAAACCTTCCCAATTTGAGACTTACACCGGGGAGACCGATCCAGTTGATCACATCGAAAGCTTTAAGACTTTGATGCTCCTCCATCAAGCTTCCGATGCCCTTCTCTGCAAAACCTTTCCCGCAACTCTCAAGGGACCAGCTCGAGAGTGGTATTCTCGCCTTGCCCCCTCCTCAATATTCTCCCTCGAGCAGTTCGAAACCCTCTTCGTCACACATTTCGTAAGCAGCCGTGGAGCTGAGAAAACCAGCATCTCCCTATTGCACCTCCACCAAAAGAAGGGGGAGAAACTGAGAGACTATGTGAAGAGGTTCACAGCTGAAGCCAGGACCATAGCATCCCTCGACCAGTCGGTCGCTACGGCATCATTTCAATCTAATGTCCTCAATTCCAACCTCCGCTGCTCCCTCGCCAAGAAGCCTCCACAAAACTTTTCCGACCTTCTCCTTCACAGCGAAAAGTACATCCGTGCCGAAGAGGCCGAGCATCAACCCAACTAGGAGGGGTCTTCCTCCGGGTTTAAGAGAAAAGGAACAGAAGAAGAAGGGGCTAAGAAGCTCCAGAAGGATAATGTCGGCCAGCGCCGACCTCCCCCCAGATTCGAGAAGTTCACTCCCCTCACCACTAACGTCTCAACTATTCTGATGGAAGTCGAAAAGGAGGGGATCTTACCTCCAGCTCCGAGGATGAACACCCCCGCCAAGAGGAGGGATAAAGAAAAATGGTGTCGTTATCACCGGGACCATGGGCATGACACCAACGATTGCCGTGCTCTGAAAAACGAGATCGAAGCCCTTATCCAGAGGGGGCAGCTGACGAAGTTTGTAAGAAAGGACCGAGCCGAACTTCCTCCCCAGCCTCGGGGGGCTAACAAGCGTCCGGAACGAGAAGAGACGCCAGACTTTGAGGAAGAGCGAGTCCTCCACCTCATCCATGGGGGTCCAATGGGGGGCTCCTCGAACTCCTCTCGGAAAGCATTTATAAGAGAAGTCAACTCAGTCCGAACCACCCCTCCTCCCAAAGGCCTCGGAGTGCCCGTCACTTTCTCTGACGAAGATCTTGAGGGTGTCCGCACCCCTCATTGTGACGCACTCGTAATCAGTCTCCACATGGCCAACTTCAAAGTGGAGAGGATCTTAGTAGACAACGGCAGCTCCGTCAACATCCTCTTCCTCGACGCTTTTAAAGGCCTAAAGCTCTCGCGGGACAGACTCAAGCCCGCCGGTTACACGCTCCACGGGTTCACGGGAGTGCCAGTGACTATTGAAGAGGTGATTACCCTCGACGTAACCACTGGCAAAACTCCTACTACCCGAACGGAGTCAATAGACTTCATGGTCGTAGATGTCCCAGCAGCCTACAATGTCATTTTGGGTCGGCCCGGTCTGGCCGCCCTTGAAGTCGTCCCTTCCGCCTATCATCTCAAAATGAAATTCTCCACTCGGACCGGAGTAGGAGAAGTAAGGGGCAATCAGGAGCAGGCCCGCAAGTGTTATATGACCTCTACCCTCGGACCCGTCCTCTCCTTAGAAACACTGGAAATCCCCCAAGATGCTGCTCGGCCGACTTCCGAGCCGGTAGACGAATTGGAGGAGGTCCTCTTCTCTGAGCAGGAGCCGACCCACAAGTTCTTTGTTAGCAAGACCCTCCCGTCCGCCCTATACTCAGATATTGTAAAATGCATCCGAAGCAATCAAGACCTCTTCGCATGGTCAGCTACAGATATGCCCGGTATCTCTGAAGAACTCTTGGTCCACCGCCTGCGCGTTGATCCGGGGTCCAAACCGGTTCAGCAGAAAAGGCGCAAGTTCGCCCCCGAGCGTCAGCTCGCTATAAAAGAGGAGGTAGGCAAGTTGTTGAAGGCCCGATTCATACAGGAGGTAAACTACCCTGAGTGGTTGTCAAACTTAGTAATGGTGAAGAAGTCCAACGGGACTTGGAGGATTTGTATCGATTTCACCGACCTCAACAAGGCCTGCCCCAAAGATCCCTTCCCTCTACCGAGTATTGACACTCTGATTGACGCAACCTCGGGACATGAGCTCCTCATCTTCATGGATGCTTTCTCAGGTTACATTCAGATAAGAATGTTCCCCCCGGATATCCCGAAGACCTCGTTCGTAACCGACCAGGGGCTCTATTGCTACAGAGTCATGCCGTTCGGTCTAAAGAATGCAGGGGCAACATACCAGCGCCTCGTCAACAAGGTTTTCCAGGCTCAGATCGGCCGGAACATGGAAGTGTACGTTGATGACATGCTTGTGAAAAGCATCCGAGGCACTGATCATGTGGCTGACCTCCAAGAAGCATTTGACGTTTTAAGAAAGCACAATATGAGACTTAACCCGAACAAGTGTGTGTTCGGCGTCTCATCAGGGAAGTTCCTCGGTTTCATGGCTAGCCAACGAGGAATAGAAGCAAATCCGGAGAAGATCAAGGCCATATTGGACATGGTCCCCCCAAGAAATGTCAAAGAAGTTCAGAGATTAACTGGCCGCCTAGCCGCCATAGGGCGCTTTCTGTCAAAGTCCGGGGAGAGGTGCCTCCCGTTCTTCAAAGCCCTCAGGGGGGCTAAAGGATTTGAGTGGGGGCAGCAGCAACAGGATTCCTTCGACCAGCTCAAGGCTTATCTCGTCAATCCCCCTCTCCTTAGTAAATCGATCCCTGGCGAACCCCTCTACCTCTACCTGGCAGCCTCCGAGCAGACCCTCATTGCAGTCTTGGTAAGGGAAGAAGACCGGGCTCAGAAGCCCATCTACTATGTCAGCAAAGTGCTTCGGGACGCCGAGCTCCGGTACCCGAAGATTGAGAAAATGGCCTATGCCCTGGTGATGGCCGCGAGAAAGCTTCGCCCCTACTTTCAGTCTCATTCGGTGGTCGTTCTTACCGACCAGCCGCTGAAACAGGTTCTCCACAAGCCCGAGACTTCCGGTCGCCTTATGAAGTGGTCGATCGAGCTGAGCCAACATGATATAACTTATCAGCCTCGGACCGCGATCAAGGCTCAGGTGCTAGCCGAATTCATAGTTGAGACCACTATCCCCGAGTCCAACCCAGCAGTGAAGGGACCACCCGTCTGGTCGGTTTATGTAGACGGATCCTCGTGCAATGAGGGAAGCGGGGCAGGGGTCATTCTGGCAGGCCCAGATGACTTCATCCTTCAATACTCCCTCCGTATCAACTTCAAAGCCTCGAACAACGAAGCCGAATACGAGGCACTAATAGCCAGCCTTGGAATGGCCCGGAATGCAGGGGCGCAACGCCTCCGAATCTTTAGCGACTCTCAGCTAGTCGTCAATCAGGTCCTCGGCGAATATGAAGCACGCGATGACAGGATGGTTAGATACTTAGCCAAGGTCAAGAGCCTCATGGCGCTGTTTGAAGAGGCCCTCATCCAAAGGATCCCCCGAGAAGAAAATACTCAGGCCGATGCCTTATCCAAATTAGCCTCCTTTTCCCTTTAAGGTCTTGAGCAGACCGTATTGATAGAAGTCCTCCTGAAGCCGAGCATAGAGGACGAAGCACCTGACTCCGTCGAAACATTGCCTGTCCTCCTCGAAGACAATTGGATGAAACCCCTCGTCGAATTCTTAAGGGACGGACTCCTCCCCGAGGATCCGAAGGAAGCAAGAAGAGTCAGAACTCGAGCCAAGCGTTACACATTAATCGAAGGCATCCTATATAAACACTCCTTCTCTCAGGTGGACGGTCGGCCTTACCTGAGGTGCCTTTCCCCCGGGCAAGCCGACTATGCCCTACAAGAACTCCACGAGGGCATCGGCGGGGCCCATTCTGGGTCCAGGGCTCTAGCGCGCAAAGTGTTGAACTACGGGTATTTTTGGCCCACTCTCCTACGGGACGCTGAGCGACACGTTCGGTAATGCAACTCCTGTCAGAAGTATTCAGACATCCGATGCCTTCCACAAGCACCACTCACCTCCCTATCAAGTCTGATCCCCTTCTCCATGTGGGGGATGGATTTACTAGGGCCGTTTCCACCAGCCCCCGGACAGCTTAAGTTCCTGGTCATAGCAGTCGACTATTTCTCGAAATGGATAGAGGCCGAGCCCCTGGCCACGATCACCGAACATAAGGTCGTTCAGTTCTTTTGGAAAAGTGTGATCTGCCGGTTTGGCGTTCCCAGGGTCCTGGTTACGGATAACGGAACGCAATTCACCGGGGCCGCCTTCCGCACTTTATGTGAAGACCTCGCCATACAACATCGATTCTCCTCCGTCTCCCATCCTCAGTCGAATGGCCAGGCCGAAAATGCCAACCGACAGATCCTCTCGGGCATTAAGAAGAGGTTAGACAAGTGTTCCAAAGGCTTGTGGGTCGATCAGCTGCCTAACGTGCTCTGGAATTACCGCACCACCAAGCGGACCCCAACAGGCGAGAGCCCATTTAATCTCACCTATGGGTCCGAGGCCATCATCCCCCTAGAAGTCGGGATACCCTCTCCTCATCTGATAGCTTATGAAGAAGAGCAGAACGCTAGAGAGCTCAGAGCAAGTCTAGATCTGATAGATGAAATCCGAGAGAGAGCTGCCATATGCCAGCAAACTTATCGAAGGAGGATCGAGCTAGCGTACAACAAAAGAGTCCGCCCAACGGACCTCAAAGAAGGGGACCTAGTCCTCCGAAAATTGGCCATCTCGTTCCCAGGACAGAAAAGCAAATTGGCCCCGAATTGGGAGGGACCCTACAAGATCTCAAAAGTGGTCCGCCCCGGTGCATACAAGCTAGAAGATCTCGAAGGCAGGGAGATTTCCAAGACTTGGAATGCCGACCATCTCTTGAAATACCAAGAGAGAGCAACGACGCCTCTCTAAGTAACTCGAGATGTCGAACCATTCCCTTCCTGTTACTAGTAGTGATTTTTCCTTTATTTTTCATTGTAATAATGGCTAGCAACTTTAGGAGCAGCCGATCATTGGATATTAATAAATAAAGTTTTTTCATATTTTTGATACTGTTACATCTCTCTGCTTTTAACTCCTCAATCTAACGATGGTTCGGAGTCCAGCACTCGACTCGACTTTACCTCCCCGGCTCGCCCGTAGCCGAGCCGGAGGTAGATCGTCGTTCGGAATTGCTCCCAAAGCCGTTGAATGGTTCGGAGTCCAACACTTGGCTGGACTCTACTTCGCAAGTTCGCTCCTAAGCGAGCTAGAAGTAGCTCGCCATTCAGAATTGCTCCCACAACCTTAAACTAATCTAACGATGGTTCGGAGTCCAGCATTCGGCTCGACTTTACCTCCCTGGCTCGCCCCTAGCAGACCCGGAGGTAGATCGCCGTTCGGAATTGCTCCCACAGCCGTTGAATGGTTCGGAAGTCCAACACTTGGCTCGACTCTACTTCGCAAGTTCGTTCCTAAGCGAGCTAGAAGTAGCTCGCCATTCGGAATTGCTCCCACAACGATGGTTCGGAGTCCAGCACTCGGCTCGACTTTACCTCCCCGGCTCGCCCCTAGCCGAGCCGGAGGTAGATCGCCATTCGGAATTGCTCCCACAGCCGTTGAATGGTTCGGAGTCCAACACTTGTCTCGATTCTACTTCGCAAGTTCGCTCCTAAGCGATCTAGAAGTAGTTCGCCATTCGGAATTGCTCCCACAACCCTTAAACTAATCTAACGATGGTTCGGAGTCCAGCACTCGGCTCGACTTTACCTCCCCGGCTCGCCCCTAGCCGAGCCGGAGGTAGATCGCCGTTCGGAATTGCTCCCACAGCCGTTGAATGGTTCGGAGTCCAACACTTGGCTCGACTCTACTTCGCAAGTTCGCTCCTAAGAGAGCTAGAAGTAGCTCGCCATTCGGAATTGCTCCCACAACCTTAAACTAATCTAACGATGGTTCGGAGTCCAGCACTCGGCTAGACTTTACCTCCCTGGCTCGCCCCTAGCCGAGCCAGAGGTAGATCGCCGTTCGGAATTGCTCCCACAGCCGTTGAATGGTTTGGAATCCAACACTTGGCTCAATTCTACTTCGCAAGTTCGCTCCTAAGCGATCTAGAAGTAATTCGCCATTCGGAATTGCTCCCACAATCCTTAAACTAATCTAACGATGGTTCGGAGTCCAGCACTCAGCTCGACTTTACTTCCCCGGCTCGCCCATAGGCGAGCCAGAAGTAGATCGCCGTTCGGAATTGCTCCCACAGCCGTTGAATGGTTCGGAGTCCAACACTTGGCTCGACTCTACTTCGCAAGTTCGCTCCTAAGCGAACTAGAAGTAACTCGCCATTCGGAATTGCTCCCACAACCCTTAAACTAATCTAACGATGGTTCGGAGTCCAGCACTCAGCTCGACTTTACTTCCCCGGCTCGCCCATAGGCGAGCCAGAAGTAGATCGCCGTTTGGAATTGCTCCCACAGCCGTTGAATGGTTCGGAGTCCAACACTTGGCTCGACTCTACTTCGCAAGTTCGCTCCTAAGCGAACTAGAAGTAACTCGCCATTCGGAATTGCTCCCACAACCCTTAAGCTAACCTAACGATGGTCGGGGTCCTATGGCTCGACTTTACCTCACCTGACTCGTCCCCAAACGGGCCGGGGTTAGATGGCCACTCCGACCTGCCCCCACGACTATCGAGCCGAGCGGACGAGGTACCGACCCTCGTATATGGCGAAAAAACCTTCCGAGGTGAAAC
The DNA here is from genome assembly GCA_017893485.1 of Hemerocallis citrina. Lineage (NCBI taxonomy): Eukaryota > Viridiplantae > Streptophyta > Magnoliopsida > Asparagales > Asphodelaceae > Hemerocallis > Hemerocallis citrina. The sequence goes on from CM030363.1 coordinate 139,203,337, forward strand.
CACCATCAGATCGTCTCATAATGTGTGCTAGAGTGTGGTCAACGGATCTGATTCAGCCACGTGTCCACAAAACGACAAGATAACGTTTTCTTGGGAACTGGACCCGCCTTAAGATTCGTGCCACCATTCAACGGCCCTGATCACCTCACCTCACTCGGCCCCAAACGTTAAGCAACCGGCAATCCGAATCAACTTTCTTTCGCAATCACCTCGGCCGACGAGCCAGTATGAACCCTGCCAACCTATTACAAAGCAAAAACTTAGTCTCTAAAAGTTCGGATTAAGGTTTTAGGGGACCTCCCCCGGATTCCGGACTTTGGTCGTCACCTCATCCACCATGATCTCCCCTGACCCAGACACCCGCCTCGGAGCCGTTAGAGTCAGGAGAAGACCATGGTGGAAGAGCGACCACCTCTCCTCCCGAAGAGCCTCTCCCTCAGGTCCGGACTACGGTCGCCAACTCTTCTGCCTTGTCCTCCCCCGCCCCTGACACCCACATCGGGTACGTCAGGAACGGGAAAAGAACAAGGCAGTAGAATGACCACCCTTCCGAATCTCTCGAGGCAAAAGTTTTTGCAAAACTAGCAATCCGCCCAAGGGCAGACGCCATCGATGCCACAAGAGCTCTAGACTGCAATGACAAACTACAAGGGGGGTGTGGGATTTATAGACTTCCCCCAAGAGACTGTCATTATGGCCTTCGGGAGTCCAAAAGTCGCACCTAGGGAGCTGGAGCACCGCGTATTAATTAAGGGGCACCGTTCTCAACGCCTCTGGGAAGGCGAGACGCCCCCCACAGATCCCGGAGTGCCATTAATGCTGTTAGGGGACTAGTCCCATCTTTTCAGAACCACGCTCGGACGTCCGAGGGCCGCAGCTTCGAAACGGCTGTACCTTAGCCGCCGAACCGAGCCGCGCTTGAAGGCGCCGAGCAGGGCTCAGAATCGAGGCAAAAGTGTGAGTTTCGAGGTCAAGATGCTCGACGAAGCAGACACTTGCCTCGCGATTCATTTCGAGCCTACCCTAGCTAACACGATTACAGCACAATAAGAAGCCAGCAGATAACAGTTCGGATAAATCAACTCAAATTTTATTAATAACTTGGATAAATCTACAAAAAGATTACAACAAAACACAGTTCAGAAATCCGAAGACAAGACACGACCCGTTTACTGCCTCCGAGGAAGGGGTACGCTCCGGTTCAGCGATACCTTGGGTCGGCGCTTCTTGACCTCCGAGCTCGTCTCCAGACCAACGAATCGAGATGCCTCCTCGCCGCTGACCCTGACAGTTGCTCCAACCGAAGCACCACTTGAAGACACCGCTACGCCGCTTTGGGCGTCGGCTGCTGACCTGCCTATGATAGGAGTCCGGCTCGCGGCTTGATAAAACGTGATCCCTCGCTCAATCTCTTCGCGAGTGCACGAGGTGCTCCGGACATTAGCCCTCGCCGGCGGAGGTTTGAGCCGAGCAACCTCCTCTTCCAGTTCGACGATCCGGTCCTTCAACGTGTCGTCCTTCACAATCACTTTGAATCGAGAAAGTTTCGCCGAACCAGGATATTCGGTGCTGTCAGATATGACGCGTCGCAAGTGGGTCACCTCGATGCTCTTGTCGACCGTCACCCTTTGCAACTGTTCTACCTTCCTTGCAAAGTCATCTCGTTCGGCCGAGACCCGAACCAACTCTTCCTCCTTCGCAGATAGTTCGGCCTCGACTATCCGTAGGTGGTGCAGCTCGGCCAACGCCTCACTATGCCTAATCTCTAAGTTGTAAAGTATCCTCCTCGTCAGATGAACCTCACCCTCAAGACGGTCCTCCTGCGACTGTTGAAACAGCTCTGCACGGTGCCGAGCCGCCGCGGAGATAGCAGTAGGCTCGGCGATCTGAAATAAGAAATGGACAACATTGAAGTACTGAATGGCCGAACCAAACACTTAGACAGAAGTCCAAAATAAAAACATCACTTTTCATTCGTCGTCAAAAGCGGTGGCCAGTCCGCAAAAGGCATTACACTTTTGAAAGAAAAAACAAAACAAGAAACTACAAAGAATTTGGGAGGGGATCAGGGGTCCACCTGCGTCGCCGCGTCGACCTCGGGCGCGTCGTTAGATGGCCCCTCGATCCTCCCCTCGACCTGGGCGTTCGCCGCAGGAGGGTCGGTCTCCTCCTCCTCGTCGTCGCCTTCGTCCTCCTCGCCTTCGCCCCCCTCCTCCTCGCCACCTGAAGGCGACCCTGGCCACAGTCGGTAGCCGACCCGCTCGAAGCCTGGGACCCATTCTTGGACATGGTCGAGTGCCCTCTGATAAGACAGCTCCATGTTCTTGGACATGTGCTTCTTCGCCTCGGCCTCGGCCTCCTTCTCCACCTCGGCCCTGATCTTCGTCGCCAAGGCCTCCTTCTCTGCCTTCTCTTCGGCCAAGGACTTCATCGCCGCAGCCAGCTCCTCGGCAGCCTTGGCGGCCTTGGCAGACTCCTGCGTCGAGGCGCCCCCTGGCTTTCTCCAGGTCAGCAACAAGGTCGGCCACCCGGACTTCCAAGGCCTCGGCTCGCCTCTGCTCGACCTCGAGTTCCTTGACCGCCCTGACCTTTGCCGTCCTGTCTTTGTCGCTGGCGGCCTTCAGCTCCTTCTCCTACGCGGCGAACGTCTCGAGGAGGTGGCCGAAGTGGCAGGTGGCCTGCAAAGACAACGATCAGTGTGATGCGCAAGCCGAGCAACAAACTTGAAGAAATTCGCAAGAAGACACTTACCGATACAAGCGACCGAGCGACTTCATAGGTGTCGTCGCCGACCGTCCCCGCCTTCAACGCGACTCTGTCCTTCGGGGTCGCCAAGTGCTTGACGACCTGCACTGACATCTGCGAGTTGCCGAGGAATCCATCGTGATTCTTCACCTGCCAGTTCGGCACAAGCAACTGCTTGTGCTGCTCGGTCAGGATTTCCTCGGCCGCTTTGGTTAATGGCGGGGCCTCGAGCGCCAGAGCCGCGTTAACGTCAAAATCCCCCTCTATCACGGTCGGGGACCACAGGGACCGAGGCCTCCTCGGCAACAACCACCTCCGAAGGCACCTCGGTAACCGGAGGAGGCGGGGTGGTGGTAGAGGCAACCGTGGGCTGCGGAGTCGACGAGGCAGCCTCGGTCGCCCTCTTCCTCTTTCTGCCCCTGGCCAACTTGGACCTGTCGGCCATCATAGCGTTGAAATCAATCTTCATCGCTTCTGCATCGGACAACAAAAAACAAATCAGCAAGACGAACTAAAGACTTGAAAAACGAAAATAAATGAGATGTCAGGAGCATACTCGGGTCGATGGGGCTTAGGCCGGACCCGAACAGCACCTCCTCCGTCAACTCCCTCCAACTTAACAGCGGAAGGGCCATGATCTTCCTCGCCACCTCCTCCTCGGCCTCAGACAGTACAGGGTCGGCTCGCGCAAATTTCAGCACCTCCACTTTCCACCGGGTCGGAATGTGCCGTATCGCCTCGCCCCTTATTATAAAATACTTCTCCTTCCAACCCTTAATTGAGTCGGGGTTTTCTACGATCCTAACACCCTTCCTCGGCCCCAAATAGTACCGATACTCCGTCTTGTGCTGCCTGTTTATCTGATACAGGCCTCGGAAGACTGTTAAGTCCGGCACTACTTCAGCCTTGCGGCACTGAAGCAAGAAAGCATTCACGTGACGCCATGTGTTCGGCATGAATTGGGTCGGCGCAAGGCAGAACCAGCCGAGGATCTAGAGGATGAAAGGATGCAGCGGAAAACGCAGTCCGGCATTCAAGGAGTCGAAGTCGAACATGCACATGTCCGACAATGACAGCTTGGAATTCGCTCGCATCCCGGGGCCGGGGAGCATCAGCTTGTACTCCGGCGGGATGGCGAATCCCTTTCTGATCCGAAGGAGATCCCTCTCAGACAGCACCGAAATAAGCTCGTCAGCCTCGGTGGGAAGAGCCGGGTTGGGTTCCTCGAGGATTTTCGACTTTCCATAATCCGCCTTCTCCAAAAGGTCGCCCTCGTACTGCCTGACCCCCGAATGCCCGGACAGAACAGAGGGATATCGTCCCATCTCGGGAGCTTGCTTTGGGTTCTCCACGACCACCTCAACCACGGGAGATTGGGTCGCCACCCTCCTCTTCTTCTTCTCCTGCCTTGCCTCGGCTACAGACGGTTCGGCAACCTGTTTACCCTTTCTCCGGATCTCCGACCTCCTCCTCTCCTCGGCACCATCATCGCCCGAGGACGAGGTCCCACTCCCCGAGTCCACTCGTGACATCTCTAGAAAAAAGGCTAAGGCAAAGTAGACTGACCTTTGAAGTGACGTTCACGGTCGGAATGCGCTTGCTGGAAATCGCCTGGCCCACGCGACAGCTAACGTCACCGCCTTGGAGCAAAAGTCGCCGCTAGCAGAGAACTTAGAGAACAAAAGTGAAGTCTTGGGAGTAAAAAGTAAGAAATGAGCTTGGGAGTGGGGATGAAAACTTATAACCCCTAAAATGTTGGGCCTCCTTGAGAAACGTGAAAAGCCCACTAAGCCAAAGCGCCAAGCAGAGAATTATGACGTTTCGAAGAACGGAAGGGCTCCCCAAATCACTAAGTAAACGACTCGGCCACCGGTCTCCCAAACCGAGCTACTGAGTCCCTTCAGAACAGCTAACTCAGCACCTCGGCCAACAGTGCGAAAATGCCGAGCCGCGACGACGAGGTACCGACCCTCGTATATGGAGAAAAATCATCCCGAGGCGAAGTCACCATCGGATCTCTCCAAAATTCGCGACATAATCTGATGGACGGTTCAGATTGCGCCACGCCCCCAAAATGACAAGATAACGTTTTCTCGTGATCTGAACCCCATCCTCGTGATGTGCGCCATGATGAACGGCCCAGATCCGGCCACGCGTACCTTCCGAGCTGCCTGCCACCGGCTTACTCAGCCGAGCTACCGAACAGCTTAGTCGAGCAGCCGAGCTACTAGGCACGGAAGGGTGGAACCTTCAAGGAACGTTTCCTCCAAAATAGCCAACTCAGCACCTCGGCCAACAGCGCGAAAATGCCGAGCCGCGATGACGAGGTACCGACCCTCGTATATGGAGAAAAATCATCCCGAGGCGAAGTCACCGTCGGATCTCTCCAAAATTCGCGACAGAATCTGATGGACGGTTCAGATTGCGCCACGCCCACAAAACGACAAGATAACGTTTTCTCGTGATCTGAACCCCATCCTCGTGATGCGCGCCATGATGAACGGCCCAGATCCGGCCTTCTGAGCTGCCTGCCACCGGCTTACTCAGCCGAGCTACCGAACAGCTTAGTCGAGCAGCCGAGCTACTAGGCACGGAAGGGTGGAACCTTCAAGGAATGTTTCCTCCAAAATAGCCAACTCAGCACCTCGGCCAACAGCGCGAAAATGCCGAGCCGCGATGACGAGGTACCGACCCTCGTATATGGAGAAAAATCATCCCGAGGCGAAGTCACCGTCGGATCTCTCCAAAATTCGCGACAGAATCTGATGGACGGTTCAGATTGCGCCATGCCCACAAAACGACAAGATAACATTTTCTCGTGATCTGAACCCCATCCTCGTGATGCGCGCCTATGATGAACAGCCCAGATCCGGCTTTCCGAGCTGCCTGCCATCGGCTTACTCAGCCGAGCTACCGAACAGCTTAGTCGAGCAGCCGAGCTACTAGGCACGGAAGGGTGGAACCTTCAAGGAACGTTTCCTCCAAAATAGCCAACTCAGCACCTCGGCCAACAGCGCGAAAATGCCGAACCGCGATGACGAGGTACCGACCCTCGTATATGGAGAAAAATCATCCCGAGGCGAAGTCACCGTCGGATCTCTCCAAAATTCACGTCAGAATCTGATGGACGGTCCAGATTGTGCCACGACCACTAAACGACAAGATAGCATTTTATGGGGATCCACGCTGAGATGGACGGCCCAGATCTTGCCACGTCCCTCGGATCCTCCGAGCCGAGGTGCCGAGGTGCCGACCCTCGTATATGGCAAAAAAACTCACTGACCCATATCAGCCGTTGGATCTCATAAAAAAGCGCGCTCGTCATGATGGACGGTTCAGATCTTGCCACGCCATCGGATCCTCCGAGCCGAGGTGCCGAGGTGCCGACCCTCGTATATGGCAAAAAAACTCGCCGACCCATATCAGCCGTTGGATCTCGTAAAAAAGCGCGCTCGTCATGATGGACGGTTCAGATCTTGCCACGTCCACTAAACGACAAGATAGCATTTTATAGGGATCCACGCTGAGATGGACGGCCCAGATGATGCCACGTCCCTCGGATCCTCCGAACCGAGGCACCGACCCATCGAACCGGGGCGTTGATTCTCCGAGCCGAGGTGCCGACCCTCGTATACGGCAAAAAAGCATGCCGAGGAGCAGGGACCGTCTGATCGTTAAGAAATTCGCGCTTCGCCCAGATCGATGGTCCAGATTCTCCCACGTCATAAATAAGTATTTAAAAATCAATTTTTATTTATTTAAATCGTCTTATTTATTTAGAAATTGCGAAAAATTGCTAAAAATTCGAAAAAATTAGCTAAAAATTCTAGGAAATAATTAAAAAATTCGGGGGGATATTTTTGAGCCCCCGAGCGAACAGTTATTGCCCAGAATATACAGCTAAAACCCCCGAACGATTAGTTAACACATCGCAAAATTAAATAAATAGCCCGAAAAAATAGATAAAAACTCGATACACCATATGACTCCAAAAAAGAAGAAGAAGTTACCTCACCCCCCCACTTCGGGATTCGAAATCACCCATTCGGACTCCGATACAACTCCACTAGCCACTGAAACAGTCAAACTACTCCTCAAAGACTGATTGCCCTCAGCCTTTAGGAGTGGGGGGCTCGTGATATGGCTAAAAAATAGGGGTTTAATCGAGACCGTCCAAATTGGGCACAAATCCTGAAGTCCAGGGGTAAAACAGTAATTTCACCTGCAAACGGGTCTGAAGTGGGTACTGGGTCTCCTTCTCACAGATCCGATAACCCGCAAACGGATCCACCTCAACTGGGTGCGGGTTTCAACCCGCAACAAGCCCGGTCCAGCAGGATAGAGTTAGGGTTTCTGATTTATATTAATCAACGGCCCTGATTCATATCTATCCCTTTACTGGGGATTAGGGATTACATTCCTTATCTATGCACAGGAATTACATGCCTAATCTGTTCCCTGAGACGCCTATAAATACCCCTCATCCATCTCCATTAAGAGGTAATCAATCTTTCACCAGTTTTTGTGCTCTTTCATAGTCTTTCAGATTACTGACTTGAGCGTCGGAGGGTGCGTCACCGGGAACAACCCCGGTGTCTCGCACTTTTTGCAGGTCTACGGCGGGATCGACGATCGAAGCCCGACGGAACAGGTACACAGGTTTACTATTCAGTTTCCCCAAGAATCCACAAATACTATCTGCTTCCCCCACACCAAATTTAGCGGCAACAACTAGTATCAAAGCTCCAGTTGTTCTTAACAATTTTTTTTTGTCCCAGGTTCATGGATGCTCGAGTTCCTTGATGAAGATGACATATTAGAGTTTCACCAAGATCAAGAAGTTCGATGGTAAAATCAACTTTAATCTCTGGAAGGTGGACATTTACAACATACTGGTTCAAAAGAACTTGCATTTTTCCCTAAAAGGAGATAAAGGAAAACCATCTGACATGAAGCGGGAGAAATGGGATGAGATTTTTTAAAAGCCTTGAGTTTAATCCGAATGTCATTGACGGACGAAGTTAAGTGCAACTTCCTTGAGAAGAAAGGTGCGGCGAATCTGTGGGCGGCGAATCTGTGGGCGAGACTCAAAATTGACTTGTCATGCCCTAAAACCACGCAGCTTAAGTTGCGAACGCAACAGCAGCAAGACGTGTACAAGATGGTATCTCATATCCATGCTAAGCCTTCCAGTAGTACAGAACATAATATAATATTTAAAATAAGCTAATAATTAAAGCTTCATATTCCAAACTTAGTACATAACACTAATGTCATAAACTAAATCAGTCACGCTGAAGAATACAATATTTGTCAAATGTCTTACAGTTTATTCTACTAATATAGGTAAATCTTCAAATTCAAATGCATCTAATAATAGCATTCTCCTTTAGTATGATACTCCAGAATATGCTTCATGACTCTAATCGGTATCTGTAAATTGGTGAAGACAACAAAGTGAGCTTCATGCCCAATGAGTATGTCTACGCCTCATTAGTAGATCACACAAGTTGTATAAAATAATTCATAATCAAATAACAAATTAGAAGGTACAATAATAAACATGAATTTGACTTAAATATGTCAATAACAATATTATTAGAAGTTGTCATGCATTTATAGAAATATGCAATATAACATGATTTCGAAATAATAAATGACTTGAGTTAAGTGATAACAGTACCTCGAAATGCATTTATAATAATGTATTAAAAATGAAAAATCAAAATTTACTAATTCAAGTAATAAAATATGGTGTTAATTCATACAGTAACATAACGTAAACAATTCAGAATATCATTATAGCTCGGTTCCGAAATACCCCTCTACCTGTCTTTTCTATGGCTACGAATTATAGCTCAGTAGTATGGACACAATAAGAGTATTGGTCTCCCGGGGATGAGTGCAATAACCTAACCATAGATTTTCCCGAAGGCCTGTAAAATTCTTGCAAGTCGATAAGTACCTGAAGGCGGTTAACAATACATGGAAGTCAATAAATCCCCAAGGGCCAATAATCGTGCACTCACAATAATCATATTGCAGGCTCACAATACTAGTAACATAGTCGAACTCATGAGAGTTAATCTATCTTTTCAGAAATATTCATATTTTGTTTCAGAAATTTCAATAAATCATATTTATTCTCTTTTGCATAACAGTAAGCTAGGAAAGACTAATCATGTTTTCTTTTTATGTTACATATATAAATTCATGCTCAATCATAACCTAAATAATTTGTAAAAGCTTATAATGCAAAAAACTAGAATCTTTTGAGGCAAATAAATACCATGTATTTTCATAAGTGAAACTCTTAACTTTTATGAATTAATCCAATTTGCATAAACAAATTTCAAAATTATAGTCATACAAAAATCTCAACATGTATGATCTGATTTTATATAACTAAAATAGCATACTTTATAGCTGTCTCAAGTAGACAGTACGATAAGAATTTTACATAATATAATATCAAATATACTAATGAGAAGAAGACATTCTACTCACCTGGATATCCAAATCCTCTATTACAATTAGTCTTCAACAACTCCTTCAACAATAATAACAATAATACATTAAAGTCAAAGCAAACTAATATCCTTTAGGATTTTATTCTATGCCTCTAAAAGAGTTAAGACTATCAATAATCTTCTAATATTATGAAGGATTTTATCATAATTTTCCTATAATTTATAATGTATTTACACAATAAATGAACTAAATAATAATAACTTTACAGGATTGAGGCCTAGTAGTAATTTTCCAGTTTCTCTTACTCACATTCAGATGGGTTTCAGGTTTGGGTTTTCCCATCCGGGTTTGACCCTAACCTTGACCCAAACCCAACTTAAACTACTTCATCTTCTACCTCTTTCCCTTTCATTCTCTCTTTCTTTCTAAACCCAAAATTAACGCAAAATAAATCAACAAAATCATTATGCTCTAGCTCTCCTTCATCTACACATTTCTTTGAGAAAATGATTCTCTACTCAGATGAGATTTCTATGAGTTTATCTACAAATATTATAACTAAGAGATAATGGGTTTAATACCTTCAAAGCCTTTCTGATTTTCTGAATATGTTCGCTTGCTTTCTCTTAGCCTCCTTCTAATCATTTAATTAATTTTTTTTACTAGTGAGTTTTAGAGAATGAGGAGATTCTCTATCCTCATGGGTTATGGGTTATGGGTTTAGGGTATCTAACTCATTCACATTATGGTTAGAAAATTCACCTTTTAGGGTGGGCTACGGTGAGCTAAAAGGCTCCAAACCCATTTAATTATGTAATATCCCAGAATAAGGTAAAATATTTTATTTTATATATATATATAATCTCCTCATGGGTTATGGGTTATGGGTTTAGGGTATCTAACTCATTCACATTATGGTTAGAAAATTCACCTTTTAGGGTGGGCTACGGTGAGCTAAAAGGCTCCAAACCCATTTAATTATGTAATATCCCAGAATAAGGTAAAATATTTTATTTTATATATATATATATATATATATATATATATATATATATAAAATAAAATATTTTATGATATTAGATAAAATATCATAAAATATTTTATTATATATATATCAATATAATAAAACACAAAGAAAGCTATCAAGTGGCTCACCTTCAATATATATATATATATATATATATATATATATAAAATAAAATATTTTATGATATTAGATAAAATATCATAAAATATTTTATTATATATATATCAATATAATAAAACACAAAGAAAGCTATCAAGTGGCTCACCTTCAATTCCCCCAAAATTAAAGGCTCAGATCTAACATCACAAAACACATTTCCCCCCCAAAAATTTCAAACCCCAAAACCAAATCCCCCCCCCCCCTCCCCCCCAAAACTAAAAAACACATTACTTTATTACTATCTCTCTCTTCTCTCTTCACTTTTTCATATTTATCTCTTTCTCTCTCTCTCCCTATCTTTCTCTCCCATTCTTTCTTTATTTACTTAGAAATTTATATTTTAAGATTTCAGGTTTGTAAATTTTCATAATTTTTATGTTTTTTTATTGCACATGTTATATTAAAAATAGCAAATATCTTTTCAACAGTTAAATTTGATCATTTTTCACACTTATAGTTCTAAAGAGTTAGATTTTACACCCCCATTCATAATTATTTTTCAACATATACTAATGGAAACATGGACTTTTATTTACAACTAATTATTGCCATACTATTAAGAACTTTTATTTACAATTAGTTATTGTCATACTATTCAAACTTGAGCTACATAATTGTTGTTTTACTGTTTACAGGGATTTTTGTGTTTTGTATCGTTCCGAAGACGTGCCGTAGGCACGTGCCCACAGGTAAATCTAGTATATATATATATATATATATAATAAAATATTTTATGATATTACATATTTTATGATATTTTATGTAATATCATAAAATATTTTATTATTATTATTATTATTATTATTATTATTATTATTATTATTATTATATATATATATATATATATATATATATATATATATATATAATTTATTTTTTAAAATTAAGTTAAGACTTGAATGGATTGGTGCATGATTATTGAATTGAATAACCATGCACATTTGTGCACTAGGATTAGGGTTAGGCTATGGTGACTTAGGGTTAGTACCCTAGGGTTAAGCTAACCCTCATCATGATGTGAAACCCTAGCACCAATCTTGATGAGATCCTAGGGTGGACTTTGTGCCATGTGAGATCTTCATGAAGACTCCAAATAGAATCTTGAAGCTTCTAGTCATTGTTGTGTTGTCTTAATCTCACCCACACACCTCCACTCACTCCCACACTACCCCATCTCCACCCTACACCATTTCCGCCCCAATCTCCAACCCTATCTCCCTCCATCTTCTATAAATGACCCCCTTCACTCACCTTCTCATTCTCTTATCATTTTTACCTTATTTTGTTTCAACAAAAAAAAAAAGAGAAAGAGAGAAGGGAAGGAAGGAAAAGGTGAAGTTTTCTTGTTGTAGTAGAAGAGTAGTAGAGAAGGAGAAGAGTAGGGTGCATCTCAAGGAGCAAGCAAGCTCAAGCTAGTTGGAGAATTCTCTTGCAACACAAGTGGGTGATACTCTAAACTTTAAAAGTTTAGTCTTTTCTTTTGTATGTGATGTTAGCATGTAAAAGTAGCTAAGAAAAACTTGATTGCCATGTATGAATATGGATATGCTAAGAAAAGAAAAAGTTGTATTTTAGAACAACTCATTTTCAAGACTTTTTTTATAGAAACATGTTCTTGGTGTGTAGTTTGGGAATTTCTCTAACTCATAAACGGTTTGGAATTTTGAACTCAAATTTTGGGGGCTTATTTTGCTATGTGTCTAGAGCTCATACGAATTTTTTTCATAATATTTGGAAGTCATCTAATAGCCCAAACACCAGTTCCATTTTCGGACAGCAGCTAACTGCAAAAACTGCTGTTTTGAGAAAATCTGTCGTGCCTTCCAAAAATTATAACTAATTATTGGTTCGGAATTTTTAGCTAAACTTTTTCGTGGATGTTACTGTATGTGTCTACAACCATAATCCCAAATTTTGCATTTTTATGAAGTTGTTTGATACCTCAAAATAATTGCTAAGTTCCAACTGGTCTGAGAAGACAAAGCTGAAGATTTCTGTTTGGGGACTGAAGTTCACACATGCATAACTACTTGTGTACACATGAGATTGCAATGATTTTTTTGCAGTAGTTTTACATATGTATCTATAACATGATTCTAAAATTTTGAATTTTTAGATAGCATTTGATAAGGTTTCAAAAATAAATTGTAAGTAGAAGTAAAAACCTTGTTTGAAAAGCAGTGGAAACTTTGTGCTGTATTTGGAGCCATAACACTCTGCATAGTAGCGGTTTAGGTGCAATTTTTGGACACAATGTAGTGGTGTATGTCTAGTTATAGATTCTTAAATTTTAAATTTCATGAGCTTTGGACAAGGGGTTAATTTTATATGGAATTTAGACTAGACTGTGTTCAATACCTGGTGCTAATTGCATAGTCTTTACAATTGTGATTTTCTGAAAAAATGTGTTTGGAATTTGCCAAAGTGATGAACTAGGGACTTGTAGCAGAGGCTCTAAGCTTTCCAAAAAACCCAGGAACTTGCAATTCCAAGTTGTGTAGTAATTGATATGATTTTTCAAAATGCTGTACAGATCCAGCCACCCTTAGAAGTCGTTACTTTGCACATGCGTGACTTGTTCTCAACTCTCAAGTGTTGAATTGAGAGTTAGGGGTATTTCTATTCCCCAATACTTGGTTTTTTTTGTGTGTCTAAGGTGGATTAAGACACGGGCAGAGACTTGAACGACATTTGAGTCGTCGGCCTTGTCTAATTTAGTTGCCTACACTTATTAACTATTAGGCCAACTTGGGGACTTCTGCCTTAACGATTGAAAGTGACTAACTCGGACGCCGACGAAATCATGGGAGATGATCACGGGCCGAGTTGAGGACAAAACTCAACAGGGGGAAGTGGCGAGCAAATAATCGCATCGCCGGAGCCGGAGGTTGATAAATGGGAACGAGGGTTTCTAGTAGGGAAACCGCTCGAGACTAGGCATAACTTAGACTAGGAATCAGTTGGTGACCTTGTCCTTGTAACATGTCTAGGTAGACTTAATGTTAGTTAGTTTTGCCGTCACCTAAACTGCATTAGTCTCTAGCGAACTAGTAATCGGGTGATTTACTCCCCTGTCATTAGGGATACGTGCTGCGGTGCGTATCTTGCACTGTTGATTCCTGAAGTACTGTGGTAAGAACGGGATGGGATTTCCTGGTGGATAGGGGGATTAGACCTTCGAGACCGTCAAGTTCTATGTGGTGGACACGAACAGATCATATGGGCTGCAGAACTGTGAATCTTCGGCGCCATAGGTATGCTGCAGTGTATCTTCAAGTTCGTCATGACTTTTGAGTGGGGTCAGGGCATCTGGCACTAGTGGCAAACCGAGACACCACTAAGTGATTACAGAAACGGATGGAGACCGATTAATCTGCAACCTCATCAACCACGATCTATCTATTAGGAACAGGACGAATACAAGAATAGGTTCCATGGTGATGGTTCAAAACCCTGAACTTAGAGGCAACGGCTTGATTTGGAATGTATGTAGTATGGGATGCATATATTTCTAAAGTCTCACTTGCATTAGATTAAGTATATTTTGACCTGTGCATTTGAGTACTAGGGCATGTCATACACGGACACCTTGGACCCGACTCCACTTTTCCTTCTTTTAGTCACTTTTTCTATTTTGCTTTCAACCTTGATTGTCTAGTTTGGAGATCGCTGTTTTTATCAGCCTCGCGTTAATAGAATTACTGACGTACCCACTCTTTTAGGTGCTAGATTGCCGACCTATGGAGCCCAGAAAATCCAAGACAGATGGTGTGCCCAAGAGACAGTATCAAGTGTTCATCCTTTACATTTTGGTTATTTTTGTAAAACTCTGATTTGTAATTTCTGGGACAGTGTATAATTGTAACACTTGAACTTGTACATCATGGAATAAAATTTGTTTAAAATTTTTCCTGCATTTTCCTGTATTGTGACTGTTTGAATGAAAGATTCTGGCTTGTGTCATGAATCACCAGTATGGGGATTTGGAGCGCTAAAAATTACCCAAGATCAAATCCCTTGGGTTAACGGATTTTGTGAGCCTTCGTTTTTTACTTTTATTTACCCATGAGTTTCACTCTTTTTTTACCAGAATGAAAGATCAGGGATAACACATTTGTTGTTAGGCCCTTGATGATTGAAAAATGAAGTTAGCTTTTGCAAGTAAGTCCTTCTAAAGTATATATATTCACATAAAAGTTTTGGTTATTACATGACTGTTCAAGATCGTCGTTACTGAATCAGATGTACTGGAAGAGAAAACTTTTTCATTTCTCAATGAAAGAAGGTACCACTCTTTAAGATCATACAGTGGAATTCAATAAGGTGTTATCCGAATTGAGGACAATAAACACAGATGATCTAAGAGGAGAGGATAATTTTTTAACTTGATATATTCACTGTCAGATTCGTACGAGCATTTAATAACCACCATGCTACTAAAAATCTGCCAAGGAGAAGCTCTCGGCGGCCAGTGTGATCAAGGGCTTGAAGGAGATGAACTTAAGAAGGATACTCATAATTTAGAGTCTACTTCTATGAGTTGTATGGCGGTCATCACAACACTACTTGTATAAGGCACATAAACTTACTTTTATCACAATTTCATCTATTTAACATTTCATGCCAATTAATTTAAATTCCATAATCTATCCATAATCACAATTTTCACATATGTATCTTTCATTTCATGCATAGACAAAGTTTCACAAAAGTCATAATTCACCCATTTTAGCATGCAAATAAACTACCAAGTCATCATACACATATTCACATACACTTTCTATTTATTCTACTACTTTTTCATGTAAATTACTTGGGTGACCTTTTCCTCTTAATCTCCTTAAACAAAAGCATGGCAATATTTTCTATTCATTTAACATGATCACAATGTCAATTCCTAGCATGATATCTGTAATCCATGTTTCCCTAAATACGTATTTTGTGAAAATTTTTCGTATTTTGATTTATTATAAATTCAGTATTATTTTAAACTCGAATTGTACCTGATATTAAAATCCTTTCAAACCGGAAATTGTATTTTCTTCGAATAATAGTATAATCCAACTTTAATGTTTTCGGCTATTTGTAACTTATTTTATTACTATTTGGGCTTCCATGAACTTGTTTATCACAAATCCCATTTTGATATGTATATCAAAATTTTTATTGTTGTTATCAATATTATTATTATATTTGACTGTCAAATGGAAAACCTATTTTTATTGTAGTTAGTAGTACTGTTTGAGTATTAATTTGATGCACACAAATTTATTTATTTTGTTACTATACTATTGTTGATCTATTTATTTATTTATTTTTCTCTAGTCGTATATTTTTCTTATTGAATTTTCTTAACCCAATACACATTAAAAACCCAAAATCCATCACCCATTTTCCTATTGGATAATCCAATACCCAATACCTGAAACCCCACCCTATTCTTATTGGATCCATTACCCAATAATCCTAACAACCCAATACCCTATTAATCTAACCTACCCAAAACCCTAGCCTACTGTTACACCCTACAGCCGCCAACACTTCCTTCTTCTTCTTCTATTCTCATCCCGAAACCCCTTCTCCCCGCTGTGTACACGCATCCCACCATCTCCTCGTCACCATGCGAGCCCCTCTCTCTCCCGTCCGTCTCAGCGCGTCGCAATGCCACGACACCGCAGTCAACGCCAGCCCACACCGCAGCAGCCCGCGATGACAGCACCAGCGCCAGCAGCGATGCCCACCATCGCCTCGACCCCCCGTGCTCCGCCAGTCGCCGACCTCCTCCTGTTCACCTCGCGACACTGTCGGCAACGCGCCGCAGTCATCCCAGTCGCGGCGCCACTAGCGCCCACTGCAGCCACCTATGGCAGTAGGCAGCTCCCGTCGACCGCCCCCCCTGCGGTGCTCTCCCCCAGTCGCGCCCCTGCCTCCTCCGCCTAGCCGCGGTTCCCCCTGTTCGTCGTGCCGCCAGCGCTGCCGTCAGTTTCCCTGGTAGTTGGAGCCAAGCCAGGTTCAAACTGTAGGTTGCTGTGAATATGGATTTTGATCAGAGTGATTGCGGGCCGTCCGTTTGATCGGATCTTGATCTCTTGATCCTGATCGTTTGATCTGCTTGATCTCATCGTGATTGAGATCAGATCAGATCGATCATCAACAGCAGCTCTTGATCACAGCCATCTGATTCTTCATTTGATCATCACCAAGCCATTGGATCTAGGTCGTCCGATCGCCGATCATCGCGATCGTGATCATCGTCTCCATCATCACCAAGATCTTGATTTCGACCGTTGGATCTCTTTTGATCTTCGCGATCGTGATCATCATCTTGATCTTGATCTTCGATCTCAGCCGTCCGATCGATCCCACTGATCTCGACCCTTGATCGTGACCGTCTCGTTCACCTTCTACTTGATAAGTAAATCATTTGATCCATTTTTGTTCTCACTCATCAATTATCAATCATGGTATATTTTGGTTCCCTTCTAATTCTCATATGTTTTATTTCCAATCTCGACCGTTGGATTTGCTGGATCTTCATCTTGATCTTGATCATCATCGAGATCCGTGCCCGATCGTGATTATCGTGATCGTTTGCTCGTCGCCGTGTCGTCGGGATCCATTCCCGTCATCCGTCGGATTCATCGTCTTCTCCCCTAAAGGCAAGTATCCTTGTACATTTTATTGTTCTAGTACAAGCACCCTTGAAATACTACAAATAGTTAGATTGTGACTCCTCCTTGAAATTCGTTGTAGATCAATATTGAACCTCCAAATTGACAATTCTAAGAGTCACAAAATTTTCTTGTATTTAATTTATAATTATTGGACTCTTTTATCCTTGAACACATGAACACATAGACATATGAATTGAGGAGCCCTAAATTTGTAGATGCATGTCACATTCAATTTTTGACGAACTTGCAACCCTATAACTTGAAAAACATTGTTTATTTGCAGTTTGACCTCCATTATCATGTATTGATGCCACATAATGACTTAGACACCAAATAACATTTTCCCATGTAACCTACGTTAGTAAATTATTTCTACGAGTTGCTGTCCTGAATTTCCTTTCGCTGTTTCGACCCCCTTATCATTTGAATCTGGGCCCGAGCCCTGAATAGAAATTGTAGATCTGGATGTGTAGATATTGATAACTTCCAAAAGTTCTGAATTCGGAGTTACGGTCTAGGAGTTGTGGCAGTTTTTCTGCAGCTGTGTCGGTGGACGCAGATTTGCAAAACTGCTGCACACAATTACTTTACGCATTAATTTAGCTATGTAACCAGCGAGCGTTTGACTCAAAATTTTATATGTAGTTGCTAGACACCCTATAGGACATACCCAATTTTTCCTAGAATTAATTTTCATCATTTCAACACTATTTCACTTGTATGAACTCAAATACACAATTCTGCCTGAACAAATGTAACAAGCCGGGGTTTGAGGGAAGGACTATAGAGTGGACAATATAGGTAAGTGTACTCGGAAGGGGGCCCGTATTTCCCAATGTTGTATGTTAAATGGAACTAAGTGCCACGTAGAACTAAGTGCCACATCATGGGTGACGGGGGCCACCTCTAGAGTCTACGGGGGTCACCTCAAGAGTCCATTATATGATTACATGATATATAGTTGAGATCACATGGAACTAAGTGCCACGTAGAACTAAGTGCCACGTCATGGGTGACGGGGGCCACCTCTATAGTCTACGGGGGCCACCTCTAGAGTCCATGATTGATCACTTGCTTGATACTTGATACCTGAGTACGCCGCCCTATGGACTCCATTACTAGTCTAAACGTAACTAATTTGACTGTAGCAACCATGTAGTAAAAGTATGGATGCATGAAGTGCTACCTAGATAGTAATAACTACAAGACTTGAACATGAAACTTGAACATGACACCTGTTACTTGATACATGATGATATGATACATGAAACATGATACATGAGACTTGAAACTTAAAACTTGAACTTGATACATGAAACCTGATACATGAAACCCGAACTTGATACATGTTTACTTGAACCTTGATGACTCGTTACATGAGACTTGATACTTGAATATTAACACTTGACATTTATAACTTGATACTTGCGACCTGACAACTTGACACTAGATTTGAGACTAGATACATGACACTTGAACTAGATGCGTGTCGCTTGAGGTTAGATACCCTATGTGTTCACTTGTTCTTGTTTTTACCACTAGTATTTGTTATCCAGCCTATTTACTTGAGTTATCCTTCTTGTTAGCTAGTTCTTGGTTCTTCCATTACTTGTTATATCCCTGTTACATTCTTGATTCTTGTTTCCCATTACTTGTACTCGTTTTTACTATTTGTGGTCCTAGCTTGCACTAAGGGCATTCTCTCTTGTTTTTTCCCTGTTTTTTCTTTTTATATTTATTAAGCAAACTTTGGAGACGAGTTACCTACATGCTAGAATTAGTGAGTAAAGGTTCTAGCTTCCAAGTGGAGAAAGGACTTGATTAGACTACTTGTTCTCTTGAATTATTTGTTTTCTTGAATTATTATCTCTTGCAAATTTAAGAACTTGTAACGGGCTGATGTTCCCGAGTTTTAACTTGATCCAGACTTGAAACTATTTGGATGTTTTATTATATTTCAGTTGTTTCTGTTGCTAATAAATTATTCATGCATGCTTGGTTATGTATATCTCTCTTGTTATATTCTTGTTCTGATGCTGAGTCGATCCTACAGCTTATGAATGATGTTAAGATCATTCGCTGGGCTTCGTCATGCACTCGTATTCCGTATTTTGGGAAGCGGGGCGTGACAATATCTAACTAGGAGCTTGAGAAATCACTCACCTATTTGAAGAAATACAAATGAAAAGAACTCCTAGAAATCTCCTTGAACAATGAACGATCCTTCTCCTTCTAGATTGTGTCACAAGTTGCGTTCTCCTCCTTGTACTTGATGGAACCCGATGCACTTCTTGCTCCTATGGTGAATGACCGGCCTCCAATGAAAGGGACACACACACTAGAACACAACTCAATCTTTTGCTCATAAACTCTTAATCTTTTTCTCACTTTTTTTCTTTCTTTCTTTCTTTCTTTTTATCAAATTTTTCAAGTGTGTTGCATGAAGAGATGGAGGGGGTATTTATACATTTTTTTAAGTGAAATGGAGGGCCAACATGAACTAGATGGTTGTGGATTAGGGGCTAGGATGAATTAGGGAGTTAAAGAAACTACCCATGAACTCAAAACTACCTCTCCACTGCACCAACTCACCACTCTCTCTTATTCCATTTCCGGCCTACCCCATGCATAGCCCAAGACACGTGCTAGTGCAATGCACGTGTCACACAACACACCCCTAGTTACTAGTTGTACATATTTATTTAATTAATTGTTTACAAAACTAGTCTGCACCACAAGTTATGACAACTAAAAGAGAATTAAACTAGTGGGCTCAAATTAGTGGGCTTTAGAACCCATGGGCTTCTAATTAAAATAATTAATTAATTAGTGTGGGCTAAGAATAAACAATTAGGCCTAGAATTTAAATAGGCTTTTTAAAATAAAAAAAGAAGAATTAAAATATTTGTTCATGGTATGAAAATAAATAATTTTCTAGGGAAAATGCACCTGAATTTGTACGTGCAAAACACGTAAAAAAATCAACAAACTCTTATTTAATTATAATTAAAAATTCAGGATATTACATCAGCTGTGAAATGTCGAACAAAGTCTCTGAGTCATTCCTCTTTTCTCTGACTCAGGTCCAGCAAGGATGCACTTTTCTTCTCGGTTCGACGGCTACTGAAAAAATGGGTGAGGAAAAGTTCTTCAAACTTATCGAACGAGGAGATCGAACCGGGAGATAGGCGGGAGTACCACTCCCTTGCTGGCCCCTTCAATGTGGCAGGGAAGGTCTTGCAGAGGAGGGGGTCCAAGGCTTGATGGATCATCATGAGAGTTTTAAAACTCTCAATGTGATCGGTCGGGTCAGACTCTCCGTTGTAGGACTCGAAGTAAGACGGCTTAATCGTCTCGGGGACAGGGGCTTCCATGATCGTCTTGGAGAAAGGAGGTCTGCTTGGACGAAAGATTTTAACCTGTTGGTCTTCCTCTTGGTTGATCTTGTTTAGACGGTCCTCCATCTCTTGGAGGCGGCAAAGGACCGAGTCGTCTCTTTGGTCGAATCTTGTCGATCCACGAGACTCTCCTTCACGTACGGTTGCGAGATGATGGCTGTTTGTTATCGACCCCTGTTTGGGGAGATGATGAGGGCTTGGAGGATTTGATTTTTGAAATTATTAAACTCTGCTTTGGTGATGGGTGCCTGTTCATCTCCATTGTCCCCATGACCTGATCGACTGGCCACGGTCTGACTCTTTTGCTGCCGAGAAGGAGGGGACCTTCTTCGTCCGCTGAGAGAGGGGGTTCTTCTGTGCCTTTGCCTTCAAGGAGAAAGACTTCCCCTATTCGGAGGTCAGTTCCCTGTTGGCGGTTGACAACGATTTGACAGATGTCTCTTGATGTAACACCCCGAATTCCAAATACAACTAAATTCGAGATTCAACAGGATCTTTACACTTCTTTCGTACAAATTTACCAGGAATTTAAAACTTTTCACTTTACATCAGAGTTACAAGGAATCTTTACACTTACATTTTACATCGGAAGCAAAATTACAATATTTATATAGATGAAATTACAACAACATTTGAATAATCTCTATGCATCAGTTCTTCTTTAATCTTTATCATGCCATTTATCCTACATACAAAACTGTGGGTACGTCAGTTTATTTAACCGACGAATATTATACACGGTCATCCTCTCTATGCCGGAAACAGTATAATTGATTTTCCATATTTAACAACCACAAACTTGTTCACATATCAAACTAAGGGGAATATCCTATTGATGTCGTGTTGTGATTGTGAATTTAGTCCTTAATGTAGTTATTTATATTATATGACACTAATGCGCACTTGATGTTGAATTTGCAAGTGTACAAAATCGCACAAGTAATATAGATAGATGAGTAGAGTGTCGAACCCACAGGGACTAGATATTTTACTGAGTACCGATATCACTAGATTAATCACTATTTGGAAGATCGAATTTTATAAATAATAAAGCAACTAAATTACCTTAATCTAATTAACTAACTAAATTGGTGAAGAGGGAGAGGGCTGTGAAACTTTGAAGCTCTTGTAATTTGTTAAGGGTAAAATTTGTTCTAGGGCTCTTGGTTCACCTCCTTTATCACACACACAAATTATAATTCCTTATAAATTAAAGATATTATTTTTCCCAATTGTCGACCAAAATCCTAAAGATATTAACCACTCTATCAACGTAGTCTAAAAATTATTCTCAATTAATCATTCGTCTATCCACCAAATTATTAATTGAGAAATTAGATTTCTTAACGGTCACGTCCTCCAATATACGGTGTTAATTTTTATTAATCACAAATTACCTGTTCGGTCTCTTTATGATTTGAAAAATCATACAAATGTCTATCCACCATGTTGTACGCATAAATAATAAAAATTAAAACACAATCAGGAAAAATAGAGAAATAAGAAGGAATTAAAATTTGTGTTCAAAACTCGGCTACACCTTAGCCTCTAGACCAATAAATTCAGTTCATATTTGTTTGGGATTGCATCAAAAAATATAGAGAAGAAAAGATACAAAAGAATATAAAATTTAATTCAAACTCCTTTTCTGTCTCAAAGTCGGAGCTAAAAGTGTTGCTGTCACGCGCCGTCAATCAACGTATCAGTCTGTCACACTGCCGTTGTCGGGCCGCGTGTCCCAAATCCAGAGCCAAAAATTGCCTTGAAAACCGCGTCGTCAGCTCTTGGAAACCGCGCCAGGATCAGAACGAAGACAGCAGCAGGCCGTCGCGTCGTAACCCGAGCCGCCACCTGTCACATGAGGGCCCGTCTGGCTGCTGTCGCGTAGGATTCCGCGCGCGCCTCGAACGCTGCGCGCCACAGGCCTGTGCTGTCCTGTCTTGGAGTTCGCGCGCAAGAGAGAAAGGGAGAAGGGTCGCCAAGTCACGAATCGCACACCACGTCAGCGCATGAGAGTCGAGTCTCTCCTTGGGTTCTGAGCCGCCACCTGTCACGTCAGCCGCGTCAGAACGAAGGAAACAGCAGTGCTGTTCTGAGCCGCAAGCAGAGAGAGATGGTTCTCTCTCTTTCTTTTATTTTAATTTTTTTTTTTTTTTTTTTTTTGTTTTGTCTATGATCAGCCGTCACCTCCTACCCTTCTTCTCTCTTCTTTGCTTCTTCTTATAGAGAACGGAAAAGAGAATTAGGGTTGCACTTTTTACAGAATAGTCCTTCTTGTTCCTTTATTTTCTTTCTTTTTAATGCAGAATTTTATTTGTTTCTCTTTCCTTCTTTTCTGCCTTTTCTGCCGACCACGTGCTGCTGCATATACAAAATAATACCAGAAATTAGGACTTTTAAATAAAATAAAATTAATTAGTTTAAAATTAATTAAACTAACTATAAATCATATTAGCGTATAAAAATCCTTTTAAACAATATTTGTCGCAATTTTAAGTCAACAAAACAATAAAAATTGATAAATCTATTATGTTACTCTGTTTGTTGATTTTTTCCACAAATCTTTACTTTTTGCATCAAAAATATTATTTCTTCAAAAATAATTAATTAAATGAAATCATAAAGAAATAAGATGAATTGTAGACAATATCAGCGAAAACAAGCCATTTTAATAGGTAAATAGGTACAAATATTTGTATATAAATTCGACACATCAAATACCCCCAAACTTAAGATTTTGCTTGTCCTCGAGCAAAAAGTAGAATCATAAACAAGGGAATAATAATAGCAGGCTCAACCCATCACACCAAGAGATCTTATCATGCAAGCATCAAAATTGCAATTAAAAATATAAACAATTGCAAATAAAGTCAACCTAAGCATACCCACTTTCTCCAGTGCAATTATTTATTCATAACTCCCAACCCAATCGCATTTGTCATGCAATTAATGTAACTATATTATGCAACAACTCAATCTGTGATTATCCCTTCTCTCTACTACAAACCGAGTAGCAAACTAGAGGGGTTTTTTTTTTTTTTTTTTTTTTTTGTCTCTTCTTTAAGTTGTCACTTGCCTTTTGATGCGAATGTAAAACATTTGTGATGAATTCACCCGGTTACTCAACAAGTCACAAACTTAAAGTGCTTTGCATACTCATATTTCAAGTTGCCGTTCTACGTAAGTGTAGACATTTGTGATGAATACCCCTAGTTACTGAGCAACTCAAAATATTGGAGTAGATTGACTTTATTCAAATTTTTTTTTTTTTCCATTATTACTCTATTTACTTAAACTCTGTTTAGGACTAGATTAAAGGGGATAATCACAAGAAAAAGCATCACATTTGTCTTTCATGTATAATAGCATGACCCACACAATTTTGTAAGGAATTTTGAAACTCAATAATCCTAAAGTAAATAAGTATGCTTAATATTGCTTTATAAAAAAAATTGTTTATACCAAAAAAAATTGTCTTTTATGCTTATCACCATAAAGAACTCAAAAGTGTAATGGTGAGCCCAATTATAATCCTTTTGTTTTGTTTTTCTTTTCAAAAATAATAAAAATAAAAATAAATTTGTAAACCTTCCCCCCAAACTTAAATATCACATTTTCCTCAATGGGAAAGAAAAAGAAAAACAAAAAGAATGCAAGAAGTTTAGAATATCTCCCCTGATTCGTCTTTAAATTTCTGCACGCGCAGCGTTCAGTATTTTGGCTATATCTGGAGCTGTAGATGTCGAAATGGGCTGAATTTTTTTTGCTGGAAAGCTAAGACAATTGTCTACAACTTCTCTTTGAATCACTTTTCCAGATTATGACTCCAAACTGCTCGAAAACAGCCATCAATGCAGGTGTTCAAAACAGCTCCGCCCGGCAACTTTCAAAATTGATGCAATCCTACAAAATAAAATGAAAAATTAAAATAAAATAAACTAAAGGATAAATTAAAACTAAATGCAATAAAAGAAAACATGGGTTGCCTCCCAAGAAGCGCTAAGTTTTAAGTCTTCAGCCAGACATGGGGGTGAGATGATTATGTAACGCCAAGATCCAACAGCATTAAAACATCCTTTCTAATTTTTCTATTCTTGTGTGGATCGGGTTCAAGTTCCAGTTTGAGGCGTTTCCTTTTAGATGATGATGTCATTGATTCCCCCACCTCTTTGATTTTATGCTGCAAAAATGAACAAATAGAAGGTTCAGCATCCAAATACATGACATGTTCAAAAATATTTTCTTTTTCAGGTTGAAAATTTGTTGAATTTGTTGGACATACTTCAATTGATGATTTTTCAAATTTTGCCTTATGTTTCTCGCCCACAATTAAATCAGTTTTACTTACTTGAAATGATGACTGTTCTTTAGGAGGAATCTTTATGGAATTAAAAACATCATATATTACTTGCTCATGTTGAATTTGTTCCTCCTCAATTTGTTCAATCTCACTTTGCTTTTCAACCACATTATGTTCTTCATTTTCTTCTTGTGGTTGCTCAATTGTCCTCCCGCTGCTTAGTATTAATGCCTTGAAATCTTCCATGGGATTGACAACTGTGTTGCTTGGTAATGTTCCTGCAGTTTTGTCATTAATAATATTTAAAAATTGACTAATTTGTACCTCAAGATTGTGAATGAAAGCCGAAGTTGAATTTGCAACATTTTGGATTGCCAAATCTGTCTTTTGCATGTAGTGCATAAACATGTCTTCAAGTGTCGGCTTCTTTTCTTCCTATGAAAAATTTTGAGGGTGTATAACTGCTTCTTGATTGTTGTTCCATAAAAAATTTGGGGTGTTTCTCCATCCTTGATTGTATGTGTTTGCATAATGATTGTTTTGCATTTGAAAGTTTGACACAAAATTTTCATTTACTGCATTTGATGGAGCAAAAGGGTTCCCCACTTGACAATCTGAACTTGCATGATTTCCTGCACAAAGATCACAAATCATATTAGATTGAATAACAGTAAAATTCCTATTTTCTACTTGTTTAGATAAAATATCATTTTTTGCATTTAAAGTAGAAAAATGATCAAGTTCAAAAACTCCAGCCACTTTTCTTGACATCGTTCTCTCTGAAGACCACTGGTAATGATTTGATGCCATCTCCTCTAAAAGATCATAGGCTACTTGGTAAGTTTTGCTCATCAGTGCACCACCAGCTGCTGCGTCAACCATAGATCTATGTGTAACTCCCAAACCATTATAGAATGTTTGCATTTGCAGCCATTTTGGTAGTTCATGATGAGGACACTTTCTTAATAACTCTTTAAACCTTTCCCATGCATCATGCAAAGACTCGGTCTCAAATTGAGTAAATGTGCAAATATCATTTCTTAGCTTAGCTGTCTTTGCAAACGGAAAATACTTTGCAAAAAATTTTTGTGCAAGTCCCTCCCAAATAGTAATACTACCTGGTGGTAGATAATGTAGCCAAGCCTTAGCCTTATCTCGTAGTGAAAAAGGAAAGAGTCTTAATCTAATTGCATCGTCTGATACACCGTTGTGCTTGAAAGTGTCACAAATTTCTAAAAAATCTGCAATGTGAGCGTAAGGATCCTTGTGTGGTAGTCCCCAAAATTGAACAGTCTGTTGAATCATTAGAATCATCGCCGGTTTAATTTTAAAATCGTTAGCTTCAATAATCGGCTTCTTTATGCTTGACTCATAAATTGAGGGAATAGCATAGTCTCTCAAAGGCCTATTTTCATCGTTCGCCATGATAATGCACTGTATGTCCTGAAATGTAAGTATCGAAAAAGAAAAAAAGAAGAAAAAAAATAGAAAAACTTAAAAAAAAAACTAAAATAAGAAAAATAAATTAAAAAAAATAAAAAAAAGTAAAAGTTAGTCAAAAGAAAATAAAGATGTAAAATAATAATAAAACAAAAATAATTACAAAAATCCAAACTAGCAATAATCTAGCAATTTTCAATATCAATAAAAGAATAACTAGTCCCCGGCAGCGGCGCCAAAAACTTGATGTTGAATTTGCAAGTGTACAAAATCGCACAAGTAATATAGATAGATGAGTAGAGTGTCGAACCTACAGGGACTAGATATTTTACTGAGTACCGATATCACTAGATTAATCACTATTTGGAAGATCGAATTTTATAAATAATAAAGCAACTAAATTACCTTAATCTAATTAACTAACTAAATTGGTGAAGAGGGAGAGGGCTGTGAAACTTTGAAGCTCTTGTAATTTGTTAAGGGTAAAATTTGTTCTAGGGCTCTTGGTTCACCTCCTTTATCACACACACAAATTATAATTCCTTATAAATTAAAGATATTATTTTTCCCAATTGTCGACCAAAATCCTAAAGATATTAACCACTCTATCAACGTAGTCTAAAAATTATTCTCAATTAATCATTCGTCTATCCACCAAATTATTAATTGAGAAATTAGATTTCTTAACGGTCACGTCCTCCAATATACGGTGTTAATTTTTATTAATCACAAATTACCTGTTCGGTCTCTTTATGATTTGAAAAATCATACAAATGTCTATCCACCATGTTGTACGCATAAATAATAAAAATTAAAACACAATCAGGAAAAATAGAGAAATAAGAAGGAATTAAAATTTGTGTTCAAAACTCGGCTACACCTTAGCCTCTAGACCAATAAATTCAGTTCATATTTGTTTGGGATTGCATCAAAAAATATAGAGAAGAAAAGATACAAAAGAATATAAAATTTAATTCAAACCCCTTTTCTGTCTCAAAGTCGGAGCTAAAAGTGTTGCTGTCACGCGCCGTCAATCAACGTATCAGTCTGTCACACTGCCGTTGTCGGGCCGCGTGTCCCAAATCCAGAGCCAAAAATTGCCTTGAAAACCGCGTCGTCAGCTCTTGGAAACCGCGCCAGGATCAGAACGAAGACAGCAGCAGGCCGTCGCGTCGTAACCCGAGCCGCCACCTGTCACATGAGGGCCCGTCTGGCTGCTGTCGCGTAGGATTCCGCGCGCGCCTCGAACGCTGCGCGCCACAGGCCTGTGCTGTCCTGTCTTGGAGTTCGCGCGCAAGAGAGAAAGGGAGAAGGGTCGCCAAGTCACGAATCGCACACCACGTCAGCGCATGAGAATCGAGTCTCTCCTTGGGTTCTGAGCCGCCACCTGTCACGTCAGCCGCGTCAGAACGAAGGAAACAGCAGTGCTGTTCTGAGCCGCAAGCAGAGAGAGATGGTTCTCTTTCTTTCTTTTATTTTAATTTTTTTTTTTTTTTTTTTGTTTTGTCTATGATCAGCCGTCACCTCCTACCCTTCTTCTCTCTTCTTTGCTTCTTCTTATAGAGAACGGAAAAGAGAATTAGGGTTGCACTTTTTACAGAATAGTCCTTCTTGTTCCTTTATTTTCTTTATTTTTAATGCAGAATTTTATTTGTTTCTCTTTCCTTCTTTTCTGCCTTTTCTGCCGACCACGTGCTGCTGCATATACAAAAGAATACCAGAAATTAGGACTTTTAAATAAAATAAAATTAATTAGTTTAAAATTAATTAAACTAACTATAAATCATATTAGCGTATAAAAATCCTTTTAAACAATATTTGTCGCAATTTTAAGTCAACAAAACAATAAAAATTGATAAATCTATTATTTTACTCTGTTTGTTGATTTTTTCTACAAATCTTTACTTTTTGCATCAAAAATATTATTTCTTCAAAAATAATTAATTAAATGAAATCATAAAGAAATAAGATGAATTATAGACAATATCAACGAAAACAAGCCATTTTAATAGGTAAATAGGTACAAATATTTGTATATAAATTCGACACATCAGCACTTGTTCGGATTCTATGCATCTCATACTACATAGGTCCGAGGGCAAGCCTCTTAATCGTTCTTCATCTTGTAGGGTTCAATCCCTCGTCATGACTTAATCTACTACTGTAACTACGGTAAGTATCCTAGATATTTTCTGACCTACGAACTCATGTCTAGGCGCCCTGGAGTGTATCCTAACGCACTGACGCATGACTCATTATACAGGCATCCTATGGTAATTTAGCTCCTACCATAGACATGACACCACCCGCAGTCGTCAAACACCCCACGAGCGTCGCCACCGGAATGGTACTCTGGAGCACTATCCAAGTCATATCATGACTCATCATGGGACATCCTGTGAATATTCTCACGTCGCCAATCCAATGGCCCTCATACTCAATGTTTTTCTCTTACTTCATCACATCTTCACTATGTAACTAATTCTTAATTTAATGAAATCATGAACATAATCAATCTCTTAGAGTCAGCCCTCTCACCAATACCGGTCTTATTTCTTTGTCTTATTTCTTTCATTTCATAATGACCCAAACTTGGTCTTTTCAATTTCAATTATCATATCTCGTTAGTTTTCACTTGCCGGTGTGAGTTTTGGCTATACCCTAATTTTCAGTTTCAATTCACAAATTCACATTTCTGAGTTGTCATACTCAAGAACATTTGTCTTTTTTTTTCAATTACATGATTTCCGATCTTTTCATGAATCAATAATCATACATGGAGTTCAATTCTAAATCATGCATTCCATAACCAACATTTATTTCCACATTAAAATCATCTTACGAAACATTTAGTCAAAGTGAATATTCACAAAATCACCATTGTCACGCTACTCTTTTAATCAAAATAACCCACACAAAATTCACATTCATGTTTTCTTTCCATCAATTTTCCTTTTTCAATACTTATCTTAATTCTCTCGTGAAATCACATATTTTTATGAAATTATACGAGTGTGAAACCATAGTTTCGAATACACTTTTACTTCAAAAATACACTTTATTTCATTCCAATAACTCCCAATTAATTTTCATAAGTCATATATAATTTTAGAATAATAATGATATTTTTTTCGGGATTTTTACACATCAAGAGAACCCCCAAAATCGATTTTACACAAAAATAAAAATTTTGGCCTACACCAGAATCGAACCCGCAACCTTTAAGAAGTCAGCCGCACGGACTAGCCACTGGGCCATTTGTGCTCAACGATATGAAGAGGAGACAGAGAGTTTTATACTGTCTGTTCGAATCTGGGTTAATTTAAAAGAACGCACACAAAAGAATGGTGGACGCAGGTATCAAACCAACGACCTCAAGACAACACGCCCGCGCTACTGTAGCGCCAGAGGGCTCACCAACCACTTGAGCTATAGGCTCAGGTTGTCACAACCATAACTTGAATTTTATTTAAGACTCTCTGTTTCATTAGAACATTTCGATGTTCAAAAGCTCTTATTTTTGTTTTGCTTGTACTAAAAACCCTGTAAATCTCCAGAATGTATATTTTAATTTAAATTAACACTCCAGTATTTTTAAAATAATTTTTCTGTAATTTAATACACATTTCTCATACAATAATTTAAATTTGCATGCTACTCTTTTCATAATTCATTTTGACATTTCTCACACAACTTGGTATTAAAAAGAATTTCACATTAATTCCCTGTTTTTCCCTCTTTCATAAACCCAAAAGCATAGGATAATTTCATTCATTTGTAATAATATCACGGTAGTCCATTTAGCACATAAAAGAATAATTTCATCTACTAGCATTTTGTAATTAATTTTGCATTATCAACAATCCCAATACTACATTTCCATAACTACAAACAATTCGCACACAAAATTAAGTTTAATGACAAGTTAACATACATTCTATCAAGCATTAATTTAATCAACTAGCAAGTCCATTTTTCCAATTAAGTGTACTCTTCTTAGTTTCTTTCATGCATTATCATTTCAACCACTCCTAATATGGCATCTAAATTAGAAATATAGAAAACCACCCACCTTATTTGGAGAGAAAAATTACATAACACCTCCTAAACGAAAGAGTCCTTCTCCTCCTAGATCGAGCTTGCCAAACGAGTACTCCTCCTCCTTGATTGATGTGCAACCTGAGCCCTCCTAATGGTGATGTAGCCGGCCTCCTTGATGCAAGCACACACAAATCCCTCTCTCTCAATCTTTTATTCTCACTTCCTACTAATAATCCACTACTAATAATTGTATTCTTTCACTATAGATTTGGAGAATGAAGAGTGCAAGAATAACTAGGCTGGAGGGTATTTATACTAAATTTTGGGACAAATAGAGGACTAGGATTGATCTAGGAGTTAAGAAACAAAGGCTAGGATTCAAGGGAAAGCTGTAGTAACCAACCATGATCACAAAAAACCACCTCCCACAAACTCCACTCTCTTCTTTTCCCTCCTAATCCCATCCAGCCTCACATGGTGCACAAAACACGTGCACGTGAAATGCACGTGTCTCCAATAGTCCTCTATTTTAAAAGTTGTACATTTTATTTATTATAAAAATAATCTATAAAAATTGTCTACATTACAAGTTGTATTAAAAAAAAAACTTATGGGCTTTTATTTAATGGGCCAAATTAGCCTACATTTAAAATAAATTAAGTTGGGCTCAAATTAAAAGAAACTTATGTTTGTTAGAAATGGGCTTTAATAAAAATAATGGAGAAAGCATATATATATATATATATATATATATATATATATATATATATATATATACTCATTTTTCTATGTAATGAAAATAATTATAAAAGTTTCATACTGTAAAATTGCACGTGCACAATACGTTAAAAAAATACAAAATAAAAATTTTCGTAAACGAAAATCAGGGTATTACACTTGACCCCTGAGGACCTTGCTAGGCCATCAAGTCGGTGGAAAGGTTGTGGACCGAGACATGATCATGGAGAGGATGTTGTTCTTGATGGCTTCGACGGGAGCCCCCCGGTGCTGCTACTCTGGATAGATGTTGATTTGGTTTGAATAGATATAACACCTATGGAAATGGATTTGTTGGAGAGGGGGCTACTCGAGTTAAGGTTGTTGAGACTGCCGGACTTGTAGTGGTTGTTGAAGTGGGTCCTGTGCGAGGGGAGGAGGTGAAGGAAGGTAGCTGGCTCGTCGACGGGTAGCCGTCGTCCTCGCCTTCCTTCTTGGAGACATGGTTGAAAAGGTCATTTCAGATCGACGAGGTTGGACTGGTGATCTTTTCTGTTTTCAACAGACGGCGTCAATCTGTTGCTGCTTATTTCTGTGTGGGAGCAAACAGATACATGAATTTTTGTAAATAAAAATAGTAAATATCGAACCTTCGTTATTCGTTGATATTGACCATGAAAAACTACAATTGACTCCAAGTTCTGATTATCAGAAACGGCTGAAATCGCTCCCGTGGACCTGCGAACAAGTCTGAAACACCAAGGACGGCCCAAGTTAGAAACTCGAAGATAATGTTGGTTTTGAAGGCGGAGTTGCCAATTACCTTGTTTCTGAGGGGGTCTCGAGGTATATATAGTCGCCGAGGGGGGTCAGTTTCAAGATATTCATCTATCTCTACTTCCGGTGGTTGGATAGAGTTAGTTATGTCATCCATATGAAGATATCGAGTCTGAACTCCTCTCTTGATGAAGAGATACAGTTTTCAAAGTCTCTCTTGTGTATGGGCGGATAGAATCAGTTACCCCCTAGGAATAAGGGGGTTTAAACTAGGTTTGATGAATCTAGACTCCTTTGCAATAGGATTGTTGTAATAGTCTCTATTACAGGCTGGATCGGGTCGCTGGGCCTGAAAACGGACCAGCTTATCTTGTCTGGTCTGTATCTGCTAAAATTACCATTTTGTCTCTGAGAGCTTTAAGCTCCGTGCCCAATTTGAACGGTCCTGATTTTGTTCTATTTTTACCATATCACTAATCTATAGTCGTTGGCTATTTAGCCAAATTTTTCAAAATTTGGCTCGAAACGTGCTGCAGTCGTTGGCTATTTTGCCAAATTTTCCATTTTGGTGAACATTTGTCAACTATATTTGGCTAAATGGATAAAATAGCTAGACGAAACATTATTTTTTGTTTGAAGATCGGACGATGTATAATTTACCGTCTGAAAAAAACAATAATAAAATAAACGGACGGTAAATTATACACCGTCGCTTAACTTTTTTTAAAAAATTTACGGGATAGGACATTATACACCGTCCGAAAAAAAAATTTAACAAAATTCGGGACAGCTCAAATTTTTTTTAAAAAAATTCACAGAAGAGATCATCTTCCGTCCTAGGCGTTTGGGGATTAACTTTTTGAAATTTTTTTTCTAAATGTCACTATCACACTCACATAAAAAATAATTAGCTATTTTTTTCTAAAATGTCGAACGAAAAATAATTTACCATCTGTCATATTAAGATTTCGAAAAGCCAAATTTTGGCTAACAACGACTATAGATAAAAATTATTTGTGCTATTGGCTATAAGCCAAATAGTCAAATTTTGGCTTTACCGACTATAGATGCTCTTAAAGCATCTGTAGTCGTTTGCCATATACTCAAAATATGGAAAAAATCAAAAAAAAAGTCGTTGTAGTCGTCTGCCAAATACCCAAATTTTGGGTGTCGCATGAACAGTAGCGTGCTAAATATGGAAGACGGTCAAGGTTGTAAACGGCGTTAGGCGGTAGCGGTTCGGTCAAGGGGTGCCTAGCGCCTAGGGTGCCTAGGCGGTGCCTAGGCAGCGCCTAGGCGGTTGAATTTATTTTGCGGATTTAGTTAATTTCAGCCCCTATTCTTTAATCGTAAGTATAATCATGCAATCCAATTGCAAATATTGATCATATTCTTGTGTAATGTGTACTTAAAAAGTGTTTATGCATAAAAAAAGCTTCCTCGTGCAATTAAAAAAAATAATTGTTCAATTGTAATATGTGCAATATGCCAATATGTGTAATATGTGTAACATGTGCTATTTTAATATGTTTAATGTGTAATATGTGCAATCCATCACCAATAATACAAAAAAATTAAAAAAAAATCCACTACTATTAAAGATCCATACATATTATACAACAGATTAATAGATTAATAATAGTTCTCTTTTTTTTGTGTTATTTTATAGTATTTAAAATTTTAAAAAATAAAAAATGCCTGAGCATTGGACATAGGCGGACGCCTACTCAACAAGACGGACGCTACTCAACAAGACGGACGCTTAATTGCCTCTAACCGCCTAGACCACCGCCTAATGCAAAGGCGGTTCGTTCTCCTCCATTTGAGCGCCTAGGCGCCGCCTAGGCGTCCGAGGCGAACGCCATTTAGAACACTGAAGACGGTTTAGCTAAAGCCAAATTATAGCCGGACGAAAGATAATCTTTCGTCCGAAATGACGGACGACAAACAAAATACCGTCGCTGCAATTTCATATATGACAAATTCGACAGACGGAAGATAATCCCCCGTCTGATTAATTAAATTTAAAAAAAAAAATCACGGGCGGTAGACAATCTACCGTCCAAGGCAAATTCAAGTAAAGACAAATTTGCCAATGACGGTAGATCATCCCCCGTCCAAGACAAGAATGTGTTTTTTGATTTGTTTTTTAAATTTTTTTTGTCCTTTTGTGAATGTGTTCACTTTTTTTTTTTTCCGTCCATTGTCCCTCACTTCAATGCAAATATATATATATACATATAATTTTTTTGATTTGAATTTTTTTTTTGAATGTGTTCACTTAATCTTTCCTGCCACTCAAATTTTGACTTTTAACGACTATAATGCAAACTCATTTTTTTCATTTTCATTTGTCAAATACCCAAAATATGGCATCAAATGACTACAGATGCTCTTGTACTTTGAATTTGTTGGGCTGGGGCGGCCACTGTAGAAAAGTTAAACGGGTTTTCAGATTTCACGACCCGTTGCCCGTTCCCCCTTGGATTCTTGGAAGATGAAGAAGAGATAGATAAGGCGAGTTCAGTTTTTTTCAGATGGGAGCAGAGAAGACAGAAGTTTAAGCAAAAAGCACAAAAAAAAAGTAGCAACTCCAAAGCAATTACAATGGCAATGGCAGCAGCGGCATCACTCTCACTTTCATGGTGTAGCACGTGCTTTACGCAGCAGCAGCAGGAGCGTCAACGAGTAGATAACGGTGAGGCTGCAAGTATGAGGATTGTAGCTCAGAAGAAAGCCAAGAAAGCCCGAAAGGTGAAGATAGATTGAGAATAATCTTGACCCATTTGTTCCAGTATTGTTTTAGTTTTTGAATTTTTAAAGAAATTTTTCTAAATTGTTTGTTTGTTTGTTTGTTTTTCAGATAATTTTGAAGAGGACATGACGGAGCTTGGGAAGAAGAGCGATTTGCTGGAGGTGAAGGCCGGCTTCTTTCGCAACTACCTGCTGCCTTTGGGCAAGGCCCAGATTGTAACCCCTCTCCTTCTCAAGTAAACTGCCCGCCAATTTTTGACTTCATCTAATTAAGCTAGGTCTGGTTTATTTTGTTTTGTTTTTCTGAACATAACGATATCATAATCGATTGTAGAGACAATGAGGAATGATACTTATCTCTTTTTTAGTAGGAGAAAGTAATGATGTGGTGATTTACAAAGAACATTGGCTACGAAATTGTTCCTTTACAAAATTTTCTTCTGTAAAAAATTGAATTGTTATATAATAGCTATGACAAAGCTTGAATCTTAGACAAGGGTTTGATTCTCCGGATGGTACCATTCCTTTGTCATTGAGAAAAGCATAAGTGGGTTGTTTATGGAGAAGCTCTCTAAACATCCTTCGTCGTTTAGTGTCAATGTAGTAAAGACTTCAAAGATGCTCCTTGTCGTACTAATGCACTCTTCTTTTAGTGCATTTAATCGAACATTAAATAATGGTTTTGTTTGTTACATGTCTTCATTGCCTATCCACGAAATCCCTCTATATGACATACTTTTGAGGAGAGATCATCAAATGCGCTTCCAATGTATCTCTCCTAATGCTAAATCTTACCTTAGTATGATCTTGTAGATTTGGCCAACTTTAGCCACACCTTTCCAAACTGAAGTACACTACTAATAGGCACACCGGTCCGGTACCAGTTGAAAGCTTTACAATTATGATAGAAGAATCTTAGTGCAACCTTGGTGTTATTTGTTCTTCAAACACTGCAGGTGGTCATGTCCAATATATATCTGTGAGATTAATTATCCCAAGGTCGGCAGATTTCTTCTATTGACAAATCTATCCCATGCAATTAATGTTACAAATATTGTTTACAAAATTCCTTTTTACAAAGAAAAGATAGAGAGGCACAGAAAACGTAGAAGAGAACAGGAGAGAAGAAAAAAAACGAAAGAAAAAGAAAAAGAAAAATTAAATGAACAACTTACAAGAACAAATGAAAATTACAACTTGAGAAGCCGAGGCCTGTGTATCACACAGTGTCCTTAAAACAGATTTCGCCTCTTCCGGTTGCTGGAATGAACGGAGGCGTCTGTCTCCCAGGATGCAACGACTCGGAGCGATCACATAGGCACCACGTACCACTCCCGAACTGAGTCTGAGCGCTTGAAACCTATCACCGACTTACCAACAGAACAAGAACCGAAGAACAGTACAGAAGCAGACTCAGAGAAGGAGAGAAGAGGATCTGTTTTTGTGCAGGGAAGAAAGTAGAGGGGAGGCCTCTATTTATAGAGTCTGGGTTAAAACCGTAACGGTAGACAAGGTTGTTAATGCCTTCACTGTAACGGCAGACAACGAATTGAATGCCTTCACTGTAACGGCAGACAACGAATTGAATGCCGACTCTGTAACGGCAGACATCATTTACTGCGTTCAGTGTAGCGGCAGACAAAAGAAATTTGTGCAATTTGTTCTCATTTTGATCATACAACTAACACATGTCCCATGTCTTCCTTCACAGATCAGGAGCATGCAAACTATGTGGGACAAGGAGTATTTCCACCAAAGAACAACCCATTTTCGAACACATACAACCCAGGGTGGAGGAACCATCCAAATTTCTCATGGAGCAACAATCAAGGAACTCAATCTTCACAAGGACATGCACGGAACTTCCAAATGAGAAGTGGGTTTGATAGGCCAGTTCAAGAACAGAAGAAGTTGGATTTTAATCCACCGTTCTTCAATTGCTTCAACAACAACATCAAATAAGCAACCAACAAGGGCAGGCAATTCAGAAATTGAAAACTCAAATCGGGCAAAACGCCAAGGAGTTGAGTGAAAGAAAGGCAGGAGAACTTCCTTCACAAACCATACCAAATCCTAGAGGCCAAGAACAGCTCAAATCAGTAACAACTCTGAGAAATGGTAAGACAATTGAAAACAAGGTTGGAACACACACAGAAGAAGCAGAAACACAACCATCAAAAGTTTTGGGTTCCAACAAGGTAAGTGAAAAAGAAAGGACAGTTTTGCCACAATTCCCTCAAAGGTTAGTCAAGCAAAAGAAAGAACAACATTTATTTGACATCTTTGAAACTCTCAGAAAGGTAGAAATTAATATCTCCCTACTTGATGCTATTAAACAAATTCCTTCTTATGCCAAATTTTTGAAAAAATGTTATACTCACAAAAGAACATTTCAGGTTAGGGAGGATGTGGCTTTGACAGAGAAAGTAAGCGCTGTTTTGTTAAGGAAATTACCCCCTAAATTGAAGGACCCAGGTAGTTTTACCATTCCTTGCAGGGTTGGTGATCACTTCTTTGAAAAGGCACTGTTAGACTTGGGGGCAAGCATCAATCTTCTTCCTTACTCTGTTTATGAAAAGTTAGGATTGGGGGAACTCAAACCAACATCCATCACTTTGCAGTTGGCTGATCGCAGCATCAAAAGACCTAGAGGTATTTTGGAAGATGTCCTAGTTCAGGTAAATAATTTCATTTTGCCTGCAGATTTTGTTGTGTTAGACATTGAGGACTCTTCAATGTCATCTTCGTTACCAATCATCCTAGGTAGGCCCTTTATGAGTACAGCTGATATAAAAATTTGTGTTAAAAAGGGTACTATAAGTATGAAAATAAATGGAGAAAATGTTGAATTTAAAATGTTTGATACACTAAAATTATCACATGATGACCATAAATGCTATAATGTTGATGTGGTACAGGATATTGTTGATCAAACATTTCAGGTACATAGCATTGAACCACTACAAGCCGCAATTACACAGTCTCTAACATTATCTCATGTTGAACAGGAACACAATGACTAGAGGATAGCAGAAACAGTACATCACCTTAAAACTCCAAAGTCATATACAGGTAAGCTTGCACCTACAGTTGAAAATTTTGTGTCTAATAACACTTGTGTTACTGCAGGCCAGTCGACTGGTGGACAGGATAAGTCGACTGTCCCGACCGCTATTAGGATGCCAGACGTGGAGCTTAAGCCGCTGCCTGAACATCTGAAGCACGCATATTTGGGTGAAAACCAGACGCTACCAGTGATAGTTGCTGCAAACTTGAGTGCACAGGAAGAAGAAAAGCTGCTGAGGGTACTGCGAGAACACAAAGGTGCAATAGGATGGACCATTGCAGATATCAAGGGAATAAGTCCATCCAAATGCATGCATAAAATACTTCTTGAAGACAATGCAAAACCTAGCAGGGAAGCACAGAGAAGGCTTAATCCACACATGAAGGAAGTGGTAAGAACAGAGATCTTGAAGCTACTAGATGTTGGCATCATCTACCCTATCTCAGATAGCAAATGGGTGAGTCCTATACATGTG
The DNA here is from genome assembly GCA_017893485.1 of Hemerocallis citrina. Lineage (NCBI taxonomy): Eukaryota > Viridiplantae > Streptophyta > Magnoliopsida > Asparagales > Asphodelaceae > Hemerocallis > Hemerocallis citrina. The sequence continues at coordinate 139,241,382 of CM030363.1, forward strand.
GTGCCTAAGAAAAGTGGAGTCACAGTGGTGAAGAATGAAGAGAATAAGCTTATCCCTACGAGAGTGACCACAGGATGGAGGGTATGCATTGACTATAGGAAGCTGAATAACAAAACCAGGAAAGATCACTTCCCTCTTCCTTTTATTGATCAAATGTTAGAAAGATTAGCAGGATATAGTCATTATTGCTTTTTAGACGGTTATAGTGGCTATAATCAAATTGCTATTGCTCAGAAGATCAAGAAAAAATCACTTTTACATGCCCTTTTGGTACTTTTGCATACAGGAGGATGCTCTTTGGATTGTGCAATGTACCAGCTACATTTCAGAGATGCATGATGAGTATATTTTCAGATATGGTGAAAAGGTTCATCGAGGTATTTATGGATGATTTTAGTGTTTTTGGATCTTGTTTTGATGAATGTCTTAATCATTTGCAGCTTGTACTTAAGAGATGTGAAGAATGCAATTTAGTGCTGAATTGGGAAAAATGCCATTTTATGGTACAACAAGGTATTGTCTTGGGATATGTGGTGTCAAAAAGGGGCATAGAGGTGGACAAGGCAAAAATTGACATCATATCAAAGCTACCCCTTCCTACTACAGTCAAGGGTGTTAGGAGTTTTGTTGGACATGCAGGGTTCTAGAAGATTTATAAAAGATTTCTCAAAAATCTCCAAACCCCTTTGTGAATTATTGGCTAAGGACATTGAGTTTGCATGGACAGAAGAGTGCACAAATGCTTTTATTACATTGAAAAATCTTCTCATTTCTGCACCTATTGTCATGGCACCAGATTGGAACCATCCTTTCGAGCTTATGTGTGATGCAAGTGATTATGCTTTCGGAGCTGTTTTAGGTCAGAGAATCAATAAGGTACCCCATGTTATTTACTATGCTTCTCGAACTTTAAATGATGCACAGCTTAATTATTCCACTATTGAAAAAGAAATGTTAGCTGTCATTTTTGCTGTAGAGAAGTTTAGATCATATTTGATTGGTTCTAAAATTATTGTTTTCACTGACCATGCTGCTTTGAGATATTTGTTTGCTAAAAAGGATGCTAAGCCTAGGTTGATCAGATGGATGTTGTTGCTTCAAGAATTCGATCTTGAGATTAGAGACAAGAAAGGAAGTGACAATGTTGTGGCAGATCATGTGTCCAGATTACTGCATGAGGAAGAAAGAATTGTGCCCCCACTTAATGAAAATTTCCCAGATGAAAATTTATTTGAAATAAATATACAACTTCCATGGTTTGCAGATATTGTAAATTATCTCACTGCTCATGTTTTTCCTCCAGGTATGACACTTCAGGAAAGAAAGAGACTGGTGGCCATGTGCAAGCACTATTATTGGGATGATCCTTATTTGTTCAAATTCTGTCCTGATCAAATTATAAGAAGATGTGTGGCAGAAGAAGAGCAAATGAGTATTCTACAACATTGCCACCAATATGCATGTGGAGGACACTTTGGACCAAAAAGAACAGCACTTAAGGTATTACAATCTGGTTTTTATTGGCCTAATGTATTTAAAGATGTTTTTTCTTTTTGCAGGACTTGTGACAAATGCCAAAGGACAGGCAATATCTCTTCTAGAAATCAAATGTCACTGCAAAACATCCAAGTAATCGAGCTTTTTGATGTTTGGGGAATCGACTTCATAGGTCCCTTTCCTAACTCATTTGGTTATTTATATATTCTTGTGGGTGTGGATTATGTGTCTAAATGGGTCGAGGCTGTCCCCTCAAAAAATAATGATCACAAAGTTGTTGTCAAGTTTTTGCAGGAGAATATTTTCACTAGGTTTGGGACACCACGAGCAATAATTAGTGATGGAGGGAGCCACTTCAATAACTTTCCATTTGCTTCTTTGATGAAGAAATATGGTATTACACATAGAGTGGGTACTCCATATCATCCTCAAACTAGTGGGCAGGTGGAGATTAGCAACAGAGAAATCAAGAGCATTTTGGAAAAGACAGTAAATATAAGGAGAAAGGATTGGTCGCTGCGCTTGAATGATGCATTATGGGCCTACCGAACAGCATACAAGACACCCATCGGCATGTCACCATACCGGTTGGTTTTTGGAAAAGCCTGTCATCTACCAGTGGAGTTGGAACACAAAGCCTATTGGGCCATTAAAAGGTTCAATTTTGATATGAAACAAGCAGGCGACAAAAGAAGATTTCAACTGAACGAGCTTGAAGAGTTGAGGCACGACGCATATGAAAATGCAAAATTGTACAAGGAAAGGACCAAGTTGTACCATGATAAACAGCTAGCAAGGAAGGAGTTTTATGAAGGACAGAAGGTATTGATATACAACTCAAGATTAAGACTTTTTCCAGGCAAGCTTATGTCAAGATGGTATGGCCCATACATTGTCACAAAAGTCTTCCCTCATGGTGCATTGGAGGTTCATAGCAAAGAGAAAAATCAAACATTCAAGGTGAACGGGCATAGGGCGAAGCCGTACATTGAGATGAGTCTAGAGCCGCACGAGGAAGATGTGAATCCTCAAACCATTCAATACATTGCATGAACTCATCAAGTCTAGCTGAAGACAGAAAACACAGCGCTTATTGGGAGGCAACCCAATTTTTTAGGGGAGTACTTACACTCTCTAGTTATTTATTTCTTTAATCATTTCTTTATTTCTTTATTTTATTTTCTTTCCTTCAAATTAGTTGGTAACACATGATTATACTTTAAGTTTTGTGCGAACATTGAGGACAATGTTCCATCTAAGTTTGGGGGTAGTAGTTAGTTACATTTGGAGTCTTTTGATTTTTTGAGATAGACAATTTCTTATAAAGTAAGAGTAAGGATACTTATTTACTTTAGGATTGTTGAGTTTCATAATTCCCTACAAAATTATATGAGTCATGCGATTATATATAAAAAAAACAAATGTGATGCTTTTTCTGGTGATTATCCCCTTTGATCTAGTCCTAAACAGAGTTTAAGTAAATAGAGTATCATAAAAAAAAAAAACAAAAAAAAATATATTGAATAAAGTCAATCTACTCCAATGTTTTGAGTTGCTTAGTAACTAGGGATATTCATCACCAATGTTTACATTTACGTCAAACGGCAACTTGAAATATGAGTATGCAAAGCACTTAAAGTTTGTGACTTGTTGAGTAACCGGGTGGATTCATCACAAATGTCTTGCACTCGCGTCAAAAGGCAAGTGACAACTTAGAGAAGAGACAAAAAAAAAACCTCTAGTTTGCTACTCGGTTTGCAGTAGTGAGAAGGGATAATCACAGATGAAGTGTTACATACTATAACTATAATTAATTGCATGGCAAGTGTGGTTGAGTTTGGAGTTATGAATAGACAATTGCACTAGAGAAAGTGGGTATGCTTGTTTTTATTTTATTTGCAAATTGTTTATAATTTTGATTGCAAAATTTTGATGCTTGCACAATGAGACATTTTCTTGGAGTGATGGGTTGAGACTATTATTTTTCTCCTTGTTCATAATTTCACTTTTTGCTTGAGGACAAGCAAAAGCTAAGTTTGGGGGTATTTGATGAACCCAATAATATTCACATTTAGGAGCAATAATCTTAGTGCAATTAGACATTTAAATGCTCTATATGTGGTATTTTACTCTTCTTTTCTCTTTTCCATAGGAAACAACCTAAAACAGCTAAACGAAGCAGAATCAGAATTTTAAGGATGATACACAGAATACTACAGAACATCAGTCGACTGTTTCCCCCACACAGGCGACTGGACAGAGAAGTTGATTTTCCACAGCTGCTCGGTACAGTCGACTTGGCTGATCAATTGTAAAATCTTCAGATGTCTCGGCACAGTCGACTGGTTACAAGACAAGTCGACTGGTATGCGGCGGAGTGAAAAGATAAGATCCATCCGCATCTAAATCCAAATATATCCAAACCCAGGCTGTATGCGAATAACAACTTCTCCAACAAATAAAAGCTAGAGACAGGGGATTGGCAAGAGCACGTGGTTAGCAGATAAGGAAGAAAAGAAGAAAAGAGAAAGAAATAAAACGCCGATCAAATAAGGAAGGAAATAAAGGAAAGAGGAGGACTTTCCTGAAAAAGTGGCAAACCCTAATTCTCGTGCCGTGTTCTATAAATATCAACCAATAGGTATTATTTTGGTCTCTCCCACCAGCCGAATCACAAAGTTCCAGAATCATCAAGACATCAACCAAGAGCATTATTCTATCAGCATCGAAGAAGGAGAGAGGCGATCAAGTACTCCGAAGGGAACAAGGCAGTCGACCGTGTGATAGCCAGTCGACCTATCTGCCGGACTTCATCAGTTTATTTCTCCTCTTTTTAGTTCTTTTATGTTAATCATGTATTCGAACTTGCTAATCAATAAAAATCTTATTATGTGGAACTAATTTCATAGTTGGGTAGATTGAAACCGTAGTTATGTAATGCTTATATTCTTCTGAATGCTATTCTGTTACTTATTGATTAAACCTGAGAGTATTGGTATAGATTTATAATAGACAAACTTGTTCAGAAGTTCTAAGAGCAGTCGACTGAGAGTGAGAGTAAGTCGACTGCCATGCAGAACCTGAGATTATCAAGTTTGCATATTATAAATCTGAATCTGTTATATGAGTATAGAGACGACCCGTATCTCGTGCTCATAACTTGTAACACAGGAATCTTTAGGGGTTCTTGGTTTAATCAACTTGAGGGATCTAGATCTGATATCAATTTCTAGAACTTTGAGTGTTTGTTCGTTTCCATTGTTCTTATATTTTCTTTAAGTGCAACTTAGTAGATACCATGCTAAATACTTAAGGAAAGAAGCGAATTAGAGTAGATACCATGCCTAATTCTTGGCTAGAGAAACAATACTTTAAGGAGTAGATACCATGCCCTTAAAGGAACGAACATGAGTAACTAGAATAGTGAAGAAGGTGACTTAGCAGTACTGACTACAGGTGGAAATCAAAACCCAACTACTTGATAAATATTTGTGATTCAGAACTTCTTGATATAGTTTTTAATCTTTTTATTTCTTTAGAAACAACACTTTAAGATCCTTATTTCTATTTTACTAGTTAGTAAGTTAAATTCTACAATCTCTGTGGGATCGACCCTTGCTCGTCACTACACTTCTATAAACGATTCGTACACTTGCGAGATTTTTAATTTATGTCTAGTTTAGATCATCTAGATAGCACAACAAGCTTTCAGCCGTTACAAAAGGAAAACTGTAGCAAAAAGTGGCTCTGCACGGGGTGGGATCAAGTCGGTCCGGCATTCGTGTCCGGACCGACTTGACCCCACCCCGTGCAGAGCCAATTTCTAGAATGTTGAGGGATCTAGATCTGATACCAATTTCTAGAACTTTAAGTGTTTGTTCGTTTCCATTGTTCTTATGTTTTCTTTAAGTGCAACTTAGTAGATACCATGCTAAATACTTAAGGAAAGAAACGAATTAGAGTAGATACCATGTCTAATTCTTGGCTAGGGAAACAATACTTTAAGGAGTAGATACCATGCCCTTAAAGGAACGAACATGAGTAACTAGAATAGTGAAGAAGGTGACTTAGCAGTACTGACTACAGGTGGAAATCAAAACCCAACTACTTGATAAATATTTGTGATTCAGAACTTCTTGATATAGTTTTTAATCTTTTTATTTCTTTAGAAACAACACTTTAAGATCCTTATTTCTATTTTACTGGTTAGTAAGTTAAATTCTACAATCTCTGTGGGATCGACCCTTGCTCGTCACTATGCTTCTATAAACGATTCGTACACTTGCGAGATTTTTAATTTGTGTCTAGTTTAGATCATCTAGATAGCACAACAAGTTTTCAGCCGTTACAAAAGGAAAACTGTAGCAAAAAGTGGCTCTGCACGGGGTAGGGTCAAGTCGGTCCGGCATTCGTGTCCGCAGGTCGGCGCGAGAGAGAGCCTCTCTTCTAGCCATCTTACAATGCTTAGAAGGAGATTACTATATATCATCTTCTATTTCCTTTGATATTTCCGATGTGGGACTATGTTCCCTTAACCCATTTTCAAGAATGAAAACGTCTCACTTTGAGAGACAATTTCTCATTCACCTCTTAACCGATTTTAGCAAACCAATATATGATTTTGATCTTCTCACGAAGGAGAACACAAATCAATCAAGATCTCTCAATAATTCATTGAGAATCTTACTCAAAAAATTGCTCAAAAATCGGTTCGTAAATGGTGTCTAAAAACACTCATTTTCTAACAATTAAGAACTAACCCCTTTCATTACTAGAGTCATGCCAATGGAAGTTTGTCATTAGTTTTATCATTCTCAAGTACTACCATCTTGGGTAATTCAAAATGAGGCGACAATTATGTGGGATAATAGAAATAAAAATATTGACCAAAATATTATAACCCCCCAGTGATAGGTGAAGCAGTAGCTTCTTTCTCTACTTATTCCAATAATCAAATGCAATCTCTTACTTTATTTTTGTGGGTTTAACAGGTATACCATAATATGTTATAGGAATTCCTCTTTTTGAAAGAAGTCATATATCCTTCAATATGACTAAATTGAACTCGTTGAGATGGAAAAAAAAAAGTTGTTTCCAGTATTATCCACATTATTCCAGACTTGTTTTGTCCAATGCGAACAACAGTATCTAACTCATCATGATGTATGTCTCAACAATTGATGCCAAGTGTTTATTTTCGACCCAACACCATCCCAAAACCTAGGCAGGCTTAGTTTTACTATGTTAGCAGAACGTCTCGGTTCGTGGAACGGGTACAGGATTGTGGTAAGATACCTTGAGTTGTATGTGGTATGGAGGAGGTAGGATTAGTTAGAACACTTATTAGGGTTTGTACATGTATGTGCGTGTGTAAAGATAGGAAGAGATACAAAAAAAAATAGTTACCTGCTTTTCTAGATATAGGAGTAATAATCAAATTAAACTCCATGAAGAATTGAGGATTGAGTTTGATGAAGTTGATGGGTTAATGAATAAAGGTGTTTATTTTGAAGATATGAAGAAGAAGAAAAATTGTAAGCAGATCGCTAGTTTAAGTGATCTAGATCATGAACCCACCATAAATCGGGTCACAAGGTCCATATTTCAGGGGGCTAGCAAATTCAATAATATTGGATAGGATATGCTTGATTATGAATAATCAGGCTCTAAATGAATCGTAATCAATCTCAAGTTTTACACATTTGAATTATCTATTTTATTTAGTGTGTATCATTGAAACCTTAAGATGCAAACACCTTTAGGTTGAGTCTGTGAACTTCATCTCTGAAAAGAAAGTAAGGGAGGAAAAAAAAATCTGCAACTTAGCTTTTTGATTTATCCCCAGATAACCGGGCTAATATGCATCTATTTTAGCCAGGTTCACGTTTGTGGTTGCAGAAAGGAGCAGCAAACATTTTGTAGGTTGACATACTTAGATCATATAAGAAACAAAAAATGGTTTCTCAAATTTGTCTAATTTGAACTGTCCTACAAAACATGGTTGTCTTGGCCAATACCAAAAGAATTGTAAGTCTGTCTCTCAAGCAACAACAACAACAATGACAACAAAATCTTTATCCCAAACTTTCGTGGTTGGCTGCATGAATCACTCTCCTCCATCCAACTCTATTGTGGTCCACTCTCCCTTTTCAAATAGCACATTCCAATTATCTGTTGATAACTTCTACTGGCTTCTACCCATTTCGTTTTGGTTACCCTTGTCCTTTTTGCTCACATAAGTTCAATCCTATCAATTAGCTTACTGGGGGCATTAATTAGTCTTCTTTCTATGTGTCCAAACCACTTTAATCGATTCTTCCACATTTAATCTTCAATCTAGGCAAAACCTCTACTTTCTTCCTTTTGCGTTTATTTCTTATTTGGTTATTTAATGTGTTTCCACTCATCCACCTTGACTTCCTCATTTCGGCTACACATTTTTTTATGTGTTGTTTTTTAGTCACCCAGCACTCTGATCCATAATGCATGGTTGATCGTATAGCTGCCCTATAAACTTTATTCTTAATTTTGTATTTCACTGTTTTTGCCACATTTTGTGGGTTTTACTCCACAGTTTTTTTTACCGTTTTCACTGTTTATCACTATTTTTTAGTTCACAGTTTTTTACCGTTTTCGTAAAATTTTATATTTCATTGTTTTGGTCACATTTTAAGGTCTATACTCCACAGTTTTCGGCCAATTTCGAGAAATTCAATATCTTACTGTTTTGGCCCATATTTTGTGGGCTATAATCCATAGTGATGTGAATTATTTACAAGTGTACAAAATCGCAACAAGTAGTATAGTTAAGTGAAAAGATCATCGAACCCACAAGAACTATTTATTTTATTGAGTACCAAAATTAGTTAGATTAACTACTATTTGGAAAACTGAAAATATGATAAAAATAACAACTAATACTATATTAAACTAAGGAATGAAATAAACTAATTAAAAGGAACGAAGTCTGAAATTTTGTTGTTTATTAATTGCAAAAACTAGTTCTAAGGCTTTTGATTTCACCTAGTTAATCCTACACAATTTATAACTCCATGTGAATACAAAGATTATTTTTTCAAGTTGTAGACCAAAATCTTCTAAGTATTCAATGCTTTCTCTCAGACAACACCAAAAAATATCTCCAACTAACAGTTTGTCATATCTCTATGCAAATTTAATTAATTGAAGACTGATTAAGTTCTATGGAATTTCTTTATAGATACACCAATTGTGGTAAATCATATCTAATTTTGCTCAATCAATGGTGTTTAATTTTATAATTCAAAATCACAAATTATCTCTCGGTCTCTTCATGATTCAATAAATCATACAAAAGTTGGGCAAACAATTGTAGCATTAAGAATAAAAGTTAAACACACAACCTTGGAAAAAATAGAAAAATAATATGCAATTAAAATTATGTTATCAAAACTAGGCTACATCGAAGCCCTAGAAAAATAAAATTAGTTCATAATAAATTTGCAACCAAAAAAATATTGTTTTGAATTGCATAATAAAAATTAGAAGAAAAAAAGAGACAGAAAGAACTCTGTTTTGTAAAAAAAATCCAAACCGAATGCTCGATTTCCGCGCTGCACAGTAACCCTCGACCTTGTCTTCTCTCTCTTCCTTTGGTTTCCGCGCAGCAACACAGTGCCTTCTTGAAAATTTTGCCGTACTGCCCCACTTTTTGAAAATATTTAGTGCTCTGCCCTACTTCCCAAAACAATTAGCAATCTGCCCTTGTTTAGGACACGTCAGCATAAACCGTTATTGGAAATAACGGCATTGGTTATTTACGTGCCGTTATTTCCAATAACGGCATCTATTTTACATTTTTTTTCATGCCGTTATTTGGAATAACGGCATCAGTATATTTCTCTTACAAGTGTGAATCTTCTAACTTTAAAAAGTTTTAAGTGTGAAAAAAACTTATAAATAATGCCGTTATCCTGAATAACGGCATTCGAATGACTGATGTCGTTATTGGAGATAACGACATCAGTTATATATAAATATGAACTCTTGCCGTTGTTTGGAAACAAAGAGAATGAATAAAAAGTTTTTTTTTAAAAAATTATAACTGATGCCGTTATTTGGAATAACGACATCAGTTATAAATTTTTTTTTTAAACTTATTCGTCAGAGATGATGAATTGTAAGTTACTTTTTTATAAAAAAAAATTGTAACTGATGCCGTTATTCCAAATAACGGCATCAGTATTGAGAATGCCGTTATTTGAAATAACGGCATATGTTATAAGGTTTTCACATTTGCAATTTTTTTTCTAAGTGGAGACTACAAGCTGTCGAAAAACAAAACAACCTATGTTGTTATTCCAAATAACGGCATGACACTTTTTTTTCAAACAGATACCGTTTTTGGGAAGAACGACATCGAAATAACCTATGCCGTTTTTCCAAAAACGTTTCTTGCTGACGTGTCCTAAATAAGGGCATATCGCTAATTGTTTTGGGAAGGGGGGCAGAATATTTTCAAAAAGTGGGGTACTACGGCAAAATTTTCGTGCCTTCTTTCTCTATGTTTCTTTCTTCTGTCGTTTTCCACTACTTCCTCTCTCCTGTCTCTCTTTTACCTTGTTTTTTTAATCTTTTTTTTTTCTTTGATTTCACGCTGCCTCCTTTTCTAGCCCACCTACCCCCCCGAGCCCTTCACATGCTGCACTTTATATAGGAAAGACATGTAATTAGGATTAGGTTAGTTTATTAGGATAATTAATTAATTAAATAATTAATACGATAAGTATATATTTTAAATAATTAATTAATTCAAATCCTAAAGATTAAGATTAATAAATTATGTGATGTTGCTTTATTTTTAAAAAAAATTATTATTCCAAAATTTTGTTGCCCCCCCTAGTTGACCATAATATTTTTTATTAATTCTTCAAAGAGTCAATTTATAGAAACATGTATTTGTGTGCTCAAATTTTCTAGAAATCTTCACATAAATAAATTTGAATTTAGAAATCTTTGTCTTTGTTTCTTCTTTTATTTTTACCCTAAAGTCATACCTTTTTGCACTTATAAATCTCATTCCTACAAAATCAAACAAATAAATAAAAATAAGCAGAAATAAGATAAATTTCAAAGAAATAAACGAGAACTAGCAATTTTGATGCATTAAAGAGTACTAAAAATTATATAGAAATTTCACTAATCACCTAGGCAGTTAAACTCAGTTTTTAGAACTAATCGGTCTAGGAGCGATTAGTGATTAATCGATTATCGGAAAATAATCGGAGATTAAATTGGAAAAATCGTTATATATATATATACTAGGTATGCCCGTGGCACGTGCCTACGGCACGTATTCGGAACTGCATATAAATTTATTTGGAGTTATTTGGTTGGATGAACTGCATATAAATTTATGCATTATACATCTTTGGTTGGATGATCAAAAATCATTCACTATACCTCTTTATACATCTTTAACAATTATTCGTTAAATTGTTTCAGTTTTTTAGGAATTTATCTTTATTGCCCTTAAATATCTAAATATTGACTTATCCAATTCTTCAAAAAGCTAGATTTTTTTAAAGAAATGTAAGAACATTAATTAAAAATATGCACCATGACAGAGAAAAAAAAACTGATTGTAAACAAATACAACCACCTTTCTAATACAATCATCTACTATATAGAGGCCTCCTTTGAAATTATATTGTTGATTCTCATTTAAGACTTTTGGTGGTTGATCCTCTCCTTTGGTGTGTTGCTGTAGGCAATGATGCAAAACACTATATGATCTGAATAATTATTTCAAGCTTGTTGTATTTATTCTTGATTATATATCTATCATATCCTAGTTGGCGCGGCACCCCAATGCAGCCCTAGTTATGAATAGTGTGGTCTGAGCCTACTGATTTTTTTTAAACCACATGTTCAGTGTCTGTTGTTCTGAGCTTACAAAATTTGAAACTTCATGTTCAGCTTCTGTTTGTCTTGAGCGTACACAATTTGATACTTCATGTTCAGTTTCTGCTGTTCATTTTCTGTTTGTTCTGAGTTAACAAAATTTAATACTTCATGATGTGTTTCTGTTTGTTCTGGGTTTACCAAATTTGATACTACATGCTCTGTTTGTGTTTGTTATGAGCATACAAAATTTGATACATCAGGCTCTGTTTGTGTTATTTATGAGCTTACAAAATTACACACTTCATGCTCTGTTTCTGTTTGTTCTGAGCTAACAAAATTTGACACTACATGCTCTGTTTGTGTTAGTTCTGAGCTTACAAAATTTGATACTTAGTGATATGTTTGTGTTAGTTTTGAGCTTACAAACTTTGACACTTCATGCTCTGTCTCTGTTTGACACTTCATTTGTAAAAAAAAATATTAGCCATTTTACATGTCGCTATCCAAATGACCAAAATATAGTTCGGAATCATAATAGATTTTAGGAAATTTTCTGAAAATTTCGACAGAACCTCCCTTAAAATATTAGCCATTTTACAGCAATTCCTTACGGAATTCTGCTCACAATTAAAAATTTATCATCACAGTCAAGAAATACAAATCCTCCCCAGGCCAATCCAAGCAACATCACACAGACATTATATATATAGGGCTCTGGGAAGAAAAAATCTTCATATGACTAAGATACAAAATAAAAACCAAGATATCGTTTGAAAACATAATAGATTTTAGAAAATTTAGTAAAAATTTTGACAGAACCTCCCCTAAAATATTAGCCCTTTTACAGAAATTCCTTACGGAATTTTACTAACAATTGAATATATGACATCACAGGCAATAAATATCAATCCTCCCCAGGCGAAACCGAGCAACATCACACAGGCATCATATATATAAGGCTCTGGGGGGAAAATTCATAATATAATGCAAGATACAAAATAACAACCAAAAATTTGTTTGAAAACATAATGGATTTTTTGAAAAACCTTCGAAAAACCTTTCAAAAACCAAACACAGAACCCAATACTCCACAAAATTGCGGGTACGGGTATTAACATAACTATATTATATCATCATTATATACAGATACTTACATAATCTCCCAAATTGCTAAATATTACAACTATTACAACCATCACCAAAATATACATCAACCAACCGACTGACCAAAAAAAAATTACAGTGTTGTAGAAAAATACAATGCTTCAAGTCTTCAAAAATGGGACCAAACAGTGTACCTAAAAAAACAGTAAGAGTTTACATTAATCAATCAAAACAATGAGAGTTTTAAAACTAACTAACAACAAACAGCAAACAATAACTAACAATAAACAGCAAACAAAAACCTTTGCATGAAATAATAAAAAATGAGTCAACTTTTTGGAACCTCTTTGAAAAAAGGTAAAAAAACAAATTCAGTCAGCTCTATTAAGGGTATCTTCATTTATTTCTTTTTGTTCACTTTCCTTTTTTTCAATATTGAGAGGTAAGATGTTTGAACTAAAGATACTGGTGTCTTGTGAGTGGAAAGATCTGTGTTTGTCTTGAAGTTACGTACTTTTGATTGGTTTGATGTGGTTTGAATTTTATGTAAATGCAACAGAGATTTCTTATTTAATTGATCAGTTATGAAAAGATAACACTTTCTTTATCTTATCTTTTTCTCCAAAAAAAAAAAGAAATGCAGTGTTTTTTGCTACATGAAGAACAGCTCAATCAGGTTCTAGTTGCATAATATACAATTGAACTAATTTGAAGTGCTGAATTATAAGTTTCAGTTAGATACTTTACGCAAAAAAAAAATGTACTTATTCAAAACCTTTTAAATGTGCTTAATTATAATAATATTTTAAAACTTGCCACTTGTTGAACCACTACTTTACCTCAGTCTAACTTATATGTGTCTTATTCCTCTTCATGCAGCTGGTGATGCTCCTTTCATGTATAATGGCATTTTTCTTAAACTACACGATATTTTTAAACACTACCCTCAAATCTGCGGAAATCTAAAGGTTTGTTTATCTCATTAGCACCAGCCCATAATTACCTTCCTTCTTTTACGCATGCCTTTTTTTCTTCCTTGAAAATGAGAACACTCCTTGCACTTTTGTTTGTGACAGGATTTTGTCATAGTAGGACTCGGTTGGTTGTTGTTTCGAGGGCTTCCTTTTGATTTGGTTAGTCGAATCTTCTTATCATACCTACCAATTTATGTTCTTGTATTTTCTCTCATTGATAATAATGTTTAATTTTTTTTTCTTTTTCTTCTTCAGCAAAATATTATAGGGTGGGGGCTTGGTTTTGTGGGGTTCTTTTTTATATGCTTGTTGTAAACTCAAAGGTAAGTAGGTACTGATAGATGGGGAGAGGCCATTTATGTCAGAAGATGAAGACGAAACCAAAGAAATGGGATATGGGCGCAATTTTGCGCATTTGTGGACCATTTTTGGGGTCCATTTTTGCATGCTCTTCATGGTCGTAAATGCAAATATTATTATTTTGGGTTGAGATTCTTGTTCGACTGATGGTATTGTCTATATCGATTCCTCAACAAACTGGAGCTGAGTTATGAAACCAAACCAGGGATGGGCTGCAATTTTACTGGTGGCAGATTTGTGTGACAATTTTTTAAAAATTTTCTTTCAGTGCAGTAAATTATTTTTATGATGCTCCTAAACCCGTCCATGAATAGAACACTTCTGTGTGTATCCTTTATTGATCATCCAGCCATAGTTACTTTAATTGTTGATTTGAGTTCATTTATTTATTTGATGTGCTATGATGAATGTTATTTACTGTGACACAATGAAGTTAAACAATGAATAACAATGTCCTTATTAAGTTCATATACATACTTCAGCATTTTGCATTCAGAAAAATGCATATTAGGGATAGGGAAGCTCTCGGATTAGGATATATATGATCCATATCCGAATCCGATTTTTGTGTGAATACAGATATGAAAAATTCGTATCCAGGCAAATACGGATTCAGATATTCAAATCTAAAAAAATTCGAATGTGAATACGGATACGGATAGCACTTTGAAAAGCGGATTCAGATACGGATATCTCTAATCTCTAATATCTAATATTATAATGAGAGAATTGAGGTTGTCATTTGTAGACATTCAACTATTTAATCTCAACCATTCCAAATAGATGAATCTCTTATCGTGTAATCTTTTTATTTACAGGGGCAACTGTGCATGTAGTAACTGCATTACAGAAAATATCCCAAGTACTCAATCACTGCAAACTGTTCTCAATAATAGAAAAGTTTTCAACCCTAAAACTGTCACAAAACTTGATTGTGGAAGACTTGTAGTATATATACACTAATGCCAATATTACTATTACATTTTGATATGTTTTAAAGTAATCCATGGCCCATTTCGCAACTGCTCTTCGCGATTTTGATCATTGCTTTCTTGAAGATATTTATCATTTAACAACTCTTCACAGCAGAGAGATGATTTTAATCAATTAAGGTGTAACTATGTCATTCAATATCAGTCATCTTCAGTTGCCACACTACTTGTTCTGTCATTTAATGCAATTCTGTCATTTAATTTATTCCCGTGTCACTGTTATGAGAGAAATTTATGTTGAAGGATTATCACTCTTTCAACACCTCAACCAAAGTGATATTTTCCAATTAAATAAAAAAGCATGTTAATATAATTTTGAACTAAAATGACATTGTTTTCATTTGGGATTCTATTATATTGACACCACCCAAAGAAGGGTCTTCAAAGAAGGGTCTAAGAGAAAATCAGCTGCCACATTATCTAAAAATATAAGATCTGTTATTTAAATGGATTCCATAAAAAAAATTATAATAGAAGTTTTATGATAATTCACATAATCAAATTAATGAAACAACTTATCCATGTATTTCTGGTTGTGCTTTGAGTCATGTTGTCATTCAATTCTTTCTCTGTGATACTCAGAGAACAAATTAATTGGACCAAACTATGCTGCAAGTTGGAAGAGAAATCTTCATAGTGCCGATAATCGAGGAGTACAAATTTGTGTTCACGAAGCACTATCTTTCACCTCCAAGTGCAAGGGCAACTGAAGAGGCAAATACATTGCATAAGAAGTGGCAAAAAGCTAATGAAATGTCTAGATGTTATAACCTAGCATCAATTCTTAATAATTTACGGTCTCAGTTTAGCCTCTTGCTATTGATAGCGCATTAATGATGCAGTATCCTGAACATATATTTGCTAACCATAACTGATCACATAGGCAGCATTTTTTAATTTTATTTTGGGAAATGATTTTGAATAGTTGCGAAACCCAAATGGCCGAGGGATCATCTGATCATTGCCTCAATATTAAGTTGCACTACTTGAATGAGTTTGAAGTAGTACGAACCCAAATTGATGCTAAAAGTCAGATTGGTATGATCTTGCAATCTCGACCGGTCAGCTATACTCTTACAGGATGAATTATGGCATGAATGACATATCATTGCCTTAATTTAAATTGCCTCAATATAATTTTGAACTAAAATAAGGCTTCTAGCAAAAGATAAATCTTAAATGAGATAAAATAATAATTGTGGGGAAATCACTACCTTAATATCCATAAATCCCATAATAATAACATGCATCATAGATTACCTGCAAGCACATTGCAGCCTCCAACGTGTTCCAAATGCACGTCAGATACAACCTCAGAGTAGTCGTCTACAATTCAACAACCAAAACCCACATAAACAATCAACCAACTAACAGAACCCAAAATAAAATAAAAACCATACAAAGTATTGTACCACATAAACAATCAACCGACTAACAAAACCCAAAATAAGATAAAAACCATAAACAGTACAGTATCAATTCTAGAGTAAGCGTACGCAAGTTTTAGCCAAAGCAGCTACAAATGGTATAAAAAGTCTACCACTAATCAAATCATATAAAATGACATAGATGAACACATTTTTACTTCATTTATTACTTCAGCATTTTAGATCTCCAATCTATTTGATTGTTAATTTTGTTTTCTTTTTTAAAATTATTTATTTACATTGAATTGTCATTCTCATAGCTTTATTGCAAAATCTATTCAAACAAACTGAAGCAGTGAAAGCAAGCAAAAATGGACATAAATGGCATCAATAACTTGTATAATGACAAAGTAAAGTATACATGCTATGTCTCCATTTTTGGGTGAATATCAAATACCTTAAATGTGAGGATAGCGAGATATGATGCTTTGCTCTCTGCAAGCAAGACTCTTCATCTGAAACAAAAGAGATAGATGGCTTTGTGAATTCATGAAATGAATCTAACCAAATCTTTTAAATGTAACAACTTTTATGAATAATACATATCTTTGTTGATAGTAGCCCCACATGTAAATAATAAGGAGAATTAAAGAACTTATTGATAAGTTAATTGAAACTTGAAATGAAAAAGATATAAAGAGTTACATTTGTAGCAAGCACTACCAATTTATCCTGAATCGACTGGGTATCCCTATGAAATAGTGTACTCAATCGACTGGGTATCCTGAATCAACTGGGTATCCACGATCCATAATAAAATAGTTAATGTAAAGGCTCCTTTTAAAGTAGAAATAAGCATTGGATCTTGACATGAACCAAGTTAAATTCATAAAATCGTATGGTAAAATACTTAGCAAGAAAGGACGAAGATTAACATCTCCCAAATTAACAACCCACATGCACAAATTAGTGTGTAAAAATGGAGAAAATAAATAGAGAAAAATGAGAAGCTAACCTTCGAGAACAGATACCCAGCCTTCAATTTCTCCACATTAGCATTGCGAGCAACCTTTGTTGTGTAAGCTGAAACAAAACAAATCCAAAACACATTGTTAAAAAAGAACCATACTTCACCATAGAAATAATTAACCTACATAATTAATACAACCATACTTAAGATCCAACAACAATAACATAATTAAGCTCCGACAACAATAACAACAATAACATAAGTGCTAAAAAAGGAAGCTACCAAAAGATAAGCCGAGAGACAAAAACTTTCCTCCAAAAAGGGAAGCTGCTCTGCTTCCTTTTTGCTAAAAGTAATCCTGAAATTCATTAAATTTCCTATTTTTAGTAATTTAGCCATTTGCATACTACAATCATATGATATCTAGTAGCTTACAGATATCGCTCAACTAACATCATATATCATAAACTAATAATCAATAGAGAATTTCAACTAAAACAGCCATCAATAGTGATAGCACCCTCAATGGGCCATCAACAGTGAACAGAAAAGAAGTTTTTGCAGATGGTCCATTACTCGTATGCTACAAATAGGCTTCAGATCAGTTGTTAAATTTCAAACCATTTTGTTTTATAGTTTTTGCAGTAAACTATAATTACAAATTTGAAAGATTTCAAGTCAAATTTAGCTCTCTATAATTAGTCTTTCCCATATTCTTCAACAGAACGAATGATGAGAATGAACCAAATTTAAAAGGAAAATGAAAATGAATAAGATAATGAACCAAATCTAACATGACACGGCCCATAGATAGAAATGTATGTGCTTCAAACTTTCCAAGTATGTTTAAAAGGAAAATGAATAACCATGAAACCCGGTACAGGAAAAAGTGACCTCTAAAGATAATTTTGTGAGTGAACAAAATGGAAAGAACCAAATTTGAAATAGGTAAAGAAAGATTCAGAAGCTCACATTTGAAGGTTTGTCATCGCCACTCTCACTGTTCTTCTTTCCTCCAAATAGACCAACTACACGAAAAGATGTTCTCATTTGGCTCTTTCTGCTACAACGCCATGATAGTGATGGAATGACATTTAGTTGACCTAAAACATGAGTTTGTGATATAAATAAATTTAATCTCACACCGGTTAATGCTAGAACTACAAATAAAGGACCAAGATATAGTATGAAAGATTAATCATTTCCGCTAGAACTACAAATAATGCTAGAACTACAAACAGAGAAACACATAATAAATAAAAATCTCAATTTGCTAACAACATGCAAGGAAAATCTAACCTTCAGCTTGTTATTATGAATTTCCGCTTCAAATTGTCTATTGAAGACATTAAGTCTAACCATCTTCACTTTCAGTTCACTTATATGCACTTCTTTCTCTCTACAAATTACCTCTTTATCTTGCAATTGGCCCCTAACAAAATGGAAGGAATTGTCATACAATATTGCAGTAAAGAGTATACAAAATTACTGAATTAAATTTCACAATTCATGTTTTTGGTGAAGCTTGGTTAAAATAAGCATCAAGCATTTTTTGGTTAAATTACTGAATTACATATCAAGAATGCATCAAGCATCAAGAATACATCAAGCTTGTACATATCAAGAATTAAATTTCACAATTCATGTTAAATTACTGAATTACTGAATTAAAATATCAAGAATGCATCAAGCAATCTAACCAGTTTTTGGTGAAGCTTGTACAGAGGAGACGGCGGACGGCGGGAGTTATGAATTTCCGCTTCAAAATGTCTATTGAAGACATTAAGTCTAACCATCTTCACTTTCAGTTCACTTATATGCACTTCTTTCTCTCTACAAATTACCTCTTTATCTTGCAATTGGCCCCTAACAAAATGGAAAGAATTGTCATACAATATTGCAGTAAAGAGTATACAAAATTACTGAATTAAATTTCACAATTCATGTTTTTGGTGAAGCTTGGTTAAATTAAGCATCAAGCATTATTTGGTTAAATTACTGAATTACATATCAAGAATGCATCAAGCTTGTACATATCAAGAATTAAATTTCACAATTCATGTTAAATTACTGAATTACTGAATTAAAATATCAAGAATGCATCAAGCAATCTAACCAGTTTTTGGTGAAGCTTGTACAGAGGAGACGGCGGACGGCGGGAGCGACGGCGACGGGCGACGTGACGCCGGGAGGGGACACGGGCCGAGAGGGGGTGGCGATGTGGCTGTGGTTGCTGCTGTCGATGGAAGGAGAAGGGGAGGAGAGGGGCGTGCTGTCGTGGCTGGCATCGTGGAGGCTGGACGGCAGGGGAGGTCGCGAGCAGGCGCCGGCGATGGGGTCACGGCAGGGGAGGTCGGGAGACTGGGTAGGAGGAGAGATGAGAGATGAGAAAGGGGGGAGAGATGACGACGGGTTCCAGAGAGAGATCGGGAGTGATTCTGAGTGGAGTGGGAAGAGAGAAAGGGGGGGGGAGAGAGAGATCGGGAGAAGAGAGAGAGAGAAGCCATAAGAGAGAGATGGGGGGAGTGATTCTGAGTGGAGAGAGAGAGTGTGATTGGTTTTGGGTTTGAATTTTTGGGATTTGAAATTTTGGGCGGGAAAATATGTTTTGTGAGGTTAGATCTGGGCCATTGATTTTGGGGGAGATTGAATATGAGCCACTTGATAGCTTTCTTTGTGTTTTATTTTATATATTATATATATATATATATATATATATATATATATATATATACCCTCATTATGTAACAACCCTAAATCCTAACACACACATATATATAATAGTTTTATGTTAGGATTTAGGGTTGCTACATAATGAGGATATATATATATATATATATATATATATATATATATATATATATATATATATATATATATATATATATATATATATATATGGAGCCCTTCGATTGAGAACTAATTTTGGTGAGAACTCCGTGAGAACTCAAGGAGTAGACCCCTCATGAAAAATCCGAACCAACCATCTCGTTCTACATGCCTTAGATAGCATAACATAAAGAAATCATGTAATTTGATGTTTGTTTTCTCATCCATCAAATGGAGTAGAATTTTCAGCCATACAATTTTGCGAAGATGTAAATCATGGCAAAACAAACATCCTATATATATATATATATACCCTCATTATGTAGCAACCCTAAATTCTAACATAAAACTATTATGAGATTATCAAAAATGAACATATAGTATATAGAAAAAGAAGATAGTACTTGGTTTGAGCTGAGTTTGGATTCTGGATGTGTATATATATATATATATATATATATATATATATATATATATATATATATATATATATATATATATAAGGCTGACAGTTGACCCGAACCCGACCCGAGCCCGATCAAGTCCGACCCGTTTTTAGTAGGACTCGGACCTATTTTTTTTCATTTTTTTCGGACCCGGGCTAAAAAATAAGCCCGTTAAAATTTTCGGGCCGAATTTGGGTTCGTATGGGTCCGACCCGAACTAGACCCGATTTTTCTATATAGTATATACGGTAATAATAAGCCAGCCCCCATTCCCATTTCCCACTCTGAAATCTGAAATCTGATCTACGCTTCGAGTTCGACTGCGTCCCTTCATCTCCCTCGGAGGTCTGAGCGCTTCGTCTTCAAAGAACGCCAGCCCCCATTCCCATTTCTCACTCTCCTAGGTAGCCAGGCTCCTACTCTCTCTCTAGTCCCTAATCCCTATATTTCTTTCATTCATCATTCATGGTCGTTTGCCTATTTATATGTAGTTTATTCTTTTTTTTTTCATCATCAACCCTAACCCTAGCTCACAATTCAATCTCATATCTCTGTAATCTGAATAGGGGATCTCGAATTCATCATCTGCCAAGTTTCAATTTCAGGTAAATTTGTTGATTCATTGATTTCAGATTGTTTTTGTTGATTTTGTGAGGAATTATAGGACTTTGTTGATTCATTGAATCCTTCATATATATGTTCTTGATATCTTTATTGTTGATTTTCTTATTTTGCTGAAAAAATTAATTTGAGTGCAAAGAGGGATTTTGGGTTAGATTTCTGATTTTGGCAAAAGATTTAAGAGGAACAATCAACAATATAGTGGGAATTTAGGCATACAGTCCTTACTTCTATCCCCAAATTTGATGAAACCTGCTATTGCTACTTACTTCCTTTCTAAAAGATCAACTTTTATAACATTAATAGTTTTATACAGGCATACAATACTATTGCATGCGATTACTGCAACACAAAGATTCTAGCCAAATACTATTGGAAACCCAAAATAGTTCATACAGTCAAATGGTTCTGACATTTGATCTTATAGGCAAGTAGCAAAGAAAAATCATATACTATAATTTAATGTTTATCTTCAGGTGGAAGAAATTGTTTCTGAAAATTCAACAATCAAAAGGAAGAAAAAATGACCAAAGTACTTTACTTCGGACCTATCCTCATTTGGTTTATCAAATTTTGGATTGAAGTTATACGAAGATTACATCAGAATATCACTTTCGAAAATTATGTCAAAATATGAAATTTCTCAGTGGTTATTAAAAAAAAGAAGCCCTCTGTTTTAGGTTTGTAACACCCCGCAAAATTTAAATGACAATTTTGCCCTCGGGTGTTACGCACGTGCATTTTGTACTATTACTGATCATATCCATAACGCATTTTGATATGTATTTTGAATTCTGATTATTTATACAATCTCGTATTCTTAAAATTCTATTTGAGACAACTCGAATGCTAAACTTCACTCTTTGAATTTTACGTGCTTTTTACGTATTAATCGATGCACGTGTCGATTTCGGGTATTCCACCGTTACGTGCAAAGTTTTCGATGAGTTTCAATTATTTATTTTTATAAACATGTTTAAATTCATTTTTTGTAAATAGAATTCAATTTTTGTCTATTTTAATTAAAATGAATTTCTACGTGTAATACACGTGTTTTCTGTACGTTTCAGTACATTATCATATATGTATATTAAATATATTCTTATGTTGCATTCCGATTAATTATAAATATTTTTCAGGATGATAAAGTCAATTTTGTATTTTTGAGATTTTACGGGCGACACACGTGTTTTGGTGCACGTGTTTAAGCGCGTTCTTCCTTCAAAATAAATTTTTATGAAATGTGTGTGTATTTTAATTGTGCATGAAAAGTATAATTTTAAGGTTAATTTTATATATTTATTACATATATAAATAATTTATTTTAAAGAGATTAAATAAATAAATTATTTTGTACACAAAGCACGTGCACGTGCACACGTGCGATGTGCACACAATTTTTGGGGACCGGGCTGTTTGTGAGAGGAGGGAAAAATCTGAACATTTGATTTTGAAAGTGGGAGGGAAAGCAAGTTACAAGTTTAAATAATGGGGTTAGTGGTGTTCATGTGGGAGGTAGTTATTCTAACTACCTATTAGTTAATCTATAAAATACCCCTTAGTCTCTCATTCTCTCATCTCTTCTCCTCCTTCTCTCCTGCCCATGCCGTAAGCAACCCCAAGCCAGCAAAGCCTTGCCCATTTCTCCACCTAATCACCATTCCACTTATACATATACTAATGTATATATATGTACATACATAGTATGTGTATATGAAAGAAGATGGGAGTTTGTCCTTGATGTTGCCGAATTGGAGCGGGGAGGGAGATGCTCTTGATGATTGTTGCTTGCCGAGATGGATTGGAGGCTTGCCTTGGTGCGCGGATTTCGTGGAGTTTGCAATTGGAGCTTTCTTTAGGAGCTCCTAATTCTAGGAGTTCATTTGAGTGCAATTCTTCAACTTTAGGTGGGTGTTTCTTAAATGCTTTCTAATTTAGGAGTAGATATTGCATGATAGATGATATATGATTCATTTGGTTGAAATTGAATTGGTATTATGAGATTACATGCACATTAATGAATCGTTAAATTTTGATTGATTGTGGTAAATGCAAATTGCTATTCCTTAAATTGTTATGATTGCTAGTTAAAATGCTAGAATTGAAGTGATTGCATGAAATTGATGTATGTTGAGACATTGGTTAAAATAATACAAATGTGATAAAAGAAGTGTTTTTTTGTTAATATGTCAAAGAAGTGTGGTTCTAACTTCAAAATATCTATTTTTGAGTATAGAGATTTTTATAAGTAAATTTTGATAAAAGACAACAGTTTATTTGGAAAATTGAATGGAAAATATGTTTTGACGTATTTGTAAGGATTTCATTGAAAAATGAGAAACTTGTGGATTTGAGAACATATACGATATTATTTTTTTGATAATGAAGTAATGACACTTTAAAAAGGCTGCAATTGGTGTAATTGACAGTCAACTGACTACCTTCCACAGTCGACTGGCAAGTGTAAGAAATTGGGTTTTCGTCGGCAGGACAGTCGACTAACTACATTCACAGTCGACTGCTGCTGTACTGAATTTTGATGTTTGAGTTTTTCAAAGTATTCGCGGAACAGTCGACTGATTCCTGGTCGACAGTCGACTGAACCGTCTGTGTTATTATTGATATTTAAAAGTTTCATAGAACAGTCGACTGATTCCTTGTCGACAGTCGACTGAACAGACTGAGATGTTTTAATATTCGCTGAACAGTCGACTGATACTGTCACCAGTCGACTGAACCGAACTATTTATTTTGGTTTCGAGTTTGGATTTGATTTTGACAAATGAAAGTTAAATAAGTTGAATACGAGATTTTACGATTATTAAGATTTGATTGAGTTTTATTGTGAAATGCACACCAGGACATGAAAGATGAAACTGATCGAATTGAATTGAATCATGTTATGAGATTATAAAATAAATGTTTTGAAAAAGACTTGTGAACAAAAGAAATGGAAACGATTATTGAGATTGATTATGAAATATTGTTGATCTCTAGAAAGAGATAGTTGTTGGAATCTAGAGGCTAGGCGAGACCCTAGTGACCGGCAATATTATTTATGATTTTGAGAGCTAACCGTTGAGGGTTTAGTATCTCTCGAGAAGTAGCCAGGTAGGCTGACTGTCTCTATTGTTTGAATTAAGTCCGGTAGGGTAAGCTAGCTCTAGGTTGTGATGATTTTCTTTTAAAACAAATTTTGTAAGGTTGTGATGGAAGTAAGAGAAAAATATCAGTGTGATGGCCATTGGATTGGCGGCGTGAGACTATTCACATGTTCTTCATGATGCGTCGTGACATGACGTGGATACTGCTCCAGAGTACCGTCCCGGTGGTGACACTTGTGGGATGTTTGGTGACTGCATGAGGATCGTGTGCCATGAAGGAGGCTGAATTGTCCATAGGTTCTTCACGATGAGTCGTGACATGACGTGGGATTCCCCTCCAGATTTTCTGTACACGTGCTTGTAATCATAGAACATCTATGATACTTACCGAAATTACAGATAGATACATAGTGGAGATGTGATGAAAGTATGAGAAAAACATGAGTATGATGGCCATTGGATTGGCAGCGTGAGAGTATTCACAGGTTCTTCATGAAGCGTCGTGACATGACGTGGATACTGCTCCAGAGTATCGTCCCGGTGGCGACGCTCGTGGGATGTTTGGTGACTGCGGGTGGTGTCATGTGCCATGAAGGAGGCTGAATTGTCCATAGGTTCTTCACGATGCGTCGTGACATGACGTGGGATTCCCCTCCAGGTTTTCTGTACATGAGCTCGTACTCATAGAACATCTAGGATACTTACCGTAGTTACAGTAGTAGATTAAGTCATGACGAGGGATTGAACCCTACAAGATGAAGAACGATTAAGGGCTTGCCCTCGGACCTATGTAGTATAGGATGCATAGAATCCGAACAAGTGTGCATTAGTGTCATGTAATATAATAACTGCATTAAGGACTAAGTGCACCGCACAACACGACATCAACAGGATAGTCCCTTTTGTAGCTTTGTGTGTGATCAAGTTTGTGTTTGCTAAAGTATTTAAGAATCGTTATACTGTTTCCGGCGTAGAGAGGATGGCCGTGTATAATATTTCGTCAGTTGTAAGCAACTGACGCGCCCACAGTTTTATATGCAGGGTTTGGAGTTACATGAAGATATAAAGAGAATTGATGCTGTTGATTACTTAAATGTTAAAGTTGTAACAATTGTACATTCATTATTGTTGTATTTTATTGATTCCGTTGCATATTGATGTAAAAGACTCTGATGTAATTATTGTTGAAATAAAAGTTTTAAATTCCTTGTAAAATTGTACGAAAGAAGTGAAAAGATCTTGTAGAACATCTCGAATTCAGTGTATTTGGGACTCGGGGTGTTACAAGGTTGTATTGTATTTGTACTTCAACAAAAATGAAAATCACAAGGAAAGACCAGCAAAAGTTTTGTACATATCTCAATGGAAGATTTCAAAGTTCAAACTTGCACTATCAATGCACAACACCTCAGATGCTCTGCACTAGCATTGTGCATTACTTGCAGTTCAATCAATGAATATTGTCACATTTTCCAGTCTTATTACAGGCAACCTATGAGCAAATATCTTTTTGCATCTTCAATTTTTTTTCTTCTTTTTTGAATACCGATGATTGTAAATATTATTACTTCGAAGGAAATATTTATCTTACCTCATTCACAATAGTCCATTGCATGTCAAGATTAAGGTGGATGAAGTCATCAAACTTGGTTCCGATTAATATTTGAATTGTCATCTAGAAAACATACAACCAAAACCATTACTCTACAGAAATAATTAAGAATGAAGTAAATTAAACTAGGCATAAATATATGACACTCATAGTAACGTTCGGAAGGTTCAAACAAAATTATCTCCTGGTCCATGTCAACTGTATTGATCTTTGTTTCAGATGATTAGTTCTATAAACATTGCTTGTAGAATTAAATAATCATGTGAATCGTCCACTGTGTGAATGCTATACCCACCGTTGGTGTCAAGCTATAACTATCTAGCAGAGTTTCCACATTCATCATACTTGCTAGTTCCATTATAATGAATGTTGCAGAGTAGTTCAACAAAAGCTATATTGATTGAATTAGAATTATCTTTGATGTTGGAGTTAAAAGTTTCTTGTTCCCTTGCAGGATGTTGCGGTTAAAGTATTCTCCTAGTCCATGCAAGCACTTGGTTTAATTGAGGCCCTCATATGTGGCCAAGATTGGTTAAAGAACTCTATCAAAGGTACTAAATAATTAGATTTTTTGGTTTATAATCCTAATTTTTTATCCTTAGACTTATTATTATATTGTAGGACAAGATGGAGCCTTCAAGTTACAAATTCATGGTGCCGCTCTAGGTTCAGTGATAGTTGATGAAGAGAAAGATGATGCATGGTACAATATTTTATATTTTATTTATCAAAGTACTTTTATAGATTTATGCCCTTTATATATAAGTTGTGTAATGTGATATTTCTTCATGCAGGTGAGGAAAAGGAAGACAATGAAGAGGGATTCATAGTAATCTTTTTTTGTATGAATGATTATTCTGATGAAGAGAAAAAGGAAGACAATGAAGAGGGATTCATAGCTATTTTTTTGTATGGATGATTATTCTGATGAGCTATGCTTTCATGTTATCTTGTATTACTTTCTATAAAACAATCCATGTAATTGCTTTTTTAAAATAAATCGGGCTGGAGAAAATATGTTTGTATCAATGATTATTCTGATTCGCTATGTTCTCATGTTGTCTTGTATTACTTTCTATAAAACAAACCATGTAATTGTTTTTTTAAAAAGAAATTGGGCCGGGCTCGGGTATTTTTTGTTTATTCGAGTTCAGGCTTGGGCCTACATTTTGGAGCCCAATGTAAATTCGGGCCGGGCTCAGACCACACAAAAAAATTCGGGCTCGGGCTCAGGCTCGGGCTTATGTAAGTCCGGCCCTAACCCGGCCGGTTGCCACCCCTATATATATATATATATATATATATACTCTCATTATGTAGCAACCCTAAATTCTAACATAAAACTATTATGAGATTATCAAAAAAGAACATATAGTATATAGAAAAAGAAGATAGTACTTGGTTTGAGCTGAGTTTGGATTCTGGATGTGGGTCGGATCATGTTTGCTGGTCGGTTTCATCAAACAAAAAATCGGGGTGGAGGAGCAACGCGAGCAGCAAAAGGAGGAGGTGCAGCAGATGCGTGCAAGGTCAAGTATGCGACGGCGGTCGGGTTTAGGTTTGCTCGAGGAAGAAGAAGAGAATCAGTTTGGGTTTGTGCGAGGAAAAAGAAGAGATCGACGACATGTCAGGTTTAGGTTTGTGCAAGGACCAAAAGGGGTTTGAATTTTGGATTTGGATTTGAGTTTGGGTCAGATTAAGCCCAAATAATGCAAACGAGTATGCAAATTAGAGGAGGATATTTAATCGGTTAATCGGCCACTTAAAATCGGCCGATTAACCACTAATCTGCCGATTATATCAGATTAAATCGCTAACTATTGAAATATTATAAATTGCTTAGCTTCCGATTAGCGATTAATCGGGGATTTTAACTGCTTAGATCATCACATAATTTTCGAGGTCAAACGGGAGGGGCTGTTTTCGTGGCAGGGGGTACGATGGACCGCGGTGGAGCTGGTTATCGTGCCCCAGCAGAGTCGGATAAGGAGAGGCTGGAAATTCTACACGTTGAGAGCATGGTTGTCCCCTTCTTATAGATGTTGATGGGCCCAAAGAGGGGCCCTATACTGTTGTGAACAATCAGTCACATTGTCAGATGGACAGTGGGCCCATTTAGGGGTCCGTGATGGATAGCACCGCTATTATTATTGGAACGCCAGTCTATGGGCTCAATGAGGAGTCCACAAAGAGAGAAGCTAAGCTACAACAGGATGCTCAGCATACAGATAGTGATGAGGACCTGGAAGGCTGCTTAAATCTTGATGAGAAGTTTTCTTTCACAGATGAGGAGTCAAAGGATCGAGAGTTCATTGCCGACACACAAAGGGATATCTCGCCAGAGATGGTCTTGGCCACATTTCCAGAACAGCACTTGGAGCTAGTACTGGTACTTCACGCAAAACGGTGGGGTTCAGAGTTCAGCGCTCGCCTAAGAGGGCTCATGTGGAGTCCCTGGATGACTATCTAGAGGTTACGGCAGTAGCCAAAGTTGCGAAATTCGACAATGGAGGTACAAAATTTTTTTTAGCTACTATATTAAATTTCATGTCAGATTCTGAAGTTTTTTTGCTAGCTAGAACTTGTGGGTTGGAGGTATGTGACACTGAGCGTAATGCATTACTGCTCATTAAAATAAGGGGTTGAGAAGCTGAAAGGGTTTACACTAGTTTGGAAAACACCCTAGGAGCTAGCACTGGGTCGCCTGACACCCCCGTAGATGTTGTCGGCCCCACCTCCACAACAACGGTCACCCCTGACACAGTCCCCCAATGAATACATTTTTCTGGAACGTTAGGGGGCTGGAGGATAGGGGAAAGAGGGATATGGTTAGGGACGTCATTTGCAACTCCAAGGCGGAAGTGGTAGGGTTGCAGGAGACCAAACTTCAGCAAGGGTCTAAACTCAAGAGAATCAGGGGCAACAGAATTATGGAATGGGTGTTACGCCCGTCAGTAGGAGCCTTAGGAGGGATTGCTATTGGGTTCAATTCAGATATTCTCATGTGCACCGAGGTACACAGTGGAACGTTCTCCCTGACCACCCGACTGAAACGACGGTCTGATAATTGGGTGCAGACGGTCACTGTCGTTTACGGGCCGAACGTGGCTACGGATCAAGATGCGTTTTGGGAAGAGCTTGCCGATATTCGACGTAGATGGTCGGGAGCTTGGATTGTTGGAAGGGACTTCAACATCACCATATTCGCCTTCGAGCACAAGGGAAGAGGCTCCAGCGACAGACAGAGAGTGGAGTTTAATAGGGTTATAACGGAACTAGAGCTGATCGATATCCCGATTAATGACAGGCTATTCACATGGTCTAACATGTAAGCGGTTCTGGTAATGGCCAAATTGGACAGGATTCTAGTATCGATGGATTGGGAAGCTAAATTTCTGTTAGCTACTGCTAAATCGATTCCTAGACCCACGTCCGATCACACCCCGATCCTTCTCGATGTGGGAGTACAAGGAGCTCACAGGCCAAGGAAATTCAGATTTGAAAAGGCCTAGCTAGAAATTCAGGATTTCCACCACATGGTAATGGAAATTGGGCGCTCCCAACCGCGGGTAGGGACGCTGCATCCCGATGGTGCGAAAAAATCCAGAGATTGCGAAAGTGGCTACGCAGATGGAATCGATCTAGATTTTCGACCATCTGGCGTGCAAAAGATTCCTTTTTGGAAGGAATTGATGAGCTGGAAATGTTGGAAGAGTCGCGAATCTTGTCCCAAGAAGAGAGAAACAGGCTACTAGAGCTTCGGGAAAATATTGCCAATCTATACAAACTGGAAGAGATCAAATGGCAACAAAGGTCCAGGATTTCGTGGCTCAAAGAGGGAGACGCGAATATGGCCTACTTCCACCGGGTGGCGAGTGCAAGACGTAGATCCAATCTCGTCCTATCAATACAGACGGATACGGGAGTATTGCAAGACGAAAAGGTGATCTCAACGACGTTTCAAAATTATTACAGGGGCCTATTTGGGAAGAAGAATGACTTCAGGATCCCGCTGAGGGATGATTACTGGCAGGCATACCAGAATGACTCAGCGCACAACCTATTCATCTTGGAAGCACCTTTCTCGGAAATGGAAGTTAAAGAGGCCATCAGCCAAATGGGATCCGACAAGTCACCTGGGCCAGATGGTTTTCCAATGATGTTCTTCCAAGTGTTTTGGGAAGAAATTAAAGGGGACATCATGGCATTGATGGAGGAATTTTTTCACAATAATCTCAGATTGGGCATGTTCAATTTTGTGGAGATTGTTCTCATACCCAAACGGGAAGAATCTACGTGTGTGGGGGATTTTCGACCGATTAGCCTTATAAACTGTTCGGCTAAGATCATCACAAAGGTCCTGGCCATTCGCCTGGGGAACATTATGGACAGTATAATCAGCACAACCCAGACGAGCTTCATTAAGGGTAGATGTATCCTAGACTGTGTGGCCACGACTGAACAGGTGATCCACCATTGCCAAAAGAACAACTCCAAGAACTTCCTCCTAAAGTTGGATTTTGAGAAGGCCTACGACTCTGTCGAGTGGGAGTGTTTGTTGGAAGCTCTCCGAAGGAGAGGATTTGGGGATAAATGGGTAAGATGGATTAAGCAATGTTTACAGTCTAGTAAAACGGCAATTTTGGTGAATGGACGGCCTGGTCCGTCGTTTCCTTACAAGAAGGGTCTCCGATAAGGGGACCCGCTGTCCCCACTTCTATTCACTATTGTTGCAGATGTGCTTACGGGTATGCTAGAAAATTGTCGGAGTAAAGGTTGGATTTCGCCTGTAGCCCGTACCACCTCTAACCGGGGGTGCACGATCCTCCAGTATGCTGATGACACCCTACTTTTTGGGAATGGGACCAGAGCAGAAACAATCTGCTTTAAAGGGGCCCTCTACTGTTTTGAAGCCTGGTCAGATCTCAGGATTAACTTCCACAAGAGTGCAATGATTCCCATTACATTTTCTGACGAAGAAGCTCGGGAACATGCCACTATTCTTAACTGCATGACGAATGAGTTCCCAATTAAGTACTTAGGGCTCCCTCTCAAACCAGGGAAACTCACTAAGTCCGACTGGCTTCCGATCATAGACATGGTGGAGGACAGACTGTCTCGCTGGAAAGGTAAATCGCTGTCACTAGGAGGAAGGGTGGTACTCATCAACTCAGTACTGTCTAATTTGCCCATTTACTACATGTCTTTTTTTGAACTTCCAAAGTGGGTTATCCAAAGGATTGACCGAGTCCAAAGAAGATTTCTTTGGAAAGAGGCAGATTCCAATAGGGGAGGGCACCACCTAATCAAATGGAGTATTGCTTGTATGAAGAAGAAGCATGGAGGGCTTGGCATCATAGACCTTAGAGACATGAACCTTGCTCTTTTTAGGAAATGGTGGTGGAAGGTCTTTCACCACGGTGGAGAGGGATGGCAGGATTTCATTCAGCCTTACCTTCGGGGAAAAGGTACGAGAAATCTAGGCTTTCGAGTTGGGGCTAAGGTCTCGCGATTCTGGAAAGGAATCACCAAAGCTAGTGGACCGTTCAACTCAGCAGTCTCGTCGACTATCGGTAATGAAAGGTCCACCAGATTCTGGTAGGATAAGTGGTGTGGTGCTCATACATTGAAGGAAACTTTCCCAGAGCTGTATGCCAAAACAAATCGGCCCAATATCTTTGTGGCAGAGACTTGGAAGAGGGGAAATTGGAGGCCAACGTTCCGAGGAAATCTTACCCTAGGATTGCGCCAGCAAGTACTTGAATTACAAACACACATCACACAGACCGGGACGATGTGCACCCAAGGCCCGGACTAGTTGCGAAGGGGACTCGAGACCAAGGGGACCTTCACGGTCAGATCCCTATACCATCGAATTCACTTCCGGATATGCAGACCCAGCTGAGCACAGGTGTTATGGAAGGTGAAAATACCACTGAAAGTCAGAGTATTCCTCTCGCTAGTGCTCAATAATGCAATCTTTACAAGAGAGAACTTGGCCAAAAGACAACCACATATTGCGACCGACTGTGGATTCTGCAATAGGCATACGGAGACTTTGAATCACTTGTTTATTCACTGCCCAAGGAGTAAGGCGACCATGGTAGAGGTGTTAACAGCCCTAGGAACAAGTGACTACCTAGGCGAATATGAGGATTTGTGGATTGGCCCCAAATTCGCATCGATTCGCAACGACATGAAGGATGCGTGGTACATTGCCATTGCGGCAACTACATGGTTGTTATGGCTAGACAGAAACAACTTTTATTTTCGTGCTTCATGTAATAGTATTTCTGGTAACTTTACTCATATCATGCATCTTATCTTTTTTTGGGCTACAGCTGCCGCTACAAGAGCGAGATGGAGGATTGCCAGAGTCTTCCAGGTAGAGGATTTTGATGATGAGGAGGTAGAGTTTGGGCCGACACTGGACTGAGAGATCGCCGCCTTCCAGACTCATCAGTGTTTCAAAAGCTACAGTCTCTACTAGTTTGTTTGTGGCATATTGTACTTTTGGTTGTTTGTTGCATGGAGGATTAGACCCACCCCTTAGGGTTTTGTTGGGGGTTTATGTTTTATTTTCTGCACCGTACTTTTTTCTGCATTGTAATTTTGTATTTCTCCCGGCTTACCGGGGTTGTTTTATTAATTTCTGATTAATGAAACAGGGTGGCTTTATTCCACCTTTCACCTAAAAAAAAAAAATATACAATTAGATGTGTGGCTTCTCACACGTATTATATACATACATTCTATGTCAATACTTTTAATTTGTTGAAGGAATAAGTAGGGAGAATGACTAGCGTTATGCAAACATTTGATGTTTGAATATATAGCATTCTAATGTAAATATGCATCGAATATTCTAAGCGATTCTTCCCTCTCTCTTACACACACCCCTCATATGGGTAAACTACTAAAGAAAGAGGGGATCTGCCTGAGAGAGATTGAAAGCGAGGTAAAAGGAGAGAGAGACTAAACACATGTACGATACAATTTCTTCTAAAAACGCGGTGTGCTTAAATGACTGGATTTTATGTCACTCTTGAAACTTGACAGTCCACCCAAAACGCATCCATATAACCAATAAATATGCAAATAACAAATCAGTACTGATCAGGAATATTCATACGGATGACGACGAAGATAATGCTCCTTGAAGACAAGATAGATATTATTGAAGTATATGATAAAATACCAGCAAATTTCATAAGTGACCAGCACACTTGTCAAAACACGATCATATACTGAACATACCGTTTGCAGCAAAATACAGCAAACAAGTTTTACCTCCAATTCAGATACATCAAAAGCTAATGTTTAATGAAGATGTACTTGTAGCAAAGTGTGTAGTAAAAATTTGCATGTTTTTTTTTTTTTGATAATAAGATAGCCGAAGTCATAGTTTCAAAAAAATTTGCATGTTGTTGCAAATCAAAAATAGATACCATATCCTAATAACTAAGAAGTAAATCTTAAAAATTAAATTAAATATTTTTTTCAAAAAAGGGGCAAGGGATTTTCACCTTGGTCCTAAACAAATATTGTATTTCCAAATCTACCCCCACAACAGATCCTTCCAATTAAATTTTAGTTGTTAAAGGTCAAAGTCAAATGTAGGTTCACGGTAGAACAAGGAACACAATAGGGCGGCTCCCCCTAAGTACTAACCAACGTTCATCCTGACCGTTAATCATTCTATGGCTCCCACACGTACACGAATATTGATGACGTCCAACCAATCGCTGTTCGTCAATAATTTAAATTAAACAAACCCCCCCCCCCTACTATTATCACGTAATCACACAACGAAAATATTAATTTCCGGGTCAAACTTTTCAAAAAGGCCAAAATTACAAATTGTCCCATCACTTTTTCCCTATTTTTATTTCCCCCTGCCTTCTCCCAAATCTAAAATTCCAAAACCCTAACAATGTTTCCTTTATCCCTCACAATTTATTGATCCAATCTCCCTCAAATCCCAAACCCTCACCGTAAAAAATCACATCTTTTTCTTCGATTTCCGTTTACGTTGATGATGGTGTACGAACCCTCGCCGTCAATCCCCCACCCCCACGTCTCCGACGTCGGATCTGCATCAAGATCTTCGCTCGCGCCCGGATTCCGATTCCACCCCACTGACGAGGAGCTCGTCAGCTACTACCTCAAACGGAAGGTGAAAGGCCTCTCCCTTCGAGTAGACGCCATCGCCGAACTCGATCTCTACAAGAAGGAGCCGTGGGAACTCCCCCACTACTCGCGGCTGCGCAGCCGCGACAAAGAATGGTACTTTTTCAGCCCTTTGGATCGGAAGTACTCGAACCGATCAAGAACGAATCGGGCGACTACGGCGGGGTATTGGAAGACGACGGGGAAGGATCGGCCGGTGAAACATATGGCGAAGACGGTTGGGATGAAGAAGACGCTGGTTTTTCATGCGGGTAGGGCGCCGAGGGGGAAGAGGACTAATTGGGTGATGCACGAGTATAGGATGGAGGATGAGGATGAACAGCAGCAGCAGATGAATAACCCGAATGTTCTTCAGGTATGAAGATGTGATTTTGGTTGGATTGGTTATTGATTTTAGGAAAAAATGAGTGTTTTGATTGGGTTGTGGGTGGGAAGGCGTCGTTTGTTGTGTGCAGGATATTTGAGAAGAATGGGACGGGACCGCAGAATGGAGCGCAGTATGGGGCGCCGTTTCTGGAGGAGGAGTGGGAGGAGGATGTTCCGGTGGAGGATGGTGTGCATGTAGGTGTGTTGATGGATAATGCATATTCTGGTGGAGAGCAGGGGTCTTTGAACTCGGATGAGTTCGAGCAGGTACATATGTTTGGAATTTTTTTATTAGAATTATTATTCTATAGTTGTTGGTGACTAGTATAATGTACGTGCAATGCACGTCTAAAAAAATAAAGTCATTAAATTAAATAAATATATATCGAATAAGAAAAAAAATAGTTTATATTTGAATGTTTTGATTTGGGCTACACGTGCGGTGCACATTTATATTTGTTGGATATAGATTGGACGTGTATTATACGTGTTTATATAGTTACAAAGTTAGGGTTTGTTTGTTACAAACCCCAACTCTCCCATTAAAATAGTAGAGATTTATGTTTTGTAATCTTCAATGTAGTGTAGTTAGCTTAGTTTATAGGTTATTAGTTTTTATAATTTTAAACGATTTGATTTATACTCATTTACTATCTTTTTCTGAAAATGGTGTCATGTGAATTTTGATTGATGGGTTTAGATTCAAGTGTCGTATACCGAAATGTGTAATGTAGTACGAACATTACTATCATGCAGTCATACTTGTGTTGGATCTCGACACTTGGTGGTCAATTGTTAGACATGTGGCTTGAATATTATTACATATCGTATATTTTGGATACTTCTTAGACACTTCACAGTTACTGAATAGATACTCTATAATTATACTTTTCACTATGCTAGAAAGCACTTGTTACTTTTGTATTGGATATTGAGATTCTCATATTTTTTTTTGTAATTTATGAACACTAGAGAACTATTATAACTTTTTTTTGTGGATTATTAGTCTCTTATTGGTCACTCAAATTATAATGTGGATATGGATTATAGTAATGCAGAATTGTTGTGTTAACCATGGTTTAAAGATAAGCCAATCCCGATTCAATCCGGCCAAGCTGGATCGTTTTTCAAGGGATGCTCCAATACAACCCTTAAATCTCAGGATTGACGAGATAACTCGAGGACCGGCCAAGTTAGCAAATGGATCAGATAGTCCTAATCCCAACCCGAAATCACCATGATGTAAAACCAACCCTAAAATAGAGAATTTCCAAGAATTTTAATTGGTTAATTTTACCAACATGAAAGTGCTGATCTAAGTTAGAAATTTTTAACAGTTAACAGGTTTGATGGGTTTTCAAGAATTGAATTATGCTAACAATCCCAATTAATAATTCAATCTTACGATCAACAATTAAATTCCTATGTGTTAGCAAGTAATAAATTCAATATCGATTCGTACTCTATTCTAGCATGTGGATCACTCAATCTCAATTATTTTGTGGTTGACAGATAAATCAGATAATAAACTAGATAATAGAGCAGTAAAACACAAATATGTAAGAATGGAAAGAGTATACCGAATGTGAAGATAACCAGCGTAGATCTCGGAGTTGGGCAGCAACTAAGATCCCAGCAACACAGCAACAGTAGAATGGCAGCAGCAACAATAGACTCGCTGTCGATGGCGGCAACTGGTGGTGGACTGGTGGGGAGTAATAGTTGACGAAGAGGAGAGGTGAGGTGACGGGAAGGGGCTGTAGTGGTGGGGGTTGCGGGTGACCGGAAGTCAACGATGGGGTGTCGGCAAGGAGGGGTCTGGACGATGGGGGAGGTGGCCGTGGTAGTCGGATTGGGAGAGAAGAGAGGATGAGGGAGTTGGGGCTTCGGGATTTGGGGTTCGGGTGTGGTAGCGAGAGAGGGAGAAGGGGATGGCGTGAAGGTGGGGCGGGATTGGAGAAGAAGACGACGACGGTGAGTTGGGTTTGGTGGGGATCGGGATAGGGAAGAAGAAGTAGAAGGTGAAGAAACTGTTATGGTGGCGGCTGGTATTGAGGGCAGTATTGGTTTAGGGTTTGTATTAGGAGTTTGGGAAAATTAGTATTAGGGATTTGTATTGGGATTTTTTTTTAATTGGGGATAAATTTTAGAATTAATCACTAATTCTAAAATTGGATTAGGATTTATCACAAACCCTAATTTGGATCTCAGTTGTATCACACAAAAGAGAAGGAGGAAGAGCAAAACTCAACACAGATTTTTTTATCAAATAATGGCATGCTTTTCTCATTCATCTCAGGGCCTTTAAATAGGCTCAATTACATCTTGAAACATATCTCCAAAATATTCTCAGAATCTAAAAATTACAAAAAGATTACATATGGACTATAATTGCCAGAAATAAAAAATGGTAATAAAATAAAAATCCTAAACTGTAAAGATGTCCTCATCACACCATTCCTATGATTGAAAGATTTCAATATTTGAATTTCTCATTCATGTAGATCTTTTTATCTTGAGCAATGAAGATGTAATTGTGTAATGAACATTTTTTCATGTCTAGCTTATATTTTATTTTTTATAAAATTTGTATTATTTGGTACCTATTACATGTTTTTATTATTCTAGTTTTATTCACATTAAATATTTTTTTGAAACTAATTAAAATGCTAAAGTTTGTAATTGAAAATATTAAATTTATAAAAAAATTATTTAAATTCATAAATGCATTTTTTTTAAATCAAGTTTTATTTTTTTAAACAATTTAATTTTTGAAACATATCAAATACATTTTTTTACCTTAAAAATTCCAATCCAAGAAACCCGATACACCGATCCGATACTACCGATCCGGCTGATCTCGATCTCGCCAGATCCAAATATTTGAAAAAAACCCGATCTTGCTCCCAACCCCGAGTTTTAAAACCTTGGTATTAACATTGTGGTTGTGTGTCCAGGCCTTGTTTATGCTTATTTACCAGGTACTGTACCCATACATGTACCATACTTCCTAGTAGATTTGTTATTCTCCTACTGTAATGTGAATTTCTATTATGTTTGATAATATATACATGGGTATAAACATGTGCTTACTTATGCATATTATTGTATATATGAGGATAAAGAGTTAGTAATGTTGTACCAAGTACTTGTAGTGACACCGATATGGCAGGGCATGGAAGCATGAGGTGATCAATGTTTTACAGGAGTAACAAACCTTTCACACAACAAACCAACCTTTCACACACAACAGCCAATGTGAATATGTGCAAAAGTTGGCAGCATTTAATGCACGATAGGTTAATAGCCGGTGGGTATGTGTTGTGTGCAAAATTCTGAATGTTGAATGTATGAAAGAAATTCAAAGAATAAACTGATTTTTTAAATATTATTTTTTTTGACTTATTAGGAGGCACAATAAGATGAAGAAGATTAATGCACATGATGCATGTATTGCCACATGGAGATTTGACCATATTGTATGATGGTCATGTACTTCTATCGATAAAATTTGACCGTATGAGCTGTTAGCCATGTACCGCAATCTATGAAGCATGGATACGGGTATGGGACACATCATATTTGTAAAAATTAGGGTACGGGAACACGACTATACCATTATTTAACATAATTTAATATTTCTTCAATTATGTATAATTTAAATAAAATGGAGTTGGAACAATATAATATGTTGCTCGTATTCAAAATGAAAAATATATTCTTCACAAAATGTTGTAATACTTCACTATACACCATAAAATTGGAAAAGTTTATGAAAGTAAGGTAGTGTTTGGCCCAGCTTAAAATTAGCTTAGCTTCTCCTTTAGAAGGAGAAGCTGGGCCAAACACACATTTTGAAAAGCTCTACAAAAAAAAAAGTAGCTTTTTTTTATGAAGAAAAGGAGCTCTAAAAGAAGCTCCCAAAACCTACTTCTAGCTTCTAGCTTCTAGCTTCTAGATCAAAACCAACAAAGAAAAAAACAGATCAAAACCCAACTATCCCCTTCTTCTTCCTCCATCGTCAACAGAACCCATCGCCACCACAAAGGCCACCGAACCCCCATCGACGGCCGGCCAAGGGAGGCGCGCTGGCTGGCGGCGCGTCGATGGGGGTAGGCGGCGCTAGGAGGCGTCGCCGGTGATGGAAGCTGGGAGGAGAGGGGTTATCGGGATTTGGGGTTGATGGGTTTTGAAGCTTGTTAATGGTGAGGAAGGGGAAAGGGGGGACGGGGATGGTGTTTGGGGATTTGGGTGTCGAGGGAAAGGCGACGGGAGTAGTCGACGGAAGTTGGGGGGTCGCCGGAGTGGTGGTTCGCCGGTGAAGACGAAGCACGGGATGGGTACTTGGGGTTTCAATCGGGAACAGAGGCCATCGAGTTCTTGATTTCTTGATTTTCTTGCAATGTTTGGGTTTTTTTTTGGCTTTTTTTAAAAAAAGAGGAATAAATTTTCCATAAAATTCTTGGTTTAGCTCTCAACGGAAGATTAAAAAAATCTGTACTCTCTATTCTTGGTTTGGCTCTCTACGGAATGCCTCTGATCAATCAAAGAATTCTAAGCACGTGATGATGAAGGGGATTAGGGATTTGGTGAAGATGATGTATAAAAGTAGCTTTTAATTGATATATGCCAAACAACTTCTAGCTTAAAAGTAGCTTTAAAGTTAAAAAAAAAGCTGACTATCCAAACAGCTTCAGCTTTTAATTTCAAAGCTGTACTTTCTAGCTTCTCCTTTAGAAGTAGCTTTAAAGCTAAAAAAAGCTAGGCCAAACGCACCCTAAGTAGAGTTAATTAGTAAAAGAAATATAAATATGTATTTAAATTCTGTTAAATAAGTGTTCTAACTTTGAAGAAATGTTAGAGAATTATCTAAGAAGTGTCTAACATATAATATTTATTACAAGACACATGAAAAATGTCCGACCGAGTGTTCGACCGAGAGTCCGACCAAGTTACGTGTCCAACACATGTCCGGTACGGGTACAACTCCTTTCTAGAAGGACCCATGCTACATAGACTCCAATTGATTTCACAACTGTCAAATTGTACCAAATTTCTAATATTTCTATTGTATTGGTTATTTCTCATCTAGCTATAATGCCCGTGTTTTTTTATTGTCAATACAGTATAGCTACGAAGCAGTTATTAGTTTCTCCATCCCATGTTCTTATGTGTTGCCAGTGTTGGAAGCCATGGTTGTTGCTGAGTAGAATGTTGGCATGGGCAATACATGTCCATCCTCAGCACTGAATGCTTCCATGCAGCATGTATCTTGCCAGTTACTGAGATTACTCAAATATAGATGGCAAAGGCAGCGAACTTTCAGAGCAAAGGAAGATTTATGTGGTTTTAATGTGCAGCAATTTTCAGCTAAGAAGAGAGATTTTGTCTAACATACGGAAAGCATAAGGAGAAATGAATGCATATGGAAGAAAGTAGAGGTTGCTCCAATTGAATGCAGGATTCGGACACTTACAAGGAAGACTGATAACTGCCCTAATTAGGAAATTTGATAGGATGGAAGTTGGGGAGCATAACTTACTAAAGGTAGACATTGTTGAAGCTATTAAAAGGGATTTGAGAAGTGTTTATTTGAAGGAGGAGGTGGCCATCAACAGAGTTGAGTGAGTTGAGTGAGGTGGATTGACACTTACATCGAAGACCTTTAACTACCTAATTAGGGAACTTTATAGGATGGAAGTAAGGAGCACAGAGGACTAGGGTTGACCTAGAAAAACTTGGTTTGAAGCTTTGTTGAGTGGAGAAGGATTCATGTAGCTGATCAAAATTTTAGGATAAAGGCTTTGTTGCTAGTTGTTGTAGAGAAATTTAGGATATTTTGTTTAGGATAAAGGCTTTGTATGTGCTTTAAAGTAATTTAATGGTTTAGATGGATTGAGAAAAATATTTTGAGGAATTGTGATATTTGAACAGCTAGCATGCATTATTCACTTGAATTATGTGGACGGACGGAGATGGCAGAGTTAGGAATTTCTGTAACTAAACAAACAATTTTTAGAGCCAGTTGCCAATCAGGATATGCCTGGGAGAGCGAGAGAATAAGAGATAAAGAAGTGGAAGGGGAAAAAATTAGCAACAAATATTTGTGTTTTACTAGAAATAGCGACGGATGGACATTAATAGAGGAGGTAACAGGAGTCATTGTGAAAGGTGGGAGAAATAGAAGAAAGATCTACTGCTAGCTCCACCACTACAAAAGAAATGGACTCTGGAATTTGGACCAACTGCAACTGCTTGAAATTTTAAGGAAGACCAGGCTTCATTTAATGATCCAGAATATGTGAAATATTTTAATGCTTGTGTGGAAGAACCATTAAAATTCATCTGCGGTGGCTCCCAATTCATACATGATTCAGTATCCACTAATGCTGATTGTGAGGAAAAGTTCTGGCAAAGTTGGATTCACTTTATAGGCACCATGTTATGTTGAAACAGATGGTTTAGATTGTAATTTGAGTGAACTTTCTTTTTGTTAATGTAGATTAAATTTAGGAGATCTGGTGGTTTTTAACTCATTTTAAATGGAACTTAGGGGAGTGATGTAAGCTA
This sequence comes from Hemerocallis citrina, assembly GCA_017893485.1. Lineage (NCBI taxonomy): Eukaryota > Viridiplantae > Streptophyta > Magnoliopsida > Asparagales > Asphodelaceae > Hemerocallis > Hemerocallis citrina. Next base: position 139,282,269 of record CM030363.1, read on the forward strand.
TTTGGCGCTTTCACCATTGCAAGGATAATGATTTGGCCACTCAGGTGAGTTTTTGAATCCTTTTACTTTTCACAGTTATGAGAGGTGTATTTGCTGGCAATAATATTCTGGTTTTGTAGTTATCTGCCAAGCCTGTCTTCGTATTTGTTCCTCAATTCTTGTTCTAAGTCTCTTAGTTAATTTAATATGTTATGCATTGACCATCCTTGGTGGGTGCTGTTTGTGCTTGCTAAGTAGTAAATACTGCACTGATGAAACTTTATGCTGATCTTATTGTCTCTCTATCTAATTGCACCTTATTGTTGGCATTTTCTTATCAGCGCTTTCTTTCTGTTAACTTTATTTGATATAACATGCAAGTTTATGTTTAATGTGTTCAGTTTTCTAGTTTTCTTCTCAGATTGGTAAGTTTGGTTTATGTTTGCTTCGTTTTATATTGTCCATATTTTGATAGGACTTAAACGAAGAACTCAGATATTGTGGTTAGGTTTAACAAATATGAGGAAAAGTGAAGGCATGCGTCAGCATAAAATCTCTTGAGTGCGGGAGAAATTTTCCTCCATGGCCCTACCTTATATTAAAAAGAAAAAAAAGTCCTATGGTTAGAGACTTACGTAATGGCTGTACTGGCCACCTTATATTTTAACAAAAAGTTTGGGGTATATCATTTTGGTTGGATCGTGGTTTATGCTGCTATATGCAAGCATGTAATGGATGTGATATTCTTTCAAGCCCCTTTTCAGCACTACAACTTGCATTTTCTGTGCTTCCTGTGAACATTAGCTGGAAGCATTCTGCCATGGTCTTTTAATGTCAGTATTTTCCGAGATTCACATTCTGTATTTATTATCTTTTGGATGGATCTAATTTTTGTCTCGTTATTACTCTTTAATTTGTTCAGTAATTATACTCTATGAAGCATGGATACAGGGTACGGGGTGCGGGTACGATACGACACAAGTACGGGGATATGTGATTTTACAAAAAAATAGGATACGGGTGCGTTGTGGGTACGTTAAATATAAAATAATTTATATTATATTTATAGATACAAAAATATTTTTCTTGTTAAAAATTCAAACATTTAAATCATTTCATAGAACTATAAGAATACATTATAATTATGAGCATGTTAGAGAAAAGAAATGATAATCTAACTATCAATTCTTTAGGTAGTCTTGTTTTGTGTTTGACCATAATTGTAAACAACAAACTTTTGCAATTACTCTAGGACCCCAAGCATTTATCTAAATATAATTGTGTCTAAAAGTTGTGAAAAATGCATTTAAAAAATTGGGTGCTCCTTGGGTATGCACCCGGGAGTACCTAAGGAGTATCGGTACCCGATACGCACCCGACACGGGTACGTCGACCATTTGGAAGTATCCGTGCTTCCGAGATTATACTTCCACTTGTTTCCTTTAAGATAAATAAGATAATAAAAATTTCTGTTTGTCATCCCTATACATTATTATTGCTTCATATAACTGTACTATATTTTTTTATGGAATAATTTGCAAGTGCACAAAATCGCAACAAGTAGTATAGTTTAAAAGAAAAGAGTGTCGAACCCACATAGACTAATTATTTTATTGAGTACTGAAATTTACCAGATTATACACTATTGAAGAATCGAAATTCTGATAAAAACATAAACTAAATTAAATTAAACTAAAGGCAAAACTAAACTAATTAAAAATAACGAAATCTGAAATTTTAGGGTTTATAGGTAGCAAAAATAAATCTAGGGCTTTTGATTTCACCTAGCTAATCCACACAATTCATAATTTTATGAAACTCAAAACTCTACTCTTCCAAGTTGTAAACCAAATTTTCGAATTATTCAATGTCTTCTCTCGAATAACACCGAACATATCCCTAACTAATAATTCTTCACATCTCTATGCGAATTTAATTATTTGAAGATTTATTAACTTCTATGGATTTCTCTACTGTCACATTAATTGCGGTAAATTATCTCTAATTTCGCTCAATCAATGGTGTTTAATTCAATAATTCTAAATCACAAGTTACCTCTGGGCATCCCTACTATTTAATAAATTAAATAATAGTTGGCCATACAATTGCAAGCATTAATAACAAAAATTAAACACACTACCAATGAAAAATAGAAAAATAAAATAACATGAAATTCATATTGTGTTATTCAAAACTATGCTACATCGAAGCCCTAGAATAATAAAATAAGTTCATGACAAATTTGCAACTAATAAACATCTTATTGGATTGTATAATAATAATAATAAAAAATAGAAGAGTGAAGAAAGAACTCGTTTTGTTGTTACTTGAAGCCCCAATTACGTATCGGGATTTCTCCGTCAAAAAGTCACATTTCAGCAGAAAATCAAGTCTCGGCAGCAAGCTCCCTCTCGTGGTCCCCAGGGTGAAGGAATTTAGGTAGGTGCTTTAAATAGGGATTAGAGTAGTTAATTAGGTTAGTTAATTAGTTAAAATTAAAAGAATAAGATTAATCTTTAAAATTTTAAACTAATCAATTAACTAATCTTAATCCAAATCCACTGACAATTCAATTCCATGTTGTTTCTTTTTCTTCTTTAATTTTTTATACAAAATTTTATTCCACCTCCTAGTTGACCATAATATTTTGTTGGATCTTCATAGGACCAATTTGTAAAAACATACGATGAAGTGCTCAAATTTTCTTGAAATCTTCACATAGATTCAATTTGAATTTTGATACCTTTATCCTTGTTTTCTTCCTTGATTTTACCAAAATGCCCTCCTTTTGCACTTAATTATCTCATTCCTTGAAAACAAACAAATAAATAAAATTAAGTAGAACGAAGATTAAATTCATAGAAATACACGAGAACTTATAGCTTTAATACTTAAAAAGAGTTGTAAAAATTACACATCATTTTCTAAGATGCACATTCTGTATTTGTTATCTTTTCGATGAATCTAATTTTTGTCTTGTTATTTCTCTTTAGTTTGTTCGCTAATTATACCTTCACTTATTTCGATGGATCTAAGATGCACATTCTCATTGGTTCTGTAATGAATTTTCTTCATTTTCTATAGAAGTATATAGTGGGGGATCAACATGAAAGCACTGCTACTGTTGTGGCAGAGTCTGAGAGGAAGGATATTGGAAGCCATTCAGAGGATTCTACCATTTTCCTTGAGGACATACTTGACTTGGATCAATTTGATAATGAACCTGGACTGCAGAATTCCCCAAATAATATCAACAACATCAACTTGGAAGAACATTCTGTAATTGGACAAGTGTCTCACAGCCCTTCAGACAGGAACGATGCTTATATGGAACTCAAGGACATTGTGGACAATATAAACATGGATCGTCCTCTTAGTGGATTTGATGGAGTTCTTCTTGGCGTGGGTAATGATCATACTCCAGCCCTTGAGAACAGTGCAAATGAAACTGCAATTCTACCAGAAGTGAATGGCACTGAATTCAACTTTGACATTGCAAATGAATTTGCTATTGACCAAGAACTGAGTAAATTGTGCTCACCAACTTATGGTATCTTTAACCTGCAATCAGATAATTTTCTTAACAATCATGTGGTTGGTGATTACCAGTCTGGTCAGTTATACGAAGCCAACAATGTTTTCTATGATGCACCTAGTAGCGAACCTCCTTTTGCAGCAGAACACAACTTCACAAACCCATCTGCTGATTTACCTGGATTTGATATGGTGGATGAGCTTGTGACCTATTTTGATGCCCCAGATAATGACTTGCTGTATGATAATTGGGATTCTTCTCTTAAGTCAGAGCTTGTCCCAGAGGTGACAACTATCTCAAACTCAGATTATCTTCTTGATGGATTTTCAAATCAAAGCTTGTAAGCATGCACATATAACACTATATACCGTGTCTATTGCAGGTTGATGGCAGTTTCCATTCTACATGGGAGGCAGACCTAAAGGTTCCACAAACTTATACCGAAAATAATGCATGCTCCTCAGCAAGGTTTACAGAGGCTGATAATCAGTTAAAAAGCAAAAATGAAGATGATCCTGTTGCACCAGGTGTGTTTTTACTTTTTAGCTATTTCCAATTTGACACTACTCGTGTATTGGCACGTTCTTCTTTGTGCACATGTTTATAAAAGCTGAAGAAATTGTTTGAGGCAATTTACCGATGAATTTTTTTATTATTTACCCCTGGATGGATATTTGTATATTTTTGTATGAACATATCATTATTCTGCTCCTTCTCATGAAAACTTATTTCTTTTCAACTGGAAGGCAAAATTTCACTTGAAGGCAAACTTATTTCCATTAAATTGCTTTGTGTTAACTTGTTTTTGCCACTTTTTGTTAGTAATTGTATTTTTACAGTTCCAGGCAACTTCCCACAGAAAGTTCCTTTATGGGAAAAAGTGATACAGGATCAATGAAGAATATTCCTAAATGAGTGCTTGAAGTATAGCATAGCTCTAATGCCTATTCAATACTTCTTGGTGCAGGTAGCGGAGCAAACAAGGGTTGGAATAATTCCATCAGAAAACGTGTTGTGGACATGCTGGGTTCAATATCTGCACCACCTGCTATGGCGGAAGGTTCAGTGAAAGGAAAAGGTGTTCTTGGTCTAGTATCTGCATCACAATCATCTAGCTCAATCTATGTTTCTGCCGGGATGATCCAAATACACGGCTCAACGGTGATGGGAAGTGCAGAACACTGGACTTTGCAGAAGAATGGAGACATGAGCTTCCTTGTCTCCTATGGCATGTCTTCTGACAGTGAGGGATTTAGGAAGATGCATGGTGGAATGTCAGGAATGCTGCTCCGAGGTGGCTTCTATCTGTTTGGTGTCTCTGCTCTGCTTCTCTCAATTAGCTACAAGGTTGTAATGTGTGTTTATTGCAAGTAAGGTTGTTAAGTTTTAGGTTATTGCATAGTGTTGGATCTTACAAGTTAATTACTTTGTCAATTAACTGGGTCAAGGAACTCGGCAAAGATGGAAGACCTCTTAGTTTGCAACTTATTCTTGTGGATCATATTCCTGTCAAGGAAGATACAATCACGTGTCAATTACAGTCAATTTGTGTCAGTGTAACTGCAGAGACGAAATATATAGTTATTGCTCTATGATTGTTGGCATATAATTATTGTGGTGCATCTGTGGAAATGAAATTTATAATTATTGATATTGGTTACATTATGGTTTGGGCATTTGTTACACTGAATAGGTGTTGGATTTTTGTCTCCCATCTATAACCGTGTTAAATATCCACCCACTTTAATTCTTCAGGCTCTGAGCGATTATATGTTTGGTTTTTTTTTTCCCTTTATTTTTTAGCAAAAAAAGTACTTTGCATGATGCTGTTGAGGTTATGAATTATGATAATCTAAAGCATAATCCATTGCAGTTTTCAACCAGTTTGGCTAAATTTTGTATTTCATCGTTTTTGTTACGGTTTGTTAAAGTAGTTTACAGTTTTTGGCGGTATTCGCACAATTCTGGATTTGACTGCTGGGCCATATTTTGTGATTTTCGGCCCTTTTTTGGAAATTTTGGATCTTACTGTTTTGGCCCATTTTGGGAGCAATATTTTACGAGTTTTGGCAAAAAAAAAATTTTAATTGTTTTTTCACTATTTTGATCATATTTTATATGATGTAATTTATTGTTTTCGAGTATTTTTGCAATATTACGTATCCCACAACTTAGGCACATTTTGTCAGCTATTGTCCACAACTTTGGACAATTTTTGCGAAATTCCATATTTTACTATTTTGCGAAAAATGTTCACTGTTTTAGAATTATCGCAAAATCCTATATTTCATTGTCTTGGCCCAATTTTTTGGGTGTCGACATTTTTCAGTCGTTTTATTTCGCTATTTTGGCAAAAAAAAATGTGGCTATATTCCATAGTTTTCGGATTTTTTTTTTGTGAAATTCTGCATTTCACTATTTTTGTCACATTTTTTTGCTATAGTTCACAATTTTGATTCAGATCATAAATTTTGTACTTCACTGCTTTAGCCATTTTTTGTTAGCTAATCCACAGTTTTTTAATGCTTTCACGAAATTATGTATTTCATTGTCTTTGACTACATTTTGTTGGCTATAGTTCACAGTTTTGGCCAATTTAGCGAAACTTCGTTTTTCACTATTTTGACCACATTTTGTGCAGTATAGTTTATAGTTTTCGGTCGTTTTTGTGCAATCCCATATTTCATTGTTTTGGCCACGTTTTGTGTGTTATAGTTTAAAGTTTCCAGCCAATTTTCACGAAATTTGGTATGTCACCTTTTTTGCCACAATTTGAGGGCTTATATTCTGCAGTTTTTGGTTTTTTCCACAAAATTTGGTATTGTAATGTTTTCGTCACATTTTTGGCTATATTCAAGAAATTTTGCATTTCACTATTTCGAACAGAATTTGTAGGTAATCCACAATTTACGGTAAATTTCGCGATTTTTGTATTTCATTGTTTTGGCAATTGATTTTGTGCACTATAATCCACATTTTCGGCTTTCAGGAAAATTCGTATTTCACTATTTTGGCCACATTTTATAGGATGTAGTCCGCAGTTTTTGGCTGTTTACGCGAGATTCAGTATTTCTCGGTTTTAGCTGCATTTTTTGGGCTAGGTCCATAGTTGTTGGCCGATTTTTTGAAATTCTGTATTTCACCGTTTTGACCAAATTTTGAGGTTATAAACTACAATTTTCAGTCGTTTTCGCGAAATTTTGTATTTCACTGTTTTGGCCATATTATGTGATCTTTATTCCACAGTTTTTGGCTGTATTCATGAATTCTTTATTTCACTGTTTTGACCAAATTTTGTGGGCCGATTTCGTGAATTTTTTCGCTGTTTTGGTGATATGTCCATTGTGCGACAAATTTTATGAAATTATGTATTTCACCCATTTGACCATATTTTGAGGGAAATAATCCACAGTTTTTTCAGCCATTTTTACAAAATGCAGTATTCCACTGATTTGGTAACATTTTTCTTTGGCTAGTCCTCAGTTTTTGGCTGTTACCACGAAATTTCGTATTTCAATATTTTAACCAAAGTTTTTAGGCTAGAGTCCATAGTTTTCGACCGTTTTCGTGAAATTCTGTATTTCACTATTTTGGTCACATATTTTGGGTTATAAGTCCACGGTTTTCGACTGTTTTTGTGAAATTCTGTATTTCACTATTTTGGTCACATTTTGTGGGATACACTATTTCAGCCCATATCGCGGAATTTCATATTTCACTATTTTTACCCAATTTTTTGGGTTATAATCCACATTTTCGACAATTTTATGAAATTCCGCATTTCACTATTTTTGACCAATTTTGTAGGCAACATTCCACAGTTATCGACCATTTTGTGAGTCATAATCCACAGTTTTCGGCCCATATTGTGAAATTCATATTTCATTGGTTTTACTACTTTCTGTTGAGCTATATAGCCTATAGTTTTCGGCTGTTTTCACGAAATCATGTATTTCACTGTCTTGGCCGCACTTTGTGAGCTATATAGTCCAGATTTTTCTGCTGTTTGTGCAAAATTTTGAATTTCACATTTTGGCCCATTTTTTGGGACTATACTTCACAGATCCCCCAACTTCGAGAAATTCTATTTCACTGTTTTAAGCACATTTCTTGGGCTATGTAGTCCACAATTTTTGGCCGATTTAGTAAATTTTTGTATTCCTCTGTTGTGGCGACATTTTTTTGACTATAGTTTGCAGTTTTCAAGAAATTTTACGAAATTCTTTATTTCACTGTTTTGGCAACATTTTGAGTGCTTATAGTCCATAGTTTTCTGTCATTTTCGTGAAATTCTGTATTTCATAGTTTTAACCACATTATTCGAGCTGTAAACCATAGTTTTCGGCAGTATTTGGGAAATTTAATATTTCACTGTTTTGACAGATTTTGTGGGCTATAGTCCACAATTTTCGTCCAATTTTGTGATTTTCGTATCAACTCTTTAGGTGACATTTTGTAGGCATATATTCCACAATTTTCAGCCACTTTTGTGAGAAACTGTATTTCACTATTTTGTCCATATTTTAAAGGCCATAGTCAACAGGTTTTAGCCCTTTTTTGTGAAAATTCTGTATTTCACTGTTCAGGCCATGTTTTTTGGGCTATAATCCAATGTTAAGCCATTTTTAGGAAATTCTGTATTATGACATCTCTTCTCTCGCACTTCACACCCCAGAACGCACTGTTCTTAATAGAGAGAAACACAATTCACATCTTCTTACCCCAAAACAAAATAGCTGAGGGGAGGTTCCATTTTTATGGTACTCCCAGTAACTGATACTTCACTGTTTTGGCCTCATTTTAATGGCTACAACACAGTTTCGACCTTGTTCACGAAATTTTGTATTTCACTATTTTAGCGTAATTTGGTAAGCTACATAGTCCATAGTTTTCGATCATTTTTTGCAGAGTTCCGTATTTCACTAATTTGACCACTTTTTGTGAGCATATAGTCCACTGTTTTTTGCCCATATCGCGAAATTCTATATTTCATTGTTTTGACCCAATGTTTTTATCGATTTTATGAAATTTTGTATTTCGCTATTTTGGCCCAATTTTGTGGGTTGTAGACCATAGTATTCGGCCCATAGCATGAAATTTCAAATTTCACTGTTTTAGCCACTTTTTGGGATCTTCTAGTCCACATTTTTCATATGTTTTCACGAAATTCTGTATTTTCACTAACTTGGCTACATTTTGTAGGCAGTTCACAGTTGGTCAATTTGGGGAAAAAAGCATATTTCACTGATTTTGCTACATTTTGTGCGGTTTACAGCTTTTGGCCATTTTGCGCAATTTCGTATTTTATGGTTTTCGCCAAATTTTGTTGACTATAGTCCATAATTTTCGGCCATTTTTATGAACTTTCGTATTTCACTATTTTAGCTTATTTTAAGGGATGTACTCCACATTTTTCTGCCAATTTAGAGAATTCTGTAGTTCACTATTTGGCAACATTTTGTGGGCGATAATGCTACAAATTTGGCAAATTTTCATATTTCCCCGTTTTGGTGAATTTTCGTCGGCGATGGTCTGCATTTTTCAGCCAATTTCACAAATTTTCATATTTTTCTGTTTTGTCCATATTTTGAGGGCATATATTCTACAATTTTCAATCCTTTTAGCGAACTTTTGTATTCCACTGTTTTTGTAACGCCCCGACTTCCATACACAGGAAAATCGTAGCACACCTAGAAATCTTTTCCTTCAATTGAGTACATAAACATAATATAATACAGGAAAATACGGAAATCTTACTACAAATCCAAACCTCTTGGATTGATAAGATGTCGGGCTCAGGATGTCACACCTCTATGCTTAAACTCTAGGTACTCTTACCTGCACAACCCAATCTATGGATTTGTCAGCTTATGAGGCCAACGATAAGAATCACAACAGCTTTAACTAACTCTAAAAATAACATAACAACATACATAACATATAGAAATAAAACTGAAATCAATAAATGTAAACAGGAAATAGTCAATTATACGATGTCATATGAGTGTGTGTATAAACAATTAATTAAAACATTAAACATATATTTATCAGGAAAACATGCACAATCCAAATATGCTCTTTTAATGCACGCTTGTTTGGAACGATATGCCGCCCATACAACATAGTTTCCGAATGCAAGCTACTAGCGTTTCTTCTCATTACATGGTTCAATCCCTCGTTTATACAATACATACTCATGTATTCTACACTGCTTCTGATATGTTTCTAGTGACTAGTAAGGTTGCAGTTGTTCGGTCCAATCCTGTTAGTGCAATCGGCAGTGGTCATGCCGGGACCCTGTGGTCTTTCTCCACTCCTGAGCATCCATAATGATGCCTAGCTCTGGTGGTCTCTCTCCACTCCCGGTCTTATATCTTCCACCCCGTCCGAACCCCAGCGGCCTCTCTCTCCACTCCTGGGCATCCATAATGGTGCCCAACCCCAGTGGTCTCTCTCCACTCCCGGTCTTATATATTCCACCCCGTCCGAACCCCAGCGGCCTCTCTCTCCACTCTTGAGCATCCATAATGGTGCCCAACCCCAGTGGTCTCTCTCCGCTTCCATACCTCACTAAAAGTTATCACGAATATAAGACGCCTTGCAGGCATTTCTTGCTCCGCCTCATTTGTATCTGATAACATAGAACATCAACAGAAACTTATGGGTCCATCCCCTAAGTTCCGACAGGAGTCTACGACCTATACATTCGCACCCCCGTTCTTAACACTAGATCTCAGAAATTAATAGTCGAAACAACGTCGCATGTGTCTCCTTGACAAGTGAATACAACTCCCAATAATTATATAAATTCCAATACTGGTTAGAAAATTAATTTCTGAGTCTCATATGAAACCTCAATGAGTCTATTACAACATTGTAGTTAACAATCTCTAGATTTAACCTAATTAATCTGTCTAAAACCATTTGTAAGACAGTACGTTCAGAATCCAGAAATTGCAGCTCTTGCTACTTTCAAAAATCACAGAAAATCCCATACTTCTTGGAAATTAGATTTCTTAGACTCAAAAGAAAGATTAACGAATCTACTTCAAGTTCTCAATTTATAGTTTCCTCAAAATACTTCATTTAAGGTGTTAAAACGATCAAATACCAGAAGGTGTATAAATTTCCAGAATCCAGGAAAAGTGTCAACCAGTTATAAGTTCGAGTTTATTAAAAAAAATAAGCGATATCCAAAATTTATGAAATTTTGTGAGCATATAATAGACATACACTAGATACATATACAAAAAGTTTAGCTTACAATTCCATATATTCGGAGAGATATGATTTTTGGAAATAAGTATGATATTCAGTCAGAATTATGAAATAAATTTTGTTTCACTTCTAAACCAGTAATGTATTCAGATTTTTAATAAAATATCAAACGACATCCAAAAATTATGAACTTTTGTGGAGATGTTGTACACACATACATGATACACATATAAAGTTCCAGTCCCATAATCCATGTACTTAAATAGAAACGATTTTATGAAGTGAGATCAAATTTCGGACAAATTTATAATAACATTTCAAAGATAATTATATCATAATCTCACAAACTAATTAACAGCAATTAACACCCATAATCAAACAACATTCATACACAATCTAAGCACGATTACTCAATTTATTATCTTGCATGCATGCATCCTATAATATAAATAGAGTTGGTTAAAGTTGTTACCCACCTATTTGTTTCCGAATTTCAGTTGTTTCTACGCTCGAGTTGCAGCGATGACTACGGCACAACGAACAACAACCCCGTTGATGATGACGGTACTACGAACTGCAATTGTTCGCCGAGTTCGAAAGGGTAAAAGAATTGTAATTATAACTAGGTATATATATATATAGAAATGCTCTATTGAAAATGGGTTCGTTTTCAACGGGTTGGAAAACAGCGATCTGAGCCGTTGGATTGCTCTTGATCGTAGTCAACGGCTCAGATCACAGCCTCTCAGATCCGCTCAGATCTCCCACTAAGAGCGGAGGGGCATTTTGGGAACTTCACGCCAAAAAACACTTAAGACTTAGCATTTTTGGCGTGAAGTTTATTTTTGCGAAAAGTTATACTTAGGCCGTTGTTGGAAACAACGTCCTAGGTTATTTTTTTTTAAAAAATTCAACCTACCAACAACGGCCTAGGTATGTACAAGTGTTTTTCCAAATACTTGTACATACTCAGATATTGATCTCCCTCACTTGTAATGTGACCCTCTCTCTCTCTCTCTCTCTCTCTCTCTCTCTGGAGCTCCTGAAAACCCATTCTCCAAACCCTAGCTCTACTCCAACCTCCTCTTCTCGCTTCTCAAAGCATCTCTATCTCACTCTCCCTCTCCCGAATACCCCAAACCCTAACCTATTCCGAAATCCTAAATCACCTGAACCCTAGCACAAATTCTTCGAAACCCTAGACTCTACAGCTTGTTCGTCTACAGCAGCGGCTCCTCACATCTTCGTCAACTCTCTCTCTCTCTCTTTGGACTAGGTATTCACTATTTCACAACTTAGTATAATGAACTATGTTAATTTATTGAATTTTTTTTTTCAATTTTTGAGTTTGATTTTTTGTATTATGTGTAGTAGCCTACAATTTAGAGAGTCTACAATTTTTGTATCATGTGTGTTGTATATATTTTGTTGACATTTTTGTAGATGTAGTGTTAGTTGTAGTTGTAGAATATAGAAAAAGCAAACAAACGAAATCCAAAAATTCCCAAATTTTACGAGTAAGTTGGACTCACCTACGCAGAAGGCAACACAACTTGTAGAGACAATTTCTGTCTCACAGTTTGCAAGATACGTCTATTTATCACTTTTATTCAATAAAATGGATACAAAGCGATACACAGTCGTATATTACAAATCAAGAGTCGGAACTCACCTCTGCAAGTTGTGTTGGCCTGTGTTTGGTGTGCCAAACATAACTAGCACTATCACATTTACACGATACCCGGACCCGACCCGAACCCGGCATTGGATCGGAACCGACCCGATCTATACAGGTCCGGGTTCGTGTCCTAAAATAAGACCTGATGCACTTTCGGGTCCGGGTTCGAGTTCGCTCAAAATAGAACCAACCCGGACCCAGACCCGAACCCGTTAAAAAATACCTCCAAACATATAGAATTTGAATAATAGGGTTATAGGAATATACTTATAAAAGTAATTGTTGAAAATAGATATGTAAATATAATATTAATTCATGTACTTAAGTGCAAAAATTGTTAGAATCGTAGGGTATCGGATGCAAAAATACTTAAGTGCAAATATTTATTCTCTACTACCGGACCGGACGGGTAATTTTTTTAACTAGGACCCGGACCCGGTTCTTGCAAGTCCGGGTCCGGGTCCAATTTTGGACCCGTGAGGTACCGGGTCTGGGGCCGGGTAGTGGAGGACCCGACCCGATAGGACCCAATACCAGCTCTAGACATAACGACCAAATTTCGAAATTTTTGCATCTCGTTTGTGTTGTTTTGTCGTGTATATGAAAAAACTTCTATATACCTCGGAACTTTTTTAGTACGGTCTCACTAGAAAACCGCTCAAATGAAGTCCAAAAAATACGAAACTGTGTGAGTAGGTCGAGCTGACCATTCACAACCCAACTCAACTTGTAGTTGCGAGTTCCGACCCACGGTTTGCGAGATACGTCAATGTATCGCTTTCCGCTCTTTTTTCAATAGTGAAAGAGATACACGGACGTATCTTTCAAACCGTGGGTCGAAACTCGCTTCTACAAGTTGTGTTGGCTTGCGTGCGGATAGGCCAACCCAATCGTAAAGTTTTGTATTTTTTGGAGGTCGTTTGTATAGTTTTCTCACGTATTTTGTTATGTATTTAGCGAGTTCAATAGAGAACTAGCTGAAAAGTTACGAAATTTTGCGAGTAGGTCGTTTTCACCACTCACAAGCCAACGCAACTTGTAGTTGCGAGTTCTCATCCACGGTTTGCTATATGCGTATGTGGATCGCATTCCGCTCTTTTTTTCAAGAAAGAAAGCGATACACAGCCGTATCTTGAAGACCGAGAGTCCAAACTCGCTTCTACAAGTTGTGATGGCTTTTGTGTGGCAATTTAGACCCAATTGCAAAGTTTGGTATTTTTTGAAAATCGTCTGTGCAGTTTTCTCACATATTTTGTTTTGTATCTATATACTAGATATGCCCGTGGGCACGTGCCTACGGCACGTCTTCGGAACGGTACAAAATACGAAAATCCATGTAAACAGTAAAACAATAATTATGTAGCTCAAGTTTGAATAGAATGACAATAATTAGTTATAAATAAAAGTCTATGTTGAAAAATAATTATAAATACGGGTATAAAATTTAACTTCTTAGAACTTTAATTGTGGAAAATAATGAAATTTAATTGTTGAAGAGATATTTGCTATTAAAAATTCTGAAATTTTACAAAACCGAAATCTTAAAATCAAAATTTCTAATTAAATAAAGAAAGAATGGGAGAGAGAGATAAAGAGAGAGAGAGAAAGAGAGAAATATGAAAAAGTGAAGAGAGAAGAGAGAGATAGTATTAAAGTAATGAATTTTTTAGGGAGAAAATTTTGATTTTGGGGTTTGAAATTTTGGAGGGAAAATATGTTTTGTGAGGTTTGATATGGGCCTTTGATTTTGGGGGGGACTGATTGTGAGCCACTTGATAGCTTTCTTTGTAATTTATTATATAGATATGACAATTTTTTGTGAACAAATTATTTTATATGTGTGAACTTTCTTACAAAGAAATGGTTAGAACGAGGAGAACCGGAAGGCCATCTGTTAGTGGTCGGGGCAAACATTCCACAGAAGTAAGAGAACTATTAATTTTCATTGTGAATTTTGTATATAGTGGTACTGTTACTACACTAATAATAATTTATTGTTGTTGATTGTAGGTTGGTGCATCCTCTTCGGTAGCAGAACGAGGTCCAGGACCATTTCATAAAGATGTGCTCACTTTGCGAGACCACCACAGATCTGAGGCAGTGTGGGGTGGGACGACGCGGAGGTGTAATTTCTGCACTCACGAGACTATGACGGTGCACCCATGTACCGTTGAGTACCTAGTTCAGACCGGTTTCTACGGAATCAGTATGATGGATTAGGTGAAACTTGACCGAGCACTTCTTGCAGCACTCGTTGAGCGATGGAGGCCGGAAACGCACACCTTCCATCTACTGGTCGGAGAGATGACAGTGACGCTACAGGATAGCATTGATCTCCGGTCTTCGAATAGATAGGATCGCCGTGACGGGTAATATAAATTTTGATATAGAGAGAGTTGTGCAATGAACTCCTCGGTACAGAGTTTAATGAGGAGGACGAGGATGATAACCTTATTTTTTTCGGACAATCAATCCAACTATCTTGGTTGAAGGAATATTTTGAAGAGAGGTTGACTGAGCAATCGACCGACCACGAAGTGCAGTGCTACACCAGAGCGTACATTCTAACGGTGCTTGGAGGGGTTCTCTTACCTAACTCATTCGAAGATATTGTACCGCTTATGTATCTACGATTGCTCGTCGACCTAGGCCTAGCTGGCCGGTACAGCTGGAAAAGTTGCGCGTTAGCAACGCTGTACAGGACGTTGTGTTCGGTAGCATTAGATGGATCCGAGATGACCGGTCCGATGGTATTGTTATAGATTTGATCACGGGAGCGTCTACACTTAGGTCGTCCCCGGATTAAGAGACCGGGGGACGGTTGGATGGCCGAAGCACCAAATCTGGATTTGTTAGCACCTTTAGGTGTATATTAGGTAGGTAGATGGAGTTATAGAGACAACCCAAAAGGTGTACTAACTTACTACATAGACGAGCTCGACCAACTACGAGAAGAGTTCGTGATTTGGGTGTCGTATACACCCGAGCGGGTGGGAAGATTACCATCGGTGTGCACGACTGAGTCGCAGTTGTGGATGACGACGGCTCCACTCATCAACTTTGGTATAATGGAGGATCCGCGGCCGGACAAAGTCCTTCGGCAATTCGGTCTTCAGCAGGTTGTACTCGAACTAAGCGAAGTCCTATACAACTTTAAGTTACACGCTGTTAGGGGTACCAGTCGTATGCCTACCCATGATTGGGCAGATTTCTCCGTGCTCATGTTGCAGATTGGAATGAGCAATGGTTTGAACTCTAATTGATGAAGTTCCCCCTTACGATGGCACACAATAAGTGAAGTACATGGATTGGTACAAGATTATTACACGTTTGTACATCTCTCTGAATACAAAACTACTTGCTGGTTTTCAACAACCAATTGAGGAGAGAGAGATTGAACCACCACCCGCATATTCTAGTTCACAACCCATGTTCCAACCAAAAGCATCAACTGTACGTGCATTGGTGTGTAAAATGATTAAATTTTATTGAAATTTCCTTATTTTTAAAATGATTAAATTTATTACAAACCAGACTATGTTTAATATACTTGTTTTTGTATTTTAGATCAATAATACATGGGACATGGCCAAAGAATGCACGCGGGTACTCAGAAGTAATGCTGCCCAACCTATGAAGAAGTTCGCTCAGAAATGCTCTCTTTATGTCGAGGCAATTTAGATGTTTTGGGAGAGGGTGAAGTTTTGAACCGTTATTTGGATAAATTCGTACGTAAATAGCAACGTAAGAGCGTGAGGGGTAGGCTATCTGGTCCGGGGCAACAACGCCAAATCATGCTCCATCTCCACCTCAAGAAGAAGAGCAAGAAGAAGAGCATCAAGAAAGTGTTGTTGGAGACAGACAAGAGGAGGGAGAAGAAGAAGAAAATTGCACCGGCATCATCCCCAATCTGATGACGACACCCTACTCGGAAGAGGCGAGCACCACAAACTTACACGCCCGGTGCTTGAGTGTTTTCCGAAGCTGTTCTTTCCCTCATTAAATATTTTGTTGTTGTTGATTGTAATTGATAGAACCGTTGTTGACGACAATGGCATAAGTTTTATCAATTAATAGGATTTTTAATGAGTAGTTCTCTGACTTTGGCCAAATTTTTTTCTAAAAACTTAGGCCGTTGTTTACGAAAATGGCCTACGTTTTATCAATAAATAGGATTTTTGATGAGTAGCTCTCTGACTTTGGCCAAGCCAAAAGGTGCTACAACTTATAAAAAATCCATTTTTTTTACCACTAAGGCCATTGTCTCCAACAACGGCCTAATTTATATGTAAATAATTGGATTTATTTGGGTTGCTCTGTGTCTTGGGCAAGTCAAAAGGAGCAACAACTCATCAAAAATGCAAAAAAACATTTTTACACTACGGCCTAAGTTGTATGTCAAAAATTTGTTTTTTTTATTGCTCTCTGTCTTGGGCAAGCCAAAAGGAGCAACAAATCATCAAAAATCTAAATATTTTGTTAAAACTAAGGTAGTTGTCTCCAACAACGGCCTAAGTTATATGAAAATTTTGGATTATTTTGAGTCCCTCTCTGTCCTGCAAAGCCAAAAGAAGCAACAAACTAAGGTTATGAGTCCATTTTTTTTTTTTAACCAAGGCCGTTGTCTCCAACAATGGCCTTGGTTATATGAAAAAATTTGGATTATTTTGAGTTGTTCTCTGTCTTGGCCAAGCCAAAAGGAGCAACAACCCATAAATAATCCCATTTTTTTGGTTACTACCTTGGCTGTTCTCTCCAACAATGGCCTAGGTTATCTGATTAAATTGGAAATTTTTTAATGATATTTACAACTGTCTCTCTACTCTTTACGAACAGTGTCTCTCGAACTCTACACAAAAGACATTCATATGCTTGTATATCGTCTCTATATTTTATTAATTTCCATTTTTAGCCACCTAAATGAACAATATACAGTCGTTAAGGTTAAATGCTTTAATAAGTACCAGTAAATAATTTATGTTTTAAAATTTTGTAAAAACCTATTTTTTATTTTTTATTTAAAACCCTAAAATGTAAATTCTTTTGGAATGTTCGTACCTATTCCGCTTAACACCTAACCCATAACCATACCCCCTTAACCCATAATATTTCAACCACAGGTTTGGTTAGGGTTAGGGTTAGGTTAAGGTTAGGGTTAAGGCAGGGTTAGTATAAATGATTAAATCTATTAGATAATACATAGGGACTAGGGCCGTTGTCTCCTCCAACGGTGACGCTAGGTTATATAACTAATTTGGAATTTTTTTTTACACTTTTAACAACTCTCTCTCAACTCTTTACGAACAGTGTCTCTCGAACTGTATGCAAAGACATTTATATGAGTTATATTGTCTCAATATTTTATTAATTTTTTATTTTTAGCCACCTAAATGAACAATATACAATCGTTAAGGTTAAATAATTAACTATCTACCAGAAAATAAAATATGTTCTTCTTTTTTGTAAATGGTTAGTTGTTATGGTAGGGTTAAAGGTTTAGGGTTATGGTAGGGTTCTGGGTTTAGGGTAGAGTTATGTGTAGGGTTATAGCAAAGATACAGGATAGTGAAGGGTTATGAGTAGGGTTATGGTAGAGATCGATAGATTTTTTTTTTTTAGTATAGGTAAAAAAAAGAAAAAAAAAGGCAAGGCCGTTGTCTCCAAAAACGGCCTACGTACAGGAGGGTTATGCGAGAGTTAGGGTAGCGGTTGTGTAGGGTTGTGGACTTTAAATAATTTAAATAAAAAAAAAGTGTATTCCCAAATTTTTGTAACAAAAAAAAGGCAAGGTCGATGTATACAACAACGGCCTATGTACAGGAGGGTTATGTGAGGTTTGGAATGTGCATACCTATTTTTTATTTCCAATTTCTTTTTTTAAAAAAAAAACGTGTATTCCAAAAATTTTGTGGAGAATTCTGTGGTAGAAGAGAACCTAATTTAATTTAAAATTATTTCAAATTTTAAATATTGTGGCATCTTTGATTTCTGTGGTGAACACATCAAATGGCATCACATGTAACGTAATAAGCCGTCTTAATCAGTAATAATTTGAAAATTTTCTCAATATGGTATATTCTATTCAAGTGATCCAAATTTTATTCCGAACCTATATCGTTCTCTATTGAAACATTTGATTCGAACTAGTTCCCATGTATTATCAAATAGATTCAATCGTTTATACTAACCCTATCTTAACCCTAACCTTAACCTGACCCTAACCCTAACCAAATCTGTGGTTGAAATATTATGGGTTAGGGGGTATGGTTAGGGGTTAGGTGTTAAGCTGAATAGGTATGCACATTCCAAAAGAAATTACATTTTAGTGTTTAAAAAAAAATTGGGTTTTTACAAAATTTTAAAATATAAATTATTTTCTGGTACTTATTTAAGCATTTAACCTTAATGATTGTATATTGTTGATTTAGGTGGCTAAAAATGGAAATTAATAAAATATAGAGACGATATACAAGCATATGAATGTCTTTGGTGTTGAGTTCTAGAGACACTATTCGTAAAGAGTGGAGAGAATGTTGTAAACATTATAAAAAAAATTCCCAATTTAATCAGATAACCTAAGGCCGTTGTCTAGTTAAAAAAAAATTATGAGTTGTTGCTCTTTTTCGCTTCGCCAGAGACAAGAGCAACTCAAAAAGTCCAAATTTTTCCATATAACTTAGGCCGTTGTTGGACACAACGGCCTTAGTTTAAAAATAAATTTGGATTTTATTTGAGTTTGTTGCTTCTTTTGACTTGGCCAAGACAGGGAGGGACTAAAAAAAATCCAAATTTTTCCATATAACTTAGGCCGTTGTTAGACACAGCGGCCTTAGTTTAAAAAAAAGTTGGATTTTGTTTGAGTTTGTTGCTTCTTTTGACTTGGCCAAGACAGAGAGCAACTAAAAAAAATTCAAAATTTTCCATATAACTTAGGCCGTTTGTTGGAGATAACGGCCTAGGTTTAAAAAAAAGTTGGATTTTATTTGAGTTTGTTGCTTCTTTTGGCTAGGCCAAGACAGAGAGGGACTCAAAAAAATCCAACTTTTTCCATATAACTTAGGCCGTTGTGTCCTTAGTTTTAAAAAAAAGTTGGATTTTATTTAAGTTTGTTGCTACTTTTGACTTGGCCAAGACAAAGAGGGACTCAAAAAAAATCCAAATTTTTTCATATAACTTAGGCCATTGTTGGAGACAACGGCCTAAGTTAAAAAAAAAGTTGGATTTTTTATGAGTTTGTTGCTTCTTTTGGCTTGGCCAAGACAGAGAAGGACTCAAAAAATTCCAAATTTTTTCATATAACTTAGGCCATTGTTGGAGACAACGGCCTAAGTTAAAAAAAAGTTGGATTTTTTATGCGTTTGTTGCTTCTTTTGGCTTGGCCAACACAAACAGGGACTCAAAAAAATCCAATTTTTTTCATATAACTTAGGCCTTTGTTGGAGACAACGGCCTAGGTATAAAAAGGGAAAAAAATAATTAAAAGTTTCAAATGCAACTGTAGCTGATACATTTCAATCCAACCAACATATAAATACACAATAAAATCAGCAACAACAAAACAACACCACTTGAGTCCAAACAACATGAATTTTTAACAACAAAGCTTACACATCAACAACATTCCAAATTATTGGGATGTTTTTTTGGTTTGTTGGCCCACCCTCTAAGGGTGTTGGAGTGAGCTCTGATTGTATGTACTGGTCATGTTGCTTCATGTTCTATTTTTATGTTTGTAGTTTGTAGTTTGGCTCAGTACGTTGGGTTTGTTTGATTAATTTCCTATTAATGAAACAGGGTGGCCATACTCCACCTTTTTCTTTCAAAAAAAAACATTCCAAATTATTGCATTTCAAATCTAACATACTCGAAATGTACATACAAAGATAATTTCACAACGCTTCATCATATCTCTCGTCGGAACTCTCTTCATCGGATGGATTCACTTCTTGTGGATTGGTTGCCCTTAATTAAATGACAAGTTTTAGTTAGTGACAATTTTTTTTTTACCACAAATCAAATAAAATAAATATAAATTAATGAAGAGCAACTCAAAAAAAGTATTACCCCTCAAATAATGTTGGATAATTTCTTGCATCATGATCCATTTGCATAATGCCGCATGTTCTGCACTATCTCAATTTTTTAAAGCAAAGTTGCTCTCTTATCGGCCTCAATCTCTTGGAGCGAGGCCTTCCCTTTGTAATGCATTGTTATGGGTCTCTCACACGTGTAGGTACATGTCCACTGCCTTCATCATGAGGTTGTGCACTACCATGCGCTTGTGTTCTATCATGCGATTGTGAGGCCTCTTCGGGATGTTCACCCAATCCAGGTTGTAGCCGAGAGACGCCGTCAATGATCTAAACCAAATTCTCGAGCGTGTATTTGTAACTTTTATTGGAGGAACAACCAAGATTGACAATCTATTTTTCGTGGTAGAATTCATAATATCGGGAAGCAAAATTCTCGCTATTGTCTTCGGTTGGAACAGATGTATAACTTCTTCTTATCACATCCCGGATCCATCTCCTTTTAATACATACATCTGGAAGAGAAGTGTGATGGCTGAACCGAAGAACCGCTAAGATAAGCCTGCAAGGAATGCCAACGAACTTGAAGAAGTGACAAGAACATGTAATAATAGTACGGAGTTTGCATAACTGAAGAAGGTGAGGCGGTTCTGCTTCTCCACAAAGTATCACATGGAAGGTTGAACTATCCGGTGTCTCAAGATCGGCAATGAATGTCACATTATACATAAAGCTTTTTGTAACTTCATCTTGGAATTTGTAAAAAAAATTCAAAGTGTATGTTTGCGCCATTTGTGCCTCCAAAGCCCATTCGCTCTTCAACCTTGGTCTCTTCTCACGGTTACGATAAATTTCTTTCAATTCATCGTGTCTTTGCATTCCCAAAAAACGATTGAAGATGACGGTAAATTCATGCAAGGAATATTTCTTTTCTGTTTGATGCTTCAAGGCAGAATGCGATGACTCAACCCGTTGGCTACTCAACATGCCGGTCCAAAATGAATTTTTAGCATAGATGGGTGCCCAATTTTGATGGATATCAAATAGATCGTTCAACCATTTGTTATTTTTTAATCCGTATTGCGAAATCAATAAATTCCATTTTTTTGCAAAGTCATGTACATATTCGGAACCGTAGATGACAGTTTTCAATGATTCCCTAAACTTGTCGAAATCGTTCGACATACGCAGCTTCTGCGGTAACTTATCCAATATGTGTCAAATACAATACTGATGCCGAGTATGGGGAAAAACTTTATTCACTGCAGCGGCGATCCCACGGTATTGATCAGTGACGATGCCGGATGGAGCACGATTCATTACACCTAACCACTTTTCAAAAAACCATTCAAACGAAGAGCTTGTTTCATTCGGAATGAACCTGCCTCCTAAGAAATTCGATTAGAAATGTTGATTCACACCAATAAAGGGAACAAATAACATTCCATACCGGTTCGTATTGTACGTGGCATCAAAGCAAAGTACGTCGCCAAATTCTTCGTAATTTATCCTAGAAATACCATCAACCCATATACAAAGTGACAACCGCCCTTGGGATCTACTTGAATGTCACAAAAAAAAGAAAGATTCGTCAGTTTCTTAGATTCGAAAAAATCAATTAGCATTTTCGAATCGTGTCCTTTCAATGCTTCTTGCGAGTCTCTAAGCAAATTACTAACATCTTTTTCGGTGAATCCTACTTGATCGTGGCCACCACTAGCACTTTCGAAGAAGAGAATTTGTCGACATGTCTGGATATTAGCTTGGTTGAATTGATCTATTATTCTTTTATCCGTATTTGACACAGAACAGTTTCGGGGCAAAAGATGTCTTCTACCGGGTGAGGTGAATTCGTAAATGTGTGCTTCATGAAATGAATACAAAACCCATGTATTACTTGCTCCATTCAGTTTTACATGAATACAAGCCTTGCAACCAGTTCTACAGGTTGTTCCCCGTCTACCATCACTATGTTAACTCGACGACGACCCGGCTTTATTACACGAATATGACTTATCTACTTCCACTCCTCCCTTTAACTTATTCCCACCCTTACGCATTGCAAAATCCCCACATCGAGCATATGACGTATAGAAAATTTTGGTCTCAACTAAAGTAGGAAACGTCATACCTAACTTTGGTTTTAGGTGTTCTTCGACTAACGGCATGGAATTAGTGATTGGTTCTACCCGCAAAAAATTATCGCCGGCAGCCGAACTTTTCGTATCGTTGTTCATCTGAAAAAATAATAATTTAGCCAATATTAACACACACATCATATATAAAACAGCTTGTTAACCAAAGATTAGGATATATATATAGATACGAAACAAAATACGTGAGAAAACCTCATAAACGGCGTTAAAAAAATACGAAACTTTATGATAAGGTCCGGCTTGCCGCACACAAGGAAGCGGAACTTGTAGAAGGAAGTTACGATCCACGGTTTGCAAGATACGGCCGTGTCTCGCTTTCACTCTTGAAAAAGAGGGGAATGCGATACACGGACGCATATAGAAAACCGTGGGTGAGAACTCGCAACTACAAGTTGCTTTGGCTTGTGAGTGGTGAGATCTACCTCCTCTCAAAATTTTGAATTTTTTGAGTGGGCTCTCTATTCAAAACTCGCTAAGAACATAACAAATTACATGAGAAAACCGCACAAATGACGTTAAAAAAACAAAACTTTGTGATTGGGTTGGGCTCCCCGCATACATGCCAATGCAACTTGTACAAGCGAGTTCCGACCCACGGTTTGCAAGATACGGCCGTGTATCGCTTTCACTCATTAAAACTGCCAAGAATGCGATACATTGACGTATCTCGCAAACCGTGGGTTGGAACTTGCAACTACAAGTTTTGTTGGGTTGCGAGCGGTTAGCCCGACCTACTCGCAAAATTCCGTATTTTTTGGATCTCGTTTCAACGGTATCCTACTGAAAAGTCGCTTGATAGAAATTTAAACATTGACTGTTGTTGTTGTTTGATATACGGTAGAAAACCATATGAACGATATCAACAAAATTCCGAAACTTTGGGAGTAGGTCGGGCGCACCACACATGAGCCAACACAACTTGTAGAGGTGAGTTTCAACTCACAGTTTGCAATATACGCCGATGTATCGCTTTCACTCACGAAAAATAGTCGAAAGCATTACACGGCTGTATACTTCAAACCGTGAATCCAAACACACTTCTACAAGTTGCGCTGGCTTGTGCGTGGTGAATCCGACGTATTCGGAAAATTTCAGAATTTTTGGATCTCTTTGTGCGCTATTACTAACAACGAACAACAACAACAACTAATACTACATCTACATCGACAATAACACTATAATTAGCTAGTTTATAATTAGCTACGCATAATATACAAATTGTCCACTAAAACATTGAATAAAAAATTTCAATCAATTAACCTAGCTAGATCTACTAAAATATAAAAAAGTTAATACATTTCACAATGTGGGTTTCCGGAAAGGAGATAGAGGTGGTGCTTGCGCGCTGTTGGTGACAAAGGAAGGGGAGTAGGATTTGGCTAATTTCTTTGGGATTAGGATTTTAGGGTTGGGGAGATTTCGTATGGGTTAAGGTTTTTTTGTATTCGGAATCTTCAAAAGACTTTTTTTAAGAGTGTGTGAATAGGGAGAGATTGAGTGAGAAGCAACGAGCAAGAGAGAGCTAGGGTTTTCAAATCGAGAGAGACAGAGAGAGCTAGGGTTTGGGGATGGGTTTCGCGAGCTCCAGAGAAAGAGAGAGAGAGAGAGTTTTCGACGAAGTGAGAGAGATGGAGATCTGAGTATGTACAAGTGTTTGGAAAAATACTTGTACACCTAGGCCATTGTTGGGAACAACGGCCTAGGTTGAATTTTTTTATAAAAAAAAACCTAAAATGCCCCTCTGCTCTTAGCAGGAGATCTGAGCGGATCTGAGGGGCAGCGATCTGAGTCGTTGATCACGATCAAGAGCGATCCAACGGCTCAGATCGTTGTTTTCCAACCCGTTGAAAACTAGACCCATTTTTAATAGAGCATTTCCCATATAACTAGACCCATTTCAATAGAGAATTTCCCATATATATATATATATATATATATATATATATATATATATATATATATATATATATATATATATATATATGGCAAATGCTCCATTGAAAACGGGTGCGTTTTCAACGGGTTGGAAAATGCACCAGTGAGCCGTTGGATCTTGCAAGATCATGATCAATGGCTCAGATCAAAACCCACTAAATGCTCCCACTAACGGCTCTAAAAGCGGAGAGGGTAATTTTGTAACTTCACGCCAAAAAATGCTTCAGACTTAGCTTTTTTTGGCGTGGAGTTTTTTTTGTGCAGAAACTTATACTTAGGCCATTGTTTGCCGTTGTTGGGAACAACGGCCTAGGTTGTTTGAAGCTTTTTTTTGAAGAAAATTGTACGTAGGCCGTTGTTCCCAACAACGGTCTAGGTTGTTTTTTTAATAAAAAAATTCAATTTAGGTCGTTGTTGGGCCGTTGTTCCCAACAACGGCCTAAGTATATACATACTCAGATCTGAACCATCTCCCTCACAATTCTTCGACAACTCTCTCTCTCTCGCTCTATCTAGAGCTCCCGAAACCCAATCCCCAAACCCTTAGCTCTACTCCAACCTCCTCTCTCTTGATCTGAAACTCTTCTCGATCTATCTCTATCTATCTCTCCCTCTCCCGAATACCCCAAACCCTAATCCAATCCGAAATCTCTCTAACTCACCCGAACCCTAGCACAAATTTTATGATACCGTAGACTCTACAACTTGTTCGTCTCCAGCAGCGGCTCCTCACATCTTCGAAAACTCTCTTTCTCTCTTTGGACTAGGTAGTCACTTTTTCACAATTTAGTATAATGAACTATGTTAATTTATTGAATATTTTTTCAGTTTTTGAGTTTGATTTTTTGTACTATGCGTAATAGTCTTCAATTTAGAGAGTGTGCAATTTTTGTATCATGTGTGTTGTATATACTTTGTGGACATTTTTTAGATGTAGTGTTAGTTGTAATTGTAGAATATAGAAAAAGTAAACAAATGAGATCCAAAAATTCCAAAATCTGATGACTTGGTCGGGCTCACCACGTAGAAGGCTACGCAATTTGTAGTGCTGATTTCCGTCTCACGGTTTGTAAGATACGTCCGTTTATCACTTTTATTCAATAAAATGGATATAAAGCGATACACAGTCGTATATTACAAACCAAGAGTCGGAACTCACCTCTGGAAGTTGCGTTGGCTTGTGTTTGGTGTGCCAGACGTAACGGCCAAATTTCGGAATTTTTGTATATTATTTGTGTTGTACTGTCGCGTATATGAAAGAAGTTCTATATACCTTGGAATTTTGATGTACGAGCTCACTAGAAAACTGCTCAAACGAATTTCAAAAAATACAAAACTGTGGGAGTAGGTCGGGCTAACCACTCACAACCCAACGCAACTTGTAGTTGTGAGTTCCGACCCACGATTTGCGAGATACATCAATGTATCACTTTCTGCTCTTTTTCAATATTAAAAGCGATACACGGCCGTATCTTTCAAACCGTCGGTCGGAACACGCTTGTACAAGTTGCGTTGCCTTGTGTGCGGGGAACCTGACCCAACCGTAAAGTTTAAATTTTTTTTTACCGCCGTTTTTGTGGTTTTCTCATTAATTTTGTTATGTATTTAACAAGATTACAATAAAGAAATGGCTAAAAAATTACGAAATTTTGCGGGTAGGCCGTTTTCGCCACTCACAAGCCAAAGAAACTTGTGGTTGGGAGTTCTCACCCACAGTTAGATATTTGCGTCCGTGGATCGCATTTCGCTTTTTTTTTCAAGAGTGAAAGCGATACACGACCGTATCTTGAAGACCGTTAGTCCAAACTCGCTTCTACAAGTTGCGGTAGCTTGTGTACGGCATTTTAGACCCATTCTCAAAGTTTGGTATTTTTTGAAAGTTGTTTTGCGGTTGTCTCATATATTTTGTTTCGTATCTATATATATATGCTTTTTTTTGTGAACAATTTGTTTTATATATGCGAACTTTCTTACAGAGAAATGGTTAGATCGAGGGGAACCGGAAGGTTATCTGTTAGTGGTCGGGGCGAACATTCCACAGAAGTAAGAGAACTTTTAATTTGTATTGTGCATTTTGTATATAGTGGTATTGTTAGTACACTAATAATAATTGTGTTTTGTGTTCGTGTAGGTTGGTGCATCCTCTTCGAGTCTACCACGTTGAGGTCAAGGACCAATATATGACGGTGAACTCACCTTGCAAGATCGCCACAGATCCGCGGCAGTGTGGGGTGGGATGACGCGGAGGTGTAATTTCCGCACCCACGAGACCAAGACGGTGCACCTACGTATCGTCGAGTACCTAGTTCCGGCCGGTTTCTACAGAATCAGCATGATGGGTCAGGTGAAACTTGACCGAGCACTTCTTGCAGCACTCATGGAGCGATGGAGGCCAGAGTCGCACACCTTCCATCTACCAGTCAGAGAGATGACGGTGACGCTACAGGATATAGCGATGATCTCCAATTTTTTTTGGAAAATTCCATATTTCACATTTTTGCTCACATTTTGTGAGCTATCCTAATATTTTCGATCAATATCATGAAATTCTGTATTCACTGTTTTGCCTAATTTTGTGACATACGTAATCCACAGTTTTGGCTATTTTCGAGAATTCTGTATTTCACTTTTTGGGCCCAATTTTGTGCGCTATATAGCCCACATTTTCAGCCTTTTTTTGTGAAACTCCGTATTTCACTATTTTGGCCACATATTGTAGGCTATAGTCCATAGTTTTCGGCCCATATTGGCATTTTGGACACATTCTGTATTTCGTTTTAACCAGATTTTGTTGACTATAGTTCACAGTTATCGGCTAATTTCACGAATTTTCGTATTTCACCGTTTTGGCAATATATTCTGGAATGTAGTCCATAGTTTTTCAGCCAATTTCTGGAAATTATATATTTCACTGTTGTGTGAACTTTTTTAGTGCAATAGTCCCCACTTTTCAGTCATTTTTATGAAATTCTGTATTGCACTGATTCGACCACATTTTTGGGGTAAGTCTACCGTTTTCAGCTATTTTTTACAAAATTCTGTATTTCACTATTTTGGGCACACTTTGTGGGCTATAATCCACAATTTTCGACCATTTTCGCAATGTTACGTATCTTACTGCTGTGACCACAAATTGTGAGCTGGTTTTCGAACATTTTTTTTTTCAAAAATCATAATTTCACTCTTTTAGCAACATTTTGTGAGCCATATAGTCCACTATTTTCAGCCCATTTTACAAAATTTCGTATTTTACTATTTTGGCCCAATTGCATTTGTTGTTTTTGCGAAACTCCGTATTTCATTATTTTGGGTCAATTTAGTGAACTACAGTTTTCGTCCAAGTTTTACAAAATTCTATATATCACTATTATGACCACATTTTGTAAAAGATAATCCATAGTTATCAGCTCCTATCGTGAAATTTAATGTCACTATTTTGACCACTTTTTTGTTCGGTCGTTTTCACAAAAATTAAGTATTTCACTACTTTGGCTACATTTTATAGGCTAGTCCACCGTTTTCAGCCAATTTCGCTCAGTTATGTATTTCATTATTTTGGCCACACTTTGTGGAGTGTGTTCATAGTTTTCAGCCGTTTTTTGCACAATTTCGTATTTCACTGCTTAGGCCACATTTCGAGGGGTATAGTCCACAGCTTTCGACCCATATCGTGAAATTCCATATTTCATTGTTTTGACCACATTTTATGAGCTACAGTCCATAGTTTTTTGTAGTTTTTGCTTAGTTTTGTATTTCACCCTTTTTGCCATATCTTAACGGCTATACTCCATAGTTTTCTGCCAATTTCGAGAAATGTTATATTTCACTATTTTGGCCACATTTTGTGGCTTAAGTCCACAGTTTTCGACCAATTTTACAAATTTTTGTATTTCATTGTTTTAACAATATTTTATGGACTATAGTTTTCAGCCAATTTCAAAAAAAATTGTACTTTCACCATTTTTGCCACACTTTCCTGAATTATAATCCACAGTTTATAATCGTTGTAACGAAATTCCATATTTCAATGTTTTGGCCACATTATGTGAGTTGTAGTCAATAGTTTTCTACAACATTCGAGAAATCTGTATTTCGCTGTTTTGGCCAGATTAAGTGGGCTATAGTCCACATTTTTCGGCCAATTTCACAACTTTTCGTACGACGTTGTTTCAGCGATATCTTGTGAGTTGTAGTGCACAGTTCTTGGTCAATTTCGTGGAATTCTGTAAATCTTCTTTTTGGTCACATTTTGAAGGCATTAGTTGACAGTCACCAGCCATTTATGCGAAATTGAGTAATTCATTGTCTTGGCCATTTTCGGTTGTTTTCGCAAAAATTATGTATTTCACTTTTTAACCACATTTTGGAGGCTATAGTCCACACTTTTCGACCATTTTCACGAAATTCCGTATCTCACTATTTTTTCCACATCTGGGTGTCCACAGTTTTCTGCCATTTTTTTAATATTACGTATTTCACAGCTTTGGCCACATTTTGTGCGCTACATTCCACAGTTTTTGACCATTTTTTTGCAAAATTATGTATTTCAATAATTTAGGCACATGTTGTAGGCTATATTGTACAATGTTTTCGGCCTATATCGTAGAATTATGTATTTCACTGTTTTGTCCCAATTTTGGGGCCTATATACTCCACAGTTTTCGGTCGTTTTTGTGAAATTTTGTATTCAATATTTGAGCCCAATTTGGTGCACTATAGTTCACAGTTTTTGAGAAATTCTTTATTTCAATGTTTTTGCCACATTATGTATTGTCCACATTTTCGGCCCATATCGCAAAATTTCGTATTTCACTATTTTGGTTACTTTTTGTAAAATACAGTCCATAGTTTTCGATTGTTCTTAGTAAATTATGTATTTCACTATTTTGGCTACATTATATATGCTGTAACAGTTCACAGCTTTCGGCCGTTTTCGTGCAATTCTGTATTTCACTGCTTTTGGCAACATTTTGTGGGATAGTTCACAGGTTTCGGTCGTTTTTGTAATATTTTGTATTTTATTATTTTGACCACATTTTAAGGACAATATTCCATAGTTTTCCGAAAATTTTGAGAGATTCTGCATTTCACTATTTTGTCCAAATTTTGAAGGAGGGTCCACAGTTTTCGGCCAATTTCACGAATTTCCATTTTTCCCTGTTTTATTGACATTTTGTGGGCTACACTCCACAATTTTCAGGTAGTTTCATGCAATTCGTATTTCTCCATTTTCTGCCACATTTTGAGGGCTTACTTTGGTCGGTTTTGCGAAATCTCGTATTCACTGTTTTCGCCACATTATGTGATCTATGCTCCACAGTTTTTTTGTATTCGAGAAATTCTATATTTCACTGTTTTGACAATATTTTGTGGGCTAGTTTATAGTTTTTTGGCCAATTTCATGAATTTCGTTATTTTACTGTTTTGCGATATTTTGTGGGTTATAGTGCACTGTTTTCGGCCAATTTCGTGAATTATGTATTTCACCATTTTGACGACATTTTAACGGCAATAGTCAACAGTTTTTTGCTATATAGTCAACATTTTAACGGCAATAGTCACTAAATTCCGTACTTCATTGATTTGACCACATTTTGTTGCTATATAGTCCATAGCATTTCGTCATTTCGCAATATTACGTTTTTCAAAGCTTTTGCCATATTTTGTACGCTATAGTCCATAGTTTTCAATCATTTTTGCAAAATCCATATTTGACTATTTTGCCACATTTTTTGAACTATAGTCCACTATTTTATGCCCATATCGTGAAATTCTGTATTTCACTGTTTTGGCATCTTTTTGTAGGTTATATAGTCCACAGTTTTCGGCTAATTTCACGAAATTCAATATTTCACTGTCTTGACAACATTTTGTGGAAAGTCCTAGTTTTCAGAAAATTTCTTGAAATTTCATATTTCATTGCTTTGCCACATTTTGTGGGCTATACTATATTTGACCATTTCTGCGCAACTTTGTTTTTCACTATTTTGACCACATTTTGTGGGCTATAGTCCACAATTTTCAGGCATTTTTCCAAAATATGGTATTTCAGCCACATTTTGAGGGTTATATAATCCACTGTTTCGTTGTTTTTGCGCAATTTCGTAGTTCACAATTTTCTGTTGTTTTCACAAAATTCCATTTTTCACTGTTTGACCACATTTGTTAGGCTATAAATCTACAGTTTTCGGCCAATTTCAAAATTTTATGTATTTCACTATTTTAGCGATATTTTGTGGGTCATATAGTCCACTATTTTAAGTTTTTTTCTTGAAAATTTTCATATTTCACCGTTTAAACCACATTTTGAGAGCAATAGTCTACAATTTTATGACATTTTGCGAAATTCTGACTTCACTGTTTTAGCCTCATTTTTTAGGATATTGTCATGATTTTCGGGTTTTTTCGCGAAATTCTTTATTTTACTGTTTTGGCCAAATTTTGTGCGCTAAACTAATGCAGGCAATTTCTTAAAATCCTTCTTGTTGTATGCGTTGTAATTTTTATATTATCAACATGCTCAATTTTTTGAGCTATCCTCAAAGAAACAAAAACATCTAGATTTGCTTTTCCTGATCAACCAAAAAATATAGATATTATAATTTGTGTTTTACAAGAAGTTCCCTCATAGATTAGGGGTGGCATTCTGACCTAACGGGGGGGGGTCGAGTCGAAACACCGTGGGTTTTGACCCAGGCCGGGCTTTCGCGTGCCAGGCTAGGAGGAGCCACGGCAGGAAAATGCCGGCCAGAACCTGGCCCCTGGCTCAAGGGTCGGGGCTGGGTAGATTTTTTTTATTTTTTATTTTTTGTTTTTTTACAAAGACAAAGGAGAAGAAAAATTATTCAAAATTGTCAAGAACATATAGATAAAAGAGATATTCATAAATTAAATTGTCTTTATGAATTACAAAGTTTATTATATAATCAAATAGATTAGTAACATTTCATACAAATTTTAATAATTTCAATATGAGGGGAACATTTATATTTAGATATCAAGATGACCTCTATTTAGATTGAAGAGAAGTCATTAGACTATTGTCGTGCACTTCTACTTAACCTAAATATCGAATCTCATCCCCCTAAATTTCCCAATTATTTACAATACATTATTTTAACTTCACTGCACTAGATATTCATTCATCGCTACTTGTTGAGCCATTGTGTACTTCATGTAAATCTTGGGTCCTCTCTTCCGCTTTCATCCAATTTTCGGTGCATACTAACATCTCCAAATTCTTTGATGTCAAGCAATTTCTATTTGGGCTCATAATCCTGCCGCCAAGAGAAAAGGCAATTTCTGATGCAACGGTTGACACCGGTGTAGTTAGCAAATGTTTAGCTATACAAGAAAGAAAAGTAAAAATATTTTCATTGGTTTTTCAAAAATAAAACACATCTACTACATCATCAATGGGATGTTGTGCATTATACCAATTCAACTCATTAGGTGAATTGGTTCTTGGTTTTTTTGATTTTATGAGATTTAAAACACCAGTTGCAAGACTCTTTCCCTTTGATAATATAGAAGAAGAAGAAGAACTAACATTTTTGTGTTTGTGTAGTGTTAGATGAATAAAGTCTATCGTAACTATCATATAAACTAGTCAAAATATGATCAAATTTATAGCGAAAACAACATGATTAAAATCTTGTATTTCATCGTGTGGAGCATAAGTATAAAAATCTCAATTATATTTTTTATGCCCTCTAACTTAATCTTGGGAATCATTACACTAGCAACACAATATAACATAGGAAGTGGATGAAAATATTTTAAAAATTTTATATAAGCGGCATAAACCATTTTTTCAATAAAATGGCCATTTATCAAATCTTTAATTGTTGTCATCATAGTGACAATTGCAAGTAAAATACTACTAAATGTAGATGTATATGTTATTGAAAATTGTAAAGTAGCATCATTAAAATGTTTTAAAAATTTATACAAACTATCGGCAAAAAAGCCAAAAATCATTATCTAATATACAATCTTGCATACCCATTGCAACACAAAATTTTCTTAGTTTAAAACGATAGTGAAGAACAACACCTAATAAATCATAAGTAGAATTCCAACAATGTCTAACATCTTTAGGAAAATGTTTAAATACAATTCCCCTAAGTTGACACCAATCATGAAAAACATGATATATTGGACCACTCAATGTAATAAAATAAACACAATTTCTCATTGCCTCAATTTCATTGTGTCCATATTTTAGTGCATCTTGTATACAAAGATTTTTAATATGCCAAACACACCTAACATGAAAAAAATTCCGGTTCTATAGGATTTAATGTAATTTTCAAACTAGTGATTGCCTTAGTATTATTAGAGGCGTTATCAAAACCAATAGCAAAAACTTTATCAAAAATACCGAAATTATTACATGCTTCCATGATATGTGCAGCAATTATTTCACCCTTATGTGGGTACCTAACAAATCCGAATGAAATTATCCGCTTTTGAAATAGCCAATCAGAATCTATCCAATGACATGTTACACACATCATTGGTACACCGTTCACTCCTATCCACCCATCCGATGTCAAAAAAATTCTAGTGTTTAGTGATGTTAGTGTTGCTACTAAAAAATCGTTAGCCTCGTTGTAACCTAATTTACAATCACCCTTAACTACACTCCTCGCAATTTTTTTATAATGGGGATTTAATGCGGTTTGTGTCAAAGTCTCTACATTCCTACTTTCACCAAACCAATAAGGTAATTCATCTCTAATTACTAACTTAGCCATTTTCCTACAAACGATATCATGATCGTAGCTATGACTATCTACTTGACCAGTCTTAGGGTGTAATTTTTATTGTGTGAGATTGTCTTTAGATATTTCGGGTTGACATTTATTTAAGTGACGTTGAAATGTACTCGTTCCTGATCCTATTTTAAACTTATAGGGAGTACGACACTTCTTACAAATTTTTAGTCCTACACTCTTATTATTTTGTGAATGGATATAGTCAAAATATTTGTGTACTTCGGAAGTGTTCTCTCTTGTTTTACGGAATTGAGAAGGGTCTTGTTCCTACGGTGTATTTCTATGTCTTCTACTTCTACTTGATCCATGTCTGTTTCATGAAAATCGGGAGTACTATCATAATTCATAAGTGTTTCTTCACTCTCGACATATGGAATTGGAATGGAAGGAATGTGACAACTACTAGTGGACTCTTGGCTACTATGTATACCACGTGAACGGTTAGATGTCATCTAGACTAGTGTATGTATGTTTGGAATGTTAAAAAATTATTTGTAGTGTATGTTCTAAAAATTAATTCTAGAGTATGTTTTAAAATGAATTCTATAAAACAAGTAAAGATAGATAAACTAATGCATGTTATAAAAAATGATTTTACAAAAGAAATACTATAAACCGGTGTATGTTAATAAACAAAATCTATATATATTTCAATAAACAACAACAATTAATTGGAATAGCTAGTGTATGTTTACCAATTTTTTTAAAAAAAATCTAAAAAGAAGAAGTACAAAAATACGGAATCTAATTAAGAGAAATAAATGAACAAACAACTATGATAATTCTAAAAATTATACAAATGCAAAAATACCTATGATTGTAGAATGTAGGTTGAAGAATGAAGGTAGAGAAAGTTGAGAGATTGTAGTGTTGTTGTTGATTGTTGTTAATGTTGATCAAACCAAGAAAGTAGTTGAATGTTGTTGATTGTTGTTGATTTGTTGAGAGAGTTGAGAGATAGTATAGAGAGTTGAGTGAAATGTGAAGAGAGTTGAGTGAAATGAGGTTGTATATATAGATTATGATTTTTTTTTGCATTTCTCAAAATACCCAAAAAAAACTAGCTAATATAGATCTGTTGGGGGGGGGGGGGGGGGGGGGGGGTATTATGGGAAAAAATCACTACTGTCGGTCCGCGGGCCGGCCCGAACCAGACCGGACCGGTTCAACCCGATCCTAGGTTTGACCGGGCCAGGCCAGGCCGAAGTCGAGCTTTTTTGGGGTTTTGCTGAACCGGACCGGCATGTTAATTTTTGACGGGGTGGCCCCGATTCGGGGAGAAGGGGGGGGGTCCAGGACCGAGTGGGCATGGCTAGCCCGGCCCTAATGCCACCCCTAATTATTTATAGCACACGCATTGGCTAACAAGAAGTTCTCTATTATTCCTTTCTTTCGATAATTGTTTTATCAGTGATTTAGTCAGTAAGCACAAACCCTAATACATAGTAGTAATATGCTCGTGCAATGCATGTTTTAATCATTTTTTTATAGAATAAATAATAAGACATAATTTTGACATCGAACCTGAGACCTCCATTTACTCACACTCTTTACAAATTACATCTAGTGGCACAAACTTCTATTTAATACGAGTGGCACTTTTGTAAATAATTATGTCATAAATAAATTTAAACTTTGAGGGTATTATGGTAACTAACAACAGTTAAATAAATAAATAGTTAATATAACTCCCACTTAAAATAAATAGTTGAGATTAGATAATTGATTGTCTACAAATGACAACCCAAACTCTCCCATTATAGTATTAGAGATGTAAAAGCATCTGTAGTCGGCTTCCAAATTTCCAAATTTTCCAAAAAAATGAGAATGAAGACGCTATAGTCGTTGGCCAAAAACCCAAAATTTGGATTTTTGGTGAACAGTGACCGGCCAAATTTGGCAAACGATTTGGGATTTTGGAAAATATAGCAAACGAAAAAGGGTTTCTCGTCTGTCACATCGGACGGAAAAAAAATTCGTCGGAGAGAATTTGGCAAAACAGTGAAGTATCGGACGAAATTTAATTTTTCGTCCGATCGAAAATTAAAAAATGGTAGACGGGATTTCGTTTTTCGTCCATATATTAAAATTTAGAAAAATTAAAAAACAAAAGCACCATGATTCCTTGGACAAGGTATTGAATTCCGTTCATGGGATTTTCCCCCATTTTTATTTTTAAAAAATTGGATCGGCAGAAAAAGAATTCCCATCCATACCAATAATTTTTAAAAATTTTGATATTTTTCTTCAATAGATATTTCGTCTTTCGTCTCAAATTTGAAAATTTACTGAATACCCAATTGACGACTACAGCGCAAAGCCATTTTAACGGTTTCCATTTGCCAAATACCCAAAAAATAGCTGTAGACAGCTATAGATGCTTTAACTCTTTTATATGGAAAGAACTCCCCCCAAATCCAAACAATATCATTTGATTCGCAAAGATTATATGAAAACCCTTTCTTATAAAGAACACAGAAAAAGGTACTTATTCGCAAATGTTACAACTCTATGCATATTACAGAGTATTGCAAATGATCCAGTAACTACAGATAAACAAAATAAAATAAACATTCATTATCTATTCAAAATCTTTTTCTAGAAGAAAATAGTAACACAACATCAAACATAAATATTCTTCCTCAAGCATTTCAAAATATAAAAAAACTCCTACTCCTATATTAATATCTCGGTGAGATTAGTTGTTGTGAGAGAGAAGCTACTTGAAAATAATGACAAAAATTAAGGTATTTTGTCCAAATGGAAGTTGTAACAGAACTCCCCATGAAAACAGTTCCAACTGAACGACCTACTCCCTCTCGGAATTGGATGAAACCTTCTGCATAATCATAGCCTCAGCGGAACGAATTGCATCAGTCGTTCCGTTGATAGTTACTTTCCTGTAAACATACATGAGATTGTAACAAAACAAATCCATAACCATAGTTGCAATAATAGAACTAGTGCAACAACATTCGTACCTATCAGAAGTGCCTGGCATGAAATCGCCTCTATCTGATATCTTGATCCTGGCTCCACTAGCCTACAACACAAGGGAAAAGACATATTATGAGATATATCAATTAGTGGACCCACAACCCAACGAACATACAAATGTTGCAAACTTTCCTTTCTTTTACTAGACAAGAAAGTAAGAAATAAATAACTGATTTTGATCGGGCAATATTAACTCCACAGATCCTGTCAAATAACTAATTGATCCCACCTTATGAACCAAACTATGTTTAAGCAATCATATTTGTTTATGATGAAGTGTGTTATTGCTTTCATTCATATTCAAATTGATAAACACTATGGATAAGGTGAAATACTAGAATGGAGCCGGTGAGAGCCTCCTGAAGATGAAAGCGGCCACAATGGGCAGGTGGGTAACCTAGATCTGGAATTACGCAAGGATAGGCCCAAGGCAATCCACCTGAACAGAAAGAACAGAGAAAGCATTACAAGTCAAACCTGAGTTATCTCCATTATATTCCTCCCCCCTCGGCCAACAACAGCTCCAATATGTTCATCTGCAATGCCAATTGTGACCGAATTACTCTCATGGGGCCCAGCAGGTGACCTGGTAGGAGTTCCTTGAGATGAAGAACCCTGGAACACATAAAAGCAAGATAACTTTTAACAGTGTAACAGATGGGAAGTAGTTATCGGCCTTTACTAATGCAAACTAAAATTTAAATGTATGTTTTCGCCTTTATTTGTTGCATAGTTCATGCAGGCTACTCTCCCTTGAACCAAAATAACTCAAACTAATGAAGAAATGTTGAAACTAAAAACTACGCCTGCTCCACTACACTACACGATGTGACACCGTTTAATTGCACAGCAAGGACCTAGAAATACAAAAGGGGAAAGAGATTGCACCAACGGGGCCAGTGGAGTAACTGTAGTGAAGAAAGGTATACTGCACACATTACTCTTCAGAGAATTATCAAACATATATTTTTCCCCCCTCAGATAACATTCACGCACAAAAGAATATTGCTAACCTTGTTATTAGTGTATCTTCCTCCAGTCCCATTTG
This sequence comes from Hemerocallis citrina, assembly GCA_017893485.1. Classification (NCBI taxonomy): domain Eukaryota; kingdom Viridiplantae; phylum Streptophyta; class Magnoliopsida; order Asparagales; family Asphodelaceae; genus Hemerocallis; species Hemerocallis citrina. The sequence goes on from CM030363.1 coordinate 139,319,625, forward strand.
ATCCGTAGCTGTACCCTACAGGAGGAGTCATATAACCAACCGGTACACCAGGATAACCAGGAAAGTTGACACCTAAAAGACACCAATTAAAACAAGTGGAAATCTATAAAGATGCAGATTCATCTTACAAATCAGAAACATAATATTATACAAGTCCCACAGATTCACCTTGGCAAGCATAGCCAACATCAGGTCACTACCCACTACATAAACATTCTAGCTTTAGGGTAGTATTAGGATAGATAATAATATTGCACACCTAATGATGCATGCACACATAAAGAAAGCCAACTGGGTGAAATATTTAGAGGTGGTCACGTGATCTCAAGGGGGGAGGAGATACAGGAGCAGGGGAGGGGGACAAGGAGAGACTAAAAATATAAAAGGATCATCAGGAAAGCAACAACAAATATCAAATTACCAGCAACAGATACCACTTAATGTTAACAAATAAAATAACACCCAAATATACCAATTGTACACATATAAAGCTTTATTTATTCTATACAGGTGGTGCAAGACAAGTGGCTGATGTTAGAAGGAACAAATATAGAGATTTTCCTAACTACCATCCAACTCATTGATAGCCACCAGGATTTTGACAAACCAATCAAATTTTAAAGACATTTAAGAGCAGCAGTATCGCAAAGCACATGTAAACCAACCAAAAGCTTACAGATTAAATCAGATTTGGTATTGACTTAGGTGCACTAAACAACAAACTAAAATTAAATAAGCAAAAAACTCAGAAGAGAAATAAGCAAAAAACTCAGAAGAGAAATAAGCCTCTCCGACATTCATGGTTACTCTCATAAAATAGCTGATCCGCCCTGCACAGGTTTGGTCTTGAAATAAAAAGAAACTAGTTATTTGCGCCATCCTCAGCTCATTCTGGCTCCTAGCCCACTCCACGTCAATCTACATTGGCCAGCTATACCCCACGTTGACATTATTATTTCAACTCATCTGCCAAAGTAACACAAAACATGTCCTTCTGCACTACTTGAATCTGATATCTACATTTTTTTGCTTCATTAACTGCAATCCCACAACTCTCCTAAAAAGCGTGGTCTCTGTTAAACATGCCAAGAGGCCCAAATCCATCCAATCAATTTTCCCTCATTTTATCTCCATATGAAGCCACCTTTACTGTCTTACAGGCATACTCCTTAAATTTAGTGTTTTAGCACTCATCCACCTCAACATTGTCTTTTCAACATCATTTTTTTTTACATGCCTTTCTTATTGTGCAACTCTGATTATAATGTACAGCTGTTGGTATAAATTTTCCCTTACAGTTTCATGGGCATTTTCGAGTGTCACAACACTCCAGAAACAGTTCTTGCCTCAATCATCTAATCTCCATTTGATCCTACGACACCCTCCTCATGAAAAACGAGATCCTAATTTTTTTAAAATATTTTACCAGAAACGTCTGGACTATGTAGCAAAGGCATACGAAGTGCAAGGCAACGCAATTTTAGAGGCTTGCGCCTCACTAAACTGCTGAGACGATGCAGTTTCACAAGGCATATATAAGGTGTGTGCTTTTGAGCAATTCGCCAAGGCAACGGCATGTGCCTTGTAAGAAGTCGCATTTATTTTGGGTTGTGGGTCTGATAATTTAAAGAAAGAGCTCAAAAAGATTTCAAACAGGGCCAGGTTGCACTTATTGGGTTTAATAACTAAAATAAAGATGAATCATGGCAAACTTTCTTTCATCTGCTTTTCCCATGTTCTTTCTCGTTTATCTTGCTGTTGCTGCTCTTCTTTCTTCTTCTTTCAATTCTTCTTTCAATATTACAAAGTAGGTATTCATTCTTTAACCTTTGTTTCGTCTATAATGAATTGTAGCATATTTTATTGCTACTTAGTGTACAAAATCCTCTTCAGCATATTTTATGCTATTCCTTGTTACACTGTTTTGGCCAATATCGCGAAATTCTATATTCCACTGTTTTCGGCCACATTTTGTGGGAGTCCACAATTTTCAGCCGTCCTCGCGAAATTTCGTATTTTGCTATTTTTGCCACAGTTTGGGGGCTATATAATCCACAGCTTTCGACCGCTTCCGCGCAATTCTGTATTTCACATTTTTTGCCACATTTTGTAGGCTATAGTCCACAATTTTCAGTTGTTTTCATGAAATTTCGTATTGTTTGGGCCCCACTAGGGCCAATTTCGCGAAATGTCCATATTTGACTGTTTTGGCAAACATTTTAAGGGAGTCCACAGTATGCCAATTTTGCGCAATTCTATTTTTCACTATTTTGGCCACCACATTTTGTGGGCTACATAGTCCACAGTTTAAAGATGTTCTCACGAACTTCCCTATTTCAACCGAATTTTATGAGCTATAGTCCACATTTTCCGGTTGTTATCGCAAAATTCCGTATTTCACTATGTTGACCCAATTTTGAGGGCCATAGTTGAGAAATTTTTGCGAAATTCCATAATCCACAGTTTTCAATTGTTTTCATGAAATTCGGTATTTCACTGTTCGTGCCACATTTTGTAGGCTATAGGCTTATAGTTCTCAGCAATTTCGCGAAATTGCGTACTTTACTGTTTTGACCATATTTTGTGGTTGTTTCCCATGCAATTCTTCATTTATTTATTTTTGAATATTTTGTAGGACAGAGACCACAATTGTCGGTCAATTTTGCGAAATTCAATACATCATTGTTTTTCTGTGTTGGCCACATTTTGTGGACAACAGTCCATAGTTTACGACGATTTTCGCGAAACTTCATATTTCACTAATGTGGCACATTTAGAGGGCAAATAGTCCACAGTTTTGGGCCATTTTGGAAAATTTTGTATTTGACTGTTTCAACCACATTTTGTGGACTATTAGTTTTCGGTCAATTTCGCGAATTTCTTCATTTCACTATTTTGGCAATATTTTGTGGGGCTAATCCATAATTTTTGACTAATTTTGCGAAATTTTGTTTTTCACCCGTTTTGGCCACATTTTTAAGGCAATAGTCCACAATTTCCAGTTGTTTTCATAAAATTCTGTACTTAACTGTTTTGGCTATATTTTTTAGGGCAAGTCCTCAATTTTCGGACAATTATGCAAAACTCTTTTTTTCATTATTTTGACTACATTTTTTGGGTTATTTTACAGAATTCTATATTTCACTATTTTGGTCAAATTTTATAGGTCCACAGTTTTTGGTAATTTTTGCGAAATTCAGTTGTTCACTGTATAGGCCACATTTTTCAGGTTGTTTACAATTATCACCCCATAAAGCGAAATTATGTATTTCACTCTTTTGGTCACATTTGCTAGGCTATAGTCAACAGTTTTCGAATGTTTTCACGAAATTCTGTATTTCACTATTTCGGCCCCATTTTGTGAGCTAGTCCATTGGTTTTTTGCCAATTTTGTGTTACTCTATATTACAATTTGGGCCATATTTTTTCCTGTACTCCCCAATTTTTGCCCAATATTGCGAACTTCCATATTTCATTGTGTAAGCAACATTTTGTTAGTCCACAATTTTTTGTTACTTTTATGAAATTCCATATTTAAATATTTCAGCCATTTTTAGTGGGCCATATAGTCCAACACCTTTCAGCCGTTTTCGTGAAATTACGTATTTCACTGTTTTGGATTTATTTTAATGTCTAGAATCCACAAATTTGCGACCGTTTTTTCTCATTACCATATTTCACTGTTTTAGTCACATTTTGCTAGCACCCCACAGTTTTCTGCTATTTTCATGAACTTTCGTATTTCACTGTTTTGGCCACACTTTATGAATGTAACCCACAATTCTCGGCCAATTTCGCCAAATTATCGTATTTAATTGTTTTGGCGACATTTTGCAGGCTATATAATCCACAGTTTTCGAGAGACTTCGTATTTCACCGTTTCAGCAATATTTTAAGGGCAATAGTCCACAATTTTCGGCCATATTTGCAAAATATGTATCACTGTTTTGGGCACTTTGGATGGGTAGTTCACCGTTTTCTGCCAATTTTGATATTTAAAAAAAAACAATTTTGGCCACATTTTTTCATCGTCTGACGAAATTCCGTACTTCACTATTTTGGCTGCATTTCGTGAGCTATATAGTTTATAGTTTTCGAGCATTTTCACGAAATTTCGTATTTTACTACTTTAGCCACATTTTGTGGGATACTTGGTTCACGGTTTTCGGCCGATTTCGCAATATTTAAGTATTTCACAACTTCAACCATCATTTTTTGCAAAATTCCATATTTCATTATTTCGGCAACAATTTTTGGACTATATATACTGTTTCCTATCCAATTTTGTAAAATTTTGTATTTCACTACTTTGGTCACATTTTGAGGGTAACAGTCCACAATTTTTGATATTTTTTTAAATTTTGTATTTCACTGTTTTGGCCATATTTTGTAAGCTCGTTGTTTTTGGCCAATTTTGCGAACTTTTTTATTTTACTGTTACGGAGACATTGTGGTTTATATTCCAGTATTCGACAAATTTTGGCCAATTTCGTGTATTTCAACCGTTTTGCCAACATTTTGAGAAATTTTCCACTGCTTTCAGCAGTTTTCGCGAAATTTTGTATTTCATTGTTTTGTCAAATTTTGCGAAAATTTTATTTTTCTTTGTTTTAGCAAAATTTTATGACATTTTTCTGTCTACAGTTTTCAGACATTTTTTTCGAATTCCCGTATTTCAATACATTTTCCCAATTTTGTGGGCTTATATAATCCACAATTTCGGACATTTCTTGTGAAATTCCATATTTTACAGTTTTGATCAAATTCTGTGAGCTCTAGCCCACAATTTTCGGCCCACATCGCGAAATCACGTATTTCTCTACTTCAAACACATTTTGTAAGATGTAATCCAGAGTTTTCGGCCAATTTTGCAAAATTCCGTATTTCAGTGTTTTAGCCATATTTTGAATATACATTTTCGGCCGTTTTGGCACAGTTCCGTATTTGAGAGTTTTAGCCGCATTTAGTGGGTTATAGTGCCGAGTTGTAGAATAATTTCGTGAAATTTAATAATCCATAGTTTTCAGCCATATTCACAATATTATGTATTTCACAACTTTGGCCATATTTGTAGGGTATACAGTTCACAGTTTTCAACCATTTCTAAGAAATTCTGCATTTCACTATTTTGGCCTTGTTTGTTTTGCTAGTCTGTTGTTTCCTGCCACAAATCACGAAATTCCGAATACCACTATTTTGGCAAAACATTTTACTGGCAATAGTCCACAATTTTCGTCATTTGTTGTAATTTTCCAAATTTTGATATTTTGACCACATTTAGGGGGAGATAGTCCATAGTTTTCAGCCAAGCTTGTAAATTACCAAATTTAACTACTTTGACAACATTTTGTGGGCTAGTCCACAGTTTTTGGCCAATTTTCTGAATATTATTGTATTTGCAATATTTTGTGGGCTACGGTTTTCGACCAACTATGTCAGTTGAGGGCTACCGTTTGTCACATGTTGAGGGCAATAGTCTAAGTTTTCGACTGTTTCTCAAAATTCTGTATTTCATTGTTTTGACCACACTTTAAGGGCTCTACATTTCAGGCATTTTTGCAAAATTATATATTTCACTATTTTAACCAAATTTTGGCAGCTGTAAACCTGAGATTTCAACAGTTTTTTCGAAATTCCATATTTCACTATTGGGACCCAATTTTGTTGGCACAAACACAATTTTCGAACATTTTTTGCAAAATTCGATATTTCTTTGTATTTGTCACTTTTTTAGGTCTAGACTACAATTTTCGGTTGTTTTCATGAAATTATGTACTTCACTATTTTGGTCAGATATTATGAGCTATAATCCACAGTTTTCGGCCAATTTAGCAAAATTATGTACTTAACTATCCACAATTTTCGGCCAACTGCACGAATTTTAATAATTATAACCGTTTTGACTAATATTTTTAGGGCAATGGTCCACAAATTTTAGTTGTTCACGAAATTACGTATTTCACTGTTTTTGCCACATTTTGTGAGATTTAGTACATAGATATCAGCCAATTTTGTGAAATTCAGTATTTCACCGTCTTGCCAGATTTCGCGGGTTATAATCAATAGCTTTCAGTCAATTTCATGACATTCATTTTTTTTTGTTTTGGCAAATTTTTTTTGGGGGGGGATTCACACTTTTCGGCCGTTTTTACACAATTCTGTCACTGATTGGCCAAATTTTGTCAGCTGTTTTTAGTCAATTTTCCGAAATTCCATATTTTACTGTTTTGGCCACTTTTTGTGGGCTAGTCAACAATTTTCGTCTAATTTCTAAAAGTTGTTTTTCATAGTTTTGGAAACGTTTTTTTGATTAGTCTACAGTTTAAAGTTGTTTTCACGAAATTCTATATTTCAATATTTTGACCCAATTTTGTGGGCTAGTCAATAGTTTTTCGGTCGCTAAATTCAGCTTTTCACTATTCATTCGGTCGCGAAATTCAATTTTTCACTGTTCATGCCACATTTTGTAGACCATATAGTCCAAGCTGTTCGGCATGTTTCACGAAATTCTGTATTTCACCGTTTTGGACACTTTTTGCTGGCTATAGTCCACAATTTTGGTTATTTTTACAAAATTACGTATTTCACTATTTTGGCAACATTTTGTGAGCTAAAACCCACAATTTTTGGTCAATTTATAGATATTTCGTATTTCATATTTTGGGGGCAATACACCATATTTTTTGCCCAATAGTTTTTTTCCCAATATCACGAACTTCCGTATTCCATTGCATCAGCCACATTTTGGCCATTTCGTAAAATTTCATATTTCGCACTGCTGTTACATTTTGAGGGCATCCATAGTTTCCGGCAGTTTTAGCAAAATTTTGTATTTCACTGTTTTGACCATATTTTGTGCAATTCACAGTTTTCAATCAATTTTGAAAAATTCTTCACTATTTTGGCCACATTTTGTGGCCTACCCACTATTTTCGGCCAATTTCGCGAATTTCAGTATTTCACCGTTTTAACCACATTTTGTGGGCTAGTCCCCATTTTTGGTCATTTTCGCATAATTCTGTATTTCACTGTTTTGACTACATTTTGATTTATATACCACAATTTGCAAGCAATTTTGTAAAATTATATATTTCATGACGTTGGCCACATTACGTGAGCTACATTCCACAGATTTCAGCCATTATCGCAATATTATGTATTTCACAGCTTTGACCATATTTTGTGGGCATCCAGTGTTCAGCCAATTTCGTGAATTTCCGTGCATCATTATTTTGGTTATATTTTGTAGGTCCACAGGTTTCACCTAATCTCGTCAAATATTCTGTATTTCACAATTTTGGCCCCATTTTCAGAACAAGTCTATAATTTTCGGCAATTTTACGAAATTCTGTATTTCACTATTTTGGTCATATTTGTTGGTTCCATAGTTTTGCATATTTTCATAAAATTTTGTATTTCACTGTTTTGTCAAATTTTGTATGTTATTGACTATTTTCGCAAAATTCCGTATTTCACCATTTTTGCCACATTTCATGGGCGTCCACAATTTTCAGTTGTTTTTACAATATAACATAATTCAAAGCTTTGGCCATATTTTGCGGGCTACAGTATAGTTTCAGACCATTTTCTTGAATTCCTGCAACTTACTATTTTGGCAATATTTATTTTCAGCCCATATGGCGAAATTCCGTACTTCAATTATCCAACTAAACTAATTTAAGAAAAGTATTAGATTTTATACTTACACTTCAGACATTTTTGCGAAATTATATATTTCACTATTCTGACCCAATTTTGTCAGATGTAGTCCACTGTTTTCAGCAGTTTTTACGAAATTCTGCATCACTTTTGGCCCAATTTTGTTGCCTAGTCCACAATTTTCGGACATTTTTGCGAAATTCTGTATTTTTATTTTGTGCAACTGATAATTACAATTATATGCTTAGGACTGTTGAGAGGGGGGGGGATGAACGGGAAAAAAGGCAATACCTGAAATTTCTGTTTTAAAGAGAAATGAGTGATATAGAATGGTCTGGTTGTTAAAAGACATCCTTGCTAAACCACTTCAAAGGCTAACAAGAACAAGTCTACTAAGAATACTAGATGAATAGAAAGGGATACGTTCTCTATGTGCGAGCTCTTCAATTATTGAAAAGTTAACAGTGAAGAATTTAAACCCCGACTGTTTTGCAAGCTTAATTAGGAATTTTTCAAGAAGTTGTGTTCTTGCTTATAGTCTGGCATAATGAAAATATGTTTTAGAAGTGGACCCAAATTTCATGAAGGAACATGGAAATGCATATTTTATGTACGATTTTTTTAGAACTGTTTAATTTCGAACCAAGGTTTCACGGCATCTTCTGTTATATTCTGTTGCAAAAACGAGAATTTACTGTTGAAACATGAATGATAGAATTAGCAAAAGTAAAGATCATACGGATATTAAATATGATGAGGATAATGACTGATCTAGAATATGTTCAAGTTCATTGGGATGTTGCATAAGATATAAGTTACTCAAAGTTTAAGAAGAGACTGAAATCATTATGAAAATATATAGAGAAATTAAACAGAGCAGAAATGAAGATCAAACCGAGTCTTGTGTCACATAATGTCCTTTAAACAGATTCGCCTGCCTCGCCCGTTGCTGGAGGATGCAGTCTATCTCCCAGGATAAAATGGCTGAGTGTCAACATGAGCACCACGTCACACTCCAGAACTGAATGAAGCACAGGACTCTATCACTGACTGAAGAGAACACCAGAACAAAGAAGAACAAAGGACATGAGAGGAATTCTGATTGGAGATATTTCAGGAGTGTGGAATGAGAGGAAGACGCCTCAATTTATCAGGTTTATGGGGAGACAGGTGAATGAATGAAAAATTGAACGCTGACAAAATTGTTTCGTCCATTTGCAAAATTAAAAGCAAGGCAATAGTTTCGCCCGTTTTGCATTTAAAATGCATTTACTCATCTGCTACAAAACTTTATGGTGGACAAAAACATTGTGGCATTCATTTTGGCAGTTACTAGTGTTTTTCTGGTTCAAAAAATCAAAACTGAGTCAAAAAAGAAGTCCCACACGGGGTGGGGTTCAAGTTGGTCCGGCATTCGTATCCGCTGGATGTGCGGGTGCACAAAAGCCGCTTGTAATCCAGAAAAAGATTTGCTCCCCCCCCCCCCCCCCGGGTGCGCGTGAGATAGAGCTTTCCAGCTTGCTTTCTTACCAAGCTATGGAAGAGATTATTATCTATACCCTTTTAGTTCTTAAGATTTTTCCGATATGGGACTAAAGTTTCTCAACCCACTTTCTCCCATCAAGTAGCTCACTTAGAGAGACAAATTCTCATTCAACACATAACCGTTTTAAGCAAGTAAATATATGATTTTGATGTACTCATGAAGGAGAACACAAATCTATAAAGATCTCTTACTAATATATAGTGGATCTTACCCAAAAATTGCCTCAAAACTGGTTTATAAAATGGTGTTAAAACACCCATTTTCAAAGATTCCCCACATGAATGAAATTGACGTCCACAGACACGGCAGCCTACGACAGATTTAGTGATAGAATTCAACGGTTGAAACCTACATAGGATTGGTAGGTATTACCCTTTGAACCTTCCCTTATGGAAAATATGTTTACTAACACAGTAGATAAAATATCCTTGAACTGTTCTGCCAATTGTGTAAATGATGACATATCTCACACAGGAATCTTTCTAACACATTTCAGTTCTCATTGTTATGTTCGTTTTGGCCATGAACATACGCTTGATTCTGCAAAAGTTTAACAAAAAAATTGCCTTAAACTATTCCCTTGGAAGTGGTCGTGCTTCCCTTTCACATAGGTGATTTCTTAGTTAAGAATACCCTGCATTACTCGGCTCGGGTTTCCGACGCACAATAATCATTAAAGTCTAGCTTAACATTTCACCACGGGTATCACTGTTTCATCATAGGAATGGACATGAAAAAATCTCCACAGTGCTCCAACATGGCCTTTACAATTTAGTTGTCCCTTTTGAACCTATATCTTGTGATCTCCAGTCCACTAGGTTGGGTATCCATTGTATCGACGAATTCTTTCATGGACTTTAGTCTCATTCCTCTCGATGACTTATCAACTAACTCTCTGTTTGCGATACTTGTTAACAGGTGTCATACTTGTGAACTTGTCAAACAACAAAAACAGAACACAGGCCTGTATACTCCGTTACCTGTTTCCAGTCGCCCTTAGAATGATGTATGGATTCCGTGTTAGACTTACTGAAAACACAAAAGAAACACGATTCTATTTTTGTCGTCGTGGACCGTTTTTCTAAAATGACCCACTTCCTCCCATGCTCGAAAACTTTCGATGCATCTCGTGTAGCTCAGATCTTCTTTAATAACATTGTCAAGCTACATAGGTTGCCAAAAACCATTGTGTCCGATAGGGATGTGAAATTCACGAGTTATTTTTGGAAGACCCTATGACACAAGATGGGTACGAAATAGAAGTTCTCTTCAGCCTTCCACCCACAAACAGAGGTTATCAATCGGAGACTTGGCAATCTCTTACGTACTCTTGTGGGAAAACTTAGGAACTTGGGACTTGAAATTAACCATTGCTGAATTTGCCTATAACACATCTAAAAATAGAACCACTGGCAAGAGACACGAAGTTGTGCATGGTTATCGTCTTTGGCAGCCCATAGATCTTGTCCCCATGTTAGAACATCACCGAGAGTCCGCATCTGCATTTGCAACCCGCAATCACGGCTTGCATAGAGAAATTTCTAAGAAAATTAATGAGAATAATTTCAACTACAAGTTGATAGCAGATATTAGAAGAAAATTTAAAACTTTTAATGTGGGTGACGAAGTGATGGTTCGGATTCGTCCGGAACGGTTTCCAACTGAATCCGTTAAGAAGTTGAATGCACGTGCTATAAACCCATTAAAAAATTTCATAAAATCAATGATAATACCTATGTCATTGACCTTCCTAAAGGTTTTGGCATAAGACTTTCAATAAGACCCAGAATTTAACCCAAAAAATTCTCTTATAGATAAGCCTACCTTGCAGCCTACTGGCGAGATTCCCACATTACCCCCACTACCTAATACTACTTACCCACCGACATAAAAATTGGATAATATTTTAGATGATCAGATAATCTCTACTAGAGATGGTGGTATTCATATGTATTTGGTAAGATGGAAAAACAAGCCAGAGTGAGAATACTTGGATAGATCATGAAGAGCTCCAGCGCTTGGATCCAGACCTTTTGGAGCACTATGACAGGATGACTGATTTTGACTCGACGGGGTTGAGCCCTCTCCCACCCGGGGAGAATGATGAGGACATCGGTTCAAGACAATTCGGGCACTATTTCTACTTGAGGAACAGGCATAAATTTATATCGACGCAGGCATTGTCTAGGACAGTTGCTTCATTAGTTTAGTATTTTATTCAGTAATCATATTTGTTTTTGGGAATTATAGCCATATGTAGTAATTTTATGATTTGCACTCTTTTCTTTTATGCATTAGAATATTTTTGAGATTTTAGAATATTTTAAGATTTGTATCAAAATTTGTTTTGAGCCTATATATAGGCCTTGAGACTGGTGAGAAGTAATGCTATTATCTAGGCAGTTAAAATCGGTTTTTGGAACTAATCGGTCTAGGAGCGATTAGTGATTAATCGGTTAATCGGAAAATAATCGGGGATTAAATTGAAAAAATTGTTATATATATAATTAAAAAAAGATATATTCTCATTATGTAGCAACCCTAAATCCTAACAAAAAATTACTATGAGAATATCAAATAGGAACATATAGTTATAGAAAAAAAAATACTTGGTTTGAGCTGAGTTTGGATTTTGGATGTGGGTTGGGTCGGGTTTGCTGGTGGGTTCCATCAAACAAAAACAATCGGAGCGGAAGAGCAGTGCGAGCAACAAGAGGAGGAGCAAATACGGACCGGGTCAAGTATGCGATGGTAAGGGGTAGCAATGACGGTTCGAGTTTAGGTTTGCTTGAGGAAGAAGAAGAGAATCAGTTTGGGTTTGGGTTTTAAGATAATCAGTTTGGATTTGGGTTTGCGCGAGGAAGAAGAGAGTGGCGATATGTCGAATTTGGGTTTGCACGAGAACCAGAAACGGTTTGAATTTTAAATTCAGATTTTGAATTTGGATCGGATTGAGCCCAAATAATGCAAATGAGCATAAAAATTAGAGAAGAAGATTTAATCGGTTAATCGGTCACTTAAAATCGGCCGATTAACCACTCATCGACCGATTAATCCCGATTAAATTGCTAACTATTGAAATATTATAAATCGCTAAAAAAATAATCGCTTAGCTTCCGATTAGCGATTAATCGGGGATTAATCGGGCGTAATCGGAAATTTTAACTGCTTAGGCTATTATTGATTAACAAAATTATTGTGTTAAGTTATTGCTTTTTATCCCTTTTTGTGTGAGAATTTAGAATTATTAGGGTTTGTGAGAAGTCATAATAAAATATTAGGATTTGTGATAAATTCTAAAACTATACCCCCAAAAAATTCTCAAATTAATTAAACCCCAAAATCCCACCTTCTCTTCTCTCCTTGCTCTTTCGGCCTTTCCCGAAACCCAATCCCCGAACACCCTAATCCGTCGTCACCCTCACCCATCCTCGAAACCCCGTCCAACCCCACCGCCACTCGAGCCGACTGCCGCATCGTCGACAACCTCCTCCCACCGAACCGCCCCTACTCCAACTCCCCCAAATCCACATAAAACCCTAATCCTAAATCCCAACTCCCCCCAACCTCCATCGACGTCACATTGCCACCCCGACTGCCCTGAGTCCTTCCCTCGCCATCGACACCCCATCTCCTCCCCCTCTTTGACCACCACAGCAAGCATCCCGACGACTCCTCTCCCCTTGACCTCTGCCCTCTGATGCCACCTTGCTGCCGACCCCGATACCCGCTGCCCATCGCAGCCAGTCACCGCATCCTCTGTCGCTTTTGCCGCATCCACCTTCGTGCCAACTACACACAATCTGTAACCTCGATAAACTACACTTCTCATTTATTTGTGATACCATGTATCATCTCTATAATATTATTTGATTTATCTGTCGTCTATAAATAACTGAGTGTGTGCTTCTACTTGCCTATTAGAGTACAAATCATTATTGCATTTTTTACTTGCTAAGAACGCTTAGGTATATATAATTATTGATTGGCTAAATTTGAAAAAAAAAACCTTGAACTATGGCCTTTATGCAGAAAACCCTCCTGACCTTTTTTATGCAGAAAATCCCCCTAAACTATTGTTGCAAAAAACCCACCCCGCCAACGTGAGACTTCTGCTAAAGTTGAGGGAGGTTTTTGACAATAATGCGAAAGATATATGATGTTTTTTTAAACAACTTGCAAAGATAAATGAGGTTATCTGATACAAGTAGAAAAGTTAGATGTGGTTTTTCGAAATACTTCAGGGTTTTTTTTTTGCGAACCATACTTCGGGGGGGGGGGGGGGTTCTGTATAAAAAAGGTCAGGGGAGTTTTCTGCATAAAGGCCATAGTTCAATGATTTTTTTTTTTCAAATTTAGCCTAATAATATTGATTATTAGGATTGAATTTTAATTGGGTTTGTTACACTCATCTCATATCTTGAAAATCCATCAAACCAATTAATAGTTTTAGTTTCTCACTTAATCTGCATTACATGGTAAATTTAATCCTTTATCTTAAAATTCTCTAATTAGGGTTAAGTTTACATCATGTATCCTTCAAGTACAGCAGAATATCTTGTATAGTGCAGCCCATAATTACAAGTAAAATGCAAATATTTAAGTACTATTGTAACCACTTGCCAATGCTCGGTTCCAGGATTACTCGTATATCTACTTATTTTACTAACTGCTAGGCTATATCTGGTCTTGTACAACTCATCAAGTACGTTAGACTGCCTATAATTCTAGAGTATTCTACTTGAGAAATACTCCTTGGATAAATGTAAAGTTAGATCAATCAAAGTTCTGGCAACTCCAAAATTATTTTTATCAAATTTTCCAAGAATATTGTCTATATTATGTGACTGGCTTAAAACAAGCTCGTCTGATCATGTCTTTCCTGTCAAATCTCGAGTTTAACATATTTTTAGTATATTTAATCATCTGATTATTGCTTCCAACAATAAACATGTCATCTACATACATATTGATATCCATTTTTTCGTGTCTTTTGTATATACGCATTTATCACATTCATTGATTTTGAAACCATTTTTAATCATGACGTTGTCAAATTTCTCATGCCACTATTTTGGATCTTGTTTCAAGCCATATAATGACTTCACTAGTTTACAAACATTCTTTTCGTGTCGTGGAGCTGAAAAATTCTCAGGTTGCTCCATATAAATTCTTCATCTAAATCTCCATTAAGAAAAGTAGTTTTCACATCCATTTGATGTACTTCAAGATTGCACAAAGTTACTATAGCAAATACCATCCTAACGAAATTTATTTTCATCACAGAAGAATATGTATCAAAATAATCCAGACCTTTTTGAGTATAAACTTTAATTACAAGCCTTGCCTTGTATTTGTCAATTGATCCATCAGCTTTCATTTTTCTCTTGAAAATCCACTTGGAATCTAAAGGATTACTACCTAGTGGAAGATCCACTAGTTCCCAAGTATGATTTTGCAAGATAGAATCAATTTCACTCATAATAGCTTCTTTCTACAGAGGACCATCACTAGAGTTCGCTGCTTCTTTGAAAGTTTGGGGTTCACCTTCAAAAAATTCAGACCAAAAGATTTTTCCGTTCTTGTTCTTTTACTGCGTCTAGGTTCCGCCTCAACTTCTTCGTCTTGGTCATCACTATCTTCACTGATACTCTGATAGTCTCATGTGTTCATTTGGAAGAACTTGATTTTTTCTTAAATTTACATGAAAATACATCTTCAACGAACAATGCAGTTCTAGACTCTCATTATCATGTTCTTTTGTATATCAGGGATATTAGATTCATACACCAAGAACCGATAAGCACTACTATTATGTGCATAGCCAATGAAAATGCAATCAACTATTTTTAGTCATATTTACACTTTCTTAGGTGGAGGTACTGCCATTTTGGCAAGACATTTCCATATTCGCAAGTAATTGTAGGATGACTTTCTTCCTTTCCATAGTTCATATAGAGTTTTTTGTTCTTTCTTTTTGGGTACCTTATTCAAAAGGTAATTAGCTGAAAGAATAGCTTCTCACCACAAGTTTGATGGCAAACCAGAACTTATTCACATTATATTCATCATTTTCTTTAAGGTACGATTCTTCCGCTCAACAACACCATTGGACTGAAGAGAATAAGGTGTTGTAGTTTCATGTATAATCCCATGTCGAACACAAGTGTCAGCAAATGGAGATTCATACTCTCCACTACGGTCATTTCTTAGCACCTTAATTTTCTTATTGAGTTGATTCTCAACTTTATTTTATAGAGAACAAATTTTTAAATAGCTTCGTCCTTGCTTTCAAGCAAATACACAACAATATTTTGTGCCATCATCAACGAAGGTAATAAAATACTTATTACCACCTCTTGTTTGTGTCATTTTTAAATCACAAATATCACTGTGAATTAAATCAAATGGGTTCAGCATTTTCTTTCAACACTTTTAAAAGATGATCTTGTTAGTTTTGCCTCAATACAAGTTTCACACTTATGTTTGGAATCAATTTAAAATATTGGTACCTGATTCAAGTTAATTAGTATACGCAATGTATCATAAGTAACATATCATAGTCTACCATACCATAAATTAGAAGACTCAAAATATATAAATAGAAGAGCTAGCTTTATTGATATTCTTGACCATGATCATTACATTGAGTTTGAACATTACACCACTCATGTATCATCTACCAACATACATTTCACTCTTAGACAAAACAAATCTATTTGACTCAAACATTGAGCGAAATCCGTGATTATTAAGCAAAGAACCAGATACCAGGTTCTTACAGATCTTAGAAAATATACGCAACATTGTTTAGAGTCAGTTCCTTCCCAGAAGTCATCTTCAAGATCACCTTGCCTTAGCCATTCATTTGTGAAGTAGCCAAGTTCCCCATTAACATCTTCTCTCCATTCTCTAATGATTCGAAAGTGGAGAACATTCCTCTATTAGAGCACACGTGACGGGTAGCTCCAGTGTCAATCCACCACTCTTTAGGGTTTGAGCCCATCAAGACCACAGCTGAGAGGTTGATTTTATAAATGTCTGGAGCAATGCCTTCAACCACATTGGTTTCTTTGTTCCTGTTCATTTTGGGCAGACTGCAATCAGTAAATTTGTGACCTAGCTTGTCACAGTTGAAGCACTTACCTTAAAATTTTGGCTTATTGGAGATTCCTCTTTTAGTTCTCGCTTAGACCCTTTTTCTTTGTTGTTGTACTTCTTAGTTTTGGAACGCTGACTATGTTCCACCACATTTGCCTTGACCGCATGACCGTTGGCCCATCTTTTCAGATCCTTTGTTGTATTCTTCAATACGAAGCCTGACAATCAAATCCTCAATGCACATTTCCTTTTGCTTGTGTTTCAAGTAATTTTTGAAGCCTTTCCAACCTGCTGGCAATTTTTCAATAATACAAGCAACTTGAAAACTATCACTCAAGATCATACATTCAGCGTGTATCTCATGCAGGATTAGTTGAATTTCTTGAACTTGACTGATCACTATCTTCAAATCCACCAACTTGTAATCTAGGAAGCGGCCCATGTTCTTGGCGCCGACATCCTCGATCTTGTATTTGTGGTCTAGAGATTCTCATAGCTCCTTAGCTATTCTCTTATAAATGTAAACATTATACAAAGTCGGCTAAACCATTCATTATGTAATTTCTCACAAGTAATCAGCACTTTTCGAAGCATCCACAGAAGCGATGACTTGGTAATCTTGCTCATCTTCTTTGAGATTAGGAGCTTCCTCATTCAAGAATCCTTCGAGATTCAAGGTGGTCAAATAGAACATCTTCTGTTGCAATTAGCATTGGTATAAATACCCGAAACCCGGATCTGACCCGGACCCGGCATTGGACTGGAACCGACCAGGCCTACCCGGGTCCGGGTCCTAAAATGGGACCCATTGTACTTTCGAGTCCGGGTCCGCTCAAAAAAGACCCGACCCGGACCCGGACCCATTAAAAAACCCCCAAAAAATCTACATAAAAATAAATATTCTATCCTCATCCCTCCCCTCCTTCCTCCTCAATTCTAAATCTTCCTCTTCCAAACTCCAAACTCAAAACTAATGCATTTTTCTTCTCTCCTCTATTCTAAATCCTCCACTCGCCTCCTTCGCTCACCCCTCACACTCCTGCTCCTACCCGTACGGGTAGGAATATTTTAATAGGACCCAGAATCGGATCCGGTCCTCACGGGTCCGGGTCCGGGTCCGGGTCCAATTTTTGGACCCGTAGGGGACCAGATCCGAGTCCGGGTAGTGAAGGACCCGACCCGATACCAATGCTAGTTGCAATCTCTTAAAATTCTACCTGTTGAACTTATCAGGTTTTTCTCCATGGAAGACAGAGACAGGTACAGCAACAGGCACTCGTTGCCACAGCAACGGTCGGCAATTGGGCCATTGTGGCAGTTGTTATTTTTGAAAACACACAATTGAAGTGTAAGTTTTCAGTTTTAAAAGGAGAAAAAGAATGCCTCGAAATCAGCAAAGAAGAAAGAGTGTATAGTCTGTATTAAGTTTGTTAGAAATTTTGCAAGAAAAATACTTTGATCGATAGGCACAGAAACAAAGAATTAAGAATAAGGGGATTGAAATCATTACAAAAATAAATGGAGAAATTAAACAGAACAAAAATAAAGATCAACCGGGTCTTGTGTGTCACACAATGTCCGTAAAACAGATTCGCCACCTCGCCCATTGCTGGAGGATTACAGTCTGTCGCCCAGGATAAAACGAATGAGGAGGTCAACTTGAGCATCACGTCACACTCCCGAGCTGAATGAAGCACAGAACTCTTATCACTTACTGAAGAGAACACAAGAACAAAGGACATTAGAGGAATTCTGATAGGAGATATTTCGGGTGTGTGGAATGAGCAAGAGGCCTCAATTTATAGAGTTTCCAGGGGAGACAAGTGAATGAATGCAAATTTGAACGCCAAACAAAAATGTTTCGTCCGTTTGCAAAATTAAAAGCCAAACAAAACCGTTTCGTCTGTTTTGCTTTTAAATTACATTTACTTGTTCGTTACAAAACTTTATGGTGGACAAAACGTTGCAGCATTCATTTTGGTCGTTACCAGTGTTTTTCTGGTTGGAAAAATCAAAACTGGG
The DNA here is from genome assembly GCA_017893485.1 of Hemerocallis citrina. NCBI lineage: Eukaryota > Viridiplantae > Streptophyta > Magnoliopsida > Asparagales > Asphodelaceae > Hemerocallis > Hemerocallis citrina. The sequence continues at coordinate 139,337,953 of CM030363.1, forward strand.
TCAAAAAGAAGTCCCACACAAGGTGGGGTTCAAGTTAGTCCGGCATTCGTTTCCGTAGGACGTGCAGGCGCACACAAGCCGCATGTAATCTGGTCCAATTTGCACCCCCCTGCGCGCACGCGTGAGAGAGCCTTCCAGCTTGCTTTCTTACCAAGCTAAGGAATGGATTATTATCTATACTCTTTTACCTCTTAAGATTTTTCCGATATGGGACTAAAGTTTATCAACCCACTTTCTCTCATCAAGTAGCTCACTTAGAGAGACAATTTTCTTAGCCACCCCATAACCGTTTTGAGGAAATAAATATATGATTTTGAAGTACTTGTGAAGGAGAACACAAATCCATAAAGATCTCTCACTAATATATAGTGGATCATAACCCAAAAATTGCCTCAAAACTGATTCATAAAATGGTGTTAAAACACCCATTTTCTAACACAACACTGGGCAGTTATCTACAGTTGTATGACAGTCAGTGTGCTCACCTTCTCTTAAAAAAGGTGCAAAAGGAGTAATTTATAGTGTCACAATAAATTATATTTTAGAAGACAACCCCTCTCAGTTAGCAGCATAACTCTTTTGCTTACAAGAACGAAATCATATAAAACAAACATTTACAGAACGAAAATGTGAGTGACTCATAAAAACAAAAAATTCTCACACAAACTTTCGTAATTTAGCTATTGAGATGTGTACCTGCATATGGAAATGGTGAGTTCAGAGTTTGTGGATAATGAGAATCCTCTACGAGCTTTGACATAATTAGGGAGATTGCCCGCAGTTGTTCATCAAGAGTCCCTATCAGTGTCACTAGCCTGTCATTCAGTCCAACAGGACTATGTTCTTGAGGAGATATCTTAATTTCAGCTTGAGATTCCTCAATAAATGACCTGCATATGTGAAAGAAATAAGGATTTAATCACCAAAACTTTATATCACATGCAAGAAAAAGAAATTTTGATCACTAACAGCACAAGAAGGTCATCACGTGTAATAAAAGGTTACATGCAAAAATCTGGAAAAAAACAAGCATTATCCACTCTTGAACAAGTAAAATACTGTGATAAATAAAACGTGAATAACCTACAGATCATCCTAGCCATGTATTATCAGTCACCATTTACAACATAACCATTTGAGCATTTTAATAACTTCCAGTCATCAATGCAATTTTCTCTTTCCCTTCCCTTCTGGCATTCAGCTGCAGTAGCCCACATGAGGAAACAATCCCCCATATGTGGCAATCAATCATCCAGATTGAAGTGCAAGGAAAATGTTGATGTTCAACATGTACTTAGCATCATTAATACAAATATCAGTAACAAAAATGGAAATCGTATCCATTGCCTCGTGCAATTGCCAAAAGTTTCTACCAGTTAATCAGTGCGAAAATGGAAAGGCTTAAATAGTGCACCATAAGAGTAATCTGAAGGATTACTTGTACTATGAAAATAACTAGTAAGAAAAGGGCATGCTATACATCAAATAATGATTTTAATAAAAAAGTTGAGATGTTAAGTACTTATTTTACAGTAAATAACGTTCAACATAGTATACTATCTTCATAATGTGCAATCATCTGAAAGAAATAAATGCAGAAAGTCCACTTACATATGGAATTACATAACAGTTATCTACTTTGAAGTAATCTCCAAGGTTCCACTCAACATTCTAGAGTCTAGACATTTAACATTACTGTTAAAACCCAAATAGTTAACATAGTTTCTCCTTAAGTTGATCAAATGGATACATTCCCGGTTGTCGCATATCTCCTCTGTATACTTTTTAGATCATATGATTATGACTATTGAACCTTGTCAATTCTTGATCACTGATTTTCAATTGCTCATTCCCTTCTTATTCTGAGTGGATGGCAACTGAGAAATGCATTGTGAATCATTACAAAATGTAGTCCTCCCAATACATGATGAATTTGTGCCAAAAATATATATACATATGATCGAAGCCATGTAGTTTTAAGGCCTCAAGCCCATCTGTTATATGGTATGTCCATGAAGATGATCCCCATATGTTTGCAAACAAATAGCTTGTATTAAAATATTGCCTGGAAGATTGTAGAAAAACACTGACTTGGGAAAGTGACGCCATACATAGAAAGGGGCTCAAAACTGGCCAAAACAATGTCGGTATAATGCAATAATACTTAACGCCTTAACCCAAGTTTGCATAATTTGGGATCAATCACAGTCGAGAACGAAATGGTATGGCAAAACCATACAATCAGTCCAAAACATTATTGCTTGGTTACCAGGTTTATAACAAATTCTTTACAATATAAAACTAGTTTAAATCTCTTATGAACTTAAACCTTCCTTCTGAACTACAGGTCACAACCATGTCAAAGCATAACATTTTTGTGGTTTAACTAAAAATCTACAACTTTTTATGGGGACATTGATAAGAAGATTGGAGGATGCCCGGAAATAGAAGGATTCTTGTGAATGTGAGAGTGGGAATCAAGATTTTTGGAAGATTGTATTGTTGTGTCTGGTATAATACATTGAAGTCCTATATTTTAACTAGATTTGCAAATTTGTTGTCTGTGTGTTTGTTTTGGCGCGCCGCGGGGGGGGGGGGGGGGGGGGGGGGGGGGGTAATCAACAAGGGAAACCCAGATTCCCCTTGAAGACTGGGGAAAATAATAAATTAAGCCCACTTGGGCATACGATTGTGTGAAGAAATTGGCAAGGAGGTGCCTTCCACCTCAAAACCAGTGAATCATGCATCTCCTCAAAATGAGAGGGATCATGTATGGGGCACTTTTTTTGAGAAAATCAGAAGGCTTTTCCTGCACTTTATAGAACTCATGCCCAAGTGGGCATTTAGTATCTATATAATAAAACACAAAGAAAGCTATCAAGTGGCTCTCCTTTAATCCCCTCAAAAACAAAGGCCCAAATCTAACCTCACAAAACACATTCCCCCCCCCCACAATTTCAAACCCCAAAACTCAAATTCAAATCCCCCCCAAAAAAAACAACTCATTTATTTATTTAATTATTTCTCTCTCTCTATCTCTCATTCTCTCTCTATTTACTCAGAAATTTACATTTTCAGATTTCAGGTTTGTAAATTTTCAAATTTTTTATGTTTTTTTATTGTTCATGTTACATTGAAAATAGCAAATATCTCTTCAATAGTTAAATTTCATCATTTCCCACCCTCAAAGTTCAAAGTTGAATTTTATACTCTCATTTATAATTATTTTTCAACATATACTAATGGAAACATGGACTTTTATTTATAACTAATTATTGTCATACTATTCAAACTTGAGCTACATAATTGTTGTTTTACTGTTTACAAGGCTTTTCATATGCTGTATCGTTCCGAAGACGTGCCCACGGGCAAATCTAGTTTACCAATAAAATGCCCCCGATAAACATTCAGCCATTCAGGAGTACTCATTTATCTGGATATCTTGCCTAATAGACTTCACAATATGCAACAAGGCTGCAAAAAATAAACTTATTAGAATCGCATTGTACCCTTAAATTAGTGAAGTTAAATTCTTAAATTATTTAGCATAAATTTAACAATAGCATCACAAATTTCTAAGATAATACAAAAGGAACATAAAGTCTAAACTCTGAACTTTAAAGAACTGCAGAAAACTACTTCACAGATTGTTTTTTAAAATTTGGAATGATAATTCCTCAAAAGAAAAACTGGAATGGTAAATCAACATTATATAAAATTTCACACAAATCTCATTGATCAGCGTTGCTAAGAGAACTGTACTTTATGGTAGATCCCCCTTTTCCAATAATGCCTCCACATGAGCTATTTGGAACAATAAGCCTCAATTTGGATCTATTACCCGGATCACTACTCTCTTCAGCCTGAAGAAGCCAATATAAGATAAAGATTAAAGGTCAAACAAAGTGTGAAAGCCGTGAAGATTATAAAGCTGCTATAAATATACCTCACTCAGCAATTTCTCAAGGATCAATTCCATCGCTTTAAGTACTTCATCAAATGTCCCAGATACCATGATTATCCTATCGGACGTTCCTGGAAAAAATTCATGATTACGTGACAACTGAATGCGAGCTCCTGACTGCGACTGAAATTCAGTGATTGTCGATCCGCCCTTCCCGATGATACAACCAGCTGCAGTATTTGACACAAGGAACCTTATGTGTGTTGTTTTCTCCCTGTCATCTGGCAACAGTATCCAAGGAGAGCCAAGTTGAGCAAAATAGTTATAGTTAAAGAATAGTCAACAGGGAACAACAAACACCGGCGTAACGGGGAAAAAACAAACTCTTCAGCATAGAAATGATGGAAAATATGCCCAAAATACCATATTTAGTAACTTCTAGTATATGGTTAAGAAATTCTATCAACTTTTAGCTCCTCCAAACCCGGCTTACTAGAAAACTATTATGACTGCATTCTAACAGAGAATTTCATTCCAAACTGTTTCAATGTGAATCAATGTATCACATGAACAAACTGACCACAAACTTGAGCAATTTCACATTTAACACAATATACTAAGTTCTACTTTCTCCAACTATCTAAGGCCTTGTTTGGAAACAAAGTTTAAATAACCAAAATTATGTTAACTTTGGAAGTACAAAGTAAGCTTAACTTTGGTAGTCCATTTTGAAGTTATCTTCAAAGTCGAGAAAAATTAGGTAAGACTTGAATTTAGATAACTATGATTTTCACCTTTTCGGGTAAGATAATTGTAGTTATCTTAACCCCAAACTGAGTCCCAAACATATCAAAGTTAAGATAACTAAAGTTTTTTTAAGTTATGAGAGAACTCCAATTATCCTCACTTGATTTTGCTCCTAAACATAGCCTAAAAATAGCATGTGGAGTCATTATTTCCTCACGTACTTCAACACTTTATGAGCAATCACATAATAAAGTGCCGCCCCCCCCCCCCCCAGGTCTTCTAAATGTTGACGTAAAGAAGTAAAGTGATTATCCAAAAGTAATCACCAATTTATATTATTATATAGTGCTTACTATAGCTGCGTTTCATGTTATTGCCTTAGGGGCTAGGAAGCACCGATTCGAGTGCGGGGATGCGGGATGCAGGGGGGCGGAGATGAGGCAATTTCTAAAAACAGTGGGATGCGGGTGCGGCTGGAATTCGGCTAATATTTAAATAATTATTATATATATATATTATATATTTATATTAATATTGATATTTTTGTATAAAAAACCAAAATCATCGTCAATAATCATTCATTGATCAAGAGATTCAAAATGACAATATAGCACAATACATTAATGATAACCTTCAATGTATCATCCACTACCCAAAATGATAATAATACATAAACAAAAACAACTAAATAAGTGATCATTCTCCAAGCGAGATAGCATCATTGTCATCATCCCCAACTTCATTCTCTACAAAAAAACATGGCCTTCCTTTCCGGCTCATCAAGAGAGGTTTGCAACTTCAAGCTCACCGGCACCATCAAGAGGATCAAAAGCATCTCCACTAACATCCCACATCTTGGTTTGTCCTTTCACATATGCTTCACTCTCTTGAAAGGAGCCGAAGATTGGTGTGCACAAATACTAGGTCTTCGGCACGTTGTGGTTGAATTCTATTCCTTCTCATTGAGTGACTGAAGGAGTACGTGCTCCAATTACACTCACAACAAGAAGAAGAGCAAGGTTGCCCAAGAAGTTTCAATGCTACACTTTGTAGCAAAGGGGAAGAAGCACCGTAGCATAACGACCAATCTTTTGGATCTAATTCCGATCTATAACTCAAATAGTAAGTATTGCTAAACTCACTAGAAGCTCCAAAAAATTTGGCAAACTCTACTAGTACTTTTTTTTTCAGTCTTCATTATTTGGGAAGTACCTTCTTAAGCATTTGTTTCTCTTCCGAAATCTCAAAATTACTATGTGCAGGAACACGATTAGGAGCACCATCGAGCCATGATTTGCTATAATACCTAAATTAAAATATTAAAAAAAACACATTTAACACTTAATGTTAAAAGGACAAACTTTAAATTTGTATCTTATAAACACTTCTAACTTTAGAATTACTTTAGATTCAGAGAATGCGCCAAACAATAAAGTGGTGTACTACTTTTGTTCCACCTATCAACTAGTATCTCATGCACAACTTCATAGAAGCTTGAAAAATCATTATCCAGCCTGCCTTCATGCCTATATATTGCTTTCTTCACATTCTCAATCATTGTATCTCGCATATCATATATAAGATGCAAAGCGGGCTTGTCGGTGTCGACAAATCGAAGCATGTCATAAATAGAATTTTTGAATGAAAGAATATATTGTCGATCTTGATCGTTAAGAACGAGTGCCTTCACAAATTGAGCCTTCCCAACATCATCCTCCTTATAAGAAGACCACTTCTCACTAATGGCCATCGCTTAGAGACCTTGTTTAGTCAATCTAAATCATTTCAACATAATGATAGTTGAAGCAAATCTTGTCTCGACCACCGAAAGCAATTTTAAATTTACAAACTCATTATAGATAGTCAACCTCATTGAATGGTTTGTAATGAAAACCTTTATAGCTAATGCATCTTCGGTTATTTCGGTGATCCAATGACACTCATCATAAATTTGATAATTTCTTTCGGTGTTCTTTGCAGCACGTATATTTTTAAGAGCAAGATTTAGTGTATACACTACACAAGGAGTCCAAAAGATGTGAAAGAATTGACTCCCAATAATACTTCCTGCCGCTTTACACACCAGTGCATTATCCGTTATCACATGCACAACATTTTGAGGGTCGACTTCATTGATCACAATTTTCAACAATTGTGCAATGTAGAACGTATCCTCATATTCACCCTCACAATTGATAGCTTTCAAGAACATGGGCCCACTTTCAAACACCGCCATAAAGTTAATAAGAGGTCTTCTTTGATAATCTGACCATCCATCACTAACAATAGTCACTCCAGTTTCCGCCTAAGTTTCTTTTATCGGAGCCAACGATTTCTCTATGTTTATCCTCTCCCTTTGAAGTAGTGTAGTCCTCAAAGCATTGTAGCCCAGTGGAACAAACCCTGAAATGTTGTTCACCGCGAAAGAAAATTACTTCACATAATGTGGATTCCTTGCAAGATGAAATGGTAAGCCATCAAAGTAGAACATCCCCGCAATCTCACTTCTTAATTGCACTAGAGCTTCCATATTGAATGCTTTCTCTATAGAGCTCTCCACACCCTCTCTTCTTTCCATCAACCCCCGGCATGCCAAATCAAAAACCTGTTCTTGAACTACCAATTGAAGTCCTAGAAGGCAATGGGAGAGGAACTTCAATTGGTCTCAGCCCCTGTTTAGCTTCTTGCATAACTCTATGCATGTCAGATATATTTTTAGGAGTTACCGCCAAACAAGGTTTTACTCCAACGTTTGCAAGTTTCAGAAGATGAGCTTTTACTCTCGAGTACGATTCTGTAACCTTCTTCAAGCAAAAATTGCACGACCACCTCCAATTTCCGCCGGTCTCCAATCTTTGCTTCTTTCGTCGCATAGCTCCAAAGAGAAAAATGATCGTCTTGAGTGTTGGTGTATACCCTAGAAGCCAGTTGTGTATTGACATCACTAGTTTCCATTGTATCATGACATTTATTTCATATTTAGGTATTTCATTTATTGTGTTACTAGCAATTTACACGTGTGATGTACGTCTTAATAAATACAGTTATTTTAAAGTAAAAATTCAGACGGAGTCTGAGCTTGAACCTAAGACCTCCTTTATAGTAGTTACGCACGTGCGGTGCACGCGTTGATAGATTTACAAATGACACTAAGGCCTTCTCCCATTATAATATTAGAGATTAGAGATTTGAAATTGTTTGTTTGTTTGTTTGGTGACAAAAAATAATAAAAAATTGCTTATTTGTTTGACAGCTCTCCCATTAATATTGTAGAGATTAAATATTATATTATAGATAGACAGATAGTAATTTACACGTGATGCACATTTAATATATTAAAATTTTAAAGTAAAAAATATGACAGTGAAGACTCGAACCTAAGACCTCCTTCATATTAGTTATGCACGTGCAACGCACGCATTGATAGATTCACAAATGACACTAAGGCCTTCTCCCATTATAATATTAGAGATTTATTGTGAATTAAATGAATATAATGAAGTCCTTAAAATAGTAAGTTCAATGTCATGGGATATCAAGTGCAGATTTGATTGTGAGATCCTATTGGCTGAAATCAGAACATTATTCTTAAATGTCCCTAGTCAAGTATTATTGTGAATTAGGACAACGATAATACATAGAGACTAGTGTGTGCGTCGATTGATGACCATTCTTACAGGCCATGGAAATGAGATATCAAGTCTTCACATGGATACATATTAGAGTAATAATGTACTGGACTGACCCACCATGAGAACGCTGCATGGATCGTTACGTGAGTGTCATAAGCGGTTCTCACAGTGACCATGGTGTACGTAATCCTTTAACTTGAAGTCATTACGATTTTCTACATGAGAAGATATGTTTTGATGCTGTCAAATGTTGCCTATAATAAGGTGATTATAAAATCGACTATTGAATATACTACAAATCATACGAAGAAATGTGAGTGACTTAGATAGAATTTGTCCCTCTTACATAACATGAGCGATATCTATATGCCCCTTGATTGAGTGAGACTGTAAAATGCATGACCACCCTCAAATGAGTCAATATAGATATTGATCTCATTTATTTTAGTAAGTCTACTCAGACATCAAGAAACCAAAGATTGAACTATACAAGGGTGACACGCTCTATGCCTTGTGGTCAATTAAAATATCTGGACAAAGGGACTAAACTACATGGTAGCATTAGTCACGGATAGGTTATGTCGAATCACCGACGTTCCCATTACTTGAGTAGCAGCGATATATTGCTAGATACCGCTCACTATTTGTAATACTCGAATATAATTTTAGTATAACTGTCAACGTAATAAAAACCTACAAGGTCACACACTTAGAATGGATCGAAATTGGAATTTAAATTCGTAAGATGAAATTAATTAGGGATCCAAGTAAAACATGAACTCCTGACATTGGTTGAATATTTAATTAGATTAAATGGACCGACTAAAGTTCAAAGGCTCACACACGAATCTAACCCAAGTCAGATTGTGAGCCCAACAACCTCATTACTCTCTTAGGGTTGATTTCTACACCTATATATATGATATGTAAATGTGGAAAAGTGACGCGTAAAAAAATCCTAGCCGTTACAGAAAGTGAAAGAGAGATCGTAAGAAGGAACATTCTCTTCCCGCAGCTAACACCACGGCCTGAGGGATAGCCATTTTTCGTTCCATTTGTGTGGATACTGTAGTATTGCAACGATGTGATCAGCATACTATGAAGACAGTAGATCCATCATTAAGGTATAACTCCTAAACATGATTTGTAGTTTTCACATGGATCCATGGCTAGGTTTTGATATTTTTGTAATTTTTCCGCCTTATATTTAATCTGTGATTGCATTCGAAACCTAACATTGAGTAGGATTAGAAGCAGTAAGAGTTGCACCGGTGGAACTCATACTTCCTGTATTCATTTATATGACCTGCAAAAGTACTCAATTCATAGTCTATGTTATTCAAAAAAATTTATCAATTAATCTATTTTTCTTTCTTCTAATTTTTGTTAGGAATCAAGACTCAAGCATCAAGAACAACAAGCATGGTAAAGGATAACAAGCATCAAGAATAGCAAGCATGGAAAAAAATGAACAAGATGAACAACAAGCAAGTTGTATCAACAATTAGCAAGAACAACAATTTTTCATTCATTTAATAGCAAGCATGGGGAAAAATTATGGCATTGTTATCTTGTAAGAACAGCAAGAGCACACAAGAACAGCAAGCAAGAAAAAAAAATCTTGTAACAGTAAAAAAAAATTGTGACGTAATTTGTTATGAGAGAGGAATTCATACCTAGGGTTTGTTATGAGAGAGGAATATGTTACGGCACCCGACGATGGCAATGCCAGCTACAGAGGAGAGAAGCGGCGACGGCTACGGGGGGAGAGAGGCGGCAACTTCTACGGAGGAGAGAAGCAGTGAAGGCTACGGGGGATAGAGGCAGCAAAGGCTACAAGGGGAAAGAGGCGGCGGGTTTTGATCGATTTGGAAATTAGGATTAGAGAAAGAGGCAGAGAGACGTGAGAAGAGAAAAGTCTGCCGCTTTATTTTTTTCTTTTTTTTATATTAAGCACCCTACCCACATCCGTTCGAGTTTTTAATATAAAATAATGGGGTGTGTGTCCCGCCGCACCCGAGTCTGATACGAGTCCAATTTGGATGCGAGCACCTCCATAAAGAGTCTGTGCTTCCTAGCTTTTGGGCTATGTTTATATGGACCTTCATACCTAGGGTTTGTTATGAGAGGAATATGTTACGATACCCGACTGTGGCAGCGCCAGCTACAAAGGAAAGAGGCGGCGATGGCTACGGGGGAGAGAGGCGGCAACTGCTACGGAGGAGAGACGCGGTGAAGGCTACGGCAGATAGAGGCAGCAAAGGCTATGGGGGAGAGAGACGGCGAGTTTTGATCGATTTGGAAATTAGGTTTAGAGAAAGAGAGAGAGAGACGTGAGAAGAGAAAAGTCTGCCTCTTTCTTTTTTTTCTTTTTTTTATATTAAACACCCTACCTGCACCCTACCCACATCCATTTGAGTTTTTAATATAAAATAATGGGGTGTGTGTCCCACCGCACCCGAGTCCAATACGAGTCCAATTTGGGTACGAGCACCTCCGTAAAGAGTCCGTGCTTCCTAGCTTTGGGACTATGTTTATATGGACCTTCACTATGACTCAGGCAGGTCCTTTCTACTAACTAATAAATTTAATCTTTAAGGAATGAAAACTGTTGTTGTTCCGGTAGTGATTAGGAAATGTAATAATTCAATTGCATTCTGTTAAAAACCCCAATAATCCGTGAACAATACTCAAACAAAATTTACTTTCTTGATTCTACATATATAATTACGCACCAAGACAGGCCTTTTTCTTCAAATTAACCATGATTAACACTAAAAAATTCAATACAGTAGTTTAGTATGATACTGTGTAAAAACTAATCAATCGACTCATGGGTATGAACGCAGCGATCAATTCTTTAATCTATCAAATCGAATAACTCAAGCAAAGGTGGCATCTTTCGGATCTCGGAATCGCAAACAACTATCACAGTAAGTGCTAAAACTATTATCATTAAAATAACAATAAAATAGAAAATTAGGGCATCCACGAACCTTGAAGGGGAGGAGGAGATCTGGAGTTTAGAGCAGCATCAGGAGAGGAGCTGTAATGATCAGGAGATTCCATCACCGATGAGGTGGAGGCGGCGGTGGCGGTGGAGGCGGCGGAGGCGGATGCGAAGAGATTAGATTAAGGAGCAGGTGAGCTCAAACCATTCGCTTTTTTCTTCCTCTTTTTTTTTCTCTATTAAATAGGCACAAGGGGTAGTTATATATTTATTTATTTTCTGAGTGTGGGTTCGTCAAAAGAGTTCTAGGTACGGTACAATAATATTTATTTACCGTTTTGTAGGGGAATTTTTTTATTGGTAATTAGGGGTGTCAAAAAATACCATATTACCGTACTATACCGTATCATATCATTACCATATCAAATAATACCGAAACTTGGTAATACCGTACCAAATTTTCGGTATTGAACCATACCGATTTTTAATGGTATGGTACTGGTACAAAATTTTTATACCGTTGATATACCGTACCATACCGAATACATTTAATATATATTTAATCTAATTTTTATATTTTAAAACCTTTCTACTCATCCATCTAAGGTTTCTGACATTTCTACAGTGCTTAACTTTGCTAAATCTAACATAACCTGGTTATTGATCCTTCTCCCTAATATACACGGAACAATTACTAGACTTGGCTGCATGAATATAATTTTTAGGTTTTGAGCAAATCCCAACAAGATTTGGCTGCATGAACAATTACTAGAATCCTGGACTTGGCTGCATGAACAATTACTAGAATCCTGCAACCACAACAAGATTCACCAAATCCCTCACCCTTTTGTTCCTGCCGTACCACTCCACAAGCCCTGTTATGTTCTTCACTGTGTCCAGCCTCGCTATTGAGAAAATGATCGGTTTCTTCTTGTCCTCAAGGAATCCCATGTGTTCATTATTGTCCTTTTTGCTGTAGAGTAGCTCTTTAATAGCTGGGTGAAATGTAGTTAGTCTCTTCTGTTTCTGTGTGTAGGGAAAGTATACAGATTGGTCGGCACCAGGAGGAGCTATGTTAAACTTAGGACTGAAGACATTGATGCCTGAAACGAACCGACATAGCCCTGGCATTGTGAACGCAATGTGGCTTTCATACTGCCCTGGCTTCTCTTTGCTACAAAAAAAATATTCTAATAGGGTTATGCGAATTCATCCATATATGTTCATACGAATTAACAAATTTTCAATATGTTGACCTTCCTGCAATTTCCTGATATGTGCTTGTTATAATAAAATCAGTGTTGTTCATCGCAATCATGTCTACTGTGAACTGACACGAGAAGTGATACTTTGCGTCCAGTTCTTTCCATTGGACATCTGAATCTTCATATTTGGTCTTCTCTAAAGCATGAGCAATGGTTCCCTAGTAGCAACGAGCATCAAATGAATTAGCGAATATAAGCACCAATACTACAACATCGCCATTACTGATAGCAACAGTTAAGGTTACCTGAGTAACTCCAAGCTTGCTGGCCACTAGAGAAGCCACCATGTTCCCATCACTGTAATTTCCGATGATCAAATCCGGTTTCTCTTGCAAATAGTCAAGAATTTTCTTGCAAGAATCCTAATCAATAGATAAAACATTCATTCCCTTATTTATTATATACTGAAATTATTTAAGAGAATCTTCATGACCAATGGTAACATGTCAGTTACCATTTGTTGAAGTCGGGTACTTATTTGCACAATGTATGACCCTATTGATACATAATATGGAATCTTGCTGATTTATCAATCAGCAAGATAATGCAAGATCAAAGTGAGCTTCTGGCTTGCTGGTTTATCAATCAACATGCATTCAGTAATTATCTTTTTTCCTATATGGCAACCGCATTGCATTAATCTAACTTACTATGTTTATTTGTTGCTCGTTGTTTAAGGTGGTTATCAATCGAGATCGCTTTAGACAAGAGCATCTATTGTTAAAGAGAGTTGTGATGTGCAATTTTATGAGATGTCTCCATACAGAGACTCTGACAATGAAGATGGAGATGATGAGATTAGGCGTAGAAGGAAATACATTCCTCCGTGGGCAAGGTGAATGATTAACTTTATCTTTAAGGAAACATGTTTTTTATTGATATCTGAGTATATTGTTAGACATATATAAAGCATATATCTGTTTATTGTGCCAGTAGGTCATGAGAAACAAAGTTTGAAATTGGTACATTCATATTTCTTGATGTCCGGTACTACCATGGTACTATCATTACCATACCAATATTTCGGTTTTACCGAACTCGATAGTACCAAAATTTTGGCACGGTAATGGTAGAGAAATTTGTGTACCAAGTATTCCGGTACGGTAGACGATAGAGTAAATTTTGTACGGTACGGTACGGTATACCACCCATATATTTGTTGGTCTCCAATATCAACAGGCCCCAAACCAGGACCGAGTTTTTTTTTTCATTTTTTAAAAAATTTTTTTTAGCCTATCAGAAAACAAGTAACAAAAATAACATATTCGCGCACCCGGAAGACACCTTGAGCATCTTCCTCTATTACCATACATAGTCATGTTGGGTTTTTATCTTGCATACTTGAGTTCAATGTGAAGAAAATACGATGAAATGATAAGATATTGAAGCGTCGCATGATAAAAGAAGCAAGCAACGATAATCAATGTGCAAGAACATTGACAGTCGACTATGGGGCCTAGGCATTGTGGTCGACTACCCAAAGAGTATTGCGGTTGACTGTCAATTTGGGCAGCTAGCCGACGGCGACTGAAGAGGCAAATTGAGTTCAGGTCTGGGTGATCTGTTTGAGCTCGTCTTCTCTACTCCCTTTAGAATATATCATACGGGTATTGTATCAAAACTGCTGTTATTGCTTTTTTCGGTGCGGGAGTAACCAGATGATGTGGATTCTTTTGTGGAACAGTCGAGAATTTGACTTTTTGACTTCTGTTGACGTTGATTATGGTTGTCTCCTCCGTTGTCCTGCAAAAAGTTCGATACACCGGAATTGTTCCAGGCGACGAACCTTCCGACACTCAAGTCAATAATCTTCAAGATTATGAAAGAGCTTTTGCAGAAAAAATACTGATTACCTCTTTATGGTGGGGGTAGGGGGTATCTATAGTCGCCTGAGAGAGAGAGAGTTTAGAGATAATCATTCATCCCTACTTTCCGGTGTTTGTGGATAAGAGACAGAGTTTGAGTGGTTTCAGGATCAGGGATTCGGTTTAAACCATCCCTTAGAGATAACCATGAATTTAAACCACTTCCTGGCTGTCCTAGGTTTAACTGTGATGGGCTGTAGCCCTGACCCGAGTAAGACAGACCCGTTATTGGGTTGTTGGGCTTGGTAAAAACCCAGTTTCTCATTTCCGGACCTGTTATGTATGAAATTACTGTTTTACCCCTGGGAGCTTCTAGATTCGTGCCCGATTTGAACGATCCCGATTTAGTTCTATTTTTATCCATATCACAAGCCCCCCCACTCATGAAGACTAAGTTGCATAGTCTTCGAGGAGTAGATCGCCCGACTCTAATGGTTTAAAAAATTTATCGGTATTCTCGGGGGAGTCTGGAGCTCGCTTGAAGGGTAACGGTGCTTTTCTAAGTTTCCAAAAATACTCAGAATTATTCTCATAATTTTCTGGAGTTTTTGTGATTTTTCTAGATTTTCCAAAAAAAAATTCCATTTTTTTTATCACTTTTTGAATTTTTTATTCAATTTTCGAATTTTAATAGTAAATTTTTTGAATTTTAATCAATTGTTCTAAAAACAAAATAATTATTTTCAAAACATAAAAAAAATTTTCTGAATTTAATAATTAATTTTAAAATTTTTAATTAATATTCTCAAAATTTTAAATATTTTTAAAGAATTTTAAAATAATTAATTCAATTTAATAATTAAATAAAGGAAATAAATAAAATAAAATAAATAGCTTGACTCAATCGTGGTCGCTGATCACAAGGCGGCACGCATCGGGAGGCGGAAGTTTTTTCCTATTTTTCGTTCGGAAATGCCTCGGTTCGGCGCACTCGCCACGCTGACACATGGCGGCCAATGGCGACCATTAACTCGGTCAACGGTTGACTGTTGACCCAGCTGCAGCCTCCTTTTTTTTTCTTTTTTTTTTCTTTTCCTTCTACTTCTTCCCTCGTCTTCGACTTCGCCCTTCTCCTTCATCGTCGACTTTGCCCTAGTCTTTGTCCTCACCCCTTCTCCGTCTTCGACCTTGCCTCCGTCTCCGAGCTCGTCTCCACTCCACATAGCAAGCAAACAGAGGCGCTCGCCGGTCGTGGAGATTGGCGAGGGAGGAGCTCGACGGTCGTGGAAGGAGCGGAGCTCATCGAAGGAGGAGCTCGTCGATGGAGGGGCTCGACGGTCGAGAGCGGAGATTGTCCATGGAGGAGCTCGACGAAGGGGGAGAGCGGAGCTCATCGATGGAGGAGCTCGACGGTGATGGAGTCAGACGAGGTGGAGAGCGGAGCTCGACGGCGATGGAGTTAGACGAGGTGGAAAGCGGAGCTTGACGGCGATGGAGTTAGATGAGGTGGAGTTGGAGCTCGGCGAAGGGGGAGAGCGGAGCTCGTCGGTGGAGGAGCTCGACGGCAATGAGGTTCGACGAGGTAGAGAGCGGAGCTTGCCGAAGGGGAAAGCGGAGCTCGTCGATGGAGGAGCTCGACGGCGATAAAGGTTCGACGAGATGGAGAGCGGAGCTCGTCGATGGAGGAGCTCGATGAGGTGGAGTTGGAGCTTGGCGAAGGGGGGGAGCGGAGCTCGTCGATGGAGGAGTTGGCGACGACGGATTTGGGCGAGCTCGGCGAGCTCGGTCACGGGGGAGCTCGACGGCCAATTTCGACGGGAAAGGGTTGGAGCTCGGTGTTGGAGCTTGGCGGCGATGGATTTCGAAGGAGGTTTGGAAGAAGAAGAGTTTTTGAAGGGGAAGGGCTTGGTTCTAAATAGGTGCAAACCCGACCCATTAACCCCTTTTGATGCTCATTTGGTTGACGAATCTCAGCTGTCAATCACGATCGAGTGCGCATCGGGAGGTTAGATTTTTCTCTCATTTTCTGTTTGAAACTGCATCTGTTCTGCTCGAAACAGAGAGAGTGGCGACCGTACGTGTCATACACCGCTTCCCAAAACACGGAAATACGGGCGCGAGACTAAGGCCCAGCGAATGATGCGAATGCACCATTCATGAGTTGTACAAGTAAACTCAACAACAAGATAATAAAACAATCCACACATGCATATAAATCACAATTTGATAATGAAAGTTACGGACATATTCCATAATATAACCAACAACTGGAAAATACAAATAATTACCTGTCAAACAAGCCCATATTACATTAAAGAGTTGCAAAAAAATAAAACACAAACTAAAGATAACGTGATAAACAATAAACTAGAACACTTGGTCAGCGACACCTTCTGGTAACTCTCCATTTGGGCCTGCAAGTATATTATAACAAAAAGAAAAGAAAAAGGAAACAAGAAGATGCCCGTTAATACAAGTCACGGGCTGCAAGGGGGGGTACAAGCTAAGGGAAACATGTATAAAACAAAACAAAAGAAAAACAGGAAAAGAGTAAGGAATCGAGAGTCATGAAATAGGGAAAATGCAATATGTAAACATGGTATGAACAAGGCAATATGGAACAAGTGACATAAAAAACAAGTAATCAAGTAAACAAGTATCGAGTCAACATGAACATGTAACGTGTAGTTGGATCATGCAAATACACGTGTTAATCTTATGTCTAATGATTGATTCTATCTAGGTAGCACTTCATGCATCCATACTTTTACTACATGGTTGCTACAGTCAATACAATTTCGTTTAGATTTAGTGGTGGGTTTTATAGGTCACGTACTCGGGAAAACATGTACATTCAATATTGTATCGAGAGACGTGCAAACTTGTAACGTGGAACATGTAGAGTATAAACTTGTAACGTGAACATGTAAACTTGTCATTCGCAATCTTGCAACTTGTAACTTGCAACTTGCATCGGGAAACCACGAGCTCCTGTCCGAGTACGCTCTTCTATATTGCCCACTACTTAAATCTTTTCCTTATCCCCCGGCTTGTTACTTGTATTTCAATTTAACAGGATCATAATGCAATGAGGACGATGTCAAGATGTGGACAGGGAACGTCAAGGAATTGTGCATGAAATATGTTCTTAAGTCATGAGATGCAAAACATGTAGTTCTGATGTCATATTTGGGTCTAATTTATTATTACATATATGGGTCCATAATATTTTGGGGTTATACAAATCAATGATACAACTACAAGGTGATTGATTACATGTATAAAACATAATCAAGATTTAAAAGATATTATAATAACATTCAAACTACTATCATGGGTAAAATTATCATTCACACTAACATGTATAATCCCTAAAAGTCATATATTTGTATTTATTTGTGTTCGTGTCATGCATATGATAACAAAGTATTCACGTTCACATGTGAATACAATATTGACGGATTCGGCATAGAAACGGGTATCAATTCGACTTATGAATGCGAATTGGAGTCAAAATAATATACTTGCGGTATTTTTGTAAAGGATCTTGTACTAGAACAAATAAATTTGTACAAAAGATACTTGCCTTTTTAACGATTCAAGAAAGAATAACCAGCGAGCTCCAAAAGTTATGTACGAAATACGTGCAAGAGAGTCCAAGCAAACAAATCAGCAACTCAGCAAAACTCCACAGCGGATCAGATCCAAACACGGAACAGCAACTCTTGGATCGTGCCACACACAACAGCAAACAGCGACAGAATTCCCCACCACACAAACAACGAACAGCAATCCTGGGATTTGCTGTGCACCGGACACCAAACAGGGAAATCTCCCAATCAGCTCCCGCCTCCTTCTTCAACAGCGAGAAAGAGAGAGAGCGCACGAATGGGCGGCGACAACTGGATGGTGGGGCGACTGAGTGACGGGCGACGGCAAGGCGAGGGACGGCACTACGGTGGCCTGTAATGGTGACGACTGGGCGGGATGTGAGCGGCGCGCCGATGGGTTCTTTGATAATGGTGAGTGAGTTCGACGGCAAGAGAAGGTGGTGGAGAAAGGAGGAGAGGGAGACGAGGACGGCGCAGGGAAGCTGCGAATGGCGGGAGGAATGCAGGCGATGCTGAGGAGGAGAATGGCGGAGAGCGGAGGTGAGCTCGGCGACGGGGGAAGAAGGCAGAGGATGGCAAAATCCGCGGAGCTCGAGAACTCCGACGACAATGGTGGAGAGCAACGGTGTGAGCGGCGAGGTTCGAGCGACGTCGACGCTGCGGTCGAGAAGCAACAGCAGCGTTGACAGCGGCGACTTCGACTAAGAGCTCTGTTTCGCTTCCGAAACAGAGGAGGACGTGAATGTCGGAGCTTCGGGGTCTTCGACGATGGCAACGAGTGTGATGGGTCTTCGGGGTTGCAGGGAGGTTGTAGACGGGGAGAGAATGGGTTTGCGGTGATGGTTTCGGAGTTTGGGCAGTTTGGGAAGCAGGGAGAGAGCGGAAGAGATGAAGAGGGCTGCGACTGGTGGGTTTTGTTTTGTTTGTTTGGTTTTGATCAGGGAAGGAGAGAGGGTACGGGAGAGAGAGATATATATTATATTATAGTTAATGTATAGGAATAATATTAAAACAAGGAGTAGAGTGATTTTAGGGGAGCGGGTTACGGGATCACAATGAATAGGCTGATTCTGAGGGGAAGATTAAAAGGTAATTAGGATTGTTATAAACAGCCATATAATGCAGAGGGATTATAGGGCTGAAAATTAGGGGTTCAAATTTCAAACCTTTAGGGAATTGTTGATCTGGTCAACAATGGGGAGTTTTTGGGTTTGGGCTAGTAGTTCAAGACCCAATAGTGGATGGGCTTGGTCTATGGCTCAAAACAATTCAATTATTTAAATATAGAATTGGGCTCAAAATACATAATTAGACCATTGGGTTTAATTTAAATTACTGGGCTTATAATAAAAATTGGGTTCCAAAACTTTTCAAATATTAAAATAGTTGAATAATCAAATATTGGGCTTCACAAAATAGTTTGAATAACATATTAAATTAAATAATGAATAGTTTAATTTAAAATACGGGAAAATACTTGAAAATACAAATTAACGAAAACAGGGGTTACAAATCCTACCACCTTACAACAAAATTTCGTCCTCGAAATTTGTGCAGGAGGTATATAGGACGGGGCAAATGTAACACCCAAAAGATGAAGATGCAGGAAACAATGAAAAGAAATGAGTGGGCTAGGATAATACTAAGGTTGAGTCTAAGAGTACAATAAAAAATGAGCATGTACAACAAAGTATGCAGAAATATGCGATGCAAGGAAAGAAAAGACAAGAAGATGACGAAATAACAACTACAGTATACCTTCGATAATAACTTCAGCTGCCTCTGCTTCTTCTGCAATCAAGTTGTAGGCTTGCCCTCTCCCAGAAGCTGCGGGCCTCTGACCATAGTCTTGCCGCTGTGGTGGGGGCGGTGGTCCTCAACTGGTGCTCTCTGCTGGATCGGCCCTCCACCGACGGTACCATTTCTTGCCTGTGGACAATCCCGGAGTACATGGTCACAAGATCCACAAGCGAAGCATTGGTGATTCGCAAACCGACAGTCTTTACGTATGTGACCGACTTTCTGGCAATAGTCACATATCACATCCCTCCTCGGAGCAGCAGGTGGGTAAAGCATTGAACTTGTAGCGGCAGGGGCTGGCCTCCGAATTGGTCCACCAACGGATCTAGCAACAACGGGGTTCGAGACAGAACGCTGCATAGCACGCTTTCTCGTACTTGTTTGTTCCTGGGTTCTGGCTGCCTCCAGGATGTCGGCATAGGATCAGAGTCGTCATGCAGCTAGGCGATCCTGAAAATCGATATCCAAGCCTAACATGAATTGGCAACCCTTATCCTTGTCGTTCGCCACCATGGAAGTGGCAAAACGGCTCAATCGGGTGAATTCCGCAGCATACTCGTCTACTGTCCGATTCTCCTGATTCAAGACAGTGTTTTAGCTAAATGTTGATATATATAAAATAGCAACGAAGAATTTGCATAGTAAACACTATCTGACGAACCTGAGTGAGCACGATGAATTGCCGCTCCATTTCATTCCTTGTTACATCGGGAAAGAATTTTGTAAGAAAGCTTTCCCTGAAGGTGGTCCAGGCGATAGGCCGCACAAGTCTTTCCATCTCAGCTCGCCACCAGATGTGGGCGAGGTCAACCAGCTGGATGCTCACGACATCCACACAGTCAGCGTCTGCTATTTGTGCTGCAATTAATAGTTGTTCAGTCCGGATAAGCCATTGCTCAGCTTCAAGCGGACCTTCCGTGCCCGAGAACTTGTCTGGTCATAGCCTTATGAAGTCTGCTACACTGCTAAGTCTTGGTTGCAGCACTTTGGGCGCAGGTACTCTAGGCTCCCCTGTTGTTAGCTTCCAAAGCTACCCTCATTAGTTCTGCATGCTCCCGCTGCATCTACATCATCTGTTGCATCATCAGCTCATTTTGCTCACATTGCATCTGTATCACTTGAGCAATAGTAGGCCCTTCTGGCTGGTCGGAAGAAGAAGCACCTCTTCTAAGCATTCTCATAATTTGTGCGATGGTGGGCTCATCAGGCTGATCATCTCCAGCACTGGAAGAAAGAGTACCCTTCCTAGCCAGGTCTGCAATAAAATTAAACAATTAGTATCCAATTTATATGTTGGTTATTTCATTATCCATGATATCAACGTGGTGTACATGTTGTTGAGTTAACCTGATTGAGTCAAGTCTGTCTAATGTATTAGTCAACTAACACATTAGCCCAAACCTGACTCTGATACCACTAAAAACCAGTGTCACACCCCGCTTTCCAAAAACATAGAATGCAAGCACGTGACACGGCCCAGCGAATGACTTGCGTCATCCATAGGCTGTTATTGATCCAACTCAACAATATAACAAGTAATAAAACAACCACGCATGCAATGAAAGAATAATTACATAAATAACAACATCGGAAATTTAAGCATAAAAATAACCAACATCAAAATAACCCAACATCTGGAAATTTAACAAACAATATTCGGGTCGAAGCCCACAATACAAAGAAA
Organism: Hemerocallis citrina; assembly: GCA_017893485.1. Taxonomy (NCBI): domain Eukaryota; kingdom Viridiplantae; phylum Streptophyta; class Magnoliopsida; order Asparagales; family Asphodelaceae; genus Hemerocallis; species Hemerocallis citrina. The sequence continues at coordinate 139,359,351 of CM030363.1, forward strand.
TAACATTTGTCCAATTTTATTAAAGTCATTAAATAAAACAACATTTATTTTAGTGGCGCAGGAAAACATCTCCTTCACCAATGCTGCTCTCCTATTCCGTCAGGTAAATCTCCTTGATTACCTGTAAGTTGCTCATCTAAAGAGAGGAAAAAGAAAGTCCTTAGAGCAAGTCGTGGACATGCAAGTAGAGAAACAGAGAACCAATGACAATGGTGGTATAGCAATGAATTCAATAAATGATGAAATCAATAGTGTTGAAAAGTGACAAAGAAATAATAGTATAATATACAATAACTATGATTTATCACGATAACGATAAACAATATCAATAATGGCAATAATAACGATAACACTGTTCAATAAGATAACAATATGCAATGATAATGTAATGAGAGCCTTAGGTCTATTATTCATTTTTTTTAATCCTAGCTAATGCACGTACTACTGTGTCACATGTGTGCCGTACCACAGGTTCGATGCATACAATCAATTTCGTTTAGACTAAGGTAGTAGATTCTATAGTTCATGTGCTCGGGAACAATATTCAATAATAAACGATGACCGAATCAATCGAGATACTGAAGTCAGTAATATGCAATTAACCGATGACCGATATAACCAATAGACCGATAAACCGATAGACCGATAATTAGGAAAACACGGGCCCCTGTTCCGAGTACAGTCACTATGTCATCAACTACCCTAATCAACCCTTAACCCCGGCTTGATTTACTTTCTTTATCCAATTAGCATACAATAATGCGATTAATAAGGGACACTAGTAAAGGTGACAAAACAAGCCTAAGATCATGCAATATACTATATACAATTAAATACACTAAAAATAACATTATAGATATAATTATATATTATTAAACATAAGAACCCAATTCTGGACAGCAGTAGGTTGCTGTACCAAAATCAAAATTTCCGTTGCTACAGGACAGCAAATGTGGATCCGTCAGGTGGTCTAGAAACTAGACTCCTGCCCGGTTCCAACGCATACTTAAAGTCTATATTCCGACAACGATAGCTAGGCGAAATTCAGTAATCTTTATAGATTTTAGTTTCTGACTGGGTGTCGATGTTGACTAATTTTAGTTATAAAGGCAGTAAATAATCATTACAAAAATCAGTAAAAATAATTTTTATCACCCTAAGCATGTTATCTACAAATCTGGAATTTATCTTGGCCATATTTTGTCATTAGTCCACTTAATTTATCAGCCTAACATGGTATGTACATGAATCTGAAATTACAGCATAGTTGTAACAAAAGGGTCATAACTCGGGCGGTACAGGTCGGAATTCGAAAATTCAAGAGACTATTGACATCTAGACACATAGAGCTACGTTTCATATTCAGGGAGTGACTGATTTTAATGAATTTATCTTGGTTGAAACAGCACAGCAAGGTTCAGGGTGGTGTAAATTTCAGAATGTCAATATGCTCATTTTGAATAAAACGGTTATAAGTTAAGAATGATAAATTGGAATTTAATAATCATAAATCACAGAGAGTCATTCCTATGTGAACATGGTATTAAGACAGATGATATCCATAATTCAACTAATCACAATTCCACTAATTTATCAATAGCAATCACATGAACGATCAACCCTAATATACAATCTACAATAGTTGTCTTTAATGTCATGAGATGAAATGTGATAATAATTTCCTATTCTTATATTCAATAACTAACTACATGGGTGCATGTAAGATCCCTATACATTAGAGGCAAAAAGACGTCACGAAGTCGAGATTAGCACTTGGATTCACTCGTGTAAATCCGTGGTATCCAACGATAGATACAATAACATTTTACGATATTCAATACGGATCAACTTGCCGAATTCAATAAAAATATCGAATATGATACAATAAATATTCAATAAGAAATGACTTGCCTTTTTGACGATTCCGAAAGAGAATAATCCGGCGAACTCCAAAATTTACGTGCGAATTACGTGCAAGAAGGTCCAAGCCAACAACACAGCAACTAAAACAAAACTCCATAGCAGATCAGATCCAAACACGGGACAGCAATCCTGGATCCAATGCGCCAAAACAGCGAACAGCACTTCGCGATCCAGCCACACACAACACCAAACGGCGACGACAGCCAATCGAAATCTTCCCCCACACCGGATCGGCCAACCAGCGAACACCAAAACTCGGATATGTTGTGGCCGAACACAAAACAACGGAATGGACCACTCGCTGTCGTCTTCCTCCTTCGATCAGAGAGAGAGAGAGAGCGCGATGGCCCTGGATACGTGCGGTGGGGCTCGCGACAACTGAGGCAGGCGACGCTGTCGGCGGCATTGGTCGGGAAGCGACGCAATGACGGTGCTTCAACGGCGGCGAAGCTCTGTTTCGCGCTCGAAACAGAAGAAGACGGAGCGCGCGATCTGGGGACTTCGACGGGGCTTGGATGACGACGACGAGAGCGGTAGGGGGGTCTCGGCGAGGGTGGAGGAGACGTTCGATGCCTGGGGGGGCGACGGTGGTGTGAGGGTGTAGACGAAGTGGGTTAGCGGTGGAGGAAAGGATGGGTGAGATGGTGGAGAGGTTGACGAGGTGATGTAGAGATGGAGGTGGTGGTTATGGCAATGAGGGTGACAATCGGAGTTGACGACGGTGGAGGCGAAGGTGATGGGTGGTTTGGTTTTGCTGCGGTTGAGTATGAAACGGGGAAGGGAGAAGGAACGAGAGAGAGAGAATGGGGTTTTTTTTTGTATTTAGGCTGTATTAAGTTAGCATTGATTGAATTAGTAATGGAAGAGATTTTAGGGTTCAATAATAGGGATTGAATTATTCAAATTTTTGGGAGTTACGGATTGTGGAGATTGTGGGGAGTGATTAGGAGGGATCTTAGGGATTGGCTGTTAGGGAGAGATTGTGGGTTGATTGGGTTATTGGGTTTGGGTGAGAGATCCAATAGGAGGTGGATATTGGGCTTTGGGCACAAAGTGGATCAATTTGGAGGACAATTCACAACCCAAGAAGATAAGGCAAATTTTATAAAATTAAATCTGAATTTAGAATACACGGAGTAGATTTAAAATGATCCACTGAGATAAGGAATAAATTATAAATAACATTAGAATAAATATTATTCAACACAAAATGCGACAAATGAAGTGAATTACAATTACAATGGAGATTACAATTGGGATCAATAACAATAAAAAAGAAAAATGAAAACGGGAGTTACAATCCTACCCACCTTACAACAAAATTTCGTTCTCGAAATTAGCTCAGGCGGTATATAGGACAAGGCAAAGAAACGGACTGGGGTAACAAAACAGAGAGTTAAAGGGAAAGAACCGATCATTGGCAACCCCAGAAAAGAAGGAGGTGGATAACAATGTGGTTAGATGGAATGCAACAAAAAGAAACAACACAGGACTTGCAATGTAGCAAGCAAAGAGATAAAGAAATAGATAGAGTTGGAGTCGAAGAAAAATGGACAAAGAAGAGTTAGACCAAGCAAATGAGTCAACGGGTGAGGATGAATGCAAAGGATAGAGTGAAACAAACAATGCAGGGAAGGAGAAACGATAGGAGAATCCTAGGACCTGTGGGTTATGGGCTCACCACGCTTCCACTGCGCTACTCTGATAGTGGTGCTCCAAGTAACATATATGTCGCTGTAGACTACGTGACACCAATCGACGAACCGAGCAGGGAGACAAGAATAAGTCATCAGGATCAAAGAGAGTATGGGCTCAAGATAGCTATAAGAAAATAATGCAAAAGAATATAAAACTAAGCTTCAGTTTAAATAATTAAAAGATACAATATATATCAAAACTAATGAGCTTTAACAAAATAGATATCAACAATTATTAATAATAAAAACAATAATACCAACAATAATAGAATAATAATAACAATAATAAAAATAAAAATAACAATGATAATAATAAAATTAGTAATAATAATAATCAATTAATATTAGAGATAATAGCAACAATAATGATACAAGTCATGATAACCATAATATAATAAAATAATAATAACAATAACAGTAAAGGTAATAATAACAATAATATTAAAAATAATAGTAATAACAGTAATCAAAATTATCATAATCATACTGGTAATAATAATATAATAAAATAAAATATTAACAATACTGATAATCGTGATAATACATACACGACAGAATTGGATTCAACATATTCATGAAAATAATGCAATAATAGTAATGATAATAGTATTAAAAATAATGACAATAATAATAATAATGATAATAGCAACAATAATAATAATATCAATAATAATAAAGTAACAGTAATAATAATAATAATAAAAATAATAACAGCAATAAAGATAATGAAAATGATAATAATAACAGCAATCGAAATGACAATGATAATAATAATACTACTAATAATAACGAAAACAATAGCAATAATAAAAATAGCATTAAAAAACAAAATTGAGAATTTGACTTATCAACTCTATGAATATATCGACTATACTAGTTCAAATCGTATGAAAACATAAAGTGTAATTGTATAAATAAAATGTCATAAGGAAAATATTTATTTACCATAAATTTTATTATATAAATAAAAAGTCTTGAAATATCAGTTAGCAAATAGGTAGAAAATCTTGCCTCCTTAACATCAAGTTGCATGTTTACCTTCACGACATCAGGTTGCAGGTTGCCGTCTGGATACTCAGTTGCACATTTTGCCTCACTGACATCCAGTTGCAATTTGCCCCCATTGATATCGAGTTGCATATTTGCCATCTCGATATTAGGTTGCACCGAAATGATGAAATGGAAGAGGTAACCGTCCATATGCACAGGGATATGAGACATATAATTTAAGTATGAATGTTATGCTGTTTTTTTTTTTTTTTTTGAAATTCGTGATTTAAAAATAGCAGAAAAGTAAGAAATGGAGTTGAAAGTCACACGAGGGAATATCATATGTTATTCTCCAAGAAGAGGAAGTTTCTGCCACAGGCCTCAAACAAAAAACCTCTTGCAAAGAGGTTTGCTGGGAAATGCCACAAGTGTGGTAAGCTGGGGCACAAAATTTCTGAGTGCCGCAGTAAGGACAGTAATCATTCAGGAACAGGACATGTAAAAGGGAATGAAAAATCCCACACACACATGGCTGAGAACTTGTCCACTGGTCTCTCTGACCTGGACCTCTGTGCTGTAGTATCAGAGGTAAATCTTGTGGGGAGCAATCCTCGTGAATGGTGGTACGATACTGGGACCACCAAGTATATCTGCTCGGACAATGAAATATTTACCTCATACCAGAAGTGCAACAAAGATGAACAGCTGCTCATGGAAAACTCTTCCACCTCCAAAATTGAAGGAACAGGAAAGATAGTGCTGAAAATGACTTCAGGCAAAGAGCTAACACTCACAAACGTGCTGCATGTTCCAGACATTAGAAAGAACTTGATAACAGGTTCTTTGTTAAGTAAGAATGAGTTTAAGATTGTGCTTGTTTCTGATAATTTTGTACTGTCTAAGAATGGGGTATACCTGGGTAAGGGATATGTAAAGGATGGACTGTTCAAGTTTAATGTAATGACAGTCATCCCTAAAACTATTGTTCCTGCTGTTCCCAAAGTTAATGAAATAACTCCTATTGCCTATGTTGTTGAGTCTTCCTCTGTTTGGCATGAAAGACTAGGCCATGTTAATGTCAATTCTATGCGTAGATTAATTAACATGAATTTGCTACCAAAATTTAAGGTAGATAACTCAGAAAAATGTGAAGTTTGCACGGAGGCCAAACTCACTAAAACTCCATCACGTTCTGTAAAAAGAAACACAGAAACTCTAGGTCTAATTCATACAGATCTGTGTGATTTAAAATATGTGCAGACCAGAGGTGGCAAAAAGTACTTTGTGACTTTCATAGACGATTGCACAAAATTCTGTTATGTATATTTGTTACATAGCAAAAATGAGGTTTTCGATAAATTCAAAGAATATAAACTTGAGGTTGAGAATCAACTTGGCAAAATGATTAAAATCGTTAGAAGTGATAGAGGAGGAGAATATGATGCACCATTTAACATGTTCTGTTCAGAACATGGAATAGTTCATCAGACAACTGCTCCTTGCTCACCCGAATTAAACGGTACTGCCGAGCGCAAGAACCGAACTCTAAAGGAGATGATGAATGCCTTGTTGTTGAATTCTGGCTTACCCCAAAATATGTGGGGGGAAGCGTTGATGACTGCCAACTACATTCTCAAAAAAGTACCTCACAAGAAAACCGGCAAGACACCATATGAACTGTGAAAAGGTAACTTACCTTCGTATAAATACTACAAAGTGTGGGGGTGTCTAGCAAAAGTGGCAGTACCTAACCCGAAACAGGTTACCATCGGACCTAAGACGATTGATTGCATATTCATAGGCTATGCACACAACAGTAGTGCATATCGGTTCTTAGTATACAAATCGGATATAACGGATATCCATGTGAATACAATAATGGAATCAAGGAATGCTTCCTTCTTTGAACACGTGTTTTCGTGCAAGGATACTACGTACTCCAAACGTACACGTGAACAAGGATATGCAAGTACTTCAGTTGATGAACCAGAACATGATCCTGATGAGCCTAGACGAAGTAAACGGCTAGAACATCAAAATCATTTGGTCCTGACTTTGTGACGGCCTTTCTGTTAGAGAATGAGCCCAGAAATTTCAAGAAAGTCATGTCTATGCCTGATGCTCCTATGTGGAAGGAAGCAATCAAAAGTGAAATAGACTCCATTATGCAAAATCATACATGGGAGTTAGTCGACTTGCCTTCTGGATGTAAAGCTCTAGGATGCAAATGGATTTTCAAACAAAAATTGAAACCAGATGGTTCAATAGAGAAGCATAAGGCAAGACTTGTGGTACGAGGATTTAGGCAAAAGGAAGGCCTAAATTTCTTTGATACATATTCCCCAGTTACAAGAATAACATCCATAAGAATGTTGATAGCTATTGCAGCTCTACGTGACCTGAAAATACATCAAATGGATGTTAAAACTGCATTTCTAAATGGGGACTTAGAAGAAGAAATATATATGAAACAACCTGAGGGTTACGTAGTTCCTGGACAGGAAAACAAGGTGTGCAGGCTTGTAAAATCTCTGTACAGTCTGAAATAAGCTCCAAAGCAGTGGCATGCAAAATTTGACAATGTTATGATGTCAAATGGTTTCAAAATAAATGAATGCGATAAGTGCTACATCAAAGATACTCCAAATGGATACATTCTGGTCTGTCTGTGCGTAGACGACATGCTCATTATTGGAAGCAATAACGATATTATCAAACAAACTAAGAGCATGCTTAGTGGCAAGTTTGACATGAAAGATTTGGGAGTTGTAGATGTCATACTAGGAATCAAAGTTTCTAGGACATTTGAGGGGATCACGTTGTCTCAAACTCATTATGCTGAGAAAGTACTTGAAAGATTCAAGAATTACTTCAATGGGATAGCAAAAGGTCCCGTCGATCCAAGTCTTTACTTGTTCAAAAAAACAGGCGAAAGCATATCACAACTAGAATATGCACTTGTAATCGGTAGTCTGATGTACCTAACAAATTATACAAGACCGGACCTAGCACATTCGGTAAATGTACTGAGCCGATACACGAGTAATCCAGGACGAAGTCACTGGAAAGGAATAACTAGAGTATTGAACTACTTGCGACATACTCAGAGTTATGCACTGCATTACACCAGATATCCAGCAGTACTGGAAGGCTACAGTAATGCCAACTGGATATCGGACTCCAAGAACTCAATATCCACAAGTGGATATGTCTTCACACTTGGTGGTGCAACTGTGTCATGGAAATCTTCTAAACAAATGCTATTGGCCAGATCCACCATGGAATCTGAGTTTATTGCTTTAGACAAAGCAGCAAAGGAAGTAGAATGACTTTGAAACTTTTTAGAGGATATTTCTATGTGGAAAAAACCAGTGCCTGCCTTATGTGTACACTGTGACAGCCAATCGTCTATAGCACGGACACTGAGTTGTATGTATAATGGTAAGTTTCGTCATATCAGAAGGCAACACAAAACCATTAGACAACTGCTCTCAAATGGAGTAATCTCTGTAGAATATATAAAATCGGCCGACAACCTAGCGGATCCATTTACTAAAGGTCTGTCGCTAGAGCAGGTTGTGAGATCATCAAGAGGAATGAGTTTAAAGCCTACGACAAAAGAGGATACTTGATGGAAACCCTACCTAGGAATTGAGATCCCAAGATCTAGGTTCAAAGGGACAACTAAATCTTGTTGAATCTGAAGGGTCTCCATTACTGATAATCCTTCTTTTCCAAAGACCCCCACAGGAGTTTGGATGTCTTGAAGACACAGTAGACGTTGTACAGGGGGTCTACCAAGCCATTCAGGATGTAGTTCCTGCAGAGGTAGTCACCCTGAGTCCACGCATCAACTGCAGCAATGGATTGTGCATCCATTGGTGCCAGCATCGGGGCAGATTCAGTGAGGAATCTGTCCAGCTTCAATGTGGTCAGGTAGAACTGCATCTTTCCTTGCAACTTTTTGAATCCAGTTCCATTGAACTTCTCCGGTTTTTCTCCCACGGTTATGTGCGTGGGCAGAACGACCGAATGTGCCGCAACCGATTGTGCAGTCACATTTTGGGTCACCCGTGTTTCGGTACTGATAAGCCCACTGGAAATATCACTTGGTGTGTTCTCCATGTTCTTATCTGAAACAGCAGAGTAACAGAACTCATTAGTTCTTTTTTCCGAATCATCATTCGCTGGGCCTTAGTCTCGCGCCCGTATTTCCGTGTTTTGGGAAGCGAGGTGTAACACCCCGCAAAATTGGAAATGACAATTTTGCCCCTGGATGTTACGCACGTATATTTTGTAATGTGTTTCACTACATATTTTGGATTCGTACTATTTATACATTTTCCGTATTGATTTCAGTCAACTAAAATATAATATTTCAATTCCTGGGATTTACGTGCTTTTTACGTGTTTTGATGCACGTGTTTCCACCACTACGTACAATGTTTTCTATAGGTTTAAATTATTTATTTTTATGTATTTAAATCTATTTTATAAAACTGAAATTCATTTTCCCCCTATTTTGATTAAAATGCATTTTTCAATTTTTTTTGCACGTATGGTGCACGTGCAAATTTTTTATTCTCATTTTGCTACTCTCATTTTACTATTTTTAGCATGCATTAGTTTTATTTAGCCTTTCTTTTGATCCATGGACCTATAAACTAAAATGTGGCCCATTAGGAAAGGAGCCCACTAGATAATTAAATAAATTAATTAGTAATGAGACCATGTAGCAAGCCCACTATTAAAATCACATTTTTAGTTAAACATGTACTAATACATGACAAGTTACAAATATTAGTACACATTTAGAGTTATAGAAATGTGTTCATATTTGTTTGTGCATGTGTGCATGCACACACAAATGTATTTGGACCATTTTGTGGGCTAGGGGGGGCCGGTTTTCATGAAGGGAGAGAGAGAAGTGGAGCTTTATGTTCATGAAGAGTGGGGAGATGAAAGGTTGTAAGTTTTAGGAGTTAGGAAAGTGGAGAGTTGTAGAATAAATTTGAAGAGTTATTAGGGTGGAATTTTTGCACTTTAGACCCTCCCAAAATCCTATAAATAGAGCCCCATTTCCTACCTTTATCTTGCACCAAAAACATTATCAAAAGAAAGAAAGGAAAGAAAGAAAAGAAAGAGAGAAGAGAGTTTTGTGCTTGGAGGCCATTGCTAGGAGGAGAAGCCTTACTAGAAGCTAGGAATCTTTGGAGCTAGAAGTGGTGTTCTCTTTTCTTTTCATTGTTCAAGCTTCATAAAGGTGGGTGTTCTCCTACTTTCTAATTTTTTAGAATGTACATGCTAATAAAAGTGAATGAGTAGTTTTGATAAAATAGAATAACTATACTATGATTGTGGTGAGATTAATAGTGAATCATGCTATGTTGACAAATAGATTAACATTGTGTTAGTGGGTGATCCTATGCTTTCTAATTGTAGAAATTGTATGCTAATTATTTTATATGACTAGTATGAATTGAATGTGATGAGAAATGTGTAGATAAAATCCATGCTAGCAACGATCTTGTTGAGGTTAGTGAATATTTGATTACCATGCTAATTAAAATGGTTCAACTAAAGAATTAATCATATGAATCATGTTAGAGTGTTTGCAAATTTTATGTTTGTCGAATATGTGATTTTTCTTTTATGAGAAATTGTTAAAGAATGTTATATTTCGACATATACTTTAGAGACATGATGATTAAGAAAGAAAGAGAAAAGAGAAGAATAATTTTTGTTATTACATGTCGACATATGTTGAAAATACAAACTTTTGCATGAAAGAATTTCTTTGAGATATCCATGGTTGATTAAGAGACATGTTTGATTTTTAGCACAAATTTTAATTAGTATAATGATGGATATAAACTAGTTTTAAGAAACATGATTCTTAATTTTCGAGTTTTCAGAAGAAATGCAAATTTTTGGAAAGAAAGGAAAAATCTATTTTTGAAAATGAAGATAGATTATAAAAATAAATTTGAATTTACTTGATTATTATTTTTTTGATTTCATCTCGGTCCAAAAGTGAGATTTATTCCAATGTCCTAAATGATTGGATTATTGGGTGAACAAGTGTTATTAAAAGAAACCAAATTCAAATTAGTATTAACAAAAATACATTAATACAACTTCTAAACAGAAAATATAATTGGACTTATTGGTTAGCCAGTGAATACTATTTATAAGAGGTTTTGGGTTCGAAACTTGTTGCCACCATTTTATTTTATTTTATTTTTGTTTCTCTCAGAAACTGCTTATTTATGGAAGTTACTGACTTTGGAAAGAAACAAATATTATTCACTCTTCCTTATTAAGTTGCACAAGGAACTTACTAAGAATGGTTTAATTTCTTATCTTGTATTTTTTAAAGTGACAAATGCACTTTGTTTCCAAAATTATTATTTTGAATAAATAATTCTTTTGAATAAAAGAGAAATATGTAACACGATTATCCCGTTATAAACAATCCCTTTTGTTGAGTAAGAATGCTAAATGAGATTAAAAGTTTGTGTGAATTCATGTAAAGTTTGGAAATAAATTATTTATAATTGTTTGACTTGACAAGATCATGTAAATATGTTTATTTGTTGACGAGATCATGTAAATATGCTTGTTTGTAGTCGCGAACTTTTATGTGATTAATTTTTCCCAAAAAGAGATTTGGATTTATGCCATAGACTCATGAAAAGAATTGATGTCTTAGAAAGATAGTGAATGAATTGAATGATGCTAACAAGACATACACCAAGTTGTGAATAGTTTGAAGATAAAGAATACTTTGAGTTAAGACATGATTATTAAAGGGTATGTGTACCCATGTTTCTTGCACATGAAAGGTTTATGATTTAGAATTAGTAAGACCTCGGTTACCGGTAATTTTGAAAGAAAGGTTTTTGAGACTTGATTTTGAGATAATGCCGTCGGGCGATCTCGTATTTTGTGAATAAATCCGGTATGAGGTAAAACTAATTCTAGGGTGATAACATATTCATGTCTTGAACTAAAAATAATTAGGCACTTAGGTGAAGATGTAATAGACTTGTGCAAACGTAAATGGGTGCTTCTATATAGTCGGCGGTGGATCTCCGTGGCTATAGACCCAGTTGGTGGACTGTGGTTGCTCCGTAGGAGATGGACTGTATTTTATCCGGGACTTAGGGTAGTCGGCAGATGTTTACCATACTCCAAAGAATATGTATATACCGGGGCTAGAGGGGCATTTACGGGATTATTCTCACGATATAATAACCAGGGAGGCTGGGATCTGTTATTATAACCAGGGAGGCTGAGATCCGTATCTGTGAAATAACTCTAAAACTTGTTTAATTACTGGGTAGTCTCATGGCGAGGGATCGAACCCTTCAATATGGAGTACGTAGGCACTTGCCCTCAGACCTATGTAGTATGGGATGCATAGAATCTGAACAAGTGTGCATTAGTGTCATCCTAGTGTAGAATTGTGTGCATTAGGCATTAAGGCATGACATACACTTATATTTAGAATAATCACCCTTGACACTTTACTTGTTCATTCAATCTTTTTTTGTGATTTGTTAAAGTATGAGATCGTTATACTATTTCCGGCATAGAGAGGATAGCCGTGTATAACATTTCGTCAGTTGTAAGTGACTGACGTGCCCACAGATTGACATGCAGGTAATGAACTATTCATGGAGTTATAAAGTGGATATGCTGTTGTTGTTTAGAAGTTAAAGATGTTGCAAATGATGTTAAAGTTATACAAGTTGTATTTCATTGTTGTAATCTTTTATTCTTTCGCTGTGTAAAGGAACTCTGATGTATTGTGAATGAAAAGTTTTAAATTCCTTGTAAAATTGTACGAAGTGAAGTAAAGATCCTGTGAAATCTCGAATTTATCCTTATTTGAAATTCGGGGTGTTACAGATGGTATCAGAGCATGCTTCACAAGTAGTACAAATTTATAAGGAACGATAAAAAGGGACGATAAATTTGGGAACAAGCTAAAGGAGTCCTTCTGTCAACCGGGTGTAAACAGCCCTAAGCGACACGATATTTAAGCGTCTTCGGACCACCGCTAGCTGGGAACCGACTCCTACAGCTAACCCAAGTAAATCAGAACTTGATAGACTAAAGATTTGTTTAGGAAGAGTAGTAAGATCATTAACTATAGTCTAGAACCCGTGACACTTTATTGAGTAGTTACAATATTATTCCTGCAGACACTAGAGTATGAGTTTCAGTCTATAGAGATTTAAATGTAAGTGATTTACATTTGTGTTGCTCTATATATACTGATGTTTTCTCTCCATTTTCTTTGGATGGCTGGAGTCGTGAAGGGAGTAGTTATTGACTTCGTTTATGATGTTCTCCTCGTATACATTAATATGAGAGTGTATACGAGCACATTTTTCCATAGGTATCAGAGTGGCGCAGTGGAAGCGTGGGTGGCTTAGACCGTCATTCATGATACCTTACACATTTTCCTCTCAAATTATTTTGTAGATTTTTATCATGGTACTTTCTCCGTAGTCAATATTTTTTCAAATAAATATTTTCTTATATTATTAAATCATTTGAATATTTATTATTTGTCTATCTTCCTTAGTCTTGATATTTTAAACTCGTTTTTCAAACTTAAAATTTCGTCTTTCATGTATTTACGTCCCTTTATGTTTACCCGTTTATATCTACTATTACTTTACGTATTTTGTCAAGTTTTAAATTGCTGTTTATTAAATCAATATTGCAACCAATATTTTCTTCATTTATTATTTTGGATTTTTCTTATGAAATTTTCTTATGTGCACTCATATGATTTGATTTCTGTGATACTATATTATCTTATCCTATATGTTTTCAACATGATTGAAATTTTCTACCTATATAAATATGACCTACCATTTTTGTTTTATTTGTTTACATTCGGTACTATTATTGCATATTTGTTTTGATATATACATTTTTACTATTAATCGCTACTCATTACCTTTATAGTTTTACATAGCACATACTCACTATTTATACAGTATCCTTTCTCAAATTTTAATTGTCTTTACATTCTTAGTTATTACTTATATTTTCCAATGATCTCTATATATATATCATATATTTCAATATTCTTATTATACATATCATTTTACTCTCGTCTAATTACTACATTAATATTTTTGTATATAATTGTTTGTGTCTATTGTCCTGATTTGCTATACTATATAGTTATTGTTTTCAATTGTGTTTTCATCTCGTGTATGTGCCTTACACTATTTTGTCTTAATATTATAAATTATTTTTATTACTACAAATTTTTGTATATATATCTATTTTTATATTTTTGCCGTCATAATTTCCAATTTCATTTACAACTTTTTCATTCCCTTATATATCACTGATTTTCAAAATATAACGCCTAATATTCAATGATTACATCTTTTCGTCTTCGATTTTGGTGCAACCTGATATTGAGAAGGCAAGTCTACAGTTGGATACCAACGAGACGAACCTACACCAGAAAGAGATTGCCTACTTTAATAAATCCTATTTTTGTTTTCTATAATATTTACTTATCCTTATTCTATTTTTGTACTAGCTTATAATACTTTGCAATCTGGCGTTATATTATTTAAATTGATTTATATCCTACTTGTGTAATTACTATTTAATATCAACCGCTTTATCGTAATTTATTTTGCCACAAACTTATCGTAGATTTTGGTGTCTACTCACCTAACAAAAATAAATTTTGTATTTATACTTTTTCTTCAATTTGCAAATTATTTCTATATGATCGGTTTTCGCATTATTTCAATAATATATTACTACTTTTCCCTACTATGATGTTTGCTTTACTCCGACAAACTATTTATAATTTTCATGTCATACTATTAGTTGTCTCACTCTAGAATTTTTATGCCTATGAAATTTTGTACGTTGGTTTACTTGACAATTCGAAAGTATTTCAATGTATGCATTCTATTTTAAATTTTCAAATTTTATGCATAACTATTATAATTACCTTACAAACTATTTTATTAATTGATATACAATGTCATTTTATGTTTTCAACCAAGACTCATTCCCATTTATTTTGCCAAACTCTTATTCAATGGTCGCGTTTTAAATTGCTAATTCGATTTCGTTTTACAGTTTGAATTTTTTTTTTACCGTTTATTACATCGATAAATTTTTCTAAATTACCTATTGACTATGTCTCTTCGCCACATTGTTTTCCGAACTATTTCGAAAATAACGACATAATTGACTTTTCCCTTCTTATCTAATAGCTTACCTAATATAATTTTTGTACGAAAATTTCTCTCAAACTATGCTATCTCTTGTCACATTTCAGTTCTTATGTCATTTTCCTAATTTTCTTGTTCCGTCTTGTAACATCTTAATATTCATAGTTTTCTTATAAAGGGTTTGTCTTGTTTTTCCTTGTTGCGTATACTACATTTATTTTTCTTAAAGTTGCAGTTTTCTAAATACAAATATTTTCTATGACATGTACAAAATATAACCTTCACCCTAGCGAGTTCCGGGGACGGAACTACTCTAAGGGGGGGAGACTGTAACACCCCGCAAAATTGGAAATGACAATTTTGCCCCTGGGTGTTACGCACGCATATTTTGTAATGTGTTTCACTACTTATTTTGGATTCGTACTATTTATACATTTTCCGTATTGATTTCAGTCAACTAAAATATAATATTTCAATTCCTGGGATTTACGTGCTTTTTACGTGTTTTGATGCACGTGTTTCCACCACTACGTACAATGTTTTCTATAGGTTTAAATTATTTATTTTTATGTATTTAAATCTATTTTATAAAACTGAAATTCATTTTCCCCTATTTTGATTAAAATGCATTTTTCAATTTTTTTGCACGTATGGTGCACGTGCAAATTTTTTATTCTCATTTTGCTACTCTCATTTTACTATTTTTAGCATGCATTAGTTTTATTTAGCCTTTCTTTTGATCCATGGACCTATAAACTAAAATGTGGCCCATTAGGAAAGGAGCCCACTAGATAATTAAATAAATTAATTAGTAATGAGACCATGTAGCAAGCCCACTATTAAAATCACATTTTTAGTTAAACATGTACTAATACATGACAAGTTACAAATATTAGTACACATTTAGAGTTATAGAAATGTGTTCATATTTATTTGTGCATGTGTGCATGCACACACAAATGTATTTGGACCATTTTGTGGGCTAGGGGTGGCCGGTTTTCATGAAGGGAGAGAGAGAAGTGGAGCTTTATGTTCATGAAGAGTGGGGAGATGAAAGGTTGTAAGTTTTAGGAGATAGGAAAGTGGAGAGTTGTAGAATAAATTTGAAGAGTTATTAGGGTGGAATTTTTGCACTTTAGACCCTCCCAAAATCCTATAAATAGAGCCCCATTTCCTACCTTTATCTTGCACCAAAAACATTATCAAAAGAAAGAAAGGAAAGAAAGAAAAGAAAGAGAGAAGAGAGTTTTGTGCTTGGAGGCCATTGCTAGGAGGAGAAGCCTTACTAGGAGCTAGGAATCTTTGGAGCTAGAAGTGGTGTTCTCTTTTCTTTTCATTGTTCAAGCTTCATAAAGGTGGGTGTTCTCCTACTTTCTAATTTTTTAGAATGTACATGCTAATAAAAGTGAATGATTAGTTTTGATAAAATTGAATAACTATACTATGATTGTGGTGAGATTAATAGTGAATCATGCTATGTTGACAAATAGATTAACATTGTGTTAGTGGGTGATCCTATGCTTTCTAATTGTAGAAATTGTATGCTAATTATTTTATATGACTAGTATGAATTGAATGTGATGAGAAATGTGTAGATAAAATCCATGCTAGCAACGATCTTGTTGAGGTTAGTGAATATTTGATTACCATGCTAATTAAAAGGGTTCAACTAAAGAATTAATCATATGAATCATGTTAGAGTGTTTGCAAATTTTATGTTTGTCGAATATGTGATTTTTCTTTTATGAGAAATTGTTAAAGAATGTTATATTTCGACATATACTTTAGAGACATGATGATTAAGAAAGAAAGAGAAAAGAGAAGAATAATTTTTGTTATTACATGTCGACATATGTTGAAAATACAAACTTTTGCATGAAAGAATTTCTTTGAGATATCCATGGTTGATTAAGAGACATGTTTGATTTTTAGCACAAATTTTAATTAGTATAATGATGGATATAAACTAGTTTTAAGAAACATGATTCTTAATTTTCGAGTTTTCAGAAGAAATGCAAATTTTTGGAAAGAAAGGAAAAATCTATTTTTGAAAATGAAGATAGATTATAAAAATAAATTTGAATTTACTTGATTATTATTTTTTTGATTTCATCTCGTTCCAAAAGTGAGATTTATTCCAATGTCCTAAATGATTGGATTATTGGGTGAACAAGTGTTATTAAAAGAAACCAAATTCAAATTATTATTAACAAAAATACATTAATACAACTTCTAAACAAAAAATATAATTGGACTTATTGGTTAGCCAGTGAATACTATTTATAAGAGGTTTTGGGTTCGAAACTTGTTGCCACCATTTTCTTTTATTTTATTTTTGTTTCTCTCAAAAACTGCTTATTTATGGAAGTTACTGACTTTGGAAAGAAACAAATATTATTCACTCTTCCTTATTAAGTTGCACAAGGAACTTACTAAGAATGGTTTAATTTTTTATCTTGTATTTTTTAAAGTGACAAATGCACTTTGTTTCCAAAATTATTATTTTGAATAAATAATTCTTTTGAATAAAAGAAAAATATGTAACACGATTATCCCGTTATAAACAATCCCTTTTGTTGAGTAAGAATGCTAAATGAGATTAAAAGTTTGTGTGAATTCATATAAAGTTTGGAAATAAATTATTTATAATTGTTTGACTTGACAAGATCATGTAAATATGTTTATTTGTTGACGAGATCATGTAAATATGCTTGTTTGTAGTCGCAAACTTTTATGTGATTAATTTTTCCCAAAAAGACATTTGGATTTATGCCATAGACTCATGAAAAGAATTGATGTCTTAGAAAGATAGTGAATGAATTGAATGATGCTAACAAGACATACACCAAGTTGTGAATAGTTTGAAGATAAAGAATACTTTGAGTTAAGACATGATTATTAAAGGGTATGTGTACCCATGTTTCTTGCACATGAAAGGTTTATGATTTAGAATTAGTAAGACCTCGGTTACCGGTAATTTTGAAAGAAAGGTTTTTGAGACTTGATTTTGAGATAATGCCGTCGGGCGATCTCGTATTTTGTGAATAAATCCGGTATGAGGTAAAACTAATTCTAGGGTGATAACATATTCATGTCTTGAACTAAAAATAATTAGGCACTTAGGTGAAGATGTAATAGACTTGTGCAAACGTAAATGGGTGCTTCTATATAGTCGGCGGTGGATCTCCGTGGCTATAGACCCAGTTGGTGGACTGTGGTTGCTCCGTAGGAGATGGACTGTATTTTATCCGGGACTTAGGGTAGTCGGCAGATGTTTACCATACTCCAAAGAATATGTATATACCGGGGCTAGAGGGGCATTTACGCGATTATTCTCACGATATAATAGCCAGGGAGGCTGGGATCTGTTATTATAGCCAGGGAGGCTGAGATCCGTATCTGTGAAATAACTCTAAAACTTGTTTAATTACTGGGTAGTCTCATGGCGAGGGATCGAACCCTTCAATATGGAGTACGTAGGCACTTGCCCTCAGACCTATGTAGTATGGGATGCATAGAATCTGAACAAGTGTGCATTAGTGTCATCCTAGTGTAGAATTGTGTGCATTAGGCATTAAGGCATGCCATACACTTATATTTAGAATAATCACCCTTGACACTTTACTTGTTCATTCAATCTTTTTTTGTGATTTGTTAAAGTAGGAGATCGTTATACTATTTTCGGCATAGAGAGGATAGCCGTGTATAACATTTCGTCAGTTGTAAGTGACTGACGTGCCCACAGATTGACATGCAGGTAATGAACTATTCATGGAGTTATAAAGTGGATATGCTGTTGTTGTTTAGAAGTTAAAGATGTTGCAAATGATGTTAAAGTTATACAAGTTGTATTTCATTGTTGTAATCTTTTATTCTTCTGCTGTGTAAAGGAACTCTGATGTATTGTGAATGAAAAGTTTTAAATTCCTTGTAAAATTGTACGAAGTGAAGTAAAGATCCTGTGAAATCTCGATATAATAGCCAGGGAGGCTGGGATCTGTTATTATAGCCAGGGAGGCTGAGATCCGTATCTGTGAAATAACTCTAAAACTTGTTTAATTACTGGGTAGTCTCATGGCGAGGGATCGAACCCTTCAATATGGAGTACGTAGGCACTTGCCCTCAGACCTATGTAGTATGAGATGCATAGAATCTGAACAAGTGTGCATTAGTGTCATCCTAGTGTAGAATTGTGTGCATTAGGCATTAAGGCATGACATACACTTATATTTAGAATAATCACCCTTGACACTTTACTTGTTCATTCAATCTTTTTTTGTGATTTGTTAAAGTATGAGATCGTTATACTATTTCCGGCATAGAGAGGATAGCCGTGTATAACATTTCGTCAGTTGTAAGTGACTGACGTGCCCACAGATTGACATGCAGGTAATGAACTATTCATGGAGTTAGAAAGTGGATATGATGTTGCTGTTTAGAAGTTAAAGATGTTGCAAATGATGTTAAAGTTATACAAGTTGTATTTCATTGTTGTAATCTTTTATTCTTCTGCTGTGTAAAGGAACTCTGATGTATTGTGAATGAAAAGTTTTAAATTCCTTGTAAAATTGTACGAAGTGAAGTAAAGATCCTGTGAAATCTCGAATTTATCCTTATTTGAAATTCGGGGTGTTACACGGGGCCTGACAGTACGTCGAGCCACAAATGATTGACACGTGGCTTTTGACCGTTGACCGGTCAATGCCACTTTGCTCATTTTTTTATTGGATCCCTGTTTGCTCGGCCAGCTCAGACCGTTTGGCGAACGCTTGAATGCGGCGAACCATTGCACCGTTTGGCGAATGGTTGTGTTGTTTGGCGAACGGTTGTATTGTTTGGCGAACCGTTGCTCTGTTTGGCGAGAGGTTGTGTCGCGTGGCGAACCGTTGCTATGTTTGGCAAACGGTTGTGTCGCTTGGCGAACCGTTGTTATGTTTGGCGAACGGTTGTGTTGCGTGGCGAACCTTTGCTATGTTTGGTGGTTTGACTTCTTTGTCGTTTTGCATTCTGACCGTTTGGGATTCCACGCATCTTGGGCTTCCTAAGGGCCCATTATGCCTTTGGCCCAGGCCCTCTAAGTTTTGCTATAAATCTCCCCCCCCTCTCATTTCTCCTCACTTGCTCACTTTTACCTCACCTAAAAAATTTCTTACTTCAGAGCTTAGCAAGATTCTGGTGGTTTTTTCCGTTCTCTGGCGAGATTTCCGACCGAGACTATCACATCAG
The DNA here is from genome assembly GCA_017893485.1 of Hemerocallis citrina. Classification (NCBI taxonomy): domain Eukaryota; kingdom Viridiplantae; phylum Streptophyta; class Magnoliopsida; order Asparagales; family Asphodelaceae; genus Hemerocallis; species Hemerocallis citrina. The sequence goes on from CM030363.1 coordinate 139,379,416, forward strand.
AATGTAATTTATTTTTATTTTCAGAGAAGTCTAGGGAATACTCTGGTGAAGAGGCCTCCCCCTCGGGTCGCGCCGAAGTGCCCCATCCAACTCCTTCTTCTAGGGTCAACAAGGGGAAGGGTGCAGCGGTTCTGCCTTCGGCTGTGGTGGAGATAGTTGTGGAAAGAGATCTGAGAATGGGAGAGTTCGGAAGGCATTCGATCGCCGTGTCTCATTTAGGAGGGGTTTGCCAGTATAGCGCCGAAGAGCTGAGGTGTGTCGAGCAAGGCATGGAGCGGTTCCTGGAGGAGAACGAGTCTCGAGAGTGCTCCGAGGCGAACGATGTTGTCACCATACTCACAGAGGTGGACATGCGCACTATTAGGAAGTGCTATATGATTCCTCCGGAGTTTGACCGCATTCTTCCTGGCCCCGGAGCTAGATCTTGCTCTTCGTTCTCCCCCGACTTATGTGTGTTTCCCTTCAATGCTTTTCACGCGGAGCCTCCGCCTCCCTCTTCATCCATTTGTGAGAGAAGTATTGAGGTGGTACGGTGTTGGTTCGATCCAACTTATGCCAAACATTTGGAGGCATTTTACGGGGTTCGTGCTTCATTGCCAAGCTGCTGGGGATCGAGCCCCGTCTCAATGTTCTTCGCATGTTGTATAAGATTCATCAGAAGACGTGAACGGAGTACCGGTTCTATCTTACTGCTCGGAAGGACGTTAAGTTGGTCGACAACCCTGACTCAGTGAAATCTGGGAGGGACAAATTGTAATACCCCATATTTTTAAATAATGCTTTTAAGATTAATAAATGAATTAAAATGATTTTTGGTGATTTACTAAATATTTTTCTGAAATTTACCTTTTTGCACGTGCAAAACATGTGCAAATATTTTCTTGAGAAGTTCAAAGTCAAAAATTATTTTGGGGAAATACATCACTTATTATTAGATATTATTTGTAAATTTTCTGGATTTTTCTGATAACTATTTGACCTATTTGCAAATATTACAAAAAGATGGACGTTTGTGCAAAATTACCACTTGGAGTGAAAACTCCAGATTTTCGGATTCTTGGGCTGGGCATGATGCCTAGTCAAATCAGAGGTAAAGAGTTTCCTTTTTGTTTTAATAAATTTGGTTTATTTTGCAAGTTTTAATAAAGAAGGGTCTTTTTGCAAAATTGCCACTTAGAGGGGCAAAAGTGCAATTTCGTTTTCTGGGTTTTCAAAATAGTGTCGGCTAATAATAGAGTGGTTGTTCTTGTTTTTAAATCTCAATTAAGATGGTTTTATTTAATTTTCAAGTATAAGAATTTATATATGTAAAGATATATTTAAAAGATGTATTTTGCAAATCTATTCGAAAATCCTAGATACACAAATTCCGGCCTATTAAAGGTGGGGTGCAGCCGTCTCTTTGCTGCACAACACAAAGGGATTTCTTATTATTATTTTCTTGGAGTTTTAAAGTGAGAATCTTGGTTTTCTTGTGAAAGGAGGGATTTCTCTTTTTTTTTATTATCTTTGATTGATTATTCAATAAGGTGAATGACATATGTTTGTTTTCTTATTGTTCTAAGCATATTTTACGTAACACCCCTGAATTCCAAATAAGACTGAATTCGAAGATCCACAGGATCTTTACACTTCACTTCGTACAATTTTACAAGGAAATTTGAACTTTTTATAATACAACAGAGTCATTTACAATTATTTACACAGCGGAAGGTAAAATGAAGTACAATAATGAAAAATTATACAATTGCAACATCTTTAACATTTAAGTAAATCAACAGCAGCATATCAACTTTATATCTTCATGAAAATCCATCTCTGCATATGAAACTGTGGGCACGTCAGTTGCTTACAACCGACGAAAATATTATACACGGCCATCCTCTCTATGCCGCAAAAAATAACAATCTTAATACTTTAACAAACCACAAAATTGAATGCAAATAAAGTGTTTAATGAGTCTACACTAGACATGTAACTGTATGCAATGCCTTAATGCCTAATGCAAATATTATTTTTTTCTAACATGACACTAATGCATACTTGTTCGGATTCTATGCATCACATACTACATAGGTCCGAGGGCAAGCACCTACGTACTCCACATTAAAAGGTTCGATCCCCCGCCATGAAAACTACCCAGTAATAAATGCAAGGTTTGGACATTCCACGAGTACGGATCCCAGTCCCGGAGTACACCGCACGACTGTTATACAGACTCCTCGTCGTGCGAACATCTCGCAAGTGCCCTTCTAGTCCCGGTATACGTATATACATTGGAGTTCGGCAAACTATCCGCCCGACTACGCATAGTTCCGGATTTAAAATAAAATTTCGTCTCCATTGAAGCAACCTCAGTCCCGAAGTACACTCTATAGTCCCGGAGTACACCGCCTGACCACTTACGTTTGCCCAAGTTTACTACATCTTCTCTTATGTGCCTAGTTATTAAGTTCAAGACATGAATAAATTATCATACCTAGTGTTAGGTTTACCCCCTACCGGACTTAATCACAAATACTGAGATAGCTCCATGGCCATATCTCAAAAATATAACTCACATCTTTTAATTCAACAATGCCGGTATCCGAGGTCTCACTAAACTCTAGATTACAACCTTTCATGTACAAGAATCTATGGGTACTCATACCCTTCAATAATCATTTACTAAACTCAATGTATTTTTTATCTTCAACTTATTCACAAATTTAATCAATATTTCATGAGTCATTTATTCATTCACAATTCAAAATAAATCAATATCTCTTTTCATGAATATAAATTTATACACTTTAAGTCTCATTAGCAATTTAAGCTCATATAATATATCTCAACCCACATTAAGTATTTCTCAAATCAAATATGTAACCACTGTTTTTTGTTTTTCGTATTCTTGGTGTATTTTTTTCTTCTTTCTTGAGTATTTATACTCTTCTTGTATTTTGGACCGTATATTGGAGTTGTTTTCAATTTATATTCATTTTTGCTCATCTTTGATCTTCTTGTGATTGATTTTTCTGTCCCTTGATTTGCTCTTGATCGTTATTATTGTTTTTGCTTTTTATTTGGTTCTTGTTCTCCTTGTTTTGTTCTTGGGTGCTCGTGGTGTTTTGATTGCTAATCCTATTGCTATTCATGTTGCTTTTGATCCCTAATTAACTACCAAAGCCAAATTAGCCTACAATCCTATTTTAAATCCTATACAAATCCTATTAAAACTATCTCCTACTACTACTCCTAAACTATCGACAACCCAATACCCACAACCCTAAATTCAACCTTATATAAACCCCCATCTCTCTCACCCTTAAACCCTAACCCTAACTCTGCCTACAACCCAACCCCCCGACTTCTCTCTGTTTTGCACCGTCAACACCCCCGACCAACACCCCAGGCCGCCATCCCGACTACCCTACTTCTGCCGCCTGCACACCCCAACCCGATCCCCCTAGCAGACTACCCTACTCCCGAGCACCATCTCCACCATACCTCTCTCTCTGTCCATCTCTCCCGCTCTCTCCGATGTTGCGCGCATCTAGAACTACAGCAACAGGAGCAACAGCGCCAGCAACCAGGCCAGCGCCGCCACTTCCGACCTCTCTCTCTCTCTCTCATCCTCTTGGTTGAGTTTTGCTCGTGCACGGATTTGCACGTGGATTGCTTGGTTCGTGTTTTTTGTTCGTGGGTTTTGTTCATTGCCGGGAGCCGTTCCCGTTATTCTTGGTGTTCGTTTCGTCTTCGGTTAAGGCAAGTAACTTGTACTCAATTCCTTTGTATGATACAAGTCATAAATTCCGCTTGTAGTGTAGTTGGGTTCTAGAGACAACTCGTGTGTGATGTATGTTTGATGAGTATTGTCTCTATAATGCTATTTGACCATAGTTGCCTCACAACACAAATTTGACATGAAACAATTTAGGTTTTGACCATTCTTGATGTGATTATATATATGAGATAATTACGAGAACTTGTGTGTTTGTTTGGATCATGTGATATACTTGTTGTGAATATGCTATATACCCTATTTCATGTTATTTGGATACTTAGTAGACTCTATAACCTGTTTGGTTGTGTTTGGAGCGAGTTTCGTATGTTGTATATTGATTTGTTGTTAAGAGAAAAATCTGTATTTTGTCGGTGATCAGTTTTGATTGGTAGTTTAGACCATATTAAGGTCAGTATCTTAACTTCAGTATTAAACATGACTTTTAGAGGAATCTGTCTTTTTTCCAAATTTTTCGACAGAGATCGAATTCGTTTTCGTATGTGTGAGATATGATTGTTTTACTACAGAGGTGTATTATATTTCTAGATTTCGTTTCTTGATGATTTCGATGACTAAACTATTTTGATACTAGTGCTAAGCATATTATTTTGATCTGAAAATTTTCACAGTATTTCTATACTGATTTAGGGATTACCCAGAATTTTTGTGGATTTTATTGATGAGTTTTATATACCGTTTCATGCTTGTTTATAAAAACTATATATGCTGGATTTTGCTCACTATTCTGAAAAGAATTATATTTTCACCCTAATTCCTTTTCCTGTATGAAAAATATTTATGAAATCTGAAAGTTATCTTATTTTGTCTATTTTCTTCTCCCTTTGACGGATCTGGATTTTGTTTCACGGTTTGCGAGATATTACAGTTTTCGTACAGCAGTGTTGGGAATTCCAGATTTGCCAAACTATCATTTCTTGATGTTTTCTGATTTTTGTTGGCTAAACTAATCTTACTGGAAAATTTTGAAACTTTATATTCTGATACTAGACACACAGGGGAATACCCTAGATTTTTCCTGGAATTTATTATGATGTTTTAATGCTGTTTTCCTGACTTTGAATTCGGTTTACTGATTTCTGGCTGAACGTATTTTCTGGTTTCAAATCAGTTTTGAGTTATATTTTTCTTAAACACTATATGACTTATATGTATCCGCTAGATTCGATTGGAAGTCTATTTTCCAGATTCTCTGACGGATCTAAGTTTTGATATTTGTGGTAACAGGAATCACTGTTTTAGTACTGTACTGTCGTGCTGTCCTGAGTTAGTAAGTACTCTATTTTGTTCTGTTATGTGACTATCTTACCATCTGTACATCCTTATCTGTTATTCTGAACTTGTGGGTCATTATATCATGCTAGATTTACTCTATTTCATGCACATACACATCTGCCTGATAATAATTATAAAATGATCAAGTTGGGGTTTATGAGAAAGAACTAGTAGTGGGAAAGCTAGAAATGTGTACTTAGAAGGGGGCCCGTATTTTCCATATGATTATTTGTTATCTGTTATTCTGTACCCTGTCTACATTACTTCCTATAGGAAGGTGTAGGGAAGAAGAGAACCACTAGTTTCTATCTGTCTGTCTGGATCTGTTATCTGATATCTGTCTGTCTGAACCCTGAGTACACGGCCCTATATGATCCCTTACGAAATCTACAAGCGTAACTGTTTTGAATGTAGCAACCATGTGATAAAAGGATGGCACATGAAGTGTTACCTAGTTAGTAATTAATACAAGACTTATAAGAATTTGAATCTGACATATGTATCTGTATCTGTATCTGATATCTGAATCTGTTATCTGATTTTCTGATCATCTGATTATCTGAGTATCTGCTATCTATCTGACACTATCACTTGATACTATTATTTGACACTATCTGTATATCTGTCTGTATGCTATTTGACTTTGACACATGACACATGTTAGTATACCATGCTAGTTGATTCTGCTATACCATGCTATATCTGTTTATGCTATTATTTAGATTTGTTAGTTTCCCATGTACTTATATCTTGCATTACAAGCGGCCCGTAACTTGCATTGACGGGTATTTGTTTTCTTTTTCTTTCTCCTGCAATTTATTGATTGCAGATCAGGATGGTCGTTTGCCCGATGGTATTGGAAAAATGAGATATTAGTGCTGGACTTCTTTTTGCTATTATTATTATTATCTGTTGCTTTTGAACAATGTATTTGAGTACTTAGATTTTATTTGTATTTGGGCAATCTGACCCAGGAGATTAACTTGTTCGGATCTGTTTATTTGAGACTAATATACTATTGGATTTCAATTAATTTCTGTTGGCACTTTGTTTTTATTTTTAGATATATATGTCTATGTGAGGATGATTCTTTTGGCTTCCGACTCTGATTATTCTGAGATTTGTTGTAAAGATTCTGAACAGCTTATGGATGTTGCGAATCATTCGCTGAGTTGAGTCGCATATTCGTATTCCGTATTCTTTTTGGAAAGCGGGGCGTGACAAAATAAGTGTATAATCTCTTCAAGAGAAATCCAAAACAAGGCAAATATTTTTCTCTTCTACTCAAAATAAAAGTCATATACTCAATTAAAAAATTTTGAAATCAATAACTCATTTTCTATCTCAATTCTCCTTTTAATTTCTCAAAATATACATGAAAAATTCTTAAACTAACTTTAATAAATTCTACATCATTTTATAGAAATATTAGAAATTTTCCCCAAATTTTATTTACATTAAAACCCCTTTCAAAATATTAAAAACATAAAAAATATCAAAATGTGGTCACCGGGTTTCGAACCCAAGCCCAACTGCCCAACACAATGAGCGCACAAGGTCCACACCGAAAGACAATAAGTCCATGTGACTTAGTCTCATAATGCCATCTCGAAATCCCCAAATAACCCTCGGGTTTCAGATTTAATTAAACGAAAACAAAATAAAAGGGGTCTACAAGTTTCGAACCCAAGACCTCCGACAAGTACAGCGACTTATGGTGCACCCGTTAGCCAGGAAGTCCATTGCGACTACTGGTTGGGAAACACAACAATTTAGTTTTGTTCGTATTATTCTTATATTAGTTATTTTTCACAGAACTCGTTTATTCAATCAATCCAATCTTTTAGTATACTGAAATAATTTTTTCTCTGACTGAGATTAATTTAAAAATGGTAGCCAACGGAATTTAGATCCATTGTACAAACATATCTCTATCTTTTAATTAGTTTTTCTCTCAATTTCACACATCAATTAGCATTTTTTTCTTAAAACTTGAAATTAAGAATTGTATTCATTATAACTAGTTCATGCACTCATTTATACTAATTAAAATTCAGTAACAAGACCAACCATGTCTCTTAATTGTCCATGAGGATCTCAAAAGATCTTTAATGCAAATTTTTTTTATAATTTTGACATATCATTCCAATATGCATAAACTTACCCATTTCATGGCAACAATTAAATTTGTATTACTTTCTTTCTTCTTTCTAATCATCATGGTATCTAGGCATATATTGAACACAACTTTACTTCTACAATTTTCATGGCACAATTAATCAACATGAGGGTGTATTTCATAATCGCATCAATTTAATCCATACTACTCATTTAACATTACTAGCATGCATTTCCTACATTTAGAAAGCACAAGATCACCCACCTCTTATGAAGACTTGCAAAAATGAAGAGACACACAACTCCTTGAAAACTCCTAGAGAAACTCCGATTTATCTCCTTGAATTCCGCGCACCAAGAAAAGTCTCCAATTCTCCATTTTCGGCCAAGCATCAAGAAGGCACAGAAAAAACATCTCCACTTCTATACATATATGTATATATCTAATTATGTGTACATATATACATAAGTATGTAAGTAGTATAAAGGGGAGTAGGTGGAGAAAAGCAAAAAGGGAGTTTGCTGGTTTTGGTGGCTTACGGAAAAGCACAGGGGAGGAAAGAAAAGGAAGAAGGGAAAGTAAATGAATGGGGTATGCATATGTGTGTGTGTGTGTGTGTGTGTGTGTGTGTGTGTGTGTGTGTGTACACATATACTATAAATGGAGAAAGCAACATGGGAGTGTGCTGATTGGGATGGCTTACGACAGACATAAAGAAAGGAAGGGGATGAGGAAAATGTAAAGGGGTTTAGAGGCATTATATAAGGGGATTAGGGGGTGGTTATATTAACTACCCACTCAACTATTCACCTTCCCACTACTCCACCCCTTCATCTCTCTAACCCCCGACCTCTCTCATCCCATAACCGGCCCTCTCTCTCTCCTAATATACGTGCACGTGTAGTGCACGAGTGCACACTCTACCCCCATACACCTATATATTTTTAATTTAAAAACATATGTATATAATTCATTGTAAATGTTTAAGTAAAAATTAGTTTAATAAAAAGTTATAAGTTTTTATGCACAAATAAAATAAATATACCCACACTTAAAAATTTATTTTGAAAACGAATACGCCCAAATACGCGTCCTGAAACACATGTGTCGCACGTGAAATATCAAAAATGTGAAATCGACTTTATCAAATGGAAAATTATTAAAATATAATCGAAAACAACATAAGAGAAATATATTTATTAATTTTATATATTTCACGACAAAATCACTACGTACATGGAAAACACGTGCATTACACGTACAAAACTATTTTAATCAAAATAGGAGAAAAATAAATTTCTGGTTATCAAAAATGGATTTGAATACCTAAAATAAATAATTTAAACACATAGAAAATATTACACGTATCGGTGGAAACACATAATCGATACGTGCATCAAAAACACGTAAAAAGCACGTAAAATATCAAGTTTGAAATATATATTTGAGTTGACTCAAAATAGGATAAAATTAATACGGAAAATGCATAAATAGTCGGAAATCAAAATACGTAGTGAAACACGTTACAAACATTATTAGTAACGGTACAAAATACATGTGCACAACTCATGAGGGCAAAATTGTCATTTTCAATTTTGCGGGGTGTTACATTGTATGTGATAATTTATTTATTAGAAAGCATTTTAGATGATGGTATGAAGATATAATGAATTTTGATGAGTAGATGAACTAAAAATTGAATCTTTTCATGAAACGATACTATTAATGATTAAAACCCTAATTTGATGATTTGAGATTTGTTAAGAACCTAACATAAATCATGAGTAGGATGTTTCCGATCATATTGCTGCTGATTTGAGCATATATGTTGAGTTGTATGATGTTATTGCATGAAAAGTAAACAAATTCAATTAAAGATAACCCTACTGTGTGTACATGTATGCATGCTCTGTTTGAGTATTTACAATGGATAAAACTTGATTAATACTGTTATAATTGTGTATATTCATGGGCAAACTGATGTAAGTGATTGGGTGTGTGTATAACAAGTTATAGAAGGATTTTTTGGATCAAAAAGAATAAGTTTTGAAGCATTAAAAAGAGGCATGCTTCGGGTTTGTGTGTGATCAGCCGAAACTTGGGTTTTGTGAATTTTTGTGAAGTTTTCGATTGGATCTGAGTTGTTCAATACTGAATCTATTTGAAAACCTTTTACTACTCTTATTTGATAAAGTTTTGATGCTTAAACTGATGCACAAATACACACATATACACATTCACATTTATATATACTGTTTTTGAAGATTTTGTGAATTTTGATGGGGTTTTGATTGGATTTCAATTGTTTTTATTCTGAAATAGTTTTGAATGTTATACTACTTCTAATTGATGAGATTTTAGTGCCATACCGATGCTTAAACACTTGTAAGATTATATATATATATATAAATACACACACACACACACGCACACACACACACACACACACACACACACACACACACTTTTATTGGTTTTTTGAGGATTTTGTGAAAGATTTACTCTTTTGAGATCTTGATGTGTTTTTTATTGTTTTATAAACTCCTATATGTTATACAAGTTATAATTAATCATCTCAGGAAGTTTAATTTTGATTTTACAAAGATTTAATTGAGTATCAGTCGAAACATGCACAAAAGCCCTACCTGGCTGTATAGCAGGTCACGGTCGACCGTCACACTTCTATTTTAGGGATTTATAATTGACAGTCGACTGTCCTTCATGAGCGATCGACCTTCAATTGCTGTTTTTGGCTGTTTTATTGAATTTTCTTCGTTTCTTTTAAACGGTTATTTCCTCGATATTTGGGACTATTGCTCTACTGTTTTAAATGATGTTGTTACCACAGATTACAATATTTTACAGAGAGTTATATTTTATTTATAATAGAATTTTAATTGTATTCTTATGACTTTGTTAAGTGAGTTATATGTGTTTTCAACGAATTGATGTTTTGGTGATATTCTACGACTTAAAAAATATGGTTTTCTGTTATTTAATGGTTTTTAATATTTTATTTGAATTCTGGAATTTTATGAGTACATTAAATGAATTTGGATTTTGTCGATTTCTTATTATAAAAATTTTGATGATGGATTTATGAGTTTTATTGAAAGTTTTGGTATTGATGGTTGAGTTATGAGTCTTTAGAGAATGAGTGGGGCCTTAGCTACAGGCGGTTGAGATTTTGGTTGTTGTTCAGTTGAAATAAGCCCGGTAGGGTACACCAACTCTAAGAGATTCAAAATCTAATAAATAATTAATTGACTTAACAAAGTAAGGACAGGCACTAGATGGTGATATGATAAAAAGTGAACATGGGTTATGGACCTCAGTATGGCTTGTGGTGTGGGATAATCCCCGAAATTATCATGGTGTGAGTGAAATAGTCTCCGGAATTACCTACGGTGTGGGATTGATCTCCGAAATTATCGGGGTCGAGGTGACACTCATGGGGTATTCGTGTGATGAGGTGCCATAGCTTGCGGTGTGGGGTGTTCTCGAAGATTTTCAGGTGTGAGTGAAATAGTCTCCGGAATTATCTGTGGATAGAGATTGACCTCCAGAATTATCGAGGCGTGGGCTAATACTCACAGTTTATCTGAATCTTGTAGTAGTCATTGTAGTAGGATTAGTTGCATAACGGGAGATTAAACCCTATCAAGTGGAGAACGTTAAGGGCTTGTACCGGACCTATGTAGAGTGGGATGCATAGAATCCGACAAGTATGCATTAGAGAGTCTTCATATACCATTGATGTTTTCTTGACTTGGTTTTATGCATGTTTTTTCTGTTTCCTTACACTCGACAGTTAGTCTAGTTTCACTTGATGTTTTTATATTTTATTTATTGTTATTTCTTATTTCATTTATTTCTTACTGTTGATACATGTTGTTTATGACTTTATGCCTTATGTTCTATTCATGTTGCATTTATTTTTATGTCACTCGCACCGTTATGGCTGACCCCTGTAGTTTTGGGGGTTAGGGTTGTCTCTGGCCTCATGTTTTACAGGTAGGTACTTATAGCTTGGGATTTGGATACTTGAGATAGAATGATGTTATGGCTTATGTAAAATTGTAAAAGGATGTGTTGTAAAAGAAAGAATTTATAATTCAAGGTGTTTGTTTCTCCGCTGTGCTTTGTAAAGAATTAATGTAATAAAAGTTGAAAAATTTCTCTGTGTTTTGGCTATGTTTACTATTACAATTGAGGTTGATGTTGGGAATTGTGCCACGTATTTCTGAGATATCATATTGAAAATTCGGGGCGCTACGGAGATTGGGTCAGAGCATGCTTCAATAGTAATAATAAACATGGTATAAAAATAAACCTAGGTGTTGACATTAGTGTGTGAGTACCTAGGTATGGACATTAGAGTGTGAGTATCACATAGAGTTATAACATGATGTTTTGGTTTGGGGTATGATTGAGGTTTTGCCATGAGGTATTGATGTGAATATGAATTGTGTTGTGATGCTCTAACTTTACCCTCATTTTACCGTATTTAGTATAATGGCAGGACCCAGGACCAGGAATTGTGGTAATGGTGATGGGACTGGAAGTTCCCATGGGGCTGGACTTGATCTTGAGACTGAGATTGCCAGGGTGTATCAGACCTTGAATGCATTTATAGTAGCTAATATGGCACAGAATCAGAATCAGAATCAGGGGGGCTGGACCAGTGTTTGTTAATGCTGATCCGATCAAGCAGATTGAGTCCTTCAAGTGGATGAAGCCGCCTGTGTTTGAGGGGTAGTCTGATCGAAATGAGGCTAATGATTGGATTAGACAGATGGAGATGGTCTTCAAAGTCTTGGAAACCCCAGCAGTCAATAAGGTGAAATTGGCTACATTGCAGTTAGATAGGGATGCTGGCGTCTGGTGGCAGTCAGTGAAGAGGACTTTTGGAGATCAGCAAGTAACTTGGGAAGCTTTTCTCGATGAATTCAGGGATCATTTCTTTCCTCTGGATATTCAGGAGAAAAAGGCAACAGAATTCTTGAATCTGCAGCAAGGCAATATGATAGTGCGTGAATATGAGACTAAGTTCGCTCAGCTGTCAAGTTATGCACCAGAGCTGATTGTTGATGAAGCGAAGAAGGCCAAGAAATTCGAGCAGGGCTTGAGGCCGAGTTTGAGGCTGAGGATGATTCCATTAGGCATAAGGAGGTTTGATAAGCTGGTCAGGAGAGCAACGATGACAGAAGAGGATATGGACCAGTTCCAGAAGAAGCAAGAGACCAGGAACAGGAGCAAGAGGCCAGCAGCTAGTCAGAGTGGAAAGAAGTTCTCAGTGAAGCAGGACAAGTTCAGTAGGCCAGAGCAAAGGGCACCTGCAACTCAGGAAGTGACTTGTTACTACTGTAAGGAGGTAGGTCACTTTAGGTCAGCATGTCCTAAACTGGCGAAGTAGACTTGTTTTTCAGTGTGGGTAGGTGGGGCATACCAAGCTTTTCTGTCCACGATTGAAGAAGGAAGGTTCAGGTGGAGGCAAATTTCAGAGGCAAGGACGAGTGTTCGCATTAACTGAGGAGGATGCGGGTAACTCAGAGGATGTGATCAAGGGTATGCAAGAATTTTGAATTTTTATTTATTCAATGTATAAAGTAAAACTTTGTTTGAGAATAAATTGAAGATTTGAGTATCATTCTTCATGTAACAGGATTTGTTTTGGTTAATGGAATAAAAGCAAAAATTTTATTTAATACTGGTTCTTCGCATACATTTGTTGTAACCCCTGTTTCCGATTGTACGGATTTTCCTTGTATTTGTAGTGTTCTATTTTCTATTTTAAAGCATTTTGGATCGTGGGATTGTTGTGGGCCTTCTATTGCAATTTATTGTATTATTGTTATTATTATTACTATCCTTATTATCTTTTGTTAGCCCAATCCATTTCCAAGCCCATACTATTATCTACCCAAACCCCAATACCCATTTATACACCCAATAATCCATACCCATTTGTACCTAAAACCCAACCCATTATAACCCTACCTGTTAACCTACACTATTTATATCACCCGTAACCTAACCCTTGCCGCCCTACTGTTCCACCCCTACCATCTTCTTCTTCCTCTTATGCGTGCTTCTGAAACCCCACATCCATCTCGAGCTCCGCCCATCCCCCTCCCGTCTTCATCCGCCTCCCTCCTCTTCTCCGTTGAGCACTACCGAGAGCACACCCATCACCTTGCACCCCCGATCGACTTCACCTTCATCATCTCCCTCCCGAACCCATGTCGTCTTCCTCCTTCGACTTCAACCTTGTCCACCATTGCCATCACCCTCGAGCTCCGTCGACGCCCTCCTGTTCTGTCGACCGCCCCTTCAATCCGCCATTGCCATCCCCGTCTCTCCCTTCCACCGCCAGTCCCGTCATCTTCTTCGTCGAACCCATCGACAGCTGAACCCTCCACTACAACCCATCGAGCCCCGTCGTCTTTACCCTCACCTCATCGAAGTGCCGCCAATGCCATTACCGATGCCCAATCCCCTCGATGCCAACGCCTCCAGCTCTCTCATCGAGCCTTCACATTCTACTCCTCTGTTTTCTTCCAAAAACAGAGTGCTTGCCATGCCGCCTTGCTGTCGGCGCTCCTAGTCGCCATCGGCCCTGTCCTCCACCATCGACAACACAACTGCTCACCGACCAGTCGCCCACCGCCCTTAATCGTCGCCAGAGCCGAAACCTTCGATGCCTGCTGATTGGGTTTTGATCAAGTGAATTCTGGACCGTCCGATGTGCTGTCTTCATCGCCGTTTGGTGTTCGGAGGAAGGGGACATCTGTTGTTGTTTGCTATTTTGTGTAAGGAGATCCCAACTTCGGTGTTTGCTGTTTTGCTGGGTTTGGAGTTGCTTTTGCTGTTTTGGTTTCTTGCACGTGGCTCGCACGTGTTAGTGCATTTTTCCATTTTTGTGGGTTCGTCGCCCGAAATTCTTATCCTGTTATTCGCTTCATATTCAGAATCGTCTCCTAACAGGCAAGCATCTCTTTAATTCATTTTTATTGTTTCTAGTTCAAGAAAACACTTCTTGAAATCCGGCAAGTAGTAATCAAATTGAATATCATATTTAATTGAACTCGTTTATTTATTGTACCGTGTTATTGATTCATAGTCTTCTCATCGTGCTATTATTGTTGATTTCAATCCCAAACCGTAAATTTATTGTACTACTGAACATTCACATATACTGCCTTGTCATTTGCTTGGCTTTGTACTGAGGTTTCGACCCGATTCCCGACACAGAAACTTAAGACATTGCATATAGAAATTGTAGTACAGTGAATCCATATATTGTTATGTTTTGTATATAAACCATGTTTTCCATATTTAATGAATTGGACCATGTATATTTCATGTATTGTATAGTCTTGACATCATCTTTAATTTGTACTAGTACTATTGGTCTCATCAATTGTACCTGTTGCATGAGTATTGATCTTATTGCCCACATTGATCACATGCATGTTCATAAATGATTATTAATAAAATGTTAATCAAGTCGGGGTTAAGGGTTGACCAGGGTAGTTGATAATATAGTGACTGTACTCGGAATTATGGGTTTTGTTTCCAAAATATTGTGTCGGCTAGTGCTATCGATTTATTGTTGGATTACTAACTACAATATCCCAATTCATCGTGTATTGTTTTAGGATCTATCGTGCCGACTATTGTTATCGTTATTCTGCAAGAAATTGTTATTGTTATCGTGCGAGTACATGACCTATAAAATCTACCATCCTAGTCTAAACGAAATTGATTGTATGCATGAAACCTGTAGTATAGGATGCAGTAGTACGTGCATTAGTTAGGATTAAAATGAATAATAGACTTATAGACATAAATGAACATTGAACATTGACACAAATACTGAATACTAGTTATTAAACATTGATTCCTGATTCTGAATTATTGATTATCAACTTTTGATTTTGTTATCGTTTATCATTTATTGACTCCAATATCGTTCCAATTTCTGTTCTTGTTATATAGTTCTTTATTTCCTATTTTACTGGTTCCTACTACTTGTCACCCGAAGCTTGCTCTAACGGGTTTTCTTCCTCTTTCTTTTGAGTTTTGTTATACAGGCACAGTGATGGGTAACCGAAAGGAACTCGTCAAACTGTTATCGCATTGCATATTCTCGAGCTTTTTGGTAAGTTCTTATATTCCAGATTTACTTATTGAATTTTATTCTCGTTTATGTGATTATGTTTTCTGCGTGGCTGTAATTATTTCTTTTCATGTTGTTGAGTTAAGACTGGTACAACTTATGGATGATGTTAAAATCATTCGCTGGGCCATGTCACGTGCTCGTATTCTCGTATTTTGGAAAGCGGGACGTGATATTTGTGTCGCCCAATTTTGCAAAGGTCTTAGGTGTGGAATCTAAGTTGTTTCCAGGCAGAGTCTTGTCGGTGGCAACGCCGTCAGAAGAAGAATTGATTGCTGATCGATATTACGATGTGTGTGATATCAAGATTGGTGGGAGATTATTTGGCATTGATCGTATTGAGCTGCAAGTTCTAGGTGTGGATGTGATTGTAGGCATTGATTGGATGGTAATATATGATGCCACAATTGAATGCAAGAAGAAAGAGGTGTTGGTGAAGGCACCAGGTGGTCCCACAGTGATTTTACAATGGAAGATGAAAGACCCGAAAGTGGCTGCAGTGGTATCTAAGTTGATGATTCCAGATGAAGTCAGAGGCATTCCAGTTGTCAGGAATTTTCCTACAATGTTATTGGAAGATTTACCAGGATTGCCGCCGCAGCGAGATGTGGAGTTTTGCATTAATGTTCAGCTGGGGAGTGCTCCGATTTCTAAGGCTCCGTACAGGATGGCACCTGTAGAGCAGGATGAAGTTAAGAAGAAGATTGAGGAATTGCTGAGTAAGGGTTTCATCAGGCCGAGTTCTTCGCTGTGGGGTGCGCCAGTGTTGTTGGTCAAGAAGAATGATGGGTCAATGAGGATGTGCATTGACTATCGAGAGTTGAATAGGGTGACTATTCAGAACAAGTATCCGCTTCCACGGATTGATGATTTGTTCGATAGACTTCGGGGAGCAGCTATGTTTTCGAAGATTGATTTGAGATCAGGGTATCATCAGGTTCGAGTCAAGAAGGAAGATGTGAGTAAAATAGCTTTCAGGACTCTTCATGGACTCTATGAGTTTCTGGTAATACCATTCGGAGTGACGAATGCGCCGACAGTATTCATGGATATGATGAATCGGATATTGCGGCCATTTATTGATTCTTTCGTGGTGGTTTTCATTGATGATATTTTGGTGTATTCGAAGTCGGAGGAAGAGCATTCTATGCACTTGACAGAGGTGTTACAGAAGTTGCAGGAGCATAACTTGTCCAAATTGTCAAAGTGTGAGTTTTGGAAGTTCGAGGTAGCTTTTCTTGGTCATATCCATTCTAAGGAGGGAGTGACCACTGATCCTCAGAAGGTTGAAGCAGTGAATGATTGACCCAGGCCAATGTCAGTGAAGGAAGTCCGGAGTTTCTTGGGTTTGGTTGGGTACTACAGGAGATTCATTCAGGTCTATGCACAGATTGTAGTTCCTTTGATAGGGTTAACTCGGAAGAATGTGGCATTCACATGGACTGATAAGTGTGAGGCGAGTTTCCTTGAGCTAAAGGATAGGTTGACGACTGCGATATCTTAGCTTTGCCATAAGCTGGGAAGGATTATGATATCTTCAGTGATGCATCTCTCAGGGGTTTAGGGTGTGTCTTGATGCAGGAAGGCAATGTTATTGCCTATGGTTTGAGGCAGTTGCGTCTGCATGAGAAGAATTATTCGATGCATGATTTGGAGTTAGGAGCTATTATCTTTGCCTTGAAGCAGTGGAGGCACTGTATATGGTGAGAAGGTCAATATGTATACCGACCATAAGAGCCTAAAGTACATTTATCAACAGAAGGATCTAAATCTTCGGCAGAGAAGGTGGTTGGAAGTGTTGGAAGACATTCGTCCTAAGATCAGGTATCATTCGGGCAAGGCGAATGTAGTGGCCGATGGGCTTAGTCGGAAGAGCAGTTTGTCGAGCTTGATCACTACTCATAGTGAGTTGGCAGCAGAGATTGATCGGGCAGGTTTTGAGGTGGTACTGTAGGGTTTGGGAGCGTCATTGGCTTGGTTGAGGCTGCAACCTTATTTGAGAGAGCAAATTGTTGAAGGTCAGAAATCCGATGCAGAGATTCAGAAGATGTTGCAGCAGGTTTCCGATGGCAAGTTGTCAGAGTTCCGTGTCCAAGATGGAGTTCTATGGATGGGTGAGAGGTTGTGTGTTCCGAAAAATGCAGATTTGAGGGAGAGTATCTTGCAGAAGGCACATATTACTTTATTGTCAGTACAACCTGGAGGTACAAAGATGTACAAGGACATCAAACAACACTTTTGGTGGTCTGGTATGAGAGGGATGTGGCAGATTTTGTGGCGAGGTTTCTGACTTGTCAGCAGATCAAAGCAGAAAATCAGAGACCTGGAGGTTTGTTGCAGCCTTTGCTCATTCCAGAATGGAAGTGAGAGAATATCAGCATGGATTTCATTACAGGGTTGCCAATGGGTGCGAAGGGCAATGACTCGATTTGGGTTATTGTTGACCATTTGACCAAGTCAGTTCACTTTCTGTCTATGAAGATTACTTGGTCGTTGGAAAAATTGGCAGAGTTGTACATTGATGAGATTGTGAGACTTCATGAGTTCCTGTGTCGATTGTGACCAACAGGAATGCGAGGTTCACTTCGAGGTTTTGGAAGAGTCTGCAAGCAGCGTTTTGTGACTGATTCAGTTATTTAAATGAATAGATAATCTAAACACAAATTAAAAACCTCGCAAGTGTACGAATCGTTTTCAGAAGCATAGTGAAAAGCAAGGGTCGATCCCACAGAGATTGTAGTAATTAACTTACTAATCAATAATCAGAAAGCTTTTATTAAGTTTCGTTTCTAAATGTATGTCTGAAAGGAAATGAGATTAAAATCTAGATCAAGTAGTCCTCAATTTGGTTATTTTGAGTCACAAAAATATCTATTGAATTAGTTGGGCTTGATTTCCACCTATAGTCAAGAATGCTAGATCAACTTCTCCACTACTCTGATCACTCATGTTTGTTCATTTAAGAGCATGGTATCTACTTCTTAAATTAAAGATTTTCCTGGGCTAAGAAATTAGGCATGGTATCTACTCTAATTCCTTTCTCTCCTTAAGTGTTTTAGCATGATATCTACTAAGTTGCGTTTGAAGAAAGCATAGAAACTGTGGAAATTAACAAACACTCAAAGCTCTAGAAGTTGGTATCAAATCTAGATCCTCCAAGTTGATTAAACCCCAGAACCCAAATGAGTTCTTGTGTTACTAATCATGAGCACTAGATTCGATCATCTAAATCTGCTCATGTAACAAATTCAATTTTATAATAAGCAAACTTGATAGCTCAACTTTGGTTGTGTTAACCTGAACGTCAGTTCAGTCGACTGTCGTAAGGAGTCAGTCGACTGTTCATCAACAAATACGTTGAGTTAACAATACTTGAATAGTAAGAATGTCTAGCATCAAAAGTTGCATATTATAAATTTGATCCCGAACTACCAGGTTTAATCAATAAGTGATCGGAGTAATGCAAAAGAAGATTTATTACATGACTAAGGTTTCAATCTGCCCAAAATGAATTTAGTTGCACATAATCCAACTTTTATTGACTAACAGTTTTGAATACATGACTCTAATGAATTTAACAAGAACAAAAATTAAAGAGAGAAGAAGAAACACTGATTTGTATGATGATCAGCTTGAAACCAATCAGCCTGAAGTCGACTTGATCTCCTCTGAAGTCGACTTGTTATCCTCCCCCTCAATGCCGAGTTCCAGTACTTGATCCCTCCTTTTTCCTTAAGTTCTCTCCATCTCCTCTCTTGTTCGATCCTCTTTTTATAGCTTCTTTTTCCCTCATCTGCAGATCTCAAGCTCCAGATTTCAATCTCCTCAACTATCGAATATGGATTGAGTCAAATCCTCTTCATTAACTACCAGACCAGATCTTGGTTTTTGGGAAGTTTTTATTTTCATTTATACAATATTTGTTTCCTGGATTTTGATAGCTCAATCTGATTTGTTTTGCAGATTTGGATGAGGGTGTATCTCAACTGTGCTTATCTCTAATTCCCGTTGAATGCCAGTTCAGTCGACTATTGGCTAAGAATCAATCGACTGTTCCGCGAACTTTTGGAAACTCAAACCAGTCAGAGCAGTCGACTGTTGACTATGAGTCAGTCGACTGTTCTGCGAAGCTTCGGAAACTCAACCCACTCTGTTCAGTCGACTGTCGTTAAGGAATCAGTCGACTGTACTCGGGAGCTTCTAACAAGTGCAAAATTAAGGTTCTTCATTCCAGTGTATCATCCTCTCAGTGATGGATTAGTCTTGAGTAAATCTTGAATCCGCTTCATTTAGTTGCTTTTAGGCTATTTCCTATGGAAAAGAGAAAAGAAGAATAAATTACCAAAGATAGAGAGTTTAATTGTCTAATTGCATTCAGATTATTGCTCCAAAATGTGGACATTAACAGATTTATCACGTTTGTAACACCCCGTGTTAAAAGAATATTATAATATACATATATGTTGAAAACAGTATAGTTTGAAAAAAATTATATATATATATATATATATATATATATGTGTTAAAAGAATATTATAATATACATATATGTTGAAAACAGTATAGTTTGAAAAAAATTATATATATATATATATATATATATATATATATATATATATATATACATATTGGCTTATATGTTCAGATTGGTTTGGAATGAATTGTATTAAAAAAAAGGTTTAATGGGAGGGGGGGCACGTTGAAAAAGTGTAACACTAACAGCATATGGTGCTGTCGTCAGCATAGAGATGACATGGAGGAGAGTTTCTATGGGCCCCACCCGGAGTGTTTCACGTGCTTGTGATGGATTTGTGAAGGAATATGTTTGATATATTGTCCCATATCGGTAAAGTGGCTTAATGAAATAATAAATAAATACTAAAGCCTATGATCAAGAGTCACCTAATCGGTTAACCAACTTTTGAGAGGCAGTTTGTGGTAGGCAAGTTGTACTACATAGTATCTAATTTGTCTTCTAAATTGTATAAATTGTCTGAGCTAGGAGCAGGGGCGTTACAAATGGTATCAGAGCCGACTTTCGACACTGGGTGTGGGGCCTGTCTATATAGTCGGGCGGTGTACTCCGGAACTATAAACCCAGTCGGGCGGTGTACTCCAGGACTGTGGTCAAGCCCTCAATTAAATCCGGGACTGTTATTGATCGGGCGGTGTACTCCGGGATCATAATTAGTCGGGCGGATAGGAGGGCGGCTCAAATAAATTCGGGATTATGATTGATCGGGCGGTGTACTCTGGGATCATGAATAATCGGGCGGATAGAAGAGCAAATGCTCCACAACAGCTAGAAAGGAGATCCTGCACTAGATTGTGCATGCCCTGTGCTCAGTGAGGACGCTGATTTCTGAAGGGGGGTGTCTGTAACACCCCGTGTTAAAAAATATTATAATATACATATATGTTGAAAAAGTATAGTTTGAAAAAAAAGTATATATATTTATACATATTGGCTTATATGTTTAGAATTGTTTGGAATGAATTGTATTAAAAAAATGGTTTAATGGGAGGGGGCCCACGTTGAAAAAGTGTAACACTAACAGCATATGGTGCTGTTGAGTTGGATGTTGACTTCATCAACATAGAGATGACGTGGAGGAGAGTTTCTATGGGCCCCACCCAGAGTGTTTCACGTGCTTGTGATGGATTTGTGAAGGAATAGGTTTGATATATTGTCCCATATCGGTAAAATGGCTTAATGAAATAATAAATAAATAAATACTAAAGCCTATGATCAAGAGTCACCTAATTGGTTAACCAACTTTTGAGAGGCAGCCTGTGGTGGGCAAGTTGTACTACATAGTATCTAATTTGTCTTTTAAATTTTATAAATTATCTGAGCTAGGGGCAGGGGCGTTACAACGGTGGGTACCAGAACCGATTTCAATACTGCTTTTCATCCTCAGACTGATGGTCAGACTGAAAGGGTGAATCGAGTATTGGAAGATATGCTGAGGGCTTGTGTTATGGATTTTGGTGGTAGTTGGGAGAGGTACTTGGCATTGGTTGAGTTTGTTTATAACAACAGTTACCATGCGAGTATCGGGATGGCTCCGTATGAAGCTTTGTACGGGACGAAGTGCAGGACACCTGTTTGTTGGTATGAGATTGGCGAGAGGTAGCTGTTTGGGCCCGAAATTGTGCAGCAAACATTGGAGAAGATTGAGTTGATTCGCAAGAGGTTGGTCGAGGCTCAAAGTCGGCAGAAGAGTTACGCAGACACTAGAAGAAGGGATTTGGAGTTTGAGGTTAAGAAAGCAGTTTTCCTCAAGGTATCTCCGACCAAAGGAGTGATCAGGTTTGATAAGGGAGGCAAGTTGGTGCCAAGGTATATTGGGCCATACAGGATTTTGAGGCGGATTGGTATGACGGCATATAGATTGGAGCTTCCGGAAGAGTTGGCACAGGTGCATGATGTGTTCCATGTGTCGTTGTTGAAGAAGTATGTACCGGATCTGAGTCATCAGTTGGTAGAAATGTCTGAGGGTCTACAGATGAACTTGAGTTATAAGGAGCAGCTTGTAGAGATTTTTGATCGTAGGGAGAAGGTTTTGAGGAGCAAGGTGATACCTATGGTCAAGGTGTTGTGGAGGAACCAACAGTTCGAGGAGACTACTTGGGAGCCGGAGGATCGCATGCAGAAGGATTTTCCTGAGCTTTTTGTATGATTGTATTCTTTTTGTATGATTGTACTCTTTGAGTTGAGTGGTTTTTCTTTTGTTAGATTACATTCTCTTGTGTAATGGTATTTCTTAAACTATGTTTCCATTTATGAAATTTAAATTCCTTTTGCTTATTTTGTTTGGACCCTATTAGTAGTAATTCTGAGGACCAAACTATTCTAAGGAGGGAGTGATGTAATACCCCAAATTTTAAATAATTCTTTTAAGATTAATAAATGAATTAAAATGATTTCTGGTGATTTAATAAATATTGTTTTGAAATTTACCTTTTTACACGTGCAAAACACGTGAAAATATTTTCTTGGGAAGTTCAAAGTCAAAAATTACTTTGGGTAAACCCATCATTTATTATTAGATATTATTTTTGAATTTGGATTTTTCTGATAATTATTTGACTTATTTGCAAATATTACAAAAAAGATGGACTTTTGTGCAAAATTACCACTTGGAGTGAAAACTCCAGATTTTTGGATTCTTGGGCTGGGCATAATGCCTAGTCAACTCAGAGGTAAATATTTTACTTTTTTTTTAATAAATTTGGTTTATTTTGCAAGTTTTAATAAAGAATAGTCTTTTTGCAAAATTGCCACTTAGAGGGGCAAAAGTGCAATTTCGTTTTTTGGGTTTTCAAAACAGTGCCGACTGATAATAGAGTGGTTGTTCTTGTTTTTAAATCTCAATTAAGATGGTTTTATCTAATTTTCAAGTATAAGGATTTATATATGTAAAGATATATTTAAAAGAAGTATTTTGCAAATCTATTCAAAAACCCTAGATACACAAATTCCGGCCTATTAAAGGTGGGGTGCAGCCGTCTCTTTGCTGCACAACACAAAGGGATTTATTATTATTATTTTCTTAGAGTTTTAAAGCAAGAATCTTGGTTTTCTTGCGAAAGGAGGGATTTCTCTTATTTCTTTATTATCTTCGGTTGATTCTTCAATAAGGTGAGTGACATATGTTTGTTTTCTTATTGTTCTAAGCATGTTGTATGTGATGATTTATCTATTAGAAAGTATCTTAGATGATGATATGAAGATATAATGAATTTTGATGAGTAGATGAACTAAAAGTTGAATCTTTTCATGAAATTATATTATTGATGATTAAAACCCTAATTTGATGATTTGAGATTTGTTAAGAACCTAACATAAATCATGAGTAGGATGTTTCCGATCATATTGTTGCTGATTTGAGCATATATGTTGAGTTGTATGATGTTATTGCATGAAAAGTAAACAAATTCAATTAATGATGACCCTACTGAGTGTACAAGTATGCATGCTCTGTTTGAGTATTGACGATGGATAAAACTTGATTAATACTTATTATAATTGCGTATATTCATGGGTAAACTGATGTAAGTGATTGGGTATGTGTATACAAGTTATAGAAGGATTTGTTGGATCAAGAAGATTAAGTTTTGAAGCATTAAAACGAGGCTTGCTTCGGGTCTGTGTGTGATCAGCCGAAACTTGGGTTTTGTGATTTTTTGTGAAGTTTTTGATTGGATCTGAGTTGTTCAATACTGAATCGATTTGAAAACCTTTTACTACTCTTATTTGATGAAGTTTTGATGCTTAAACTGATGCACAAATACACACATATATACATTCACATTTATATATACTTTTTTCGAAGATTTTGTGAATTTTGATGGTGTTTTGATTGTATTTCAATTGTTATGATTCTAAAATAGTTTTGAATGTTATACTACTTCTAATTGATGAGATTTTAATGCCATGCTAATGCTTAAACACTTGTAAGATTATATATATATATATATATATATATATATATATATATATATATATATATATATATATATATATACACTTTTATTGATTTTTGGAGGATTTTGTGAAAGATTTACTCTTTTGAGATCTTGAAGTGTTTTTGATTGTTTTATAAACTCCTATATGTTATACAAGTTATAATTAGTCATCTCAGGAAGTTTAGTTTTGATTTTACAAAGATTTAATCGAGTATCAGTCGAAACATGCACAAAAGCCCTACCTAGCTGTATAGCAGGTCACGGTCGACCGTCACACTTCTATTTTGGGGATTTCTAATTAAAAGTCGACTGCCCTTCTTGAGCGGTCGACCGTCAATTGCTGTTTTGGCTGTTTTATTGAATTTTTTTCGTTTCTTTTAAATGGTTTTTTCCTCGATATTTGGGACTATTGCTCTACTGTTTAAATGATGTTTTTACCACAAATTACACTATTTTACAAAGAGTTATATTTTATTTATAATAGAATTTTAATTGTATTCTTATGACTTTATTAAGTGAGTTATATGTGTTTTCAACGAATTGATGTTTTGGTGATATTCTACGACTTAAAAATATGGTTTTCTATTATTTAATGGTTTTTAATCTTTTATTTGAATTCTGGAATTTCATGAGTACATTAAATGGATTTGGATTTTTTCAATTTCTTATTATAAACGTTTTGATGATGGATTTATGAGTTTTACTGAAAGTTTTGGTATTGATGGTTGAGTTATGAGTCTTTAGAGATTGAGTGGGGCCTTAGCTACCGACGGTTGAGATATTGGTTTTTGTTCAGTTGAGTTAAGAGATATTGGTTTTTGGTCAGTTGAGTTAAGCCCGGTAGGATACACCAACTCTAAGAGATTCGAAATCTAATAAATAATTAATTGACTTAACGAGATAAGGACAAACACTAGATGGTGATATGATGAAAAGAGAACATGGGTTATGGACCTCAGTATGGCTTGCGGTGTGAGATAATCCCCTGAATTATCAAGTTGTGAGTGAAATAGTCTCTGGAATTACCTGCTTTGTGGGATTGATCTCCGAAATTATCGGGGTCGAGGCGACACTCTTGGGTTATTCATGTGATGAGGCACCATAGCTTGCGGTGTGGGGTATTCTCGAAGATTTCCATGTGTCAGTGAAATAGTCTCCGGAATTATCTGTTGATAGAGATTGACCTCCGGAATTATCGAGGCGTGGGCTAATACTCACAGTTTATCTAAATCTCGTAGTAGTCATCGTAGTAGGATTAGGTGCATAATGTGAGATTAAACCCTATCAAGTGGAGAACGTTAAGGGCTTACAACGGACCTATGTAGAGTGAGATGCATAGAATCCGACAAGTATGCATTTGAGAGTCTTCATATAGCATTGATGTTTTCTTGACTTGATTTTATGCATGTTGTTTTCTGTTTTCCTTCAGTCGACACTTGGTCTAGTTTCACATGTTGTTTTCATGTTTCATTTATTGTTATTTCTTATTTCATTTATTTCTTACTGTTGATACATGTTATTTATGACTCTATGCCTTTTGTTCTTTTCATGTTCCATTTATTTTTATGTCACTGAGACCGTTATGGCTGACCCATGTAGTTTTTGGGGTTAGGGTTATCTCTAGCCTCATGTATTACAGGTAGGTACTTATAGCTTGTGATTTGGATGCTTGTGCTAGAATGATGTTATGGGTTATGTAAAATTGTAAAAAAAATGTATTGTGAAAGAAAGAATTTGTACTTCAAGGTGTTTGTTATTCCGTTATGCTTTATAAAGAATTAATGTAATAAAAGTCGAAAATTTTTCTCTGTGTTTTGGCTATGTTTACTATTACAATTGAGGTTGATGCTGGGAATTGTGCCACGTATCTCTGAGATATCATATTGGAAATTCGGGGCGCTATACAAATACTTTTTGATTCAGAGTAAGGAGCCATGGGGCATCCTAACGGTTTGGAGGGAAGAAGTGTCGAAGAGGGCAAAGGCGGAACTGTCTTTAAGCCCCGAAGAAGAGAGGATGGTTGGAATTATTTTGGACCGACCTACATTGCACTGGAAAGAGATTTTAGAGGAGATTCTCTTTGGGGGGGTTTTAGCGTCATGAACCCTAGTATGAGTTTTCTTTATGTCAATCATTATTCCTTAGGTTGCACAAGTTCTTTAATTTTTCTAACACTTTCTCTTTTCTTCTACTTCTAGGAGGCGCAAGCATGGACTTTGATGATATCATAAATAGGTGTTCAGGCCTGAGCGGTAGGCAGGCCAATGAGATGAAGAGGAAGAGGACAGTTGTTCGGCCGTCGCCGTCGAAGGCTGCTAGGAGCGAGGGTGGTGTAACTCCCGTCGTGAATTTGGAGTCCACACAAGTTACTTCAACTGTCCCCTCGGCGAGGGACTTTCCTCTCTCGGCGGCGCTCGCTCTTGAGGCCCCTCCCCTTATGGTGACGGCTGAGACAACGAGCTGAGACAATCATCCCTGATTGGCAAGTTCGGAGGCATGATGGCTTCCTTGGGGACTCGACGAGCTGCATGGACGCCATTCGTCACTTGGCCACGCCAAAAGACAAGTCCTCGATGGAGCATGGGACTGTGGGAGACTCGACCTTAGAGACTGCGAAGGCACATATGACAGTAAGTTTTTGATGTCTTGGTTTGGCATAGGCTTCATTTGTAAGTTCCCCTTAATCATTTGCGCAAAAGTTTTTTATTTATTTATTTTTAATTCAGTCTTTGCTTCCTCGCAAGCGATCTACCACTTTAGTCACCTGCTGAGGCAAGTGGTAGAGTAGGAGAATGAGTTGAAGGCTGTGTAAGTCCGAGAGAAGATCGAGCAGTCAAGGGCCAAGAAGGAGTCTGAAGCGGCTGCCCTCTTGGCAGAGTCTCAAGCCGTTCAGATCTTTCTACTGGAGATGGGGCTGGCTAAGGCGAAGGAGAGTCCCACTTTGGAGAGGGAGGAGGTCGCTCGAGAGTGGGCGGTGGAGTGAAAGAAAGCAGCTAGCGAGAAGGATGCAGTCGTGCGAGAGGCTGAGGCAGCGGCGGAGAAGAAGGCCATTGGGTACCTGGAGAAGAACATGCGGTAAACATACTCCAGGGCCTTGGATGATGTGTGTAAGCGTGTCCCTGGCTTCGATCGCTCAAGATATTCATTATTTCCTAATGAGGAGGAAGAGGAGGTAGAAGGTAAGGAGGAAGAGGGGGATGCTGTGGCGAACCCCCAGTCATCTGTAGTGGCGGTGCCGGAGGCGACTGATGGGAGCGGTCGCGAGCCCACACCCCCTGTGGGTCAGTCCGCCGAGGTGGATCCTTGACCTCCCTTGTAGTTTCTTTGGCTTTATTTGTTGTCATTGTTCTCTTCTTTTTGAATGTTGTTATATCGATGCCTAATAGCGGACTGGCCACCACTTTTGTATCTTTACTTCAGTAATGGAAAGACTCTTTAGGGGCAGTTATCATGTATGGTAGTGAGACTCGGAGCTATCTTACAACTTTTGATGCTTGAATTTAGAACTATCTTGTAGCTCCACTTAGACTTAAGAGTGATTTACGTTTCTTTATTTGGTTGGAAGATCTCTGTATACCGCACGCAACTTTCCCAGGGTAGTGAGACATCGCAGCTTCGCACCAAGCTCCGTATTACCGAGTTAGGACTTGCTCAGTCTCGGGAGAGGCTTCATAAAGCGGAAGTGGAGCTTGGCCATCTGAGAAGAGTCTTGACTCGCCGAGACGTCAAGACGAGGCGTGACGAAGAGATTCTCCAAGAAGTGCCCCCCGTGGGAGAGGAGGTATGTCCTTCAATGGCTGCTGGCAAAGCTTCGAGGCTTAAATTCCTTTGCCATTCTCTATTTGCGGTGACATCTGAGAGGGATGAGTTGAAAAATGTGGTGCTTAAGAAGAGTTTGGAAGCGGCTCATCTTCGGAGGACTATCCTTGAGTTCTTGTAGGGGGCAGCATAGGCGGGCTGCCTCGTTTGAAGTTTAGAGTGACAGATGTCTCCCTCAAAGATCGTCTTGTCGAGCTAGAGGCTGAGAACCATCGTCTAAAGTGGCTCTCCAAAAGAGGCAATGTTAGGAGCACTTCATGCTCTCGTGAAGACTGCGTTCAGGGCAAATCCTTCCACGAGCTGGCTCTTCGACTACCTGAGGCCTCAAGGAATCCTGGCGATGCTCAGAGTGGCGTGGCTGGCTCGTCTAGTGGAACATCGGTTGGGGGAGCCGCTAGGCCTATGGGTCCTGATGGTACGACTCGGTTCGCGAGTTTAGAAACTTCTTCGGGGGGAACAAGAGAGCGGCACAGCACTCGTCGGCCGCGAGTATCACTCAACAGGAGTGTCCTAATTCCTATAAAGAGTTAGGGTGGCACTTTGTACTTTTATAGGAGTTTTTGGTCTTAGTAAGACTTGAAACCCCAATTTCTTATTGTGGAATATGATATTCTTGGTACTTTAAGTGATGTTTGTAGTGGTTGTTCCTTTCTGACCTTGTAATCAGTTTTTCTTTTGGAATAAGAAACCCACCAAGTATTTAAGTGCTACTCATTCTTACTGTTTGTAAGCGGCTAAAACAGCATCGAGCTAAGTGTTGGACTCCGAACAGAGATGACGACGAGTTTTGGGAGCATTAGAATGGCGAGCAGTTTCTTCGCCTACTTGCTCGGGAGCAGTTTGGTTAGAGCAGCTCTATGAACCATGAATGGAATCCTCACTTATCCGGTTTGTTTCAGGAGCACTCGAACGGCGAACCGAGCCATGCCCTCTTGCTCGAGAACAAGTAGCTAGGATGGTCCTTCGAACCTTGAAAGGACTACGAACATTAATGATGACAAGTTTTGGGAGCATTCGAATGGCGAGCTGTTTCTTCGCCTACTTGCTCGGAAGCGGTGTGGCTAGAGCAGCTCTATGAACCATGAATGGACTCCTCACTTATCCAGTTTGTTTCAGGAGCACTCGAACGACGAACCTGTTAGGGTTTTGGCCTCAAATACATGTAGGCACGGAGTACTTGAAGTTGGAGAAGAAGATGAGGAGACAAACACAACAAGAGAAGACAACAACAAGTAGAAGAAGTGTAGCCTGGAGAGTTGCGGTCGACCGACCTGGGGGTGCGGTCGACCGATCCTAGTTGCTAAGAGTTCTTCAAGTGTACAGGTCCAACAAAGGAGGGGACGGTCGACCGACCTTAGGGGTGCAGTCGATCGGTCAGCTCTCAGGTCTGGACTTACACGTTGCGGTCGACCGACCTTGGGGGTGCAGTCGATCGACTTCGGCGGCTGATTGTTTTTGGGCTTACAAGTTTAAGGCCCAAATGCTAGATTTGTGTTTATCTTTTAGGGTTTACTTGGGGGCTATATATATGGCTGTAAACTTTAGGGTTAGAATCAATTTGTGTTATCAAGAGGTGAGCCATTATCATTGTCCAACTTCAAGAGGGGATTGTGCCGAGTGTTTTAAAGGTGAGAAAGAGAGATTGAGAGTTTAATCTCATTGTAATCTTTGTATTTCTTGGGGAATAAGAGGTATTGGTTATCTCTACATATTGATTGTGTTCTTGTGAGATCTTGCATATATTGTGGTGGCTTGTTCTTGGTTCATCTAAGTATTGGGAGTTTCTTTTGATTGTGGTGTGTTTCCGCTATTAGCACTACGAGTTGTAGGGTAAATTCTTCGACAGGTGGTATCAGAGCAGTTGGTTCGAGATGGCCGATAACAAGATGAAGATCAAGAAATTCGATGGAAGTGACTTCACGATGTGGAAGATTCAGATGATAGCGTATCTTCGTCAGAAAGATCTTGATTGTCCGTTATTTGATGAGAAGCCGGTAGGTGCAGACAAGGATGCAAAGGTCTTGGTGGATTGGAATCATTTGGATCAGAAGACGCTGGGGCAGATTCAGTTGGGACTGAGTAGGAAGGTGTTATTTCATATCTCGAAGGTAATGACCACAAAGGAGGCTATGGAGATTCTCACGGATATGTATGAGAAACCGTCGGCATCTAATCAAATTCTTCATCCGAAGAAATTGGTTAATATGAAGTTGAGGGAAGGGGGTTCAGTAGCAGAGCATGTGAGCAATTACTGTATGGTTTACAACCAGATTGAAGCTGCAGGTTTAAAGTTTCAGAGAGGGGCCAGTCATTGTTACTTCTATCTACTTTACCTGATAGTTACGGTACGGTGGAACAGACTATTACAGGCACTATGACAGATTCGATGACTCTACAGGATGTGGTGAGTAGCATTCTGAACGAGGAGGTGAGAAGGGTGAGAAACGGGGGATACCGATCATCATCTTCTAGAGATTCCACCATGTACGTTGAGAAGAGACGTGAGATATCTAAGAGCATTCGAAGAAGAAAGGATCAGAGTAGTTCATCTGAAGGTGGGTCTGATGACAGCGATGGGGGACATGGGCCTGAGTGTTGGTATTGTCACAAGAAGGGTCACATGATGCACAATTGTAAGGCTTATATGAAGAAGAAGCAAGAGAAACCGAAGAAAGATATCCCAAAGGAAGCTCAAGTAGGGCTTGTTGAGAATCTATGTTTATCAGCTCGGGAGGAGTTGGGCACTCAAGATTGGTGTATTGATTCGGGAACTTCTTTTCATTGCACTCTGAGGAGAGAGGTGTTTAATGACTACAAGGAGGGTTCTTTTGGAGATATGATTGTGGGAAATGGTCACCAGTGTCCTGTACGTGGGGTTGGTACTGTTCGTGTGAACACCATTGATGATCAAAGTGTTGTCTTGCGGGAGACAAGAGTTGTTCCAGACTTGAAGGAAAATTTTATCTCGATTGGAAGGTTAGACAAGGAGGGGTTGTCTACTACAGTTAGTAGTGGGGAGTGGTGTATAGCTGTAGGTTCAATGGTGATTGCAAAAGGGAAGCGTGAGGGAATGATGTATTTGCTTAGAGACATGAGAGGCATTTCTCTTATAGTTGACTCTCAGCTGGAATCGAGTAGTTGGTTGTATGGGGTGCAAACGAATTCTTTCAGTTTTGGAAGGGAGGTTACTAATTTAGTGGGAGCTTCTGGCCATGGAAGTGATCCTAGAGGGCAAGACGTTGTTGCAGTGACGGTACTTTACGAATTGGCAGTTGAAGCTTCAAGTCGTTCTTGTGTGATAGAGAGCACTGGTATCGATATGCGGGGTGATATCGATGAGGGTAACCGAATTGGGACTGTAGGGGTTGAACAGTGTGCGAATATTGTGGAGGTGTCATCCACGGAGACTTCTAGTGCAGAGGGTGCATTGAGAGGCTTTGAACCATGTCCGGTGTTGATGGAGAATTTGCAAGTTAGGGAGTCTTATAACACGAAATCCAACATAGGAGATTGTTTCTCTGGTATTCGTGCTCAATGCGATTGGTGGAGCACATCCTTCATGAGGCGACGAGGGGTGGTTGGTGCACTGCACATGGTGGAGTGGCGGAGGTGCTGTTCATGAGAGTGGGGAGTACTTTGGTCTTCCATAAAAGTGAGAGATTGGCAGAGATAATGCGGGTTAAAGATTGCAATAATTTTAAAGCGTGGTGTATTTGGTCCAAGTAGGAGATTGTAACGCCCTGCCCCAATACTCAGACAATTTTTAATATTTTTAGAATACAAATTAGATACTATGTAGTACAACTGCCCACCACAGGCTGCCTCTCAAAAGGTGGTTAACCTATTAGGTGACTCTTGATCATTGGCTAATTATATTTATACTCAAATTAGTTTTTGTGCACCTCCCATGTGGGACTATATTTCTCAAATCCTTCTCAAATTCCTCAAATCCCGTGTACGCAAACCAGTCGACTGAACAATCGACCAGTCGACTGTTCGCTCCAAATCTGGGGTATTACATACACCCCACTTTAGAAATCAGCGTCCTCGCTGAGTACAGGGCACACATCTAGTGTAGGATCCGCCCTTTCTAGCCGATGTAGTATAGTCCTCGATCCTGGAGATCAATCACTCTCAACACCGCAGATCGGATACCTGGCTATCAATTACTACCTGTGACTCTCAACACCGCAGAGTATACCCGACCCCGGAGATCAATGACTCTCAGCACCGCAGATCATACTGACCTCTACTACACCTGGTGTCGAAAGTCGGCTCTGATACCATTTGTAACTCCCCGCCCCAATTGTAACACCCCGAATTTCAAATAAGGATAAATTCGAGATTTCACAGGATCTTTACTTCACTTCGTACAATTTTACAAGGAAATTTTAAAACTTTTCAATAGTACATCAGAGTTCCTTTACACTTAATTTTTACACAGCGAAAGACTAAAAGATTACAACAATGAAATACAACTTGTATAACTTTAACATCATTTGCAACATCTTTAACTTCTAAACAGCAACAGCATATCCACTTTATAACTCCATGAATAGTCCATTACCTGCATGTCAATCTGTGGGCACGTCAGTTACTTACAACTGACGAAATGTTATACACGGCTATCCTCTCTATGCCGGGAATAGTATAACGATCTCATACTTTAACAACTCACAAAAAAGATTGAATGAACAAGTAAAATGTCAAAAGTGATTATTCTAACATAAGTGTATGTCATGCCTTAATGCCTAATGCATACCATTCTACACTAGGATGACACTAATGCACACTTGTTCGGATTCTATGCATCCCATGCTACATAGGTCCGAGGGCAAGTGCCTACGTTCTTCACAATACAGGGCTCGATCCCTCGCCATGAAAACTACCCGGTAGCAAAACAAAGTTCAGACTATTCCAGGAATTTGAATCCCAGCCTTGGAGTCCACCGCCGGCTGTTATAACAGATTCCACATCGTGCGAATCGTCCCGTATGTGACCCTCTAGCCCAGTATATATATATATACATTGGAGACGGTAAACACAAAAATCCATCCGTCCGACTACTCAAGATCTTGGAGTCCACCGCCGACCCGTCCTCATAGTCCCGGATTAAAATATAATAATCCGTCTCCCACAGGGCAACCTCAGTCCACCAACTGGGTCTATAGTCTTGGAGTCCACCGCCGACTATATAGAGCACCCCACTTACGTTTCCCTAAGTTTACTACATCTTCACTTATGTGCCTAAATTTTTCTTAAGTTCAAGACATGAATAATTTACATTCAAAGAATTAGTTTTTCCTCCTACCGGACTTAATCAACAAATGCGAGATAGCCCCATGGCCATATCTCCAAATCATATCTCAAATATTTCTTTCAATAATGCCGGTATCGAGGTCTTACTAACTCTAAATCATAAACTTTCATGTACAAGAAACATGGGTACATATACCCTTTAATTATCATGTCTTAAACCTAGATGATTCCATCTTTCAACTTAGTCACAAAATAAATCACATTCTCGACACCATTCATGATCTAGTTCATTCACATTCTTTTTAATCAAACATTACTTTCAAGAAACACAATTTCACCACACGAATGGTTATAATAATTCTAAGTTATCACAATGTTTCAATTCACGAATATTTCTCAACATGATAGGAGTGCAATTCTTCTTAAAAGATCAATTTATAAAAGATACTACTTTTCTCCCGGAAAATTTCATTCTCAAAATTTCATTTCTTCTCATACTTCAAAAATATAACAAAACTAGTCCTTAATAATTCCATTTCATTTCATAATTAACAGAATTCATAATTAAAGTTTTCTATACAAAAAAAATCTCCTATGAACATAGTTGGCTTCAATTTAAAAAAAAATGAGGGGCTTGGGTTTCGAACCCCGCACCCACTGAAAGCCACAGCAAGAGCCCAAAGCCCAAGCCGCCGACCATTAGACCATGTGGTCTGTGTGTCCTATAGTGATGCCGAAATCCCCAAATATTGAAGTTCTCAATTACTTCGAATTTTAATCAAATGAATCAAAATAATAGTGACTATCAAGTTTCGAACCGAAGATCTCTTGAAAGTGTTGTTCACTGGCTAACCAGTAAGTCCCAATGTGATTTCTGTCTAAGAGTTGTATTTGTATACTTTTGTTCATATTTTTCTGAAATTGTTTCTTTTTAACAAAACTTGTTTACCCAATAATCCAATCCTTTAGGATATTGGAATAAACTTCTCTTTGGACTAAAAGGAAATCTTAAATAATAATCAACAAGTCCAAACTCATTTTTAGCATATATCTCATTAAAAAAAAGATTTTTCCTTTCTTTACAAAATTTTACATTTCTTTTCAAACTCGAAAATTAAAATCATGCTTTTCTAAAAACTAGTTTATGCCCAACATCCTACAAATAAAAATTTGTGTTAAGAATCAAACATATCTTTTAATCGATTATGGATGTCTCAAAGGAATTCCTTTCATACAAAAAAAAAATTGTATTTTTTTTTTGACATATGTCAACATACTTCATAAAAAATTATTTCCTTCTCTTTTCTTTTTCATCATATCTCTAATCATATGTCGAAATATAGCATTCTTTAACAATTTCTCATACATATCACACATTTGACATACCTAGATTTACGAGTATTCTAACATTGTTCATAGTAATAATTTTTTAGTTAAACTCTTCTTTTCAATTAGCATGGTAGCAATCAAAACAAGTTTATGGTATTCAATTAACTTTACAGAATATTTTTGCAAAAGAATGTATTCCCAACATTTTTCATACAATCAATTATATCTTCATTCATGCATACTAATTCATGACAAAACAAATCAACATTTCTTTTCTCATTATTAATTAACATAAGTTGGGTTTGTTTACTCAATAAAGCAATATTTCATTACATCCAATGCATAGGTTAGTCCTATTTTATCAAATCAAATTCCATATTACTCATTCATTTCTATTAACATGCACATTCAAAAAAAATTAGAAAGTAGGAGACACCCACCTTATTGAAGCTTGAATGATTGAAGGGAAGGATGGGACACTTCTTCTAGCTCCAAGACAAACTCCTAGCAATGGCTCCTCCTCCTAGCAAAGCTCCCTTTCCCTAGCGATGACTTCCTCTCTCCAGCAATTCCTCCAAGCAAAAGGACCCTCACTCTCTTTCTTTTCTTTCTTTCCTTTCTTTTGATAATGTTTTTGGTGCAAGATAAAGGTAGGAAATGTGGGCTCTATTTATAGGATTTTGGGAGGGTCTAAAGTGCAAAAATTCCACCCTAATAACTCTTCAAATTTATTCTACAACTCTCCACTTTCCTAACTCCTAAAACCCCCCTCTCTTCATCTCCCCACTCTCCACTAACTTAACTCAAAAACCCTTCTCCTCCTTACTCCATGACCGACCACCCCCTAGCCCACAAAATGGTCCAAATACATTTGTGTGTGCATGCACACATGCACAAACAAATATGAACACATTTCTATAACTCTAAATGTGTACTAATATTTGTAACTTGTCATGTATTAGTATATGCTTAACTAAAAATGTGATTTAATAATGGGCTTGCTACATGGGCTCATTACTAATTAATTTATTTAATTATCTAGTGGGCTCCTCTCCTAATGGGCCACATTTTAGTTTATAGGTCCTATGGATCAAAAGAAAGGCTAAATAAAACAAATGCATGCTAAAAATAGTAAAATGAGAGTAGCCAAATGAGAATAAAAATTTGCACGTGCACCATACGTGCAAAAAAAATTGAAAAATTAAAATAAGGGGAAAATGAATTTTCGTTTTATAAAAATAGATTTGTAAACATAAAATAAATAATTGGAACCTAGAAATTATCACCCGTAGTGGCGGAAAATATGTAATTAATATGTGTATTGAAAACACGTGCAAAGCACGTAGAATACAAATATCGAAATATTATATTTTTGTTGATTCAAAATAGGGAAAAATCAATATTGAAAATAAATAAATAGTCGATAATCAAAATACGGGATGAAAACACGTTACAAAATACACGTGCATAACACACGAGGGCAAAATTGTAATTTCCAATTTTGCGGGGTGTTACACCAATACTCAGACAATTTTTAATATTTTTAGAATACAAATTAGATACTATGTAGTACAACTGCCCACCACAGGCTGCCTCTCAAAAGGTGGTTAACCAATTAGGTGACTCTTGATTATTGGCTAATTATATTTATACTCAAATTAGTTTTTGTGCACCTCCCATGTGGGACTATATTTCTCAAATCCTTCTCAAATTCCTCAAATCCCGTGTACGCAAACCAGTCGACTGAACAATCGACCAGTTGACTGTTCGCTCCAAATCTGGGGTATTACAGAGATTGTTAGGGTTTTGGCCTCAAATACACGTAGTACTTGAAGTTGGAGAAGAAAAGGAGACAAAGATAGTAAGAGAAGACAACAACAAGTAGAAGAACTATAGCCTGGAGAGTTGTGGTCGACCGACTTGGGGGTGCGGTCGACTGACCCTAGCTGCTGAGAGTTCTTCGAATGTACAAGTCCAACAGAGGAGGGGATGGTCGACCGACCTTGGGGGTGCAGTCGACCGTTCAGCTCTCGGGTCTGGACTTACACGTTGCGGTCAACCGACCTTGGGGGTGCGGTCGACCGACTTCGGTGGCTGATTATTTTTGGGATTACGAGTTTAAGGCCCAATTGCTAGATTTGTGTTTATCTTTTAGGGTTTACTTGACGGCTATATATATGGCTGTAAACTCTAGGGTTAGAATCAATTTGTGTAATCAAGAGGTGAGCCATTATCATTGTCCAACTGCAAGAGGAGATTGTGCCGAGTATTTCAAAGGTGTAATCTCTTTGTAATCTTTGTATTTCTTAGGGAATAAGAAGTATTAGTTATCTCTGCATATTGATTGTGTTCTTATGAGATCTTGTATATATTGTGTTGGCTTGTTCTTGGTTCATCTAAGTCTTGGGAGTTTCTATTGCTTGTGGTTGTTTCCGCTATTAGCACTACGAGTTGTGGGGTAGATTCTTCGACAGAACCGAGCCATGCCCTCTTGCTCGGGAGCAAGTAGCTAGGATGGTCCTTCGAACCGTGAATGGACTCCAAACATTAAAGATGACGAGTTTTGGGAGCATTCGAATGGCAAGCTTTCTTTTCGCCTACTTGCTCGGAAGCAGTGTGGCTAGAGCAGCTCTATAAACCACGAATGGACTCCTCACTCATCGGGGCTGCAACACTTCTACGGCGAGATACACCCCACACACTTGCTCGGGAGCAAGCATGTCCTTGCGATCCTTGAATCCTGGATGGACTCTGTAATCGTCCGTTAAAGTGTTGTAGTGAGAGAGATAATGTCGTACACATGGTGTTGAATTGTTAATCACTCATACTTTTTGAAGAAAAAAAGAAATAAAGGATAGATTTTATTGAATAAACTGGATGGCCGCTTGAATGCGAGCCTTTATTATATGCCATGACCGCTATAAATCGTCGGTCTTTATTACATTCTTACAAATACTAAGCGGGAGTGTTCAAACGCTCTCCTGATACTTCATAAGATGTTCAGCATTCCAGGTTCTAGGTATTCTCTTCCTCCCAACTCTTCAAGTTTGTAAGCCCCTGGGCAGACTACTTGTGAGACTTTGTAAGGCCCTTCCCTGATTGGGGGTGAGCTTCCCCTTCTTTCTGGGGTATGAGATTCCTAGCTTCCAGAGAACTAGATCTCCCTCCTGGATATTGGTCGGGCGAACTTTCTTATTGTAGAATCTCTTCACCCTCTGTTGATATATGTTCCTCCGCACGAGGGACTTCTCCTGGATTTCTTCGAGGAGGTCAAGGTTTGCTCGGATCCCATGCGAGTTCTGCTCTTCATCAAATGAAATAAGGCGAGGAGAGGGTATTGCTACTTCAAGGGGGATGACTGCTTCGGAGCCGAACGTCAAGTTGAACGGGGATTCTCCCGTACGGATTCTCTTGGTGGTTTGTAGGACACAGCACGCTAGGGAGTTCTTCAACCCACAGTCCTTTCACAGCTTCATCAATCCTTTTCTTGAGGCCATCTAAGATTTGCCGATTGGTGTTCTCAGCTAGACCATTAGTTTGAGGGTGTGATATAGAAGAGAATCGTTGCTCGATACCGAGGTCGGTGCAAAATTTACGAAACCCTTCACTAGCAAATTGCGTTCCATTGTCAATGACCAAGATGCGAGGAATCCCGAATCGTCAGACCACGTTCCTCCAAAAATATTGTTGGACTCTGTGTTCGGTAATCGTCGCTAGCGGTTCAGCTTCTATCCACTTTGTGAAGTAGTCAATAGCGACCACTAGGAAGGTCCGTTGCCCGGCTGCAGGAGGGAAAGGCACGAGGAGATCCATTCCCCACATCGCCAAAGGTAATGGGCTCGAGAGGGAACTAAGGTTGGTTTGAGGGATGTGCTTGATTGTAGAGTTCTTTTGACAAGGAGCGCACCGGCGGACATAGGCTTGAGCATCGCTCAGAAGAGTGGGCCAATAGTAACCGTGATTCAGTATCTTCTGTGCGAGGGACCTATCTCTGAAGTGGCTACCGCCTATCCCCTTGTGCACTTCCTTCAGGGCATAGTCAGCCTCCTCAGAAGAAAGACACCGAAGGTAAGATCGACCATCAGTTTGGGTGTAGGAGCGTTTAAAAAGGACCCCTTCTATGAGCATAAACCTTTCGGCTCTCGTCCGAATTTTTCTTGACTCCTTGATATCCGCGGGGAGGATTCCCTTATCGAGGAAATCGATTAGGGGCTTCATCCAACAGTCTTCGGGTACTTGAGGGGTTACAGGCATGAGCTCCAATGCTTCTTCTTCTATACTTGATTTGAGGAGCACTTCAATTAGCACAGTTCGGTCAAGCCCGTCGAGCGACGAAGAGGCTAGTTTGGAAAGGGCTTCTGCCTACCCATTTTCCTCTCATGGGATGCGATTGACCTGGACTTCTTTGAAAGTGTCTATATTTTCTTTCACGTACGCCAAGTACTTAGCCATGCGGTCGTCCCTCGCCTCGTATTCCCCTTGGATCTGGTTGACCACCAATTGAGAGTCGCCGAATACTCCCACCCTTTGCGCTTCTACTCCCTTTGCTAGTAAGAGACCAGTGATTAGGGCCTCATACTCGGCCTCATTGTTGGAAGCTGGAAATCTGAGGCGTAGGGAGTACTATAGGACGAATTCGTTGGGGCCAATCAGAATCACTCCAGATCCACTCCCTTCAAGGCAGGATGAACCGTCCACGTATACCTGCCATAGTTGGGGGTTGTCTCCTTCCTGAGGAGGGTCAGGGATCGTGCATTCGACGATGAATTCGGCTAAGGCTTGGCCCTTGATCGCCGTTCTGGGGCAGTATGTAATATCATGCTGGCTTAGCTCGATCGACCACTTCATTATTCTACCCGAGTTCTCACGTTTGTAAAGGACCTGTTTGAGTGGTTGATCGGTGAGGACCCAGATGGAATGTGCTTGGAAGTAGGGTCTGAGCTTTCTAGCGGTGGTTACTAGGGCATAGGCCATCTTCTCCATCTTCGAATATCGGAGTTCGGCATCGTGGAGTACCTTGCTTACATAGTAAATTGGCTTCTGCACCCGCACTTCTTCCTTTACTATTACAACACTCAGGGTCTGCTCGCAGGCGGCCAGGTAGAGGTAGAGTCTCCCCGGGTATAGCTTGCTTAGGATTGGAGGGTAGGTAAGGTGCTCTTTGAGGCTTTCAAATGCTGCTTGTTGCTCTTCTCCCCACTTGAAACTTTTTGCCCCTAGGAGAGTTTTAAAGAACGGGAGGCACTTGTCCCCCGACTTCGATAGGAAATGCCCAATAGCGGCGAGGTGTCCTGTAAGTTTCTGAACTTCTTTTATGGTAGTTGGAGGGGTCATGTCGAGGATCACCTTGATCTTCTCGGGATTGACTTTGATTCCTCGCCGACTCACCATGAATCCCAAGAAATTCCCCGAGGCTACCCCAAATGCACATTTTGAGGGGTTTAGCCTCATATTGTTCATACGGAGCATGTTGAATGCCTCTTGGAGGTCAGTGACATGGTCTTCTTTTGTGAGGCTTTTCACGAGCATATCATCTACGTACACTTTCATGTTTCGACCAATCTGCTCCCGGAAGACTTGATTCACCAAGCTGGCATTTTTTAGCCCAAAAGGCATAACTCGATAGCAATAGAGGCCTTGATCAGTAATGAAAGGCGTCTTCGGAATGTCTGGCGGGAACATTCAGATCTGATTGTATCCCAAAAAAGTGTCCATAAAGCTTAGCAACTCATGGCCCGAGGTGGCATCTATCAAGGCGTCTATGCTCGAGAGAGGGAAAGGATCTTTCGTGCATGCTTTGTTAAGGTCAGTGAAGTCAATGCAGATTCTCAATTTGCCATTGGCCTTCTTGACCATTACGACGTTTGCTAGCCACTCGGGGTAACTAACTTTTTGGATAAATTGGGCTGCTAAGAGTTATTCCACCTCTTCTCTGATGGCCTGCTGCCTGTTGGGGCGTGAACTTGCGCGCTTCTACTGGACAGGCTTGGCTTCTAGATTTACACTCAAGTGATGCATGATCAAGTCTTCGGTAATGTCGGGCATATCCTCTGCGGTCCAAGCGAATAGGTCCCGATTGTTCCTGATGCAAGTTACAAGGTGCTCTTGTAGTTGGCGGGGGAGCGCTTTGCTCACCTGGAAAAACTTAGCTTTGTCCTTTTCGGAGAAAGGGATTTCTGCCAGTTCATCGACGGGTTCAGAGCTAGCTTGTTCCATGTCTAGTGGAAGTTCGAAGGCATCGAGGGGTAAGACTGAGCCTCCCATGGTAGCTGTGTAGCACGCTTGAGCGGCTACCTGACTCCCTTTGGATTCCTCTACTCCTGCAACCGTGGGGAACTTCATCTTCAGGTGGTTTGCCGAGGCGACGGCTTGGAGAGCTGCTAGTCCTGGGCGACCAAAGATAGCATTATAGGCAGACTTCATATCAACTACCATGAAATCTAATGCCTCTGTTCGAGTAGTGGGGGCTTTCCCTAGAGTCACATCGAGGGTTACAATTCCCTCAATCATCACGGGGGCCCCGGAGAATCCATGGAGGGTATATCCAGCAGGCTTGAGATGGTCGCATTTGAGTTTGAGGCCCTCATACACATTTAAAAAGAGGATGTTAACCGAACTGCCGTTATCGACCAAAACTCGATGCACTTCATGGTTCGCCATGCACATGCTGATCACGAGTGCATCGCAGTGGGGGGTTCGAACACCTTCTAAGTCCCGATCTGAGAAGGTAATGCTAACTCCCGAGCTTCTTGGAGGGGGAATATTTTGTACAGAGTTTACTTCTAGAACAAAGGCTTTCCTGGATGAGCTAGAGGCTCCTCCCATGGGGCCTCCGTGGATCACGTGAAATATCTCCATACGTCCAGATCCTTGGGATTCAGTTGGTCTCTTTGCCCGTTTGTTCGGTCCTCTCGGAGCAGGGGATTCAGTGTCGTTGATTTAGGCAAATTTGAAGAGGTATCCCCGTCGGATTAGTGCCTCAACATCGTCTTTTAGAGCCCGACACTCATATGTGAGATGGCCACGATCCTTATGGAAGGCCCACCATATCATTCTGTCCCTTCTCTTGCTCAGGGGCATTCATCTTTGGTGGAGGCCGAAGGATTCCATCCTTTTCGACTTCCATAAGGATGGCAGATATGCTCGCATTTAGGGGAGTGTATTTCTCAAAGCGTGGCATGGGAGGTGGGCGGCGTTGGCCTAAGGCGTCCTTCTGGGGTTTTCGAGGTTCGTCCTGATTTTCGCCTTTTTGCTTATTCCCGTGAGGAGGCGTTCTTTGATCTTGAGGGCAGGTTGCTTCTTCGACTCGGATGTACTTCTCCACCCTCTGAAAGAGGTCAGAGAAATCTCGAGGAGGTCTTTTGATGAAGGAAGCCTTAAGGTCATCATGTTTGACATTGTACTTGAAGGCGGCTATCGCTACCGCGGAGTCGAGAGAGGAGATTGACCTGGACTCAGCTGTGAACTGTTGGACGTAGCTCTTGAGGGACTCTCCGTCCCTTTGCCTGAGGTCTAACAAGGAAATGCTAGTCTTTTCTAACTCGCGGCTGGTGACAAAATGCGTCAGGAACAATTCTTTGAGTTGGTCGGAGGAAAATATGGAACCCGCAGATAGGCGAGAAAACCATTCGTGCGCCAAGCCTTTCAAGGTCGCCGGGAAGGTTTTGCAGTGGAGGGAGTCGGATGCTTGGTGGATCATCATAATAGTCTTAAAGTTTTTGATGTGGTCCACTGGATCGGTTTCTCCACTGTACAGCTCGAAAGTCGGGACCTTGAAGTTGGCGGGGACTGGCGCATCAATAATTTTTCGAGAAAAAGGGGGACTGACAGGGCGTTACCTTCCTTCTCACCTAGGTTTCATCCCTTCTAAGTGAGGCCAGATGGTCTTCCATCTTTCAGAGGTGCCGGAGGACGGCATCCTCCCTCACATCAGATCCGGTAGATCCGCAAGACTTCACGTCACGGGGGAGATGGGTGGTGAGGCGGAACTATGCTGAGGGCTTGGAGGATTTCATTTTTGAGCTTTCGGAGCTCAGCCCTGGTGGCCGACATTTCTTCACCGATTCCCCCCTTGGGGGATGACCTGCTAGTCGAGTGTCTCCTCTCACGGGAAGGAGTTCTTCTGTGATCTCTTGGAGAGCGGCGTCCCCCTCGACCCCTAGGAGAGGGAGACCTTCTTTTCCTTCGTGGAGAGGGACTTCTTTCACGCCCCCTGGGAGAGGGAGTTCGCCTTGATTTGGATCTCCTAAGAGAAGGTCTTCTTC
Organism: Hemerocallis citrina; assembly: GCA_017893485.1. Taxonomy (NCBI): domain Eukaryota; kingdom Viridiplantae; phylum Streptophyta; class Magnoliopsida; order Asparagales; family Asphodelaceae; genus Hemerocallis; species Hemerocallis citrina. The sequence continues at coordinate 139,421,919 of CM030363.1, forward strand.
TGTTCCTCCTATGGCCTGGAAGGGAGGCTTCCTCACGTGCTCTTCTACCATTGAGATGGTTCCAGAGGTCTGACTCCTGCCGGCGATCTATGATGATCTGACAAGGTTGTGTTGTAGCTGAGGGGGTGCAGAAGGAGTCGAGGTGTACACCGATCCCCTGCTTTCGATGAATGGCCTTGTAGATGGTCCAGGACGACTGCGGTGAGAGCCCCTCGGAGCATTCGTGCCGGGTGGAGGTGAATCTAGTTGAAGGAGAGGTTTCGATTGTTGTGGTTGGATGGCCAGAGGGGGTTTCTCTAGAGGAGGATATGGTTGAGGAGGGTTGGCTTGTCGGCTTGAGGCCGCCGCCTTCCCTTTACCTTGGTAGGACACTTCAGGAGGATGTAATGGAGGAGGAGGGTTGGCTCGTCGGCCTGAGGCCACCGCCTTCCCTTTGCCTTTGGCAGGCATATTGGAAACTTTAGTTTTTGGTTAAGGTTTAGTCGGATTTCTTTCTGTTCCCATAGACGTCGCCAACCTGTTATTGCTTTTTTCGGTACAGAAGTAACCAGATGATGTGGATTCTTTTGTGGAACAGTCGAGAATTTGACTTTTTGACTTCTGTTGACGTTGATTATGGTTGTCTCCTCTGTTGTCCTGCAAAAAGTTTGATACACCGGAATTGTTCCCGGCGACGAACCTTCCAACGCTCAAGTCAGTAATCTTCAAGATTATGAAAGAGCTTTTGCAGAAAAAATACTGATTACCTCTTTATGGTGGGGGTAGGGGGTATCTATAGTCGCCTGAGAGAGAGAGAGTTTAGAGATAATCATTTATCCCTACTTTCCGGTGTTTATGGATAAGAGATAGAGTTTGAGTGGTTTCAGGATCAGGGATTCGGTTTAAACCATCCCTTAGAGATAACCATGAATTTAAACCACTTCCTGGTTGTCCTGGGTTTAACTGTGATGGGCTGTAGCCCTAACCCAGTAAGACAGACCCGTTATTGGGTTGTTCGGCTTGGTAAAACCCAGTTTCCCATTTCAGGACCCTTTTATATATGAAATTGTTGTTTTACCCCTGAGAGCTTTGAGATTCGTGTCCGATTTGAATGGTCCCAATTTAGTTCTATTTTTAGCCATATCAACTGCAACTTAGGGTTTCTCTAGATCTCTATATATTATTGTGTTGGCCTCCTTTGAGAGGCAGAGAGAATACTTCGTTGTAAAAAGCAATATAAATAGTTTTCCATTGTAAATAACATATTATATTCCAGTAAGGCTTGAGAGATATGTAGGTCCTTGGTAAGAGAGTTGTATATCTTGTATATTCTTTAGTTGAAGATTATTTTTCTTGTTTCTCCTCTAGATTAGGTATAACCAAACCGGGACAAATATCATGTGTTTTGTGTGCTTGGTTTGATTTACTTGTTTGCTTGTTCATTTGATCAATTGTCGCTAAACTCAGCAGGGAATTCCTAACAATTGGTATCAGAGCTTCAGGTCAATAAATTTCGCATTTCAGGGGTTGCTCGAGTTTCCTTGGAGAAGATGATAGATTAGAGTTTCACGAAGATCAAGCAGGGAAAATCCGACATAAAGCATGAGAATAAGTTGAAGATTTATTCGGAAGCATTGAGTTTAATTCTGATGTTTTCGGCAAATGAAGTCAGGTGTAGAAGCGCGACGAGTATGTGGGCAATACTCATACTTGACTATGCAAAATCAAAATTACAAGTACTGATGTACTGTAAAAGGAAAATGTTCAGTTACTCAATGAAAGAAGGTACCGCTCTTCAAGATCATATAGAGGAATTCAATTTGGAGCCATCTAAATTGAAGGCAATGAACGCAGATGATTTTAAAGCTTTCAACTTGATCAATTCATTACCATATCCATACAAGCATCTGATAACCATCATGCCAGATGGAGTCTGCCAAGGAAACGTTTTCAGTAGCAGGGGTGATATAGTGCTTGGAGATGACGGACTTAGGAGGGAGACTCAAAGATCGACGTCTACTTCTACAAGTAACATCGGGGTGAATTGTACTTCGAGTGTAAGGGAAAGTGCACATAAGGGTAGGATTTGTTACCACCAATGTAGAGGGATTATGCCTTACGAGAGGGCTTATCACAAGTTGCTGAATCGGAAGAACGCCAACATTGCTAGTGTTGCTAGTACCACTGAATCAGGTGATAACCTAGACTGCACTCATCTCAAGTTCTCTAGAAGTGTATTCAAGCTGGTTTCTTGATTCGGGTAGTTCTTCTCATATATGTTCCGAGAGAGATGTTTTCTATTTACAAGTTCACAGAAGATCGTTGTATGAGAATGGTGGGTGGTGAGATTTGTGAAGTAGTGGGTGAGAGAACAGTCGATCTGGAGGCACCAAATGGAAAGGGTACACACTAGAGAAAGTCATGCATATTCATTTGTTGAATCAGAACCTTATATCCTTAGAAACACTTGAAGCACGAGGCTATGGGTACACAACTCAATATGGAGTTCTAACAGTTTGTGAAGGTCGTCGTGAGGTGATAAAGAAAAATAAGGGTATTCAACACAAATTTTACAAGCTTTTTGGGAACAATAAATCTTGGCCAAGTGTTTCTAAGCTCGATTCCTAAAACATTATCTAGTATGCTGTCACTAAAATCATTGAGACAACACCACGATGTTTGAATATCATCAAGAGTTTGAGAATGCCTAAGGATAGGTGGAGTTCGTGCGGAGGGTGGCTCCTTCATGTTAACGCCCACTGGGTGTGCCATTGAAGGGGCATACTAATTAGAGAAAAAAGTGGTAGATATATTGAACTAGTTGAAGAAGCCACTGAACCGAGTTCATTTACCGGTGGAGAATGATAAAATTTTAGAGATGATCAATTACATTGTAATCCCCATTTCCGATTATACAGATTTGTATTTTATTTTATTCGTATTATTGTATTTATTTTTTTTGTATTTCTCCTTGTTCTTTTAAACTGATTGCATACATTCGATAAATAGTATTATTTTATCAAGCCCAATTCACCCTATAGTTTGTAAGCTCATATTAAATTCCTAGTTCCTTACAGAATTATTCATTTTATTTTCTAGCCCAATCTATTTTAATTGCAATTATTTTCTTCTATCCTAGACACTCTACAAATTATTTCTTATTGTTAAGCTCAACTCAATTATTTAATCCCTTATCTTATTTTCATGTGTAGCATTTATCCACAAGCCCACACCAACCCAACAATTCATGACAAATCCCAACATCTTCATCTCCTGTAACTGCATAACTCCCAACCCCACTCTCCCCTAATTACAACTCATTAAAAACCTACTAATTAACATCATAACCTACACCACTAACTCTAAATCAATTACCTATTAATCACCCTATTATAATATTATAACTATATTATACTTAGTTAATATTACCCCCCCCCCACCCCCCCACACACACACTTGTTCTTCTTCTTCTTCCTTCCCTATTCACACCCGACGTCCCCCACCTTCAACTCTGCAAACCCTCCCCCTCGTCATTCCTCCAGCCTCACCGCCACCACCTCCAACCTCGCTGCCTTCCTCGCCATTGCCAGCAGCCCCGAGCGCCAAACCCGCAACCATCATCACCTCCTCCATCGTCAGCACTGCCACCGACCACCGTAGCGTCGTCGGATGCCTTGACAGCCTCGCCGTAGCACCGACACTCCTCGTCTGCTCCTCCCACAGCACCACCGCACCATCTCCTCACTACCGTTGGGCTCTCTCTCACTACATCGTGCCGTCGATGATCGCCACCCACCGCAGCCACCTCCTTCGGCCGCTATCACCATCGCGGCAGCCGCTCACTGCTGTTGCATCTCAGTAGCCCCGAGCCCAACCGTCGCTGCCCCTAGTCGACCGACCAGCACCACCATCCCGGTGCCCCCATCTTCTCCTACACCATACCGCTCCGAAACCCATCTTCGTCTAGCCCGGCTGCCTTTGCCGCCGCTCAAGGGCCGACCCCAACCTTGAGGCAGGTCAGGCGGACACCTCAGGCCCTCGATTTTTTTTCACTTTTAGGGACCCCCAAATTTGTATTCCCATTGTAAATATAGGCATAAATTTTGTGCGTAAACAATTATATTGTAATTAGGGGCACCCAAAAATAATTATTTGGGCATTTCGCCTTGGCCCCCCGAGAACTCAGGGTCGACCCTACCGCCACTTGCTGCTCCCGCCACTGACTTCCACCATCGTAGTGGAGCCACCCCAGTCCCCTATTTTCTATCTCCCCCGAGCGTCGTTGACCATCGCCCCCTGACTCACTCCAACTCCACCTTAGTCACATCTCGAGCCACACCTCGCCACCATCAGCCACCGCAAGCTGACCGCAAATAGCCACCCCCGACCGCCTCCGTGTCTCTCCCTCCTTGTTGCTGGTTACTGCATCCCAAAACTCCAACGGCCATTATCGGCACCCCAGCACCACAACACCTGCCTCCGACCACCATTGCAGAACTTAACTCCACCGAAACCCATTGCAACTAAACCCGAATTCTTCATTCCCGAGCTCTCCTACGTGCATCCCTGACCATCTTCTTACTGCCACAACCTGTCACACCCTGCTTCCCAAAAAGGAATACGGAATACGGGTACATGACTAAGTGCAGCGAATGATTTGCATCATCCATAAGCTGTCAGGATCTTTACAATAAGCACAAGTATAAACAAGAGATATACAAGAGAAATAGTTAACCGCGCATGCATAACTAAATCGATATAGTCAACAAGATTACTTGAAACAAGAAACAAGAATACTGAATTTGAAATAATCATGTCTGGAACAAAACACAAGTCTGGGATACAAAGCCCAATAAAAAATAATCGATGTAACCAAGTGCAATTATTCAAGATAAGCAACAAGAAATAAATAGATATAGCAAAAGCTCCAGTCAACTAGAACATCAGATCACCTACTCCATCGGGCAACTGATCACCATAATCTGCAATTTAACAAATTGTAAGAAAAATGAAAGAGAAACAAAACGTCCGTCAATGCAAGCTACGGGCCGCTTGTAGTGTAGGCAACAAGTACAGAAGGAAATAAGTAGACAAGAATAGAATAACAACGGAAGTAAGTATAGCATGGAACGGATGTAACAACAAAGTAGAGGAACTAACCCAAATCAAGAACAGAAATAACTAGCATGGCAAGATGAATGGATGCAAGTGGCATGTAACAAGTGTCAACTAAACAAGTATCATGTAACGAGTAACAGGTAACAAGTGTCAAGAATCAAGTATCATGCACAAGTAACAAGTGTCAAGTGATCATGTTGTTTTCAAGTCTTGTATCTAGTCCTATCTAGGTAGCACTTCATGCGCCCTAGGTTTTTACCACATGGTCGCTACATTCAAATAATTTCATTTTAGATTTCATAGTGGACCATAGACGGCAGTGTACTCAGGGAAAAGTATCAAGTAATCAAGTATCAAGTATCAAGCTTCAAGCTTCAAGTATCAAGTAATCATGTAGGATCTATAGATCCCTTTCCGAGTACACGTTTCTGTATTTTCCACTATTAGATCTTTTCCTTTAAACCCAGGCTTAGTTTCTTATTATTATTATTCAAGCAAGTATGGACGTGCAAAAATAAGTCAAGAAATATGGAGAGATAATAAGGGACAAGTACAAGTTGAACAAAGGACACAAACGGGTGAAGGAAGACTCAAAATAGACTAAGACAACGAAAATTCTAGTTCAGGACATTAAGACAGTACTGCACCAAATCTGGGATTTTCGTTGCCACGTACAGGCAAATCTGGATCCATCAGAAAATCTGGAAAATAGTCTTCCGGCCAAATCCAGCAACTATATATAAGTCATATGGTATTTCACAAAAACAAGACTCAAAACAGATTTGTATCCAGAAAATATGTTCAGCAAGAAATCAGAAGTTTCTATTCTTAAACAGGAAAACGATATAAAAACTTACTGATTAAATCCACAAAAAATTCAGGGTATTCCCTAGTATGTTTAGTAACAGAAAATAAAGTTTCATAATTTTCCAACATAGATACAGTAGTTAAGAAAAATCAGGAAGTATCAAGATATAGAAAGTTTGTAAATCTAGAATCATAAACACAGCAGTACTAAAACAACGATATCTTACAAAATGTAAGTCAAAATCCAGATCCGTCAAAAGGGTGATAAAATAGATACAATAGGCTATAATTCATATTCACAAAGTTTTTATAAACAGCAAATAGAATCAGGTCAAAATTATGTTTCTTTACTGAACAGCAAGAAAATTCTGCAAGTATAGTAGTTGTTTGCAAGTATAGAATAGTTTGTAAAATTATCAATTAAATCCACAAAAAATTTGGGTTGATCCTAATCAAGTCTAGTTGTAATCAGCAAAATACTGGATCAAAATATTATCTTTAACATCAGTAGAAAAATAATTAACCATACAGAATTCATATAAAATAGAACCTAGAATTTTAAACACATATGTAGTAAAACAACAATAACTTGCAACTAATAAATCGAAACTGAGATCTGTCAGAAATTCTGGAAAGTAGACAGAACTCTTTATAATTCATATTCACAATTAATTTTCATATACTGACCTTAATAGGGTCTAAAATACTGAACAAAAACAAGGTAACAACAAAAACAGAAATTCTTTTTATGCATAAAATCAACTAGTTTATGTGAAACACATCCAAATCATAACAAAATACGAAATATAGTCTACTAGATGTCCAGGCAACATGGTATATGGTATTCCACAAGTCTACAACAAGTTATACCACTACTAACAAACCAAGCATACGAGAACATACAACACCTCATAAGTCACGAACAACATGCATGTATACATCAAGAATCTATTATATCTAAGTTATTTTATGTCGTGTGTATAACGAGACGACTACGGGCGGATCAAAAAGTAGAGGCAAGATCAAACAAGGGATTCATGGGGATAGATCTAGAAGCAACTACACTACAGGCGGTATTTAGTACTTGTATTACACAAAGAAAAGAATATAAGTTACTTGCCTGAGAGACGACGACGGGAACAACACAAAAGCAAGAATAACGGGAACGGATTCCTGGGAAATGAACTCAACGAACGAACGAATCCACGAGCACAACTCACGAACAACGAACTATGAGCACAACTTACGAACAACGAACTACGAGCACAACTCACGAACAAACACACGTACACAAGAGAGAGGAGGGCAACGACATGGGAGAACGGCGACGGCAGTGGAACAACAGCGGCGTTGTTGCTGCTGCAGTCTCGGCTGAAGGCGGGAGGGGACTGCGGAAGGGAAGCAGTCGCTGGCCTCGGGGAAGAGCAAGAGGAGGAGGAGCTGCGACTGATGGAGCGACGGGGAGTTGCTCATGATGCTGCAGCTTCGAGAGGGAGACAGTGCGACAGGGGAAGCACTGGGAGGAGAGGGAACTGGGGTGACGCTCTGGCTGCTGCTGCTGTCAAGGAGAAGCGTTGGGAGGAAGAGAGGATCAGAGGGTGGATGAGAAAGAGGTGCGACTAGGGTACAGGGGTCAGGATGAAGTAGGGTTGCAGGTGGGTTATATATTTAGGTAAAAGATGAAGTTAGGGTTTATGTTTTAGGGGTGACGGCTGATGGGCAGGACTTGGGTGCAAACGGGTAGGGTTTAGTTGGGCTTAATGGGTATTATAATGGGTTTAAGAATAATTAAATAGAATATAGGGTGATCCAAATAGAGAGATGGGAACAAAAATAAAATAGGGCATGAAAATTTATGAGAATAAAAAATAAGAGCTCGATCAACAGGGATGAAATATAGACTGACAATGGAATCAAGGAGATAAATTAAAATACGACGAGTCCAATAGATGAATATATTGAAAATGAAGATCCAATACATGGTCCAAAAGGAGATACAAGCTGGAAAAAATACCCAAAAAGAAAAAAAAAATACAACCAAAAATACATAAAATGAAAAACATGGGTTACAAATCTTACCCACCTAACAAGAAGAATTTCGTTCCCGAAATTCAACAAGAGGTACATAGGGTAATCCTGAAAAGTAAAGAAAGAAAAAAACAAAAAGCTACTCAAACAGATGAGGAAACTTCTGCTGAACCTCCTCCTCTAGCTCCCAAGTCGACTCACCCGTTCAGCGAATGAGGATTCCAAGAAATATGAACCAGCTTGATGACCTTGTTCTTAAGCACTTTCTCCCACTGGTCCAGAATAGCAACTGGCGAAATCTTACAAGTCAAATCCGGCCGAACGGTCAACTCAAAATAGTCGACCACGTGGCTCTCATCTCGGATATATCTCCTGAGTTGTGAGACATAGAAAACATCGTGCACTTCTGACAAAGCTGGCGGCAATGCAAGACGATAGGCCACCTTACCTACTCGCTCCACAATATCAAACGGTCCAATAAACCTAGGGCTAAGCTTGTCCGCACCACCAAACTGAATGACACCTCGCCAAGGTGATACCTTAAGGAAGACATGGTCACCAACCTCAAACTCCAAAACTCTCCGATGGACATCTGCCCATCGCCTCTGCCTATCCAGAGCTGCCTGCAAGTGCTTCCTGATTCGAGTCACCGCATTAACTGTCCTGGTGATCAACTCCGGACCTAACAACTTCCTCTCACCAATGTCATCCCAGCACACTGGTGATCTTCACTTCCGCTCATAAAGTGCCTCGAACGGTACAGCTTTAAGACTGGCCTGAAAGCTGTTATTGTACGAGAACTCTACGAGATGCAAATGGTCCTCCCATGATCCACCGAACTGCAGCATACAGGACCTCAACATGTCCTCAAGAGTCTGGATGGCCCTCTCTGACTATCCATCAGTCTGGGGATGAAAAGCACTGTACTTCAATTTACTCCCCAAACTACTCAGAAGACTCTCCAAAAACTGAGACCTGAATCTCGTATCCCTGTCAGATACAATACTAACTGGAACCCCATGAAGTCTGAATATCTCTTGCATGTACTTCTTAGCTAGGCTCTTAGTAGACTATCTAACACGGAAGGGAATGAAGTGAGCACTCTTCATCAATCGGTCGACAATCACCCAAATGGCATTATGACCCTTAGGACACCTCGGCAAAACGGTCACAAAATCCATAGTGATGTGTTCACACTTCCACTCCGAAATGGAAAGCGGTTGAAGAAGTCCGACGGTCTTCTGATGCTCTGCCTTTACCTGCTGGCAGACCAAACACTGAGATACAAACCAAGCCATAGCCCTCTTCATACCATGCCACCAGAAATGAAGCTTCAAATCTCGATACATCTTAGTGCCTCCAGGATGAATAGAATAGGATGACTGGTGGGCTTCCTCAAGCAATCTCTGACGAACTTCACCCTTCGGGACACACAACCTGGACCCAAAATGAAGCGATACATCAGCATGAATAACCATATCCGTTCTGGAACCAGCCTCAACTTCTGCTCTGAAACCCTGCAACTCACATCACTAGCTTGCACCTCTTTGATCTGATCAACAAGGAGACGACTGAAGCTGGAGCACCAAACAACTCTGATCAGAACTCGGCAACAACACATCCAACTCCAACCTCCACATCTGCTCAACCAAATCACTCTGTTGAGTCAGGAACATAGCTGCCGGTCTTCTGCTCAAAGCATCTGGCACCAAGTTCATTTTACCAGGATGGTATTGCAAAATGATGTTATACTCGGCCATAAGCTCCAACCAACGTCTTTGCCTCATGTTCAACTCCTTCTGGGTGAAGACGTACTTAGGACTTTTGTGGCCTATAAAAATCTCCACTCGGTCCCCATGCAAATAATGCCTCCACAGCTTCAGAGCAAAGATCACTGCTGCTAACTTCAAGTCATGAGTCAGATAGTTCTTCTCATGCGGTCTTAACTGCCTCGATGCATAAGCAACGACTCGGCCCTTCTACATCAGAACTGCTCCAAGACTCTTGCCAGAAGCATCACAGTGAACTACAAATCCGCCTGAACCATCTGGAATGGTCAACACTGGCACTGACGTCAACCTATTCTTCAACTTAGCAAAAGCCTCACTGCAAGCCTCAGAACAATAGAACTTCTGATCCTTCCCTGTCAGCTTAGTCAATGGTCCTTCTATCTTCGAAAAATCTTGGACGAATTTTCGAAAATAGCCAGTTAGACCAAGGAAAATCCTCACCTATGAAAATGACTTGGGAACTGGCCAATCCTTCATAACCTCAACCTTTGACGGATCCACAGAAATATCATCGCCCGAGATAATGTGCCCTAAGAAAGTAACCTTGTCGAGCCAAAACTCACACTTGTTGAGTTTTCCATAGAGCTGAATCTCCCTTAAAGTCTGCAGAACCAACCTAAGATGTTCAGCATGATCTTCCCGATTCCAAGAATACACCAGAATGTCATCAATGAAGACCACCACAAATCTATCCAGGAACTGGGAAATGACCCTGTTCATAAGACTCATGAATACAGCATGCGCGTTTTTGACCCTGAACGACATCACAAGATACTCATAGTGACCATATCTGGTCCTGAATGCAGTCTTATATACATCACTTGCCTTCACCTTGACCTGATGATACCCAGAATGAAGATCCTACTTCGAGAAAACAGCTGCTCCGCTCAACTGATCAAATAAGTCATCGATCCTAGACAACGGATACCGGTTCTTCACAGCAACACTGTTCAGTTCCCGATAATCCACGCACAGTCGACGACTACCTTCCTTCTTGTTGATAAAAAGGACTGGAGCCCCCATGGCGAAACACTAGGTCTGCTGAACCCCAAATCAAGCAACTCCTGAATCTGCACCTTATGCTTTGCTAACTCAACTGGTGCCATCTTGTAGGGACTCTTCGATATTAGAGCCATACCAAGCTGAACTTCAATACCGAACTCTACATCCCTGTCAGGGGGTAAGCCAGACAACTCCTCTGGAAAAATATCCAGGAAGTCCCGCACTACTAGAGGCATAGCCTTACAGCCTAAATGCAATTCCATCGCACAAACCTCCAGATCAATTACAGTCTCAGCTCGGCCAAGGGACATCTCCCCGGCATGGAACTCAAACTTTGCGCGAACTGGGATTCGGAATATAACTTCTTGGCACGGCAATCAATAATGGCGTGGGATTCACCCAACCAATCCATACAGAGAATGACGTCGAATTCCAAATTCCCAATTACAATCAGGTCGGCCTTAAAATCTGTGCTGCCAATAACCACGGGACCCTGCCTGCACTCCCGAGAACAAACAACAACACCGCCATCTGTCACAATGTTCCAAGCCTTCGACATGAAACTGCACTCCAACTGATGGCGAGCCACGAAGCGGGAAGAGACAAAGGAATGGGTTGCCCCGGAATCAAAGAGAATAAAAGTAGGAAAAGAGCAAACAAGGACAACACCTAAGATAGAATCAAAATCAAGAGGAAAGGAATTGATGATCAAGGGTGAGGGAAATACAATGTAGAAAGATAAAATGAAAGAATAATGCAAGAGAAATGAAAAGAAGAAAAAGGGAAACAACAAAACAGCAAAGCAATAAAAGTAAAATATACATGCAACAACACCCTCTGATGTCTCGGTATCAGCAACAGTCAGGTTGAAAGCTTGATCTCTCCTGGGGGCAGCGGTCCTCTGACCGACAATCTAGCACTGAGGAGGAAGCGATGTCCTGACTGGACCACGAGCTGGGGTTACCTGCTGAACTGGACCCCTGGCTGGCAGAGCCATCTGCTGCTGCCGCGGACAATACTGCACCGTATGATCAGGAGCACCACAACCAAAAAACGACAATTTGCACGCCTGCAGTCCTTGCGCTCATGCCCAGGAAGTCGGCAAAAGTCGCAAAAACTAACCCTCTGAGGACCCGGAGAAGAGTAAAGAGCTGCCCTGACCAAATAGGTTGGGACAAGCCTCCGAATTGGCCCACCAGAAGGCCTAGCAACCACAGAGTGTAGAACAGTCCGCTGGGGAGGAGCCAACCCATCACAAGCGTGCTCTTGAGCTCGAGCTACCTCAAGAGCCTCAGCATAAGTACGCAAGTGAAGGGAGACGAGCTGCACCCGACTCTCTCGCTCAAGTCCCAATGTGAATCTGCGAGCCATGTCCTCTTTGTTCACCACAAGAATGGCTGCGAAGCGGCTAAGTCTGGTAAATTCTACTGCATAATCATCCACAGACCTGGAGTCCTGTTTTCCAAGAAAGTCTCATGTTACAACATTGCATGGACAATATGTAACAAAATTCCAAAATAGAATAATGACCAACCTATTTCAGGGCCAGAAACTGTTGAACCATTTCAACTCGAGTGCTGCTAGGGAAGAACTTCTCCAAGAAGATCCTAGTGAACGTGGCCCAAGTAATAGGTCGTTCGAGCCTTTCGGACTCAGACCTCCACCAAATGTGAGCCAAGTCCACCAACTAGATGGCTATCACATCCACTCTATCAGCATCGGCAACTCTTGCTGCCAAAAGCAACTGCTCAGTCCGGATTAACCACTGTTCGGCCTCCAAAGGCATCTCAGTGCCGGAGAATCTGTTAGGATGCAGCCTTATTAAATCTGTGACTGTACCCAGACAGGGCAAAAGAGCTGTCTGCATAGGCACAGTGGGAGGTAGAACCCAGGAAGCTTCCAAGGCAGCCATCATAAGGTCACTCTGGTTTTGCTACATATTGATCAACCGTTCCAACACATTGGTAACGGCCTCAAGCCCGGGCTGATCTTCCTGAAGATGAGAAGTAGAACCTCTACGAGCCATGTTCTGCACAAGAATCAAAACAGTTAGCATCCAGATCAAAGTTGATTATAATTCATTCATGTATGCATGGTCAGTGCACTGTTGAGCCAATCCCAGATCAAGCCTAAACTTGTCTAACATGTCAGTCAAACTAATACATTAGCCAAACTTGGTGCTCTGATACTACTAAAAACCTTGTTACGCCCCGCTTCCCAAAAAGAAATACGAAATACGGATACGTGACTAAGTCCAGCAAATGATTTTCATCATCCATAAGCTGTCAGAATCTTTACAACAAGCACAAGTATAAATAAGAGATATACAAGAGAAATAGTTAACCACGCATGCATAACTGAATCAATATAGTCAACATGATTACTTGAAACAAGAAACAAGAATACTGAATTTCAAATAATCATGTCTGGAACAAAACACAAATCTGGGACACAAAGTCCAATACAAAATAATTCATGTAACCAAGTGCAATTATTCAAGATAAGCAATTAGAAATAAATAGATATAGCAAAAGTAGCAGCCAACTAGAACCGCAGATCACCTACTTCATCGGCCAGCTGATCACCATAATCTGCAATTTAACAACTTGCAGGAAAAAGGAAAGAGAAACAAAATGCCCGTTAATGCAAGTTACGAGCCGCTTGTAGTGCAGGCAACAAGTACAGAAAGAAACAAGTAGATAAGAATAGAGTAACAACGGAAGCAAGTATAGCATGGAACGGATGTAACAACAAAGTAGAGGAACTAACCAAATCAAGAACAGAAACAACTAGCATGGCAAGATGAACGGATGTAAGTGGCATGTAACAAGTGTCAAGTAAACAAGTGTCGTGAATCAAGTATTATGCACAAGTAACAAGTGTCAAGTGATCATGTTGTTTTCAAGTCTTGTATCTAGTCCTCTCTAGGTAGCACTTCATGCGCCCCAGGTTTTTACCACATGGTTGCTACATTCAAACGATTTCATTTTAGATTTCATAGTGGACCATAGAGAATAGTGTACTCAGAGACAAGTATTAAGTAATCAAGTATCAAGTATTAAGCCTCAAGTATTAAGTATCAAACCTCAAGTATCAAGTATCAAGTAATCACGTAAGATCTATAGATCCCCTTTCGAGTACACGTTTCTGTATTTTCCACTATTAGATCTTTTCCTTTAAACCCCGGCTTAGTTTCTTATTATTATTATTATTCAAGCAAGCATGGATGTGCAAAAACAAGTCAAAAAACATGGAGAGGAAACAAGGAACAAGTACAAGTTGAACAAAGGACACAAACGGGTGAAGGAAGACTCAAAATAGACTAATACAACAAAAATTATAGTTCAGTACAGCAAGACAGTACTGCACCAAATCTGGGATTTCCGTTGCTACGGACATGCAAATCTGGATCTGTCAGAAAATCTGGAAAATAGACTTTCGGCCGAATCCAGCAACTATATATAAGTCATATGGTATTTCACAAAAAATAAGACTCAAAACAGATTTGTATCCAGAAAATATGTTCAGCAAGAAATCAGAAGTTTCTATTCTTAAACAGGAAAACGACATAAAAACTTACTTATTAAATCCACAAAAAATCCAGGGTATTCCATAGTATGTTTAGTAACAGAAAATAAAGTTTCATAATTTTCCAACATAGATAGAGTAGTTAAGAAAATCAGGAAGTATCAAGATACAGAAAGTTTGTAAATCTGGAATCATAAACACAGCAGTACTAAAACAACGATATCTTACAAAATGTAAGTCAAAATCCAGATTCGTCAAAAGGATGATAAAATAGATACAATAGGCTACAATTCATATTCACAAAGTTTTTATAAACAGTAAATAGAATCAGGTCGAAATTATGTTTCTTTACTGAACAGCACAAAAATTCTGTATGTATAATAGTTGTTTGCAAGTATAGAATAGTTTGTAAAAGTTATCAATTAAATCCACAAAAATTTGGGGTTGATCCCAATCAAGTCTAGTTTTAATCAGAAAATATTGGATCAAAATATTATCTTTAACATCAATAGAAAAATAATTAACCATACAGAATTCATATAAAACAGAATCTAGAATTTTAAACACATCTGTAGTAAAACAGCAATAACTTTCAACTAATAAATCGAAACTAAGATTTTTCAGAAATTATGAAAAGTAGACAGAACTCTCTATAATTCATATTCACAATTAATTTTCATATACTGACCTTAATAGGGTCTAAAATACTGAACAAAAATAGGGTAACAACAAAAACAGAAATTCTCTTTATGCATAAAATCAACTAGTTTATGTGAAACACATCCAAATCATAACAAAATATGAAATATAGTCTACTAGATGTCCAGGCAATATGGTATAAGGTATTCCAAAAGTCTACAACAAGTTATACCACTACTAACACACCAAGCATACGAGATCATACAACACCTCATAAGTCACGAACAACATGCATGTATACATCGAGAACCTATTATATCTAAGTTTTTTCATGTCGTGTGTGTAACGAGACGACTACGGATGGATCAACAACTAGAGGAAAGATCAAACAAGAGATTCATGGGGATAGATCTTGAAGTAACTATACTACAGGCAGTATTTAGTACTTGTATTACACAAAGAAAAGAATATAAGTTACTTGCCTGAGAGACGACGACGGGAACGACACAAAAGGGAATAACGGGAACGGATTCCCGGGCAACAAACTCAACGAACGAATGAACCCACGAGCACAACGAACTACGAGCACAACTCACGAACAACGTACTACGAGCACAACTCACGAACAATGAACTACGAGCACAACTCACGAACCAACACACGCCCACAAGAGAGAGAGGAGGGCAATGGCATGGGAGAATGGCGACGGCAGTGGGACAATGCGGTGCTGTTGCTGCTGCAGTCTCGGCTGAAGGCAGGAGGGGACTGCGGAGGGGAAGCAGTCGTTGGCCTCGGGGTACATCTCTACTATTTTACCATATACTGTACCGTTACTGATTACCGTTTACTGTTTACTGTTGCAGAGTACATTACCCTGTAGGATCCACCACGATTGTCGAAACGTTCACTTGACTGTTATGCACCTGAACCTGTGGTATGGGATACATGATTGCGGCATTAGATAGATTAATAAAAGACAGATAAATAAGATTGACACTAAGCATAGACACTTGCATTTTGATCATTGTTTATCGTTTATCTATCATTGATTATTGAATATTGATTACCGATCATTGCATTATTGTTTACTGTTTATCGATCATTGTATCATCGACTATTGTTTACCGACCTTTGCTTTCTTGATCATGTTATCGCCAATTATTTATTGACTCTGATATCGTTCAAATTTCTTGTTCTTGATATATCGCTCTTTTATTGTTTAACCGCTTGCCACTACTTGTGGTCCGTAGCTTGCTCTAGCGGGTACCCATCATCTTTCTTTTGAGTTAATGTTTATACAACTATAGATGATGGGATACTGAAGGATCTTAACATACTGTTATTGTATTGCATATTCTTGGGCTATATTGTAAGTTCTTGTATCCCATATATTAGTTATTGTATTGTAATCTTGTTCATGTGATTATTATTATTGTATTGTCGAGCTTACTGGTACTGTACAACATATGGATGATATGAGTTAGTATACTTATATCATTCGTTGGGCTTCAGTTTCGTCCCCGTGTTATCGTATAACGGGAAGCAGGGCATGACATACATAGTGTTGATAGCATGAGTATGCATTCCAAGGTGGATATTTTGGGTGTATGTCTTGTATACTTGAGTTCAATGTGAAGAGAAACTGATGAAGCAAGAAGATGTTGAAGCGTCGCATGAGAAGAAGAAGCAAACATCAACAGCTAATGTGCAGGAACACATTGACAGTCGACCGTTGATGCCCTCTAACTTGGGGTCGGGCACCGACGGCGACAGATGGGTTCGGGTTCAGGTTCTGGTTCGGGTTTGGGTGATCTGTTTGAGTCCATCTTCTACTCCAAGTTAGATCGTACGGTTCCTATGGTGTTGCTTTCCCTTCAGGATATATCAGATGACTATTGTATGAAGACCACAACCTATGTTTTTCTATATCTCTATATATTATTGTATTAGTCTCATTTGAGAGGTAAAGGAGAGTACTTCATTGTAAAGAGCAATAGATATAGTTTCCAATTGTAAACAATATATTATCTTCCAGTGAGACATAAGAAATAGATAGGTTCTTTGTGAGAGTGTTGTATTTTATATAGTTGAATAATATTTGCTTTATTTTCTCCTCGGATTTCTCCTAGGATTAGGCATAGCCAAACCAGAACAAATATTGTGTACTTAGTTTAGTCTATTTATCTGATTGTTCATTAGATCGATTGTTGCTAAACTTGCTAGCGAATTTCTAAGAAGTCCTACATCCCTAATAGAAACCATAAAAAATCAATCAAAGAGGTTTGTTTAGCTACTGTATCAGCACTCACTGTGCCTTCACGAAACACATTGTACGATTGCACTAGAGAGACCTCTCATGAGTTGCCTGATATATTGAGAAGTAGGATATCGTCCTGACCAAGTTGGCAGCCAGACCATATGGGATCTGATCTCACTTGTGGGGCCCATAAAAACATATTTATTTGTTACACTTGCTATGGAAATCCTATGGTTAGATTGGGCATATGATTTTATGCGATTAGTGGGAGGGGAACCTTCCGATCCGATCTTCTCTTCTCAAAGTACGGCATCCATACCTCATTAATTGGGTTTTTTTTTTTTTTTTTTTTTTTTTTCCTTTTTTCAACTAGTGGAATTCGAATTTCCGACCTCCTGCTCACTCACGAAGAGACTTACCACGAACTATATTGACACTTGCATTTCATTTTTTTATTGAGATGATAACATTACATGTAATACATGTAGAGGCTGTGAATTCTACACCACAACCGAACTTTCTACTGAGTTATAAGAAGATCATCCAAACAATGGCTCAAAGGATCAAATCTATTATAGAGTGAATTAAATTTGAAACTGAAGGTTTTCTCTATCCGGGGTCAACTATTCCAAATCCTCTTTACCAGACTCCAAACTTGATACCGTATTTGTACATTAATGGATTTTACCATTGAAGATTATAGAAGATCCAAACAAGATTGATTTACACCCTTATACAAGAGTTTCAAGAGAAGTCTTAAAAACATTTTGTTTTTCCTTCTTTCTGTTTTGCTTGAAATAGGAGTTCATAGTTGCAAGAGGTTTTGAGCTTTTGATAGTTTGTATGTCGAGTGAGGCATAGCACATCCATCCATCTCTTAAACGTCACACTACTAACATAGGCTTATCTTCAAGATGAGCACCAACAGCTTCTCAACACGATTACAATCTGTCAAAATTAATAACCCCAAAGGAAAATGGTGGGAGCAAAATATTATGCAGTACTATGAATTTATAAATCATACCACCACCACCGCTATTCACTAGTTTAACTCAAAACAATTTAACGAAAAAGGCATCTTAAAATACAAATTTATAAGAATATAATAGATAAGTCGCATTGCTAATCCATATTTGCACAGCTCTAGTAAGAATGTAAAAGCGTACGGAGAAGTGAGAAGAGTTGCAGCAGATTCAACTAGAGCTGCCTGCCTTCTCCTTTGCCTTCTCTTTTGCCTTCTCAATCAGAGGCTTGAGCTGCTTCTGCTCTGCGAGAAGCTTCAGAAAGTTGAAAAGGAACGGAATGTAATTGTGCTTCCTCCTAATATTTTCCGTTCTCCACTTCTTGAACTTTTCTTCTTCCATCAATATCTTCTCAGTCACATTATCGATCTCAGATCTCACCTGGGCAAGTGCTAACATATCCTCATCATTCTGTTGTTGCTGCAGGAGCATCTCACTTTTCCTCTGTAGCTCTTTGAGCTCAGCAGTGTAGACCTCTTTTCTGTTCTTTATAACCGCCATGAGATTAAACCTAATCTCATTCTGAGAGTAGCGTTCAATGCGTTTCTGTATCACTGGTTGCACCAATTGAAGCCAACCCGAGTCTCCTGGCCCACCCGGGCATTTGCCAATGATAATGGGTCCCTGCTGCAGCCCATCTAGCTCATAAAGAACCCCATCTACTGGTATATAGCTTATAAAGTGATAGGCATCGTCATCCTTGGTTGCAAACTTTTGCTCTTCAGGGACAAAAGGCTCAGGTCTTGCAAAGCTGTTGTGAGCAGTCCGAATGGCTTCACTGTTATTGATGGCCAAACCTCTCAAATCTGACGGGAAGTTTCTAGTAAATTCTTTCAGATTCGACAGCTCCGGGCCTATATCAACTTCTGGGCAGTTCAGTAGAATAGAAAGAATGGCTTGGGTCGCGCAAGCATTGTTGATAACCTGTAATGTAACAAATTAACTAACAGAAGAGCGCAAGAGACACAGCATCAAATGTACGGCACCAAGTAATGCTATGCTAACCTGGTTAGCAAAGAATAGGTTAGGGTTTGAGTCATCGATCACAACATGATCATCTTTTTCACCTGCTTGCCATTTGAAGAGGAAGATCAACCCATATACTGGCCTGCGAGAGTATGCAGCACTGGTTCAGATGGACAGAAAGAAGAAAAGAAAATGAAAAGAAAAAAAAAAACCCAGTGATATTCAGAAAGATACTAACCAGAGACTGTTCAGGGAATCAAGGTCTAGTGAGTACAATTCCTCTACCTGTTGTATAAACATAGGACACTGAGTTCACATATTGTATTGTGCAAATCAAGGAAACAGATAGAAATGAAAAAAGTACCGCAATCCATCACAAAACTCAAGATTCCCTAATGGCAGCTAATAGGAAGTAACGAGTTTGGAGGGAAACATGTTTTTTTATTAAAATTGAACCATGCTGAGGTATACCCTATATGTATAAGTGTATAACATATTCGAAAATAGACAAAAATATACTTCTCATTTATAAACTATAGCATAATTAAGCATGTATGCTTGCCCAACTTGAATATAACCATCTTGTAATTTTTATTTAATTTTAAAATGCACCTTCATTAGGAGAGTAAATGGTAGCATATGCCGCATACCTACTCTTTTCTTTTCATATGAGAGACTATGATGAGGACATCAGTTCAAGACGATTTGGGCACTTCTATCTGCGCAGACATCGTCTAGGATGGTTATTTTATTAGTCCACTTATTTTTTATTTCAGCATTTTTAGTTGTTTTAGCATATGTAATAATTTTGCTATTTGCACCATTTATTTTTTGCATTTTGCATATTTGTATTGAGATTTTGTTTTGAGCTTATATAAGCATTCAAACTAACAAAAAATTAATGCTTTGATTGACTAAAAAATATTGTGATTGAGTTTTTCGCTCTTCATTCATCTCTTGTGTGTGAGACCCTAAGATAATACGTGAATTTGTGAGAAACCCTAACTACACACCCCTACCCCCCATCTCACAGCCGCCATTCTCTCTTCTTTCCTCTTTTCTCTTCTTCTCGAAGCCCCCAAACCCCCTCTTCACCGTCGTTATCAACCCCAAACACAACCCCATCGACGAGACCCGCTTCCCCACCGTCGTTGCCCCCCCTTAACCGTCGTCGTTGTCAACCCAACCCCCCCCCCCCACCATCACCATCACCATCTCGACCACCTTTGCTGCCTCTCCCTCACCATCGATCAACCCTCTCAACCCCTCCATCACCACCCGACACAGGCCCCCACTCCAAATCCCCAAATCCAACTCCAAATCCGAAACCCTAAATTCCTAAATTTTCAATTCAAAATCCTAAACCCTAATCCTCAAATTCAATTCAGATCCTAAACCCTAATTCCCATATCCAATTCAATTCCTAACCTAATCTTCGTATCAAGAGAATAATTTGCGGAGTACAATGCTATTGATTGCGACGATTGTCATCTTCTTCCTTCATCCGTGGCGACTCGTTCATCGAACCCCGGTAACTTCTTTCTATTCTTCCATTATTTGTGTTATTGCCTTTCGTCTCTAGATTATTATCTGAATTTACTGTCGTCCACAAATATTGAGTGTGTGCTTCTACTTGCCTAATAGCGTACGAATCACTATTGAATATTCTACTTGTTAAGAAAGCTTGAGGTATAATCATTGAATCTTAGGCTTGATATTTAATTGGGATTGTTAGACTCATTCAATTTCTTGAAAATTCATCATATCAATCACTAGTTTTAATTTCTAACTTAATCAACACTATATGTGTTGGTAAACTTAATCTTTTAATATTCTTGGAAATTCTCTACCTAGGGTTAAGTTTACATCAGTCTAAGCACGTGGGTCTGTCTAGCCTTCATCCATTAGATAAATTACAACATAATTAGGGAATGTGCATTTACACTTTAAACAAAAGATAATACACGGAGTTCAACTCTTATTAATTTCTGAAAATGCTGCTTCATTAGGAGAGTAAATGATAGTATGAACCAACCTACTCTCAAATTAACTATAGCATAATCAGGGCATGTGTATTTAGTATTTACACAGTCAAATAAAATATAATGCATATATTTGTACTTATATTTAATTTTGAAATGCTGCTTCACAAGGAGTACAAACTTTTCATTTATAATTATCGATACACCGAATGTATAAAATATTCATGAACAACCACTCCTGTTGCCAACATATATTTAGATAATAACATTCTTTGGGTGTTAAATAATAAGAGTAACTATTCGGTATATTGAGGTAATTAAGGATGTGTATGAAGGGGCAACAACCACAATTAGAACAACCACAAAAGAGACCAACAATTTTCCTATTACAGTAAGTTTACACCAAGGTTCGGCTTAAAGCCCCTACCTCTTTACTTTGGTTATGCATAAATTGACGCGAGAACTACAAGATGAGGTGCCTTGGTGTATGCTTTTTGCCGATGACATCGTTTTAGTTGACGAGACTAGAGCAGGAGTCAATGCTAAATTATAACTGTTGAGAGAAACTTTGCAAGCTAGAGGCTTTAAAATAAGCAGAACTAAAACAGAGTATATGGAGTGTAATTTTAGTGATATTCGAAACACAACTGAGGAAGTAGTGAAGCTTGATGGCCAAGAGATATCTAAGAGAGACCGTTTCCGATATTTAGGCTCGATTATACAAAGAGATGGGGAGATTTGTGAAGATGTTACACATAGGATCCAAGCAAGGTGGCTTAAATGGAAAAGTGCCGGTGGTGTTTTGTGTGACAAACGTATACCTTTAAAGTCGAAGAAAAATTTTTATAGGACGGTTGTTAGACCAGAAATGATGTATGGAGCTGGGTGTTGGACAACAAAGAAACAATATGTCCAAAAAATGAGTATAGCGGAGATGAGGATGCTAAGATGGATGTGTGGTAAAACAAGAAATGATAGAATTAGAAACGAGCATATACGAGATATGCTAAAGGTAGCTCTAATTCAAGATAAATTAAGAGAGAATCGCCTAAGGTGATTTGGACATGTCACACGTAGACCTAGTAGTGCCCCCGTTAGAAAGAGTAATTTGATAAGTATTGAGGGTAGAGTTAGGGGTAGAGGAAGACCTAAACTAATTTGGATGAAAGCGGTAAAAAAATATCTGATAGCTTGTGACCTTACAGAAGATATTACACTAAACCGAGCAGAATGGAAAACCAGGATTCATGTAGCCGACCCCAACTAGTTGGGAAAAAAGCTTTGTTGTTGTTGTTATTGTTGTTGTTGTTGTTGTAACATATTTTGGGCATGTGAATTTGCATATGTAAATAAAAGAAATTACAAGAGTTGAACGTTATGTAAATTTGAAATGCTGCTTCACTAGGACATAAAATGATATTGAAAACTGGGACCACCTACTGTTTCCTTTCCTTCTTTTGTCTCTAGGGTTAGGGTTTGAGTGTATAAATAAAACTTTCGAGGGAAATTAAATATAGGTGTATTCATGTAATATACTTCTTTTTTGTTGCACAAAATTATCTTTTTAATGTTAAGAGATAAACCAAACAACGAAAGTGAAAGAGCAGAAGTTGGTTTAAAAAAATAAAATTTAAATGCACATTGCAGGGTCATTAATTGATAATAAAGAAAAGCATATCAAAATGAAGAGGGGGAAACAAACTTACTTGAACACCTTTTACTTGCATCTGTTGTATAAGTTCAGTAAAAACTCCTGGAATGTCAAACAGATGAATTAGCTAAAGCATGTTGCTAGTTGTATATAAACAACAAACGTTTGGATGAAAGAGTGAAGAAATTCAATTGAATATCTTACGCAAAACACTAAAGACTATTTTTCTTCTTACAAGTAAAATCCTTTTATTCATATAAATAGATGTCATTAACTCACATTTGATGCATAACTAAAAAATCTAAACAAACTTGTGTGCTGATAACCTAGAACAAACATGCTCTTAACACCAATAATCAGTCAATTGCAAGATTACAGCCTTGATTATTGGAAAATTCTCCAATTTGATGCCAGCCCAGAAGGTATTGCCAAATTCTGCTTCGAGAAAAGCATGTTCATACAAATATCTTCCTTTGAAATGTTCAAAAGGTCTCTGGTTTTCTTAAATAATCCAAAACATGGATTTAACTTTGAGCTGAGACCAATAAAGATTCGTTGTAGCATACCGCTGATCGCTGACTGGGTCCTTCCCTCTCTCCTCTCTACTTTTTCTTTTAGTGAGTGAATGGTGCGGAGGTAGGGGACTTTAAATACTCAGTTAAGTGTGTAATATGGAGACAACTAAAACCTTAAAACTCTCACTTAGGTGGTGTTTGGTATGAGGATTGAAGTATTCCAGGAATCATTCCCAGGAATGTGATGGGGAACGAGTATTCCTAGGAATACTACATTACTGAGTTTGGAATATCACATTTCCCTTGTAGGAATCTACCTAAGCAGTTAAAATTAGTTTTCGGAACTAATCGGTCTAGGAGTGGTTAATGAATAGTTTGTTAATCGGAAAATAATCGGGGATTGAATCGGAAAAATCATATATATATATATGATTTTTTTTGATAAAAAATGATATAACCTATCTGAAGTATATGATCAAGAGGATCTTAAATTTTGAAAGACAAGTTAACACGTAAAATATCAAATTTAATGTCACTAATTAAGTAAACATACCTTTAAACTCAGATTTAACACAATCAAAATATAAATAAATAGTAAACAATCCAAACCCATCTTCATATTTATAATTCACATTAAATGTTACATCCACACCCATCTACATATTCATAATTCACGTTTAATGTCACATACCAAAAGAACTAAATATAAATAAACATTTCTAGTTTTCCACCTATTGTCATGTTCAATACCAAAACACAAAAGACCAAAAAAAGTGAAACAAACCTAGAACCGGTTTAAGGATTAACCGATTATCGGCCGATTACCGATTTAAATGGCGATTATTCCCGATAAAACCGCTACCGATAGAAATATTATAAATCATAAGAAAATTAATCACATTAGGCCCGATTAGCAATTAATCACCGATTTAAACTACTTAGGAATCTACTAATCTCACATGTTAATTTTTCCAAATACCCTAGTAACCCTACAATTAATGGTGAGTTGGCGAAGTGAGAGAGGCGAAAGGGAGAGGTGGGCATTTGTGAAGGTGGAGGTGGATGGTATAGGCAGATGGTGGAGGCAACAATGGTGGGTTGACGATGGTGGCGGTGGTGGGTGGTGGTGATGGTGGTGGTAGTATATGGTGAAGGTAGCGTTTGTGATCATGGCTGCAGTGGTGGCGGTAACTATGGTGGTGGTAGTGGAGACCGCAAAGGTAGTAGGGGTGGTGGTGGTGGCGATGGCAGCGGCAGTGGGTGGCTGCTGTTGGCATCAAGTGAACATCAGCTAAACACTATCTAGACGCTTCCCAATATGAATAAGATCGTAGATGACACACAACTCTAAATCAAGAGCTATACAAATAGACCAGACTTCACAGTTCACAACCAGCTACCAGATGCTGACATTCTAATACTTGGCTCCAAGTTCCTGGGCTAGCCAACAATAAGCAAGAGAGGAATATGTCTTGCCATATGAATGAACTTTTAGTTGACAGTGAAGTGAATAAAACTTTCATCATGGCAATTGAGTTTAAATTAATGCAATAGAGGATGAACATAACAGCCTACACTAGATGAAAGTAAGTGACAGATTGCTATTGGAAATTGCATCCATCTCTCTCAAACGAGATAGGCAGCCACCAGCCATGTCAGCCATCCAATTTACGCACCTACAAAACAAGATGAAAAGATACTACTCGGACAAGAAATTTCTTTGGTAATGGTACCAAAATGCATGGGACTCATCTCCTTGGATGGACATACCCTAGACAAGATTACTGTAATTGATAATTAATCTACATGGAACCTATCCTATAGATTCTTCTAAAAATTCAAGGTTTGGAGATCTCTGATGATGCAACAAGTGATTGTAAAATGAATGATTCTTCAATAAGCCAAAATTAGACCACATGAATAAAGGTTAAAATTTCTTTAAAATCACTTGGTTTTCTTCGAATTTCAAAGAATATAGGAATGGTAAGCATACTGAGCCAGTGCACACTCCGAACATAAATACTTTTGTGAAGTCAATATATACAATACTCTTACTAATCTTAAGCAAAAGATAAAATTTCTAGCCGTACAAACACTGAAACAAATATAAAATCCTTAGTATGTAGACTAAGTAACTTTCCTGATAGTCAGTCGTAACAATTGAAATTCTTCTTACTCACTAATATCTATTGTAGTCTTCTCCATAGAATATTTTAATTATAATATGATATGCTTATATTTATTAGTGTAAATAAAAGCAGAATTAAGGATCCTGAAATGATGTATGTGATCCTAATAGTTATTTTGAATTTTGAGTAAGATTAAAAAAAATCAACCTTGATAATACTCTAGACGTCTCACTAGTGGAAAATGTCATTTACTTAATCTCCGATACTTTCAGATTTCAAGAAATATACAACAGCAAATATTTCACATATGTTTCATACTCAAATAAGTGTGTTTCTACTATGACCTAAACAAGTGAAGTTTTAGATACGAGATAGGTGTTAGCGAGAAATGATGCATCATCTAATTCAGTGTCCAAAAAGACAGAAATTATTTATTGCATATGTGGTATGCACCAACAAATGGGAGCCCAAAAGCTATTTTGAAGCACATGTAATTACGCAACGTTAAATTCCCTATATGTTGATACAGTTCCATGAACTAGATCTGGCTGCATGTTTTATTGCGTATCAGTCCCAAGTATCACATATGTATCACATGTCAGTCCCTGGGGAAATCTCTTTCTTCTATGGGTTTAAATGCAAAAAGACAGGGTCTTTTGTAATAACCCCCTTCCACAGTTGAACTTTCTTCTTCCTCTTCTTATAAACGGTGTGAGTTGTATGAAGGGAGGACTATGATGAATGAGATATGAATTAATTCTCTTATTTCCTTATTTACTTTTTTCCTTTACTTGTTTCCCACTTTTACTTTTGTTCTTTGTTCTTGTGAGATTGATTTTTGTTGCAAAGAATCATGGCGGTGTTATTGCGATCCATTCCCGACTGTGATTCAATCCCTGTAGCTCCTGGACTTGCATCAATGGTATCAGAGCCAAACCCCCCATCGACGACGATAGAGCCAATTGGAAGCTCAACGATCCTCGAATCTAGATCGGGCTATCGATCTGGATTCGGATCACCGAGCGCCACGATAAGAGGATCTACTCCTCGGAGTATTGAACCTCAATAGTCGACCGATTTGGAAAAGAGGATGGATATGATGGAGATGTCGATGAGGAACCTGACCACTATTGTTCACAAGCAATTCAATGGAGTTCAACACCAAATTCAAGCGCAATTTGATGAGATTCTGAGCCTATTACGGGGGTTGGAATCCCATCTCTACTACTGGGAGCCCGAGTTCACCATCTACTCTGCCCCTTCGCACTTCACATGGGGAAGTGATAGCTTCAATCACTATTCACGACTTCCTACAACAACAGCAAGCCCACTATATGTTCGACGAAATCCCTAAGAGAAACAGGAGGTGAATTCATCAAACCTCAGCCATATTTTCAACCACTCACCAGGTGTTCGACCAAATGCTTCTTCAATTCCACCATACTATTGCAATTCTCAGAATGTTCCTAGTGTTGATGCTGTTGAGGAAGGTGAGAATGTTGATGAAGGTGAAGATGATATTACCTACAATAAGTGACAACATTGATCCCTCTTTAACTCCTTCGACTGCTAGCGCTGCGACAGGCTTGGCCTGCAGTGGTGTCTTCTACTCCGACAGCAGCAATAGCTACCCTTGTTGCACCTGCAGCAGCTCCTGCATCAGCAACTAAAACTCCTCCAACCGTCTCACATGCACCAGCATTTGCAGGTGGTGAAGCAGATATGTATCGCCAAACAATAGTAAAACTTGTTGTTCGAAATAACTTGGAACAGGCTATCCAATAAGTTCTTGACATGGGACTGGCAAGAGAAAGGACATCTGGGGTGTTACCAAAGCTAGATCTTATGTACAAGAGAGCAAATACAATTGGTATTCTTGAAGGAAGACCTTATCAACTGCAGCACCCTTGGGTTGAAAATGTGCTGGAGTTAGTTCCTATTGCTGCAGACTCTTCAGGTGAAGCTCCTCCGAGTGCTGTTCAACCTCTCTACATATTTGTAATTATAAGGTACCATGTTTTTGATCCCGGAGGAGAAGACGAGGCTACTTGGGCAAATACAGGTAATGATTTAGAAGAAGACTTTTTTCTCCCTGAACATGTAGTTGAGGAGCACACACCAAGCCTTCCAAAGAAAGAAGATCTTGCAATTGTGGAAGAGGGAGTTCCTTTAAAAGAGGTTGTCGACTTATCTCTGATTGATTTACCTAATCTAACAAGGGTCGCAGTAGAGGAGCAGTCCGAGAGCATTGTTGATGATATTGAAACCATGGTGCGCTCATATGTTGAGAAGCCTAACTGCATTATATTGGCAATTACGCCTGCCAATCAAGATATTGCTACATTTGGTGCCTTTTTAAATATTGGGATGGCATCTCTTCGGCTTGTACAAAGAGGAAGAGATCCCCATGAGGGCCCTGTACCTCATCTTAACTCTCGATGGTGCATGTTTTTGTCAATTACAACATTATCAAATGATGATATTATTGATGAAGAACTTGAAGTGGAATATATAAAGACTATTCAGTTCCAAAGTGAAATTTTGGTCCTACATAATTGTTTATATGATATGAAAGAACAGAAGATCTTTTCAGATAAATGTCACAGGTACTTAGAGTGACCCAAGTGCAAAGAGAAACATATGTCGATGCTATATCATGAGATTGAAGACCAAAAGACTTCCATTTCAAAAGCTCAGGATGATATTTTTCATTTAAGTCTTGAGAAATCAGTTATTCTCTCCCTTTTTGTGCAGTTTGGAGCAGAAGCAGCGGAGTTGAAGCTACGGAGGAATAGTCTTGAGCAAGAATCTAAAACATGACTTGAAGAATTATTGCTTTTGAATGAACAAATTGAAATGGGGAAGAATCTGTTGGTACAAAAAGACTGCAAGTTGTTCCACGCCAACCATAAGCTTCAAGCTATGCGAGACAAACACTCAGCTAAATGGAAATATTGAAAGCCTTTTGATGGATATCAATGAGGCTAAGGTGCAAAGAAAAGGGAGATTAATAACCTTAAGCTATTGGAGTATCATACATACAGGGATAATGAGATTGTAGTTCTTTGTCAAGCTAATGATACATTGAATCAATCTACTAGAGAATTAGTATGGAGAAATGCAAGAGCTTAAAGATAAGGAGGTGCAGCAATTGAAGCCGTTACATATTTCGAAGCATCATCAGTCAGGGCCTAGAAATGGTATATCACAAAAATACAAGATGCTTATATGAGCTTTTCATCAAACTTTACAACTGCGACAAAGTAGAATTACGTCCTTGTGGTTTTACCAATTGTGGAAATAGCTGTTATGCAATTACGATGCTCCAGTTCTTGGTTTTTTCTCAGCCACTGACTTCATATCTTCTTCAGGGACACCATTCTAAAATGTGCTCGAGGAGGGATTGGTGTTTTCCATGTGAGTTTGCAGGCCTTATTGTGAAAGCAAAACAAGGACAGTCTCCTTTATCCCCTATTGGTATGCTCTCTCGCATGCACAGCATTGGGAGTAATCTTCGTCCAGGAAGACAAAAAGATGCCCATGGATTTCTAAGGTATGCCATTGACACCATCCAGTCTGTTTGTCTAAGGGAAACTGGGGATTATGACAGAGATTATGCAGAAGAAGACTCGCAAATTATGAGACAGAAGCGAAGCCTAAAGCCAGAACTTGGAGAACCATTGATCTTAAGGTGTCAGCCTTGTAAGGTTCCATTGACTGGTCTTCTCTTGCCATAAAAAATTTCACCTGTCGAGTATTTTTTCTCGAGTATTTTTTCTTGTGGCCAAGTCTCCCAGCTATACTTTAGTGCACAGATACATATACTTATGAAGGAAGTGGCCTTAAGGCTACTGCTGCACAACAAGTGGCAGGGTTTCAATTATGCTTTGCGGCAAAACCTTGGCATGGTAGTTTCTTGGGTATGATTATCTTTGGTGCCAGTGAGGTGAGCAGAAATGTGGATTTGGGAATGGGTCTTCAAAATTCTGAAGAGTGTCAGCACTTCATCTTTCATCCAGGAGGAAGATTCATAGGAAAAGAATATTGGAAATTATCACATGGTTGGAGATGTTTTTGGGATGAAGCTCTTAGTGTTGAAGAATGTCCTCACATTGACCATGAGGTCAAGGTCAAATTAAGGGGAAAGGATTGATACAGTTTCATGAACTATATCTGGCTGCAAGTTTTATTGTGTATTAGTCCCAAGTATCACATATCAGTCCCTGGGGAAATCTCTTTCTTCTATGGGTTTAAATGCATAAAGACAGGGTCTTTTGTAATAATCCCCTTCCACGGTTGAACTTTCTTCTTCCTCTTCTTATAAACGGCGTGAGTTGTATGAAGGGAGGATTATGATGAATGAGATATGAATTAATTCTCTTATTCCTTATTTCCTTTTCTTTCGTTTACTTGTTTCCCACTTTTACTTTTGTTCTTTGTTCTTGTGAGATTGATTTTTGTTGCAGAGAATCATGGCGGTGTTATTGCGATCCATTCCCAACTGTGATTCAATCCCTGTAGCTCATGGACTTGCATCATATGTGCCCCCATATGTTGTAATGCAAACCAATTCTACTAGTTGCTCTATGTGTTTATTTAATTATAATTATGTCGATGTTACTTTGACTTTGTCCCCCCGTCCAGAAAAATAAATAAATCTAATTTTTCAAAACCCACTTGCTGCCACATATGTGGTATATGAAGTATGCGGCAAGGTATCACATATGTTAGGGTCGCCGGAGGTCAACCCATCACCGGACATTACCGGAGGACCACCTGGGAGGTCGCCATCCCACCGGAGCTGAGTGGAAGCTGCTTATGTGAGAAGATGAAGTAGGAATTGGGTGTATCTGATGTATCAGGGTTTTACATATAGAGCACATAATATTTGAATGTTTTAAATAGGAAAAGGGCGGTAGGGGAAAGGTGCGCTACGCGCGTAATTCCCGTTTTGTCGTGTAGCGTAACCGATTCATCCTCTCCCTCCTTATATGAGCTGTATTTCCTTTCAGATTTTTTCAATGAAATTGATACTAAATCTCTTCTTCCATCTTCAATCTCTTCCATCTCCTATCCTCTAACCTTCTCCACTAGCTAATGGCGCTATCCCGATCAGTTCGCAATCAGAATCCTGACAATTTGGTATCAGAGCCGAACGGCTCCGAGGGCGATGGGCGCAGCACCGCCATGGAGGGAGATGTGGCGAATTTGAAAAGCCAGACGGCGGAGGCACAGTTACATAATGGGTTCCTTGTTGAGAGGGTGGAATCGATAGCGACCAATATCGGGGAGAGGTTCTTGTCGGTGGAAGCAAGGATGGAAGGTCTAATGGGGATGATGCAGCAGACCCAAGCCGGACTCTCCAGTCTACCTCTACTTCCTAATCCACACCTCCAAACGCCACATCGAGAGGTAAATCGTCCTCACTCAAATCTCAATCATTCCTCAGGGTTCGGCAATGGAGAGCAGGGGTTTAAGACTCCATTTAAGGTGGAGTTTCCTATATTCCAAGAAGGTGACCCAACGGAGTGGATTTGTGGAATCGAGCAGTTTCAAGAGTTTTATGAGGTGCCGGAGGGGCAAAAGCTGAAGTACGCCGCGCTGAATTTGAGGGGTAAAGCCGCCCAGTGGTATCGTCGACACCTGAAACCCAAACTCCATGAAGTAACTTGGTCGAGCTTTCTTGAAGAGCTGATTACCAGGTTTGGGCCAACTGAGTTCCAAGATTACGAAGGAATACTCTCGAAACTACAACAAAAAGGGGAACTAGAACTATACATCCAAGAGTTTGATCGGCTCTCCAATTTCGTTACAGATTGGACTGAATCCCACTACCTGAGTACCTTCATTAGCGGACTCAGGGATGAGATCCATTTGGATGTGAGATCTCAAAGACCCAAAAGTGTTAACGAAGCGGTGGGATTAGCTAGAGGATATGAAGAAAAAATTGCTTGTTTAAGGAAGAATTTCCGCAACTCATACCCTGCCAGAACCAACCCTGTTTCCATTCTCAATAACCCCAACCCCACTCGACTCTCAACTCAGCCCTCTCCCACTCCCTCAGCAACTAACTTGTTCCCAAAGAGGTTGAATTACCAAGAAATGAAGGAAAGAAGAGCCAAGGGTATGTGTTTTAATTGCGATGAGAAATACGTCCAAGGTCACCTGTGCAAAGGGCAGAAGTTCTACTACCTTGATCGATGGGAAGAAGAGTTAAGTGAAGAAGCAAACTATGAAGCTATTCAGATGGAAGATTCTCCTCAGCTGATAGTTTCCAACTTGATACAACCACCACCTTCACACCAAACACCTCCTCTCAACTCCGTTCATCCTGAAATATCCCTCCATGCTCTCGTAGGCTCTCAATTGTATCCTCAAACTATGAGAGTGGTTGGAAAGATTAATGGTAGAGAAGTAAACATACTGATTGATACGGGTTCAGAAGTAAACATACTGATTGATACAGGTTCAACTCATAATTAATTGGATCCCTTGACAGCGGAAAAGGCCAATCTTCCAGCCCTGAAGGAGCCAAGGTATAGAGTAACCGTTGCTAATGGGGAAACTATGTATAGTGAGGGAAAAGTGACAAACATGAGCTTCATGGTTCAAGGGGTAAACCTCCAAGCTGAGTTACTACTGCTTCCCTTAGGACCAGCTCAGATGGTATTAGGAGCACACTGGTTGAGAACACTTGGCCCCGTCACGATGGATTTCAACCAAATGACCATGGATTTTGCTGTGGAGGGTCAAGTGAAGAGGTTGCAGGGCATCATTCACACTCAATTGCAGTGTATGGAGGCAGAAGAATTGATTAAGTGGGGAAAATACTCTTGTCAAGCATTCTTGATTCAAGTTGAAGAAGCCTCTGAAGAGAGGATATAGTTTGGTGCTAGTGATCAGATGAGTGAGGAAGAAGAACAACTCCAACAGATACTAGGAGGGTTCCCAGATGTATTCTCAGAGCAAATTTCCCTTCCCCCACATAGAGAGGTGGATCACCAGATACCAGTGTTAGAAGGGTCCAAGCCCGTATGCCTCAAACCCTATAAACAACCCCACTTCTACAAGAAGGAGATTGAGAAGCAAATAGAAGAAATGCTCACATCTGGATTGATTCGACCCAGCAATAGTCCCTATGCCTCACCAATCATACTCGTAAGGAAAGGAGATGGAAGTTGGTGGCTATGTGTGGACTATCGAGCCCTCAACAACCAAACTATTAAAGCCAAATTCCCAATACCCCTTATAGATGATCTACTGGATGAATTGCATGGAGCAAGATACTTTTCTAAGATTGATCTAAGGGCTGGTTATCACCAGATCAGAATAAAAGAGAGTGATATTCCAAAAACAGCTTTTAGAACACACCATGGCCATTTCGAATTCATAGTAATGCCCTTTGGCTTAACTAATGCACCAGCTACCTTCCAGGGCCTCATGAATGAAGTCTTCAAGGAATACTTTGCGCAAATTTGTTCTAGTGTTCTTCGACGACATCCTAATCTACAGTCCTACTTGGGAAAGTCACCTTGCACATGTAACAACTACTTTGACAGTGTTGAGAGCTAATAAACTGGTGGCGAAGCTGAGCAAGTGTGCATTTGGCCAACTGTCGGTGAAGTATTTGGGTCATGTGATTAGTGAGAATGGGATCTCAGTTGATTCCAGCAAAATCGATGCAGTGGGAAATTGGCCAGAGCCAAAAACTGTGAAAGAATTAAGAGGATTCCTTGGTCTAACTGGTTACTATCGCAAATTCGTCAAAGACTATGGAGGAATTGCCCAACCCCTCACTCAGTTGCTTAAGAAGAATGCTTTCAAGTGGTCGACTGCAACAGCTACTGCGTTCGCAGCACTCAAGCAAGCTATGACTACCACCCCTGTTCTCAAAGCTCCCGACTTCTCCAAACCATTTGTAGTTGAAACTGATGCATCGCAGCTTGGTATAGGAGCTGCTCTCCTTCAGGAATCTCATCCGATGGCTTACATGAGCAAGGGTCTCAAGGGAAGGAATTTGGCTTTGTCCACCTACGAAAAGGAAGTCCTAGCGATCCTACAAGCTGTAAAACAATGGCGACAGTACTTACTTGGCAACACCTTCACCATTAGAACAGATCAACAAAGTATCAAATATATCTTGGATCAGAGGATCAATACTGAATTTCAAGTGAAGTGGCTCTGGAAGTTAATGGGGTTAACCTTCAATGTGGAATATAAGAAAGGAGTTGATAACGGTGTGGCAGATGGATTGTCAAGAAAGAGAGATGTGCAAGAGAGCTATTCAGCGATAACTTTTGTGATTCCGCAATGGCTAGAAGAAGTGAAAGGGATGGTTGTGCAGGATCCCTATTTCAATGAATTGCAAAAGAAATTGTTAGAAGGGAAGTTGGACTCCAGTTTATTCAAAAACTTGGGGGGAATTTGGTATCACAAAGGCAGGATCTTAATCAGCCCCACTGCGGAGTTGAGGAAGACCATTTTCTTTGATCACCATGCCTCTAGTGAAGGAGGTCATTCGGGCTTCCACAAGACCCTGCAGAGAGTGAAGAGAGCTTTCACTTGGGAGGGAATTAGTAGGGATATCAAGCAAATGATCAAGGAGTGCTTAAGTTGCCAGCAAAACAAGCATGAAACCATACTTCCCGTTGGTCTCTTACAGCCCTTACAAATCCCCAACATGATATGGGAGGATCTGTCGATGGATTTCATTGAGGGTCTTCCCAAGAGTGGAAACAAGAATGTGATCATGGTAGTAGTGGATCGCCTTTCTAAATACGCTCATTTTATAGCCCTCACACACCCTTACACTTTCCAAACAGTGGCTCAAGCATTTGTGGAGAATGTGTATAAGCTACATGGTATGCCCAAGTCCATTGTCAGCGATCGAGATCCCATCTTCCTTAGTAAGTTTTGGAAAGAGTTCTTCAATCGACAGAATTGCAAACTACACCACTCTACAGCATACCACCCCTAAAGCGACGGCCAAACAGAGATAGTTAATACAGCCTTGGAAATGTATCTCCGGTGCTTTTGTGGCCAAAAACCTGCAGATTGGAGTAACTGGTTAGCGTGGGCGAAGTTTTGGTATAATACTAGCTGGCATGTCTCAACGAACATTACACCATTTGAAGGTGTATATGGAAGACCCCCTCCTTCATTGCTGCATTATGTAAGTGGAACATCAAGTTTACCCATTGTTGAAGAGGCTCTCATGTCCGGGGATGCAATCATCAAGCTGCTGAAGGACAACATCCACATGGCTCAAGAATGCATGAAGCGTTTTGCAGATAAAAGAAGAAGTGAGCGTGAGTTTTCCGTGGGAGATCTGGTTTTCCTCCGATTGCAACCATATCGACAAACTTCCTTGAGATACCCATCACCACAAAAGCTGTCCATAAGGTTCTTTGGGCCTTATAAAGTTGTAGAAAGAGTGGGTTCTGTAGCCTACCGCCTTGAATTGCCTCCCACAGCTTCAATCCACCCAGTTTTTCATGTCTCGAAGTTGAAGAAATGCTATGGAACCCATACCGTTGATGTTGCTCCGGGACTACCCCATTGGTGGGTCGATAGTCGTGCTATTGATGAGCCAGAGCTGGTGTTGGAAAGGAGAATGTATCGGAAAAACAACAGGGCAGGCGTCCAACTGCTGATCAAGTGGAAGAACTTAGGGTATGAGCACACATCGTGGATGGACACTGATGAATTCCGCGATAAATTCCCAACCTTCGAGCTTGGGACAAGCTCGCTGCTAAGGGGGGAGGAATTGTTAGGGTCGCCGGAGGTCAACCCATCACCGGACATTACCGGAGGACCACCAGGGAGGTCGCCATCCCACCGGAGCTGAGTGGAAGCTGCTTATGTGAGAAGATGAAGTAGGAATTGGGTGTATTTGATGTATCAGGGTTCTACATATAGAGCACGTAATATTTGAATGTATTAAATAGGAAAAGGGCGGTAGGGGAAAGGTGCGCTACGCGCGTAATTCCCGTTTTGTCGCGTAGCGTAACCGATTCATCCCCTCCCTCCTTATATGAGTTGTATTTCCTTTCAGATTTTTTCAATGAAATTGATACTAAATCTCTTCTTCCATCTTCTATCTCTTCCATCTCCTATCCTCTAACCTTCTCCACTAGCTAATGGCGCGATCCCGATCAGTTCGCGATCAGAATCCTGACAACATATCACCGCATATCGCTTCTCTAACATTGATCTAATTCAACAACTTATAATAGGAACAACAAAAAATCCTTAAAATTTGAGAAACTCGCCAGGGTCCGACTCAATAGTGCACCAAGACATGTTGGGAAAACTCTGGAGAAAAGAAGAAAAAAAAGGTTCATAAGCTTCAATTCGCGCAATACAATCAAGTAATATCGCACCAAACACTTTGCAAGATTCCCAAATAACAATCACATTACATTATTAAAGAACTCCCTTTATATCAAATGAAATACAAACTAAGCAAATCCATTAAATTATAATCAGTCAAAAATTATAAGTAATCAGCATACAGACTACAGAGAGAGGGAAATGGACATTACCTTATTAGCTGAAACAGGGAAGAGAAGAGGAAACGAAAATCGAGAAAACGAAGTCGAGGACGGGACGTGAGGACGAAGCCGACGTTTCGTTTAAGTTTGATGCCCTAAAATTTGGGGGTTTTGGTTTCGGAAGGGGTTGGTTTGGGATGGGGAACGAGTTGGGGGAACGTGCGAAGCATGTGTTAGTAAAAAAAATTAAAATAAAAACTCTGATGTAAACGTACGGTGTATGTGTTAATTAAAAAAAATTTAAATAAAAAAATATGTTTTACATGCATTGCACATGTCAGTTAAAAAATATTTTAAGTAAAAAATGGGAGAGTTGGAGTTGCACGTGCAACGTACAGGTTTGTTTGTTGACAAATTACAACTCCAACTCTCTCATTATATATAGAGATCTCTAATTCTCTAATACTAGTAATTTACATGTGTGATGCACGTTTTAATAATTAAAAAAAAAAAAAAACAAACTCTGACGTAAGGAGGATTTGAACCGGAAACCTCATTTATATTAGTTATGTACGTGCGTTGCACATGTTGGTAGAATGACAAAATGACAAATGACACTGATATGGCTAAAAATATGGTTAAATCGGAATCGTGAATCTTAAAGCTCGGGGGTAAAATGGTAATTTCACCTACAAACGGGTCTGAAAATGAGAACTGGGCCTTTTTCTAGGGATGGCAAATGGGCCGGGTCAACCGGCGACCCGCCCGTTGAACCCGGCCCGTGAAACGGTTTGGCGGGTTCGGGTCGAACCCGGTGAACAGTAACGGGTCGACCCGGGTCGTCAAAAACGCGAATCCAACCCATTAAACCCGGCCCGCGAACCCGTTTAAAATAGCCCAACCCGCCGCCAACCCGCGGGTCGACCGTTGACCCGCGGGTCAGCGGCCCGTTGGGGGGGGGGGGGGGCACTGTTCAATAGAGAGCCGTTTGGCTCTCTCTTGACTTTTTTTTTTTTGTTTTTTTGGTTTTTTTGGTTTTTTGTTGTATTTTTAGCCTATAAATACCCGTCAAAATCCCATTAAAAATTCACACCTTACTCTCTTACTCTCTCTACTATTATAAATCATTTCTAAGGAATTTTTCAACAATTGAAGTATTCAGCAAGCAAATCTTCAACAAGGCATATACACGATCAATTTTCGATCGTATCGAAATCAAAATTCAACGTCTTTAACTCTTCAACTCTCGTCCAACTCCAAGTGATCAAGTCGTCAATTCTCCTTCAAGCTCTCCTCAACTCTTCAATTTCCGGAATCGCTTATTTCTAGTTCTACTTCTATTCTTATTTTCACGGTTTTCTTAATATACGCGTATCCACGGTGAACGGTATCAAAATTTCATACCTCTCTCGTAATTTTACTTTTGTGTTGTAGTTATACTTATTGTTGGTTTTGAAGTGTTTAGATTCTGATTTTCAAGTGTTTAGATTTTGAAGTGCTTATTTCTAGTTATACTTATTATTAAATGTAGTTATTAAAAGAGAGATGAACAAGATAGAGATTCTGATTTTCAAGTGTTTAGATTTTGAAGTGCTTACCAACAATTGGGATGAGGAGCAGAGAAAAGTCATGCCTTCAGCTCCCCTTGATATATTGAAGCTCCAAAAAAAAAATCGCGAAAATGAGAGAGTGGAGAAGGTGGAGGGATTTATTTATTCAATTGTCTATACTACTATTTTCTACTACTATATATCTTGAGAGTTAGACATGTTTACCTCAATTTGCGGGCCGGCGCTGGTGAGGAGTTCGATGGGTGGTGATGGCGAGGAGATCGACGGGCGGCGGAGGAGATTTGGGTGGGTTTTGGGGTAGGGAGGGTTAGAGTTTGTGGATTTGGGGGAGATGTGGTAGAAGAAATGTATTTTTTTGTGTTTTTTTAAATTTTGCAATTGATGTGGGTTGCACGTGTTAATTCCTACTTTTACTCTCCTTTCTCTATTTCAAAATAGAGAAAGGAGAGATGGGGTAGACCTATTAGCTTAAGATATATAATAATAATAATAATGATAATAATACAAGTTCAAGTGTTTAGAATATGAAAGGCCAAGAGGTAATCAATGGAGAATTAATGAGAGATTAAGAGTTTAGAATAAAAAAGGCCAAAAGGCTGTTGTACACATTTTTATCACTATACTCACATTTTCTTCAAACAGAAGAGAATATATATATATATATATATATATATATATATATATATATATATAGAGAGAGAGAGAGAGAGAGAGAGAGAGAGAGAGAGATCTTCGGTTGCACACTACTTTGGTGAGCACTCCGTGAACACTCACGAAATAGAGACCTTATGAAAAATCTGAACTGCTCATATTGTTCTATATGCCTAAGATAGCCTAACAATAAAAAATCAATTAATTTAAAATTCATTTGTCCATGAATTACGTCATCACAAAATTGTATGGCTGAAAATTCTAACAGCATGATGGATGGGCAAATGAACTTCAAATTACTTGATTTTTTATTGTTAGGCTATCTAGGCATATAGAACAATATGAGCGGTTCGGATTTTTCATAAGGTCTTTATTTTATGAGTGCTCACCAAAAGTAGTGTGCAACCGAAGGGGACTCTATATAGATCTCTTTGCACAGACCCGTGCAAACGGCATTGCTGGCCATTGGATCAAGTTCAATCGAGCCCGCCCATCATCCCCATCTCACTTAAGTTGTGAGGGGTAATTTGGAAATTTCGTCCCAAATAACTCTTCGACTCATTCACTCTCTCACTCACTCCCAAATTTGAACATAAAACAACGGTCTAGGATGTTTGAAAACAACGGTCTAGGTTGTAAAAAGTACAAACCTAAACCATTGTTTAAAACAACGACCTTTTATAACCTAGGCCGTTGTTCTTGTTGGGAACAACGGCCTAGGCTATAAAATGTCGTTGTTTCAAACAACCTAGGTCGTTGTTTGGAACAACGGCCTATGTTCATTCAACGAATTGTCTGAAACAATGACGTTCTATAACTTAGGTCGTTGTTTCCAAACAACGACCTAGGCTATAAAAGCCGCTATTTCAAACAACAAACAATGGCCTGGGTTCATTCAACGGGCGGAGCTCGATCACGGCCTTTGGATCAAGATTCAATGGCCAGCACTACCGTTTGCAATGGAACATTGCTTTTATATATATATATATATATATATATATATATATATATATATATATATAGAGAGAGAGAGAGAGAGAGAGAGAGAGAGAGAGAGAGAGAGAGTAAGTTTATTAAGAGCTGGGAAACTGAAATCCTTATCGGAAGCTGGAGATCTCAGCCATCCGATCGATCTTGATCGCGATCGGGCGGTTGAGATCGATAGCCGCTTATCTTCAGAAAAGAGCAGGGGTAAAGGGATAAAATCATTCTCCCTATCTTTTATCTTCTCATGCTCTCCTCTCTCCCGCTCTCTATCTTCATCCCGCTTTCTATCGAAACCCTAATCCCTCTCTTATCTTCTCACGCTCTCTCTCCCGCTCTCGATCTTCGTCCCGCTATCTTCGAAACCCTAATCCCTATCTCTTCTCTTCTCACGCTCTCTCTCCCGATCTCTGTCTTCGTCCAGCTCTCTTCGAAAAAATTTCACTCTTTCTCCTCCTTGAATCTCAAAACCAGCTCCTAATCTCAAAATTCTCTCTTCGAATCCAATCGAATATTGATCGAATCTCATGCTCTCATTCTAGAGTCTTCCAGATCCATAACGATGGACTTCATGAAGGTCTTCGATCAGACCGTTCGCGAGATGTAAGCATTTTCAGTTACCGAATTGTAATTCCTCGTTTTTTTATTCAGATCTTATTTGTTTGTGTTTTTTTTGTTTTTTTTGTTTTTTTGTTTTTTTTGGGTAGAAAAAGGGAGGTGAATCTTAAAGCTCTACTGAAAGTACCGGAGATCGAGCAAAAGGTGAGAATCTTGACTTTGAATTATTCAGTTATTAGTGTAGATCTTTCTTAGATCTTTTATTTTCCCTTTTTTTCTCGTTTCGATTTTGTGTTGTGTGTGTGTGTGTGTGTGTGATTTTTTTTTAATAAAAAAATAGTGATTTGGGTTGATTTTGATATGGGTTTTGTGTAAATTGCAGAGGATGAGGGCTGTACGATTGCAGATGGAACGGGGGAGCTGATGGTGGAGCTTGTGATGTGGAAGATTGCAGCGAAGTCTTCGCTGTGGTTTGGATTGGGGACCATGTTTTTCTTGGCATCTTGTTTGTCAAAGGATGTTAATTTCAGGTACTAATTAACGTTGTAAATTTTAGATTTTTTTTTACCCAATTGAGATTTTTTAAGCATTCTTATGGAAAGTCATTATATTGAAGGAATCCTTAATTTTAGATTCAAGAATACTAGTAAATCCCTTTTGGGGAAGAAATGTGCATAAACTCGCGAAAAATGCCTTGAACTTTTCTAGTCTTGATGGATATATTGGGTTAATGTAATTGATAGCTAGAACGACCATTTTGATATTTATCTTTCGAAAATTGGATACTTGGATTGTGTTTGAAATCTTCATTTTGGGTCAATGCAGCATGATATCAGCAATTTCTCATTTGGGTCTGTTGGTACTAGGACTGACATTCTTCTATGATTCTGTTCCTCAGAGGTACCTGAACTGTTTCCTTGTCTCTCTCTATTATCGCGGTCTTTTCTTGAATTACTCAAGTCATGATGATGTTTTGTACAGGCGGCAGCTTAAACCTAGAGGGGAAACTTTTTAGTTAATTGAAGAGAGCATCCTCGGAGCTGCTTAACTAATATTGCCAGTAGCTAATGCTGCTCTGGCTAAGAGCCAGGAGGTTTTTTCAGGCGAACCCTTGATGACTCTCAAACTGATCATCTACTTAATGCATTACTTAGTTTTCAGAATACTTGTTGAAACTCTATTTTCTATCTTCAATCTCAGGTGGCGCCTGTTCTCGTCTTCATGGCCAAATATGGGCACCTGATAACCCCATGGAGGCTTTTCTCTACTGGTAATGCGCCGAAGAATCTCTTTTGATCGATGACCCATTTTCATGTGTTATGGCTTACAAATATATCTCGCTATCCGCAGGATTTTTTCTAAGTTTCACTATTCCCAAGCTCTATACTTGTTACTCAGACCACATTCATAAGAAGGGTAATTTGATATCATTCCTTAGATAATAATGTGAATGCTCACTGTGACTTTCTACTAACCAATTGTTGTTATTAATGTATATATACAGTTGAAGATATGAGGAGTTATGTGTGGGAAGCATGGAAATCCTGCCCTCAAAAGAAATTTGTCGCGGCTACTGCAACCACCATGATGTGGAATTTGTTCAGTTTGAAGATGCGCTTCTTTGCAGGTACTTCTTCTATCTGTTAATTACAACCCTCTGCCCCCGTTGTCGAATCCGTCTTCGGAGAGGAAGCCTTGCCCCCCTAGGAAATTTAACCATGTTCAATAAGTTTTACGGAACATACCACATACGTACTTGCATTTTTTCCGAACATACCACATAAATTTTGTTCTGAGCCTACAAAATTTAACCATGTTCAACATACACTCTCCAGGAACATGCCATATACGTACTTGCATTTTTCTATTTGATGAATCATTTTGTGCAGGAATTCAAGAGGAAAAACAAGAAGGCCGTTAGCGAAGAACCAGAGATACCTTCAGAACAGTCTCCGACAAATGGAATTCTTTATTGTGTAACCAATGTATGGACTATAATGAAAATAGTTGAAACAAAATTTGATGTGTCATGCTCTGTCTCTGTTTGTATCATGTTTGTTCTGGGATAACAAAATTGGATACTTCATGATGTGTTTCTGTTTGTTCTGAGAATACAAAATTTGATACTTCATGCTCTATCTGTGTTAGTTCTGAGCTTACAAAATTTGATACTTCATGCTCTGTCTCTGATTGTTCTGAGCTTACAAAATTTGGATACTTCATGTTGTGTCTCTGTTTGTCCTGAGCTAACAAATTTTGATACTTCATGATGTGTATCTGTTTGTCCTGAAAAGTCAGAAATTCTTACTTCATGCTCTGTTTATGTTAGTTCTGAGCTTACAAAATTTGATACTTCGTGCTGTGTATCATGTTTGTTCTGAGCTTACAAAATTTGATACTTCATGCTGTGTTTCTGTTTGTTCTGAGCTAACAAAATTGGATACTTCATGATGTGTTTCTGTTTGTTCTGAGAATACAAAATTTGATACTTCATGCTCTGTCTGTGTTAGTTCTGAGCTTACAAAATTTGAAACTTCATGCTCTGTCTCTGATTGTTCTGAGCTTACAAAATTTTATACTTCATGCCCTGTCTCTGATTGTTCTGAGCTTACAAAATTTGATACTTCATGCTCTCTCTCTGATTGTTCTGAGCTGACAAAATTTGATACTTCATGCTCTGTCTCTGATTGTTCTTAGCTGACAAAATTTGATACTTCATGCTCTGTCTCTGATTGTTCTGAGCTTACAAGCTTCTACTACTTCATGCGGTGTTTCTGATTGTTCTTGATATGGCTAAAAATGGGGTTTAATCGGAACCGTCCAAATCAGGCACGAATCTTGATGCCCAGGGGTAAAACGGTAATTTCACCTACCAATGGGTCTAAAGCGGGTACTGGTTCTCCTCCATGAAAACCCGCTAACCCGCAAATGGATCCACCACGACCGGGTGCGGGTTTCAACCAGCAGAAAGCCCGATCCAGAGGGATAGAATTAGGGTTCCTGGTTAAATCCTAATCAACGGCCCTGATTCATGCCTATCCTTCCACTGGGAATTAGGGATTGCATTCATAATCTGTTTACAAGGAGAATATTCCTTATCAGATCACGGGGATTACATTCCTAATCCAGTCCCTAAGATGCCTATAAATACCCCCCATCCATCTCCATTAAGAGGTAATCAATCTTTTGCCAGTTTTTACGCTCTTTCATAATCTTCCCTGATTACTGACTTGAGCGTTGGAGGGTGCGTCGCGGGGAACAACCCCGGTGTCTCGCACTTTTTGCAGGTGTACGGCAGGAGTCAGCATCAAACTCCGACGGAACGGGTATACATGTTTGCTATTCAGTTTTCCTAAGAATCCACAAATACTATCTGTTTGCCCCCACACCAAATTTAGCGGCAACAGATTGGCGTCGTCTGTGGGAAACTAACGAATAGCAACCTCCCCTCTTCCCGTTGGACAGATCTTCTCCAGCCATGCCTCCTAGGAAAGTCAGATCCAGAAGGTCCAACCGAGGACCCAACCCCGATCAGCAACAAGAAGTTCCCCCCAGCCCGCTCAACAGCAGGGTCAACTTCTTCCTCAAGCGGAGGACCCACTCCAACAGGGCCCGCATGCTCCTCAGAACCAACAACCTCCTAAGGGTCCCAATCCGCAGAAGCAGCCTCTCCATCCGGACCACGTCTCCATCCACAACGCCTCTTCGGACTCTATGGCCTCTCACCATCCCCGAGCTTCCGATCACCACAACACCGTCTTCAATCG
This sequence comes from Hemerocallis citrina, assembly GCA_017893485.1. NCBI lineage: Eukaryota > Viridiplantae > Streptophyta > Magnoliopsida > Asparagales > Asphodelaceae > Hemerocallis > Hemerocallis citrina. The sequence continues at coordinate 139,465,356 of CM030363.1, forward strand.
GCAGAAGGATGAGGATCTTCGCCGCCATATGGATGAAAAGCAGGCCCGAGAGGGAACCTCCCGCCAACACTGTCCGGATGAGCGGTCTCTTCACCGCCGAGAATACAGAAGGTCCCCTACCCGAAGGGGGCAGAGAGAGTCCCCCGAGCATTACAGAAGAAGGCCACACTCTCCTGCAGGTCGGCAACAGCCTAGGAACGATGAGGCACCCATCACCCGTGCCGAGTTCCAGCAGTTCCAAGCGACCGTCCTACAAGCTCTCAATCTTCGTCCCAACACCAATGCACCCAAGATCCCCTCTCCCCCTCTGGTCCGAAGTCCTCGCCGACGGTCCCCATCTCCTCCTCCAGCTCCCAGCAACTCCCGACATGTGCAAAGTTCTCGCCGCTCCAGGAGCTACCGTCGTCGTAGCCCCCGCTCTCCCTCGTACGAAGACGAGTCTAGAGGCTCGGGTGATTACCGTCGAAGGGACGATGCTGTGTACCGCCGTCTCCATGAGATGGAGAGGCGCTTGGGTCAGTTAGACCGAGAAGAAGAACTTAGAGGAAGGACTCTTCGTCCTAGCAGACCTCCTTTTTCCCGAACCATAATGGATGCACCTGTACTAATCGGCTTCAAGCCTCCTCAATTTGAGACCTACTCCGGGGAGACTGACCCCGTCGATCACATCGAGAGCTTCAAGACCCTAATGCTCATCCATCAAGCTTCTGATGCTCTGCTCTGTAAAACCTTCCCCGCAACTCTCAAGGGTCCGGCTCGAGAATGGTACTCTCGCCTCGCCCCATCCTCAATATTCTCCTTCGAGCAATTCGAGACCCTCTTCGTCACCCATTTTGTAAGTAGCCGTAGAACTGAGAAGACCAGCATCTCGCTACAGTACCTCCATCAGAAGAAGGGTGAGAAGTTGAGAGACTATGTGAAGAGGTTCACAGCTGAAGACAAGTCCATAGCATCCCTCGACCAGTCGGTCGCTGCAGCAGCATTTCAATCCAATGTCCTCTATTCCAACCTCCGCTCCTCCCTCGCCAAGAAGCCCCCACAAAACTTCTCTGACCTCCTCTTCCGAAGTGAAAAGTACATTCGGGCCGAAGAAGCCGAGCACCGCCCCAACTTGGAGGGGTCTTCCTCCGGGTTCAAGAGAAAAGGAACAGAAGAGGAAGGAGCCAAGAAGCTCCAGAAGGATAATGCCGGCCAGCGCCGATCTCCCCCCAGATTCGAAAAATTTACTCCCCTTAACGCCAACATCTCCACAATTCTCATGGAAGTTGAGAAGGAGGGGGTGATACCTCCTGCACCAAAGATGAACACCCCTGGCAAGAAGAGGGATAAAGAGAAGTGGTGCCGTTATCATTGGGACCACGGCCACGACACCAACGATTGTCGAGCCTTGAAGAATGAGATAGAAGCCCTCATCCAGAGGGGGCAGCTGACCAGATTTGTGAGAAAGGACCGAGCCGACCTTCCTCCCCCGCCTCGGGGGGCTAATAAGCGTCCGGAACGCGGTGAAATGCCCGACTTCGAAGAGGAGCGTGTCCTACACCTCATTCATGGGGGCCCAATGGGGGGCTCCTCGAACTCCTCTCGAAAGGCATTTATAAGAGCGGTCAATTCGGTTCGCGCCACCCCTCCTCCCAAAGGCCTCGGAGTGCCCGTCACATTCTGAGACGAAGATCTTGAAGGTGTCCACACCCCTCATTGTGACGCACTCGTCATCAGTCTCCACATGGAGAACTTAAAAGTGGAGAGGATCCTAGTGGACAATGGCAGCTCCGTTAACATCCTCTTCCTCGCCGCTTTTAAAGGCCTAAAGCTCTCCCGAGACAGACTCAAGCCCGCCGACTACACGCTCCATGGGTTCACGGGAGTGCCAATGACTATTGAAGAGGTGATCACCCTCGACGTAACCGCTGGCAAAACTCCTACTACCCGAACGGAGTCGATGGACTTCATGGTCGTAGATGTCCCCGCAGCCTACAATGTCATTCTGGGTCGGCCCGGTCTGGTCGCCCTTGAAGCCGTCCCTTCCGCCTATCACCTCAAAATGAAGTTTCCCACTCGGGTCAGAGTAGGGGAAGTAAAAGGCAATCAGGAAACGGCCCGCAAGTGCTACATGACCTCTACACTCGGTCCCGTCCTCTCCTTAGAAACTCTGGAAATCCCCCAAGATGTTGCCCGACCGACGTCCGAGCCGGTGGATGAATTGGAGGAAGTGCTCTTCTCTGAGCAGGATCCAACTCGCAAGTTCTTTGTTAGCAAGACCCTCCCATCCGCCCTATGCTCGGACATTGTACAGTGCATCCGAAGGAACCGAGACCTCTTCGCTTGGTCAGCCGCAGACATGCCCGGAATTTCCGAAGAGCTCTTAGTCCACCACTTCAGCGTTGTTTCGGGGTCCAAACCGGTTTAATAGAAGAGGTGCAAGTTCGCCCCCGAGCGCCAACTAGACATAAAAGAGGAGGTGGACAAGCTCTTGAAGGCCCTGTTCATACAAGAGGTGAACTATCCCGAGTGGTTGTCGAATGTAGTAATGGTGAAGAAGTCTAACGGGACTTGGAGGATTTGTATCGATTTCACCGATCTCAACAAGGCTTGCCCCAAAGATCCCTTCCCTCTTCCGAGTATTGACACTTTGATTGATGCCACCTCGGGACATGAACTCCTCAGCTTCATGGACGCCTTCTCAGGCGACAACCAGATCCGGATGTTCCCCCCGGATATCCCGAAGACATCATTTGTGACCGATCAGGGCCTCTATTACTACAGGGTTATGCCCTTCGGTCTGAAGAACGCATGAGCCACATACCAACGCCTCGTCAACAAGGTTTTCCAAGCTCAAATCGGCCGTAATATGGAAGTATATGTTGACGACATGCTTGTAAAAAGCATCCGAGGTCCCGATCATGTAACCGACCTCCAAGAGGCATTTGATGTTCTGAGAAAGCACAACATGAGACTCAATCCGAACAAGTGTGCGTTCGGAGTCTCGTCAGAGAAGTTCCTCGGCTTCATGGTCAGCCAACGGGGAATTGAAGCTAACCCTGAGAAGATCAAGGCCATACTAGACATGGTACCTCCCAAGAATGTTAAAGAAGTTCAGAGGTTAACAGGCTGCTTGGCCGCCATAGGGCGTTTTCTCTCAAAGTCCAGAGAGAAATGCCTCCCCTTCTTCAAGGCCCTCAGGGGGGCTAAAGGTTTTGAATGGGGACAACAGCAACAGGAGTCCTTCGACCAGCTCAAGGCTTACCTCGTCAATCCTCCTCTCCTCAGCAAACCAATTCCTGGAGAACCCCTCTACCTCTACCTGGCAGCCTCCGAACAGACTCTCAGTGCCGTTTTAGTAAAGGAAGAAGACCGGGCTCAAAAGCCCATTTACTATGTGAGCAAAGTACTTCGGAATGCCGAACTCCGCTACCCGAAGATAGAAAAGATGGCTTATGCCCTGGTGATGGCCGCGAGAAAGCTTCGCCCGTACTTTCAGTCCCATTCGGTGATCGTTCTTACCGACCAACCGCTGAAGCAAGTGCTCCATAAGCCGGAGACCTCCGGTCGTCTTATGAAGTGGTCTATCGAGCTGAGCTAGCACGATATAACTTATCAACCTCGAACCGCGATCAAAGCTCAGGCCTTAGCAGAATTCATAGTTGAAAGTACCATCCTCGAGTCCAGCCAAACAGTGAAGGGACCGCCCGTCTGGTCGGTTTATGTGGACAGATCCTCCTGCAATGAGGGAAGCGGGGCATGGGTCATTCTGGCAGGACCAGATGATTTCATCCTCCAATACTCCCTCCGTATCAACTTCAAAGCCTCTAACAACGAAGCAGAGTACGAGGCACTCATAGCCGGCCTTGGAATAGCTCGCAACGCAGGGGCGCAACGCCTGATCTTTAGCGACTCTCAGCTAGTCGTGAACCAGGTCCTCGGCGAATATGAAGCACGTGATGACAGGATGGTTAAATACTTAGCCAAGGTCAGGAGCCTCATGACACTGTTTGAAGAAGCCTTCATCCAACGCATACCCTAGGAAGAAAATGCTCAAGCTGACGCCCTCTCCAAACTAGCCTCTTCCTCCCTTCAAGGTCTCGAGTAGACCGTCTTGATAGAGGTCCTTCTGAAGCCAAGTATAGAGGACGAAACTCCCGACTCTATGGAGTCGCTGCCTGTCCTGCTCGAAGACAACTGGATGAAACCCCTCGTCGAATTCTTAAGGGATGGACTCCTCCCCGAGGATCCCAAGGAAGCTCGAAGAGTGAGAACCCGAGCTGAGCGTTACACACTAATCAGAGGTATCCTATATAAACGCTCCTTCACACAGGTAGACGGCCGGCCTTACCCGAGATGCCTCTCCCCCGGGCAAGCCGACTACGCCCTGCAAGAACTTCATGAGGGCATCGGCGGGGCACATTCGGGGTCCAGAGCTCTAGCGCGCAAAGTGTTGAATTACGGATATTTCTGGCCCACTCTCCTACGAGACGCCGAACGGCACGTTCGGCAATGCAGCTCCTGTCAGAAGTACTCCGACATCCGACGCCTCCTACAAGCTCCACTCACTTCCCTATCAAGTCCGATCCCCTTTGCAATGTGGGGGATGGATTTACTAGGACATTTCCACCAGCTCCCGGACAGTTCAAATTCTTAGTCGTGGCGATCGACTACTTTTCAAAATGGATAGAGGCCGAGCCCTTGGCCATGATCACCGAGAACAAGGTTGTTCAGTTCTTTTGGAAGAGCGTGACCTGCCGATTCGGCATCCCTCGGGTCCTGATAACAGACAACGGAACCCAGTTCACCGGGACTGCCTTCCGATCTCTATGCGAAGACCTTGCCATCCAACACAGGTTCTCCTCCGTCTCACATCCCCAGTCAAATGGCCGAGCCGAAAATGCTAACCGACAGATCCTCTCCGACATTAAGAAGAGGTTGGATAAATGTTCCAAAGGCTTATGGGTCGATCAGCTTCCCAACGTGCTGTGGAACTACCACACCACAAAACGGACCCCCACAGGAGAGAGCCCATTCAATCTCACCTATGGGTCCGAAGCCATCATCCCCTAGAAGTCGGAATACCCTCTCCTCGTCTAATAGCTTATGAAGAAGAGCAAAATGCCAGAGAGCTCAGAGCAAATCTAGACCTGATAGATGAGATCAAAGAAAGAGCGGCCATTCGTCAACAAAGCTACCGAAGAAGGATCGAGTTGGCATACAACAAGAGAGTCCGCCCCACGGACCTCAAAGAAGGGGACCTGGTCCTCAGAAAGTTGGCCATCTCCTTTCCTGGTCAAAAGAGTAAACTCGCTCCAAATTGGGAGGGACCTTACAAGATCGTCAAAGAAGTTCGGCCCGGCACATACAGACTAGAAGACCTCGAAGGCAGGGAGATTCCTAGGACATGGAATGCCGACCATCTCTTAAAATACCAAGAGAGAGCACCAACGCCTCTCTAAGTATTTCGAGATGTCGAACCGTTCCTCTCCTATTACTTGTAATGATTTTCTTTTATTTTTTCTCTTGTAATAACGGCTAGTCTAGTAACTTTAGAAGCAGCCAACTATTAATCATTAATAAAGAAAGTTTTTTCATACTTTACTATTGTTTACATCTCTCTGCTTTCACTCTTCACTCTAACGATGGTTCGGAGTCCAACACTTGGCTCGATTCTCCTTCGCAAGTTCGCTCCTAAGTGAACTAGAGGTAGTTCGCCATTCGAAATTGCTCCCACAACCGTTGAACTAATCTAATGATGGTTCGGAGTCCAACACTTGGCTCGATTCTACTTCGCAAGTTCGCTTCTAAGCGAGCTAGAAGTAGTTCGCCATTTGGAATTGCTCCCATAATCGTTGAACTAATCTAACGATGGTTCGGAGTCCAACACTTAGCTCGATTCTACTTCGCAAGTTCGCTTCTAAGCGAGCTAGAAGTAGTTCACCATTCAGAATTGCTCCCACAACCGTTGAACTAATCTAACGATGGTTTGGAGTCCAACACTTGGCTCGATTCTACTTCGCAAGTTCGCTTCTAAGCGAGCTAGCCATTCGGAATTGCTCCCACAACCGTTGAACTAATCTAACGATGGTTCGGAGTCCAACACTTGGCTTGATTCTACTTCGCAAGTTCGCTTCTAAGCGACCTAGAAGTAGTTCGCCATTCGGAATTGCCCCCACAACCGTTGAACTAATCTAACGATGGTTCGGAGTCCAACACTTGGCTCGATTCTACTTCGCAAGTTCGCTCCTAAGTGAACTAGAGGTAGTTCGCCATTCGGAATTGCTCCCACAACCGTTGAACTAATCTAACGATGGTTCGGAGTCCAACACTTGGCTCGATTCTACTTCGCAAGTTCGCTTCTAAGCGAGCTAGAAGTAGTTCGCCATTCGGAATTGCTCCCACAACCATTGAACTAATCTATGGTTCGGAGTCCAACACTTGGCTCGATTCTACTTCGCAAGTTCGCTTCTAAGCGAGCTAGAAGTAGTTCGCCATTCGGAATTGCTCCCACAACCGTTGAACAACTCTAACGATGGTTCGGAGTCCAACACTTGGCTCGATTCTACTTCGCAAGTTCGCCTCTAAGTGAGCTAGAAGTAGCTCACCATTCGGAATCGCTCCCACAACCGTCGAACCACTCTAACAAGGGTCCGGAGTCCAACACTTGGCTCAAACGCGCCCTGAACAAGCAAAAGGCCGGCCCAGGGACCTCGGCACGATGAACACAGTCACAAACAAAACTACTACACGGAGCTACAAAGAACATGCAAGTTCGAGAAAGAAATATTATTAATAATTGGGATGCAGTATAAAGCGACTCTTCCGTACAGCAAGATTACAAGGCCTTAAAGAGCAAAAATTACAATGCCGACCCTCTACACTTGGACTAAATACAAAGGTGTCAAAAATGATCATCAATGCCTCCGTGGCGCAGGGATGTTCCTCTTCAAGGACACTCGAGGTCGACGACGTTTGCCTCCGGAGCCCGACCCCAAACCAGCGAATTGGGACGTGTCCTCGGCACTACTCCTAGCTGCCGCACTGACGGATGCCCCGCTCGACGAAATGGCCATCGAGCTTTGCACATCCCCCGGGCTAGGATGGCCGAGGGGCGGACAGGTTGCCATCTCGTAAAACGTGATGCCCCGATCACTCTCCGCGCGAGTACACAAAGTGCTCCTCACATTGATCGGCCCCGAGCGCGGTTTGAGACGAGCCACCTCCGCCTCCAGCTCTGAGATCCGGTCACGCAATGAGTCATCTTTGACATTGACCTCGCAGCGAGGAGGTATCGCGAAGCTCGGGACTCCGGAGCGACTCGCGATAAGATGGCGAAGGTGGGTGACTTCGATACTCTAGTCTACCGTGGCTCTCTTCAGGGTGTCAACCTCGGCCGTCAGTTCGTCCCGTTCGGTCGTCAGTTTGGCCACCTCGGCCGTCAGTCCCTCTCCCTCCGTCCGAAGCTCCGTCTCTACAGTTTGCAGGTGGCAGATCTCAGAAAGCAGATCGTCCCTCTCCGCTGTTATTTTGGATAAGGTGTGACGAATGCACTTGATCCGAAGGCCGTAGCTATATGCGGTCGGCGAACCCTCGTCCTCTCCTAAGGGGGTCATCTCAGCGATCCTCCTCTCCAGACGCCGGATCTCGATGTCTCGCCGACCTAGGACGAGTTGAAGATAGTTTTGCTCGCTTTCAGCTCGGCGCAATCCCAGCTCGACTTCATAGAGCTGCTCTCGGTACCTCGCCAAGCACAGCCTCGTCGCCCCTAAGCCAGCCTCGGCCCGAGCGTTGTCATCCGAGCGAGTGGGTTCGACGTCTTGAGTTACCACCACGAGCTGAAAAGAAGTTGAGACAAACAACAAAATTTCAAACATTGCCAAAGTCCAACACTTTCAAGAATTGGTGAGAAAAGACAGAAAGACACAGAGGCGAATCCAAAAAGATATAGTTTTTCATTCATAACAAAAAAGCGGTGGCCAGTCCGCGATTAAGCGTTACAAAAAAGAAAGAAAAAAGAAGAAAAAACGAGCGGAGTCAGGGCGCGACCTCTTTCCCAGGGCGGCGAGCGTGAGTGGGGGTTGACGTCCCTGAAGGAGGCACCACCGCCAGCGGGGTAACCGCGGAGCTTGGGACCTCGCCGGTGACTTTGACTTCAGTCTCGGCTTCGTCCTCCCCTTCTTCTTCTTCCCCCTCTGATTCGGGGTCGAAGCCCTCGACGTGGCCTGGGAACAGTCTCCATCCCGAGCAGTCCACGTTGGGGTACATCTTCGTCACCCGGGCGATGGCTTCGGCATAAGCTTTGGCCATGTTTTGGGCGAGAAAACCTTGCGCCTTCGCCAGGGTCGCGTCCTTTGCCGCCTTCACCGCCGCCGCCTTGGCCTCTTCAGCTTTGGCCAATTGTTTGGCCGCTTCCTCCTTCTGGCAAAGAAGGTCGCTCTCCAGCTTCGCGACTTGGGCCTCGAGCAACTCGACCCTCGCCGCCTTCCCTTCGAACTCGACCCTGACCTTGTCGAGCTCGTTCCCCATCCGAGCTTTCTCTTTCCGAGCCTGGTCGGACTCCTGCTTCAGCTCCTTCTCCAGAGCCGCCAGCCTCTCGGTGAGGTGTCCAAAATGGACAATGATCTGCGACGAGGAAAGAAGAACCAAAAGAGTTAGAAGAATTATAGCTAAAAAAATTCAATGACGGCAAAAATCCAATACTTACCGAAACGGCCGAGCGAGCGATCTCGATGACGTCGTCACCTTCTTGCCCGGCCTCCATGGCGGTGCGATCCTTCGGCATCGCCAGATGCTTGACGGCCTGCATGCTCGCCAAGGAATTGCTGAGGAATCCATCATGCTTCCGAACTTGCCAGTCCGGAATATGGATCCTCCTGTGCTCCTCGGTCAGGAGCTCCTCGGCCTCCACTGACAGCGGCGGCGTCGTCATCCTGAGGGCTGCGGTGATGGGGAACTCGCCGACCGCATTCGATGCAGAGGTGCCGCCACCGGCAACGACCGGGCTACTGAGGGTCTCCGTCTCCTCGATCGTCTCCGTGACCCTCGGAATCTTTGGGGTCGGCAACTTGGTGGCCACCCTTTTGCCCTTCTTCGGCGCCTTACTGGCGAGGCTGCCCTCAAAGCTAGCACCACGTCGTAGTCCATCACCTAAAGACAAAGTTCGTTAGCGCTATACAACTCGTGCAAAATAAAAGATGAAAAACAAAGCATAAAAGAAGCCGCGTACTGGGATCTACGTGGCAGAGCCCTCCCTTGAACAAGACGTCCTCGGTCAGCTCCTTCCAATCGTACTTCGGTCGATCGAGAAGTGTCCGGACTGCCTCTTCTTCTTCAGGACGAAGCTTGGGCAGCGCCCTCACCCTCTTCGGCACCCCTTCCACCCAACCGGAGGGGATCGGCCAGGCCTCCGGACTCCGCACTATCAAGAACTTTTCACGCCAGTGCTTGATGGAGTCGGGGCATATGACGAGCCTGCCGCCATGCCTTGGAGCCAAATAGTATCGGTACTCCGACTTATTCCCTTGGTGTAGTCGATAGATTGTCCGAAGCACGTTCAGCTCCGGCTCGATCCCAGCAGCTTGGCAGTGAAGTACGAAGCCGTTTATGACTCTCCATGCGTTCGGCATGAGTTGGATGGGGCTGACCCCGAACCAACTCAGGACGAGGATAGTGAACGGATGGAGAGGTAGTCGAGCCCCGGCGATAAAGGCGTCAACCGGCCAGCAACACATGGTCACTGGCAGCGGCGAGTTGGCCCTAACCCCGGGACCCGGCAGCATAAGCTCGTACTCTTCCGGGATCTGGAAATAGTCCCAGATCACTCCCAAGTCCTCTTCGCGAAGGATAGACACCGTCTCGTCCGCCTTCGTCGTCTCCCTCGCTGCATTCTCTTCGAAGGACCTCCCCCTCCCGTGAACAATTCGCTCGGCTTGATCCTCCGGAAGCTCCCGAACTCTGTGAAGCCCAGTCAGCTGCCCCGACAATCTTCCGAACTCCCCCATATGCTTCGGATCCTCCACAATCGAATCTTTGCCGAACACCTTCTTGCCCTTGTTTGGAGTACGATCTTCGACAACTTCAAGGAGGGCTCGGACCAAGAGGTCGACTCGGAGACATAAGCAAGAGACATAGTTTATGAAGTAAACTGATTATAAGTTACCTTAAAAGATTAGCTGCCGGAAACTTCACCAGAAAACGAACGTCGACCACCGGAAACACTCGCTTAGCACAAAAGATCGCCTGAGCAAAAGAGAAGAGAAGTGAAAAATGAGAGGGGGGGTGAGGTTTTATAGAGAGAGGCGCGCCAAACGAGGTTAATGGGCCTGTACTATCGGCCCATTCACACTAAACGACAAAAGCGACCTCAATCGTCGCCTTGTTTACCACGCCAAGCCATACACCGCATTAATTACTGTCCCATCTGACAAAAGCTCAGGGGTCACAGCACTAAATGAGCATCTCATCCGTCAGAGCTGTCAGAAGTTCAGAAGCCATCACATTTAATGACTGCCACGTCTGCCAGCTGCGCAGAAGCCACCAACTCCGCAGTGCATCCTATGCCAAAAATGCCAAGTCCTGGGCTTCGGCACCAGCTGCCGAGCGCTCTTGACACCAACCCTGTTACAGGGAAAAGTTGGAGTTCGGCACCAGCTGCCGAGCGTTCTTGACATCGACCCTGTTACAGGGAAAAATTGGGGTTCGGCACCAGCTGCCGAGCGCTCTTGACACCGACCCCGTTACGGGGAAAAATTGGGGTTCGGCACCAGCTGTCGAGCGCTCTTGACACCGACCCTGTTATAGGGGGGAAATTGGGGTTCGGCACCAACTGCCAAGCGCTCTTGACACCGACCCTATTGCAGGGAAAAGTTGGAGTTCGGCACCAGCTGCCGAGCGCTCTTGACACCGACCCCGTTACAGGGAGAAATTGGACCTCGGCACCAGCTGTCGAGCGTTCTTGACACCGACCCTGTTACGGGGAAAAATTGGGGTTCGGCACTAGATGCCGAGCGCTCTTGACACCGACCCTGTTATAGGGGAAAAATTGGGGTTCGGCACCAGCTGCCGAGCGCTCTTGGACCGACCCTGTTATAGGGGAAAAATTGGGGTTCGGCACCAGCTGCCGAGTGCTCTTGGCACCGACCCTGTTATAGGGAAAAAATTGGGGTTCGGCACCAGCTGCCGAGCGCTCTTGACACTGACCCTGTTATAGGGGAAAAATTGGGGTTCGACACCAGCTGCCGAGCGCTCTCGATACCGACCCTATTACATGGAAAGATTGGACTTCGGACCTCGCCGAACTCCCTCTCAGCACTCACAACCCAGCCGAGGTCCCTCCCCTCTTCGGAAAAAGGTGTCGAACCATCTACAGACCTCGGCCTCCTGGGCAGCGAGCGCTAGAAAGGTTCAGAAGTGTGAAACAAGCATGTAGGCCACACAACGAAGGAAAACGGCCGAGTCGTCCACCAAGAGATCGCGAAAAAACAATTAAAAATTAGGGAAATTAAGGAAGAACTCCTGGAAAGCAATCGTAGAAGTGGGGAAGCATTTTCTAGTCCCCAAACAAGCGATTATTGCCAAGAACAATCTTCTAAGACCCCCGAACGACGAATTGACACTTCGCAAAGTTAAAAGGATATTCCTACAAGAACACCACACGACCATAAGAGCTCAGGAGCGACTCAGAGTTCAATCCACTTGAAAAATCACCACACTACCTCCTTCAAGATTCAAAACCTTCCATTTGGGCTCCGATACAACTCCACTGGCCATTAAAACAGTAAAACTACTCCTCAAAGGCTGATCGAACTCAGTCTTTAGGAGTGGGGGGCTCGTGATATGGCTAAAAATGGAGTTTAATCGGAACCGTCCAAATTAGGCACGAATCTTGATGCCCAGGGGTAAAACGGTAATTTCACCTACCAATGGGTCTGAAGCGGGTACTGGTTCTCCTCCACGAAAACCCGCTAACCCGCAAACGGATCCACCTCGACCGGGTGTGGGTTTCAACCAGCAGAAAGCCCGATCCAAATGGATAGAATTAGGGTTCCTGGTTAAATCCTAATCAACGGCCCTGATTCATGCCTATCCTTCCATTGGGAATTAGGGATTACATTCCTAATCTGTTTACAAGGAGAATATTCCTTATCAGATCACGGGGATTACATTTCTAATCCAGTCCCTAAGACGCCTATAAATACCCCCATCCATCTCCATTAAGAGGTAATCAATCTTTTGCCAGTTTTTACGCTCTTTCATAATCTTCCCTGATTACTGACTTGAGCGTCGGAGGGTGCGTCGCCGGGAACACCCCCGGTGTCTCGCACTTTTTGCAGGTGTATGGCAGGAGTCAGCGTCAAACTCCGACGGAACGGATATACAGGTTTGCTATTCAGTTTTCCTAAGAATCCACAAATACTATCTGTTTGCCCCCACACCAAATTTAGCGGCAATAGTTCTGAATTTCCAAATTTTGATACCAAAACAACCACAGAATTTCGATCATGACACCAAAACAATAATGAACTAAATATGCACCAAGAAAATTTTCGATCATCATTGAATTGTAAGGTAATACAATGTTCTTGACGTCTGACAATATTACAAAAAACTTACTTAACAAAAACTTTACAACGTAATACTATGTTCAATAACGCACAGGTACATCATAAACTTTACAAATGCTGAAAGTATACAGCTTTTTGTTGCTCCTAATATATAGTTTTTTATACAGTGTCAACAAAAAACAGAAATTTTTTTACTCCAAATATAGCTCATGTGTCGAGTTGTCCAGTATTCAATAGCTCCAAGAAGCACTTCTTGCTGAAATCAACCTGAAATCAAAATTAAACATAGCTCATTAAACCTGGAAAAGACAAAATAATTAAAAAATATAGTCGGCTCAGAACACAAAATATCATTCAGCAAATATAGTAGGCTCAGAAGAACAGAACATTTACATCATAAACTGTTTCGAAGTAGCAGAAAATGGGAAACAGATAATGGTGTATCTGGTGTTGTTCGTTCAACCACAAATGGGAAGCATGTAATGAAGTATCAAATGTTTGTAAGCTCATAACAAATAGAGACAGAGCATGAAGGGTCAAAGTTTGTAAGCTCAGAACTAACACAAACATAGCATGAAGTATCAAATTTTGACTTCTCAGGACAAACAGAAACAGATCATGAAGTATCAAAATTTGTTAGCTCAGATCAATCAGAGACACGGCATGAAGTATCAAATTTTGTATTCTCAGAACAATCAGTGACAGAGTATGAAGTATCAGATTTTGTAAGCTCAGAATTAACACAAACAGTGCATAAGGTATCAAATTTTGTATTCTCAGGACAAACAGAAACACATCATGAAGTATCCAAATTTGTTAGCTCAGAACAAACAGAAACACAGCATGAAGTATCAAATTTTGTAAGCTTAAAACAATCAGAGACAGAGCATGAAGTGTCAAAGTTTGTAAGCTCAGAACAACAGACACTGAATATATAGACTAAAAAAAAATCAGTAGGCTTAGAACACACTATTCATAACTAGGGCTGTATTGGGGTGCCGCGCCAACTAGGATGTGATAGATATATAATCAGGAATAAATACAACAAGCTTGAAATAATTATTCAGATCATATAGTGTTTTGCATCATTGCCTACACCAACAAACCGAAGCAGAGAATCAAACACCAAAAGGCTTAAATGAGTACCCAACACATACGCATCCAACGTCAGTTACCAACAAAAATATAGATTCTGTTTGTTCTGAGCAATACAAAATTTGATACTTCATGTTCTGTTTATGTTGTTTGGAGCTTATCATCAACTGTCTTATATATATAGAGTAAGTTTATTAAGAGCTGGGAAGCTGAAATCCTTATCGGGAGCTGGAGATCTCAGCCATCCGATCGATCTTGATCGCGATCGGACGGCTGAGATCGATAGCCGCTTATCTTCAGAAAATATCAGGGGTAAAAGGGGTAAAATTGAATTCCCCTCTATCTCTTATCTTCTCGTGCTCTCCTCTCTCCCGCTCTCTATCTATCGAGACCCTAATCCCAGCTCTTATCTTCAAAAAACCGGTAGGCTCAGAACACACTATTCATAACTAGGGCTGCATTGGGGTGCCGCGCCAACTAGGATATGATAGATATATAATCAAGAATAAATACAACAAGTTTGAAATAATTATTCAGATCATATAGTGTTTTGCATCACTGCCTACACCAACACACCGAATGAGAGAATCAAACATCAAAATGCTTAAATGAGTATCCAACACATACGTATCCAGCGTCAGTTACAAAAATTATACTGATACTATCAATCATTGTGTGTCATCGGTGCCCAAAAATTTGATGAATTGAGCTAGTCTCAAATCACATAAATGTAAGGTAAGATTTGAGGGCATTGGGCATTCAAACACCTTTATGTTCATCTCTTCACCATCTACTCTCCGGCTCATACCCCAAGCTTTATTCAGCTTCAAAACAATAATTATCATGGCACACAACCAAATACGCTTCAAAACAATAATTTCAGTGCCCAAAAATTTTGTAACCAACTTATATCAAAATCAATCTCATCATTGCCTACACACAAAACCAAATGAAAATGCAAGAAATTAAACAGAAATCATAAAAGCATTTATGAGAATCAAACACTTCCCTCCGGAATCTGAGAGAGGCAGAACCCAATGAGCCGAGAAATCGAAACCCCTTATCGCGGTTTGGGTTTTCCGTCAGAGAGAGAGAGGAGATAGGGATTGATCGATTATACCCATTTTACCACTCAACAGAACTGAAGAAAAGCGGCTGGAGATTTCGTTGATCGTGGAGTTAGCTACTAGCTCTTAGCCAGAGCAGCATTAGCTACTGGCAATATTAGTTAAGCAGCTCCGAGGATGCTCTCTTCAGTTAACTGAAAAGTTTCCCCTCTAGGTTTAAGCTGCCGCCTGTACAAAACATAATCATGACTTGAGTAATTCAAGAAAAGATCGCGATAATAGAGAGAGACAAGGAAACAGTTCACGTACCTCTAAGGAACAGAATCATAGAAGAATGTCAGTCCTAGTACCAACAGACCCAAATGAGAAATTGCTGATATCATGCTGCATTGACCCAAACTGAAGATTTCAAACACAATACAAGTATCCAATTTTCGAAAGATAAATATCAAAATGGTCGTTCTAGCTATCAATTACATTAACCCAATATATCCATCAAGACTAGAAAAGTTCAAGACATTTTTCGCGAGTTTATGCACATTTCTTCCCCAAATGGGATTTACTAGTATTCTTGAATCTAAAATTAAGGATTCCTTCAATATAATGACTTTCCATAAGAATGCTTAAAAAATCTCAACTGGGTAAAAAAAATCTAAAATTTACAACGTTAATTAGTACCTGAAATTAACATCCTTTGACAAACAAGATGCCAAGAAAAACATGGTCCCCAATCCAAACCACAGCGAAGACTTCGCTGCAATCTTCCACATCACAAGCTCCACCATCAGCTCTCCCATTCCATCTGCAATCCTACAGCCCTCATCCTCTGCAATTTACACAAAACCCATATCAAAATCAACCCAAATCACTATTTTTTTATTAAAAAAAAATCACACACACACACACACAACACAAAATCGAAACGAGAAAAAAAAGGAAAATAAAAGATCTAAGAAAGATCTACACTAATAACTGAATAATTCAAAGTCAAGATTCTCACCTTTTGCTCGATCTCCGGTACTTTCAGTAGAGCTTTAAGATTCACCTCCCTTTTTCTACCCAAAAAAAAAACAAAAAAAACGCAAACAAATAAGATCTGAATAAAAAACGAGGAATTACAATTCGGTAACTGAAAATGCTCACATCTCGCGAACGGTCTGATCGAAGACCTTCATGAAGTCCATCGTTACGGATCTGGAAGACTCTAGAATGAGAGAATGAGATTCGATCAATATTCGATAGGATTCGAAGAGAGAATTTTGAGATTAGGAGCTGGTTTTGAGATTCAAGGAGGAGAAAGAGTGAAATTTTTCGAAGAGAGCTGGACGAAGACAGAGATTGGGAGAGAGAGCGTGAGAAGAGAAGAGATAGGGATTAGGGTTTCGAAGATAGCGGGACAAAAATCGAGAGCGGGAGAGAGAGCGTGAGAAGATAAGAGAGGGATTAGGGTTTCGATAGAGAGCGGGATGAAGATAGAGAGCGGGAGAGAGGAGAGCGTGAGAAGATAAGAGATAGGGGGAATGATTTTACCCCTTTACCCCTGCTCTTTTCTGAAGATGAGCGGCTATCGATCTCAGCCGTCCGATCGCGATCAAGATCGATCGGATGGCTGAGATCTCCAGCTCCCGATAAGAATTTCAGCTTCCCAGCTCTTAATAGACTTACTCTCTCTCTCTCTCTCTCTCTCTCTATATATATATATATATATATATATATATATATATATATATATATATATATATATATAGGGCGTTGTTCGGTTGCAAACGGGCCGGAACGGGTAGGTTCGCACGAACCCGTGCGAACCTCGATCTTCAGATTTTTTTTCATAAAATCTTGCCTTAACCCGTTCTTGCCAACGACGGGTTAAGGCAAAATTTAATAAAAAAAGTTGGCCTTAACCCGTTCTTCGGAATAACGGGTTAAGGCTATATTTTTCATTTTTGTCGACATACAGTTCGTCTTCTTTCGAACGCTCTCTTCTTCTTTCTTCGACGAAAATAAATCCAAACGACGGAAAAAAGAAAAAACCCTAGTTCCGACGCTCGAAACCCTCGATCTCCCTCTTCTCTCCCAACTCCGAAGATCGGAACCCTCGATCTCCGACGATCCAAACCCTAGATTCTCTTCCCCTCTTCGGTACGAAATCGGAACCCTAGTTCTCTTCCAAAACCCATTGCTTGGCTCGATTTCGACCTACTCCGTAAGGTATACACTATTTCTTTACCCCAATAATCTACATTTGTATTTTTTTTTGAATTTGTGTGTAGTAATTTATTTAGAAATTGGGAAAAAATTTAAATGCGTTAGTAGATTTTGGATGTAGATTCGGGTTGACCTTAAGTATATTCAATTGCCGAATTACGTTGCTTGCATTAGTAACTAGTAGAATTAGAATTGTATATACGAAATTAGTTATAAACTTTTCAGTGCGGTTATGGTTGAAAACCCTGCGAACGACCGTAAAAAAATACGAAACTTTTCCAGTAGGTTCGTCTCACGTAGTACAAGCCAAACCCACTTGTAGAAGCGAGTTTCGACTCACGGTTCGAGAGTTACGGCCGCGTATTGCTTACGGTTGGAAAAAACCAAGTATTGCGGTGCACGGCCGTATATCGCAAACCGTGACTCGAAACTCGCTTCTACAAGTTCGGGTGGCTTGCCCTACGTGAACCTGACCAACTCTGAAAGTTTTAAAATTTTCGGATGCCGTTTGTGCGGTTTTCTCAACTTCCTCGCATTATAAGTTTCAGACTTAGAATTCTTTAAGTTTTTGTAGATTAGAATACCCTCCAAACGGCCTCCAAAAAATACGAAACTTTGCGATTTGGTTGGTGACACGTACGAGAAGTGACCCGAAGTTGTAGAAGTGAATTTCGACTCACGGTTCGAGAGATACGGCCGCGTATCGGTTTTGGTTGGAAAAAAACAACTTAAGCCGGTACACGGCCGTATCTCCCGAACCGTGAGTCGAAACTCGCTTCTACAAGTTCGGGTGGCTTGCCCTACGTGAATCCGACCTAGTCGGAAAGATTTATAATTTTCGGGTACCGTTTGCGCGGTTTTCTCAACTTTCTCGCACTACAAGTTTTAGACTTAGAATTTTCTAAGTGCGGGTGGATTAGAAAACCCTTCAAACGGCCTCCCAAAAATACGAAACTTTGCGAATTGGTTGGTGTCACCTAAGGGAACCCAAACGAACTTGTAGAAGTGAGTTTCGACTCACGGTTCGAGAGATACGGTCGCGTATCGCATTCGGTTGAAAAAAACTATTATAAAGCAGTATACGGTCGTATCTCGCAAACCGTGAGTCGAAACTCGCTTCTACAAGTTCGGGTTGCTTGCCCTACGTGAACCCGACCAACTCTGAAAGTTTTAAAATTTTCGGATGTCGTTTGTGCGGTTTTCTCAACTTCTTCGCATTACAAGTTTAAGCCTTAGAATTTTCTTAGTGCGGGTAGCTTAGAAAACCCTTGAAACGGCCTACAAAAAATACGAAACTTTGCGATTTGGTTGGTGTCACCTACGAGAAGTGAACCGAAGTTGTAGTAGTGAATTTCGACTCACGGTCCGAGAGATACGGCCGCGTATCGGTTTTGGTTGGAAAAAAAACAACTAAAGCCGGTACACGGCCATGTCTCGCAAACCGTGAGTCGAAACTCGTTTTTACAAGTTTGGGTGGCTTGCCCTACGTGAATCCGGCCTAGTCGAAAAGTTTCTTAATTTTCGGGTGCCGTTGCGCAGTTTTCTCAAGTTCCCCGCACTACAAGTTTTAAACTTAGAAATTTCTAAGTGCGGGTAGATTAGAAAACCCTTCAAACGCCCTCCAAAAAATACGAAACTTTGCGGGTAGGTTGGTGTCCCCTATGAGAAGCCCCCCAAACTTGTAGAAGTGATTTTCGACTCCCGATTTGAGAGATACAACCGCGTATCGCTTTCGGTTGAAAAAAACTATTATAAAGCGGTATACGGTCGTATCTTGCAAACCGTCAGTTGAAACTCCCTTCCACAAGTTCGGGTGGCTTGCCCTACGTGAATTCCACCTAGATGGAAATTTTTGTAATTTTCGGATGTCGTTTGTGCGGTTTTGCTCTATTTCCTCGCATTTTAAGTTTTAGAATTAGAAATTTCTAAGTGCGGGCCGTTTATAAAATACTTCAAACCACCTCCAATTAGTACGAAACTTTTCTCCTTTTCAAGTTGTGGTGGCTTGCGCAGTTATAAAAACACCAAATACAGCGGTTTAGTACCCCTAACTATTCTCCTCTTCACCGTTTCTTAGGTATGGACAGTTTCGAAGGAAGTTCTGTTGCCGGGGATAAATTTGTTCGTGCACAACCACTTGGCGAGTATCTTCCTCATGTTGACGAGCACCTAAAACCGAAGATTGGTATGACATTTCCCACCCTTGATGATGCGGAAAAATTTTATTCATCATATTGCAAATGTGCGGGATTCGCTATGCGTAAGGGTGGAAATAAATATAAAGGAAACGATGTAGTGGATAAATCATACGTCTGTAATAAAGCCGGGGAGTCACCGAATAGCTATAATGAAACCAGACGAGGTACAACTTCTAGAACGGGTTGCAAAGCTTTTGTCCGTGTGAAAATAAACCCACATAGTAGTTCACAAAGTAATACGTGGATTATTTATTCGTTAAATGAAGCACACAATCACGAATTCACTTCATCCGGTAGACGTCACTTGCTACCTCGAAACCGTGAATTGACTAAGACAGTTAAAAATGTAATTGGTCAAATGACCGAAGCTAATGTCCCTGTATGCAAACAAATGCTATTCTTTGAAGCTGCAAGTGGAGGTAATGAGAAAATTGGATTCACCGAAACCGATGTAAGAAATCTCAGGAGAGACGAGATGGAAGGTTTAAAAGGTCACGACGGACAAATGCTACTTGAGTTTTTTGAATCGAAAAAGGCGACCGATCCCTTATTCTATTTTGACTACCAATGTGACCCCGAAGGGCGATTGACACATTGTGTGTGGGTGGACGGTATCGCCAGAAATAATTACAAAGTATTTGCGGATGTTCTTTGCTTTGACGCTACCTACAACACAAACCGATACGGGATGTTGTTCGTACCATTTGTTGGATTCAACCATCGTTGGCAATCAATATTCCTAGGTTGTGGGTTCATCCTCAATGAGACGGCATCCTCATTTGAGTGGTTCTTTGAAAAGTGGCGTGCCGCAATGACATGTGATCCGATCAACATCGTGACAGATGAGGATCGCGAGATAACTTCTGCAATTTCCAAAGTTTTCCCAATCACGTCACATAGATATTGCATTTGGCATATTTTGGATAAGCTACCGCATGAAGTTCGAATGTCGAATAACGTTGATGAGTTCAGGGATGCTTTGAAGACTATTATTTATACGGCGGAATTTAAAACAGAATTCGAACAGAAGTGGAAAAATTTGATCTGTCAGTACAAATTAGAAAATAACAAATGGTTGAAGGAAAAATTTGAGATCCGTGAAAAATGGGCCCCGGTGTACGCAAGAGACTCATTTTGGGGGGGCATGCTGAGTACCCAACGTAGCGAATCGCTACATTCATCCTTGAAGCACCATACTCATAAAAAGTACTCACTACATGAATTTGCTATCATCTTTGACCGACTCTTAGTAAAACAAAGACACGATGAACTTAAAGAAACACATCGTAATCGCGAGGAGCGGCCAAAATTGAAGACCGAGTGGGCATTGGAGTCACAAATGGCAGGGACATACACTTTGAAGATTTTCTACAAATTTCAACAAGAAGTGGTCAAAAGCTTATTACTTAATGTGAGTTTAATTGCGAGTATGGATACACCGGATAGTGCAGCTTATTCTGTAACAGTTTGTGGAA
This sequence comes from Hemerocallis citrina, assembly GCA_017893485.1. Classification (NCBI taxonomy): domain Eukaryota; kingdom Viridiplantae; phylum Streptophyta; class Magnoliopsida; order Asparagales; family Asphodelaceae; genus Hemerocallis; species Hemerocallis citrina. Next base: position 139,485,941 of record CM030363.1, read on the forward strand.
ATTCAGAACCGGGGAGGGTGATTTCTTATTGTAAAATCAGTAAAATTGCTAAATGCCCTTGTTCCATGTACTACTTCGTAGGCATTCCCTGCAAACATCTACTTGCAGTTATTCGGTTCACAGATCACACCGCACTACCTGAACAATATATTTGTAGGCGATGGACCAGGGATCAAATGAGGAGAAGCAGTATACCGGTGGGCAATAATATGGGCGACAATTTTGCATCGCGTTATTGCGAACTTAGTATGCACTCAAGACATATGGTCGATCTTGGTTGTTCTTCAGAGCGAGGATACAAGTACATGCTCGACCACATGCTGAAGGGAATTGAAGGCTTTGCTAAGATTGATCCAGTGAACAGCACACCACACGAAGGTAGCGCACAACCTGAGAGTGGTGGACAAGCACATACACATGCACATGTAGGTGACCCTGTACAGTGCACCACAAAGGGTAGGCCTAAAGGGAAACGGTTGAAGTCGGTAAGAGAATGCCAAAAAACGAAGAGGCCAAGACTTTACAGAACATGTCTTCGTGTCGTAGGTCACGATTCACGGAATTGCCCCAAAAATTTAGCAAGGTATTATATCAGAGATTTTGTATTTGTTAATTGAACTCAAACTTTGTTATTTTTGGTCAGTACTAACTCATTCTTCCTTCTTTTTTTAGTGGATCGGTGGGCAATGAAGAAGCTCCAAACGCGGTAGAGAGTGATGATGACGAAGGCGAAGGTTCGTGCTAAGGGGGCTTTAAGAAATTTATTAATATGTATGTCATGTGAAAATTTGAAAATAATCACCGAATAATTGCCAAATTTTATATTGATTTGTGCCGATTTATTTGAATTTCGACTGGATTGTTAACCTTTTTTTTTTCCCCTGGTATAGGTCCGGAATGAAACAAGTTTAACGCGCCCAAATGGAAAGACGCAATGCGTTGAAAAGTTGTGTTATTTTTGGTTTGTATATATGTGTGGATAATTGCCGTGTTCTTGTTTGGTACAAGTAAATTAACCATGTTTTTAATTATAATGTAATTTCTGTACGTCAGTTTATTTTGTGTATTTGTGAACAAAGTTATATTACTATGCATTTTGACCAGGCAATTTGGTTGTGAATGCTTATTGCAGTCGGAAAATGTAAAATTAGTAGATGTATACAATTTGGGGAACTCGTTCTGTTTGGGAATTTTGTGTTAAGGAAAATTGTCTGCCTGCTAATGTGAACAGTTTTTTATTTGTGTTGGCGATTGTGTATTTCGTGCATAACCAATACTGCACCTGTAAGTTCGGCCAATATCTCTTTTCTTAACCCGTTCTTGACGATAACGGTTTAATACAATCTAACCCGTTATCAGAAATAACGGGTTACGGAGATAGACATTGGCAGTACTTTGGTTCAATACTTCACATACGGTGGTTTTAGTTCGGCCAATATCTCTCTAGTTAACCCGTTCTTGGCGTGAACGGTTGAATACAATCTAATCCGTTATCAGAAATAAAGGGCTAAGGAGCTAGATATTGGCAGTCCTTTGGTTCAATACTACACATGTAGGGATTTAGTTCGGCCAATATCTCTCTACCTAAGCCGTTCTTGGAGGTAACGGTTTTATACAATCTAACTCGTTATTAGCAATAACGGTCTAAGGAGACAGGTATTGGCAGTACTTCGGTTCAATACTTCACATATAGGGGTGTTAGATCAGACAATATCTCTCTACTTAATCCGTTGACACATTTTAGAAGCAAGACTAAAACTGAGTTGTTCCAAACGAAATAAATACTGTGTAATTGGCATCTAGATGATTGGTAGTAAACTTGCATGGTTAGTGATGGTAACTATCTAGTTGATGTTATCCAATCTTAAATTTTAAATGTAGGTACACACAGTCAGAATTCAAGTGTTGTGTGAATGCATTACTATGTAATTTGCTTTCAAGATGATGTTAGTAAACTGTCAATGTTAGTGATGATATTCAAGCTCAATTTTTAAATCGATATTCAATTCTCACTGTCATTGTTAGTCATAGCACCAAGGTTGGCCGTTATGTTTTACACAAAGTAAATTCACTTTTCTCCTTGCAACTCATATTAGTCCTGTGTGAATTCTATTCGCTGTGCCATTTTGGAAATACTAACTCTGTTGCGGAATTTATCTATTGTTCTACCATCTAATATGAAGGTTGGCACTTCTCTTATTGCTTGAAATATTCATAAAATTTATCTTTCATTATTCATAAAATTTATATACCATTACCTTCACTTAAATTTATATACCATTACCTTAACTTAAATTTATATACCATTACCATTACCTTCACTTAAATACGTGCCGTACGCACGTCTCACGGGCAATCATAGTCCTCACATACAATCCAGAAAACTCATTCTCACAATCTCTTAAAAGTTCACAATTTCACAATTCTACAAAATGTACCACCTACAAAATATTCAAGCTTCAAGTGTACCACCTACAAAATCTTCAAGCTTCAAGCCGTTAATGATCCTACAAAATCTTCAAGCTTCAAGATACAAAATCTTCATCTTCACTGAACCTACAAAATCTTCATCTTGAAGCTACAAAATCTACAAAATCTTCAAGCTTCAATCCTGAAAGCTTCAAGCTTCAAGTGTACCACCTACAAAATCTTCACTGAACCTACAAAATGATGACAATTTCACAATCTCAAGTATTAGGAAAACATAATAGATTTAAAAAAAATTTGACAGAACCTCCCCTAAAATATTAGCCCTTTACAGAAATTCCTTACGGAATTCTGCTAACAGTTAAATATATGACATCACACGCAATAAATATAAATCCTCCCCAGGCTCAACCGAGCAACATCACACAGGCAACATATATATATGGCTCTGGGGGAAAAAATCAGAATATAATGCAAGATACAAAATAAAAACCAAATATTCTTTTGAAAATGTAATAATTTTTTTGAAAAACCTTCAAAAAACATTTAAAAAACCAAACAATATACCCAATACTCCACAAAATTGCGGGTACGGGTATTAACATAACTATATTATATCATTATTATATACAGTTACTTACATCATCTCCCAAAATGCTAAATATTACAATTTTTACAACCTCCACCATACTAAACACCAACCGAATGAATGAAAAAAAAAATTACATGGTTGTAGAAGAACACAATGGTTGAAGTCTTCAAAATAGAACACAATGGTTGAAGTAAACATTAAAATGAGAACAACTTATTACTAGTATCAAGTGTTGTAGATTTTATTTTAAAAAAAAGAAGACACTTACATGGCCATATATAGTGATGTCATCCATTGCTGTTCTTTCATTAGAGCAATTGACCTGTATATAAAGGAGGGGAAACATATTAACTAACCAATTGAAGTTCTTTAATTGGAGCAATTGACGTTGTAATTATTTTAACAAACCAATCAAGAAAACGTATTAACTACTATTAATTACTATGATCTATCTTCTTTGATGATTAACTACAATGAGATACTTGTGTAAAATTGTGTAGATTATTTCAGTTTCAGAAGTGTTATAGAGAAAGATGGAGCTATAGAGAAAGATCGGAAGAAGCGGTAAGACAATAAAATTGTGTAGCTATTTCAGTTTCAGAAGTGAATCTGACAGTCAGGAGTTTTTCAAAGATCACTTTCTTTTAAGGAAAGTATGTAAATGCGAAGAATTCAAAGGACAGATTTGAAAATATAAATCATTTTAGGGGAGTGTGTAAGAAGCCTTTTAAGTATAATGGAAATAATATGCAATAGAAGCACAGTGAGCATTGGTACAAATTTTGGGCACGGTAACATAGTTAACTGAAGTCTATCATAAGGCAATCTCAAATGAGACCAAAGAACTGCTTTGTTATTAATACCATCATACTATTTTCTTCTAAGTATCCATGTGACCTAGTTCATATCTAAAATTTAAATTTAGTTAATCAACCTTAAAGTAAAACTCTTCTACCTCAGAAGCTGGATCTAAAAAACATTTGCAATTGACAATTCTCACCTTTCTGAAGAGAAAAAACTAAGGTGTGCAGACAGCTCCAAATGCACGGGCAACTTCTTCAGACTGAATGAGAAGGACAATCCGGGTTTTTTATGAATGTTGAACATTTATGAAATAGGTTAGATTTGTGATGTATACATCAATGTTTACCACAATTGCAGCCTCAATGTGTTTTTCTTTACAGAAAATTACCTCGACGTTTTTTTCAATATACAGTTTAATAACTTCAGAATATTCCCATATGATTACTATGTGATGCAAATTAAACAACTTTGCCTTTACACATAAATTAAAGGACCCCCCCCCCCCCCCCCCAAACCTTCTTCTTCTTTTTTAATAACACTCCAGCCTAAAAAAAATTAGAAAAATTGCTTTTAACTCAAAAAAATTAAGATGAATCAAATTGTATTATTTACTTCTGTCCAAAATTAGTGTTAAGTAAAACACATGGAGGTATATATATCTTCAAGGGTGGTACAACATTAGGGTATTAATCACTAAATTAGCCTTTTAAACATAACTTTCAGTTTTTCCCGCAGATGAATCCCTTGAAGCATTAAACTTGCTATTTTAATGTGATTTTTTTTTTGAAGTATCACCTGAACTATGCTATCGACAGCTTTGTATGCGGCATCAACAGGGCCTGTCCTTCGGGTGTGTATGGGGGGGGGGTTGTTCTTCGGTCCATTTAAAATTCAAAAATACACAAATTATTATGCTAAAAATAATGTTAATGTTGAAATAGTAAAATTCAAAAAATGTGTGCATAAACGATAATAATGTGTGCATAAGAGATAATATTCAAAGGTGCATGTCTAAGAAAATATTGCTTAATTTAAACTTGTTAATTTTGTGTAATCTACATTTATCAAATGTGCATGTCTAAGAAAGTAATATACAAATTATTACTTTTAGCTTGCGTTGACAGTTCTTCACCTAAAAACAAAGTATTATCATAATATCATACATCATAATTGGAAAGTCAAATAATTTTGAAGTATTCATAAATAAGTATAGAATTTTGTTTTTAATAGGTTCATGGTTTTAATCATGCATTAGGAGAATTAAAGTGTAATGTGAAGTCATGACCCCATATCGAAGGATTTTGTGTATTGCTGGTTCTTTATAGATGAGAAGTTATTGCTAGTATTAGGATTAGTATTTAGGAAGAATGTGACTAACAACAATAAACATAAGCAACAACACAAAACGAAGAAAAACCGAATATTTAAGATAAGAGCAAACTTACTTTCATGTAGTTCTCAAAGCGCTCACCGAAGAAATGATACGCAAACTCGGTTTCCAAAAATTCTTGCAACTCATACTTGGACCTGTGCACAAATTAAAGTGCATTGGTATCAGAATCAATCTGTTTTCATAGATAAGTGAGATTTTAGATTTTAGATTCTCAAGTGAGATTCTCAAGTGAGATTTTAGATAGATAAGAGTCCTCATACTGATCATGGTTGACCATGCAGACATTCTCAAGTGAGATTTTAGATTTTAGATCTAGATCATGGTTGACCATGCAGACATAATCATGAGTATCTGATCACTTCTAAGCCAAGCTACCTTATTAATCCAATACCCTGCGAAATCCTAGGACAATTTCCTTATTCTTGTCATTCGAGGTATACAAAACCCACAAATTCACATCAAAACACATAATAACCATGGAATCGACCGAACAAAACACAAACTCGAACACACACCAACATACAATTTTTTTTCATGCAAGTTGCAATATGTAAAGAATTTGCAAGTCGGTCACGTAACTAAATGCAAGTGTCACTATAGTGATGAGTCTCAATAAAAGATCATTAAAAAAAGTTGCAGGTGGAAACACTCTTTTAAATCATAATTTTCACCACGAATAAACCTGACAGGTCTTCAGCCTTCTCAGCAAGCTTATCCACTTGTTCAGCAAGGTTATCCACTTGTTCAACACATGGAAATGAACATGAACATGACTGAAGCTATAAAAAAACCAAGAATGGAAAAAAGAAAAACTACAAAATAAAAAATTCAATGCACCTCTTCATAATGATAATCTCGGTCAGTGCCTTCCCAAGGATATCGAATGCCTCCCAATTCAATGCCCTCCCCTTGTTCATCCTCTCCAAATTGGTCTCCTAATCACCATTCACAACTCATCCGCTTCATTGTTGTTTTCCAAATCTATCATGAGACCCATCTCAATGTGCTCATACCTAAAGTAACAAATCTATCGTCTTCTCATCCGCTTCCATTCTCACTGAACGCTAAACACCATTCACAACTCATAAAACTATTTAAAGAAAGTCTATACCAAATCAACTCAGTATCATAATCAACAAAACAAATCAAAACAAAACAAAACAAAAGATCGTAGCTTTCCAAATCATACCCCCTTTCTGGTCGATGGCTTAACAGGCAGCTCCCTCTTAGTGACGACGTCCCCTTTGTTCAATCCAACAAACAGACCGCTATTCAAAAAGCCCATTGATTGTTTAGTACTCGACTAATAAACAGACAGGGAAATAAAATTAAGGTTCCTTGCGTTACCTGCGAAGAAAACGGATGCAGCCTCCAAAGAGAAACCCTATAAGCCGAATGAGAGAGAAAGAGGGTTTATTCGATGGAAACCCATCAACCTATGGCTGTGAGGTGAAATCGATGGTTGGATGGGGTCGAGTGCGACGGAGGTGAAATCGATGGAGGTCGGAACCTGCGAAGAAAACGGAGGCAGCCGCCAAAGAGAAACCCTAGAAGCCGAGTGAGAGAGAAAGAGGGTTTAATTGATGGAAACCCATCAACCTATGGCTGTGAGGTGAAATCGATGGTTGGATGGGGTCGAGTGCGATGGAGGAGAAATCGATGGAGGTCGGGAAGCGACGGTAGGCAGAGGCTGGAGGTGAGAGCGGAGGCTGGAGGTGGGTTAGGAGGTTGGGGGGGGTGCTGAAGGGAGGAGGAGGGAGAGAGTGAGAGAGCGGGGAGATAGAGAGAGGGAGACAGTGAGAGAGAGAGAGTGGGCGGGAGAAAGAGAGAGAGAACGGGAGAAAGAGAGAGAGAGAATGGGGTTTTTTTATTTTTGGGGAAAAAGAGAGAGAGAGTGTGTGTGTTTTTGAATTTGTGGAGTTTGAAATTTGAGCGGGAAAATATGTTTTGTGAGAGTATATCTGGTCCATTAATTTTGGGATAGATTGAATGTGAGCCACTTGATAGCTTTCTTTGTGTTTTATTGTATAGATATATAGATAATATACAAATCTACTCATTCACAACAAGCTATTTGCAAAACAAAATTTATTCATATAAAGGAACATTACAAACTGGTAATAACATATTGTTTGAAGAATGGGCGAAAATTGTACATGATCTGCATGCTAGTTGACATTACAAAGTCATCCCTTGATACTCGATTTTTAAATTGAAATTAATTTTAGTATACAAGTACATGCTCGCTTTCTTCTCGAATTGGAAGGAAGCTTTGCTGACTCTGCCTTTTTTTGAATGCATAAGTAGCCAGTTGTACCCCCTGCATACAATTTCGTTCACTACTATTACACAGAGGTAGAAATTCTCCGCTTCGTCGGGTAGAGTAGTAGTGGGTGTAACCGTATATTCAAAGTACTTAACGACTTCTTGACACGCACTCCTTATATTCGTACTATTTGTTGCACGATTGTGAGGTGTGCATGCCAAGAAGTCGAAAAGTACCATGAATACACCGTGACACCCACAACTACTCCGTCCGACGAAAGCAGAGAATTTCTACACTCTGTGTAACAATAGAGGACGAATGTGTATGAAAGGCGGACAATTGCTACTTATGCAAACACATCTAAAAGCTAAAAAAATAGAAGACTAAGGAAAACACTGTATAAATAAAAGGTAGAGCCAGTGGCCCTTCCCTCCCGCTTGAGAGAAACCTAGCATGCACTTGTACACTGTAACAAGTCTCTCTGCTCCTGCATCTCCATACACAAGAACTATTGTAGGCGACCATCCTTGAACTGAAGAGGCCTTGAATGCATAAATAGCCAGTTGCACCCCCTGCATACAAGACCCGTTCTCTACTGTTACACAGAATGCAAAAATCCTCTGCTATCGTCGGCCGGAGTAGTAGTGGGTGTAACCGTATATTCGAAGTACTTAACGACTTCTTGACACGCACTCCTCATATTCGTAAAATTTGTGGCACGATTGTGAGGTGTGCATGCCAAGAAGTCGAAAAGTACAATGAATACACTGTGACACCCACCACTACTCCGTCCGACGAAAGCAGAGAATTTTTGCATTCTGTGTAACAATAGAGAACGAACTTGTATGAAAGGCGTACAAATGCTACTTATGCAAACACATCTAAAAGCTAAAAAAATAGAAGACTAAGAAAAACACTGTGGGAAAAAAAGGCAGAGCCAGCGGCCCTCCCAACCGCTTGATAGAAACCGAGCATGCACTTGTACACTGAAACAAGTCATCTCTACTCCTGCATCTTCATACACAAGAACAATTGTAGGCGACCATCCTTGAACTCAAATTTCTTCTACAACTCAAACTTCTTCCTCCCTATTAGGAAGAAAAAAGAGGTCTTGAAGAGAAGAAGAGAACATTGATTCCTCATATTTTTGAAGAGAAGTAGAGAAAATTGAAGCCTCTCATTTGAGTTCTCTTGAAGAGAAGAAGAGAAGACTCATTTGAGTTGATGAGAGTCTAACTCTCTCAGTTATAGGCAATGAAAAAGAAAAAGTGGAGAATGATATGATAGCCCACTTGGGTTTCTCACTGCTCATCAATAGGGAGGAGATACGGATCAATACAAGGAGAAGGCAAAGGCAATATGGATCACTGCTCATCAATAGGGAGGAGATATGGGTCTCTCAGTTAAGACAATGAATGCTAAAACATGAAGAAGAAGAAGACAATAATGATAAACCTTGTTAGTCAACAGAGACATGATACAAGTCTCGAAAAAAGAGCAGCAAGGACAGCAATTGTCTCAAAATGTACAGTTGATGTTTGTAAATTACACCTATTTAACTCGTTGTTGGTGACAACGGATTAATTACACTAAACCCGTTAATACCAAGAACGGGTTAAGTGTACTTGATCCTGTTCCACAACACTGCCAATCTTTGCCAATGTAACCCGTTGTTACCGATAACGGGTTATGCTGAAGAAGATCGTTGTCACCAACGACGGGTTAAGCACACTTATATTGGCAGAAGTTTATGGCTACTTGCAGAAGTAGATGCCGAAATATACGTTAACTTTTAAACGTTATATACGATAACGGGTTAAGTACTTGTAACCCGTTATCTTCAATAACGGGTTAAGTCTACCTAAATTGGTAGTACTCATAATTATTAACTCGCATGTAAAAAAAAATGTGTCGAAAAGTTTGTAAATATAAATTGTACGTCACTTAGTCATAACAATTTATAAGAAATTTATGAGAAAATTTTTAATAAGTTTCCAGTAAAGAGTTTATAGATATTTAAGTTGTATCATTAATCACATACGCCTCTCCACTCTCTACGTACATTTCCTTTTGAACTCTACAAAATAGACAGTCATATGTGACTCGTTTGTTTTTGGATATTTTTTTTTTAATTTCTTGGCGAGCCACGTAACTAACCAATATAAAATTGACCACATCAAACGGATATTCAAATTAACACAAATTTATTAAAATTGACCACATCCCACATGTACACTATACGAGGGAAAAACCACATGTAAACTGTCTAATGTGGGTACATGGGGCATGCACTTATTGTGGAAGTCAAATATAGATGTGGGGATCCACAAATATGAACCGAATTAACCTGAACAAAACACATGCAATGACCAATAACCCTAGTCTTAACCTAACCCTAACCCTAACCCTAGACTAACCCTACTTTAACCTAACCCTAACCCTCGCTACAAAAAACCCCGTAATTTAATTTTTTTTGTTTTGTAAGACTTAATATGGTAACAAATTTAGAGTGGTTAGTTAGGGGAGAATAAATGGATAATTATAAAAATAATAAACAATTTATGGACATATGAATGTCACCTTACACAGTTCAGGAGACAGTTCTCGCAAAGAGTTAAGAGAAATTTTTAGAAAACCCAAAATTAGCTCAACACCTTAAACCGTTATTCACGAGAATGGGTTATCTAACCTTTAACCGTTGTTCCCAAGAACGGGTTAAGTACTTCCATTTTTGGGGGTATAGTTTGAAAACTTGGATAGGGCCCTGGTAATAATACTCTACATAACCCGTTCTTGCGAACAGCGGGTTAAGTTAGTTAACACGTTATTCCCAAGAACGGGTTAAGTACAGTGATATTAGCAGGACTTTGATCTAAGGGCAATTAAATGTCTGCCAACATCGCTATACCTAACCCGTTGTCGTGAAGAACGGGTTAAGACAATATAACCCGTTGTTAGACGTGACGGGTTAAGTAGATCCATATTAGCAGAACTATACCAAGACTTGGTCTGTACCAAGACTAGGTTTTTAACGATCTCGTAAGCGATATGCGGCTGTATCTCACAAACCGTGAGTCCAAACTCACTTCTACAAGTTGGTTTGGCTTCTCGTAGGTGACACCAACAAAATCGCAAAGTTTCGTATTTTTTTGGGACATCATCAAGTTAGACATATTTTCGTTTGTTGATACATATACAAGATATTGCATTCACAACAGGCAATTTGCAAAACCAAATTTTATTCATATAAAGGAACATTACATACTGGCACTAACATATTGTTTGAAGATACAGAAAATTGAAGTTGAAATTAATTTAGTATACAAGTGCATGCTCGCTTTCTTCTCGGAAGTGGAAGGAAGGACTGTTGACTCTGCCTTTTTTTGATTGCATAAGTAGCCAGCTGTACCCCCTGCATACAATTTCGTTCTCTACTGTTATACAGAATGTAAAAATCCTCGGCTTCCTTCGAAACTTAGTGGTAGTGGGTGTAACCGTATATTGAAGGTACTTAACGACTTCTTGGCACGCACCCCTCATATTCGTACTATTTGTGGCACGATTGTGAGGTGTGCATGCCAAGAAGTCGAAAAGTACCATGAATACACCGTGACACCCACCACGACTCCGTCCGACGAAAGCCGAGAGTTTTTACATTCTGTGTAACAATAGGGAACGAATGTGTATGAAAGGCGTACAGTTGCTACATATGCAAACACACCCGGTCTTGCAAAAAAAATAGAAGACTAAAGAAACGAACACTGTGGGGAAAAAAAAGGCAGAGCCAATGGCCCTCCCTACCGCTTGAGAGAAATCGAGCATGCACTTGTACCCCCTGCATACAAGACCCGTTCTCTACTATTATACAGAATGTAAAAATCCTCTGCTTTCGTCGGCCGGAGTAGTAGTGGGTGTAACCGTATATTCAAAGTACTTAACGACTTCTTGACACGCACTCCTCATAATCGTGATATTTGTGGCACGATTGTGAGGTGTGCATGCCAAGAAGTCGAAAAGTACCATGAATACACCGTGACACCCACCACTACTCCGTCCGGCGAAAGCAGAGAATTTCTACATTCTGTGTAACAATAGAGAACGAATGTGTATGAAAGGCGTACAAATGCTACTTATGCTAACAATTGTAAAAGCTAACAAGTTAGAAGACTAAGAGAAACACTGTGGAAAAATGGGTAGAGCCGGCAGCCATTCTCTAATCTTGAGCTTTGTCTTCTACAACTTCAGCTTCAGCTTCAGCTTTGTCTTCCCTATTGGGAAGTAAAGATGGGTTTTGAAGAGAAGAGGAGAACATTGATTACACCTGGTTGCAAACAGTTAGAAGAGAAGAGGAGACCACTTATGAAGAATGAGGAGACTCCATTTGAGTTCTCCGAATAGAAGGAGAGGAGACTCCTTCTTGAAGTGCATGTGGGAGATCAAAGGTCCCTCATATAGATGGCTAACAAAATTAATTGGGGAGCATGATAGGACCAAAGATTGTAGAGAGGGCTGTTGATAAATAGGGAATGGATTAGCACAGAACGGATGATGATGGTTGGATTAAACATAAATAAAAGATCACAAGATGCCATTACCTGTTAGTCAACGAAGTTTTGACACATTATTTGAAAAATGAGCAGCAAGGACAACAATTGTCCCCACCAAATTGATACACATCTCAACTTGTACAGTGTCTGTAAATTAGCCCTAGTTAACCCGTTATTGGTGATAACGGGTTAAGTACAACTGACCCGTTCTCGGAAACGACGGATTAAGTACTTGTGAACTTCTGCCAATATTCCTTACCTTAACCCGTTAATTATGATAACGGGTTAAGTACTAATTTCCCGTTATCGTCAGTAACGGGTTAGGCTTACCTAAATCAGTTGTACTTTTGTAGTATTAAATTGCATGTAAAAAAAATGTGTAAACAAGTGTGACACCCACCACTTATGTAAAATGCGTTAATAGTTCACTGACTGTAAAAAAAAATTATGATAGACTACAAATATTAAATACGTTTATATTTGTAGTCGGGAGGTGATAGATAATTCCAGACGCATTTCCACTGTGGAGTTTATAGATATTTAAGTTCTATCATTAATCGTCTTTAATTCCATTCCTAGCCACATAACTAACCAATATAAAATTGATATCATCAAACGAATATTAAAAATCACACAAATTAATTTGTATTTTGGTTCATAAAAAACAATAAAAAAATGTTGTAGGTTAGGGTTAGGGGTTAGCCTAGGGTTAATAGGGTTAGGGTTAGGGGTTAGGGGTTAGGGTTAGGGTCGGAGTCTCCACTCAACGACCTCTTTCGTAACAGGCACGTTCAGCTCTGCCATCTTTTACCGGAAATGACAATACAAATATGTTTTCCACTGTCTGTGCAACAGATCTCCCGTTTAATAAATGGGGGAAAATCCACATGTGGATTCCCACATGTAGCCGTTATGGAGAAGCTACATGTGGGGAGGTAAAAAAACATTTAGATTCCTCATGTAGCTTTTACATGTGTAAAAAGAACATTTAGATATCCACATGTAGCCTACATGGGGAAAAAACCACATGTAGATCCCCACATGTAGCCTATGTGGAGAAAAAGTACACATGTAGATCCCACATGTAGCCTATATATTGGAAACCACATGTGGAAAAAAACCACATACAGATCTCACATGTAGCCTATATGGAGGATAAATCACATGTAGATCCCCACATGGAGAAGTAGTCTGCTTGCCAAAGCTGACAGAATTGTGTATCTAGCCTGTCAAAGCTGACAGAATTGTGTATCTAACTGACAGAAAACCACATGTAGACTCTCACATGTTGAATTCATTAGAAAAGCATTTAGATTCCTCATGTAGGCTTTTACATGTGTAAAAAGAACATTTAGATATCCACATGTAGCCTACATGGGGAAAAAACCACATGTAGATCCCCACATGTAGCCTATGTGGAGAAAAAGTACACATGTAGATCCCACATGTAGCCTATATATTGGAAACCACATGTGGGAAAAAACCACATATAGATCTCACAAGTAGTGGATATGGAGGATAAATCACATGTAGATCCCCACATGGAGAAAGAGGCTGCTTGCCAAAGCTGACAGAATTGTGTATCTACCCTGCCAAAGCTGACAGAATTGTGTATCTAGGTGACAGAAAACCACATGTAGACTCTCACTTCTGTTGGTCTTCATAGTAGGACAAGTTCAATATTAGAAAAACCACATGTAGATTCCATATATAGCCCATATGGGGGGAAAATCACATGTAGATCATAAAATCCACGTACAAAAAGACTAATAACGGGTTTGGATCAACACTGATGATAATGGTATTCCTAATGGAAAAGCCCCTCTGTGTTATTAGAGCGCAATGCCACCAGATCTAATATAGATGACTAACAAAAACTGGGTCAGATCATACGTGTGGGCACGAGTTCACATGTAGTAGCACAATAAGTGCATGTGGGAGAAGATATATTTGATTGACTGATGGATCGATGAATTCATTAGAACGGCCTGCTAATGTACTACAAGTTAACGGCTCGTACCACAAATTAAGATACTTGCCATGTTTTACATGTGGTTCCACATGTTACGAAGTCAAATATAGATGTGGGGATCCAGAAATATGAACTGAATTAACCAAAACAAAACACATGCACTCACCAATAATCCTATCTTAACCTAACCCTAACCCTAACCCTAACCCGACACTAACCCTAACCTAACCCAACCCTAACCGTCGGTTCCAACAAAACTCGTACTTTTTTTTTTTACTTTCACAAAACTTATCATGTTACAAATTTAGAGTGGTTAGTTACGGGCGAATAATTGGAAAATTATAAAAATAATAAACAATTTATGGGCATATTAATGTCACTTTGCACAGTTCTGGAGACAGTTCTCGCAAAGAGTTAAGAGAAATTTGTAGAAAACCCAAAATTTCAAACGCCGTAAACCGTTATTCAGAACAACGGATTAGTTAATCTTAACCCGTCACATATTAGAATGGGTTAAGTATGTATTATATTGCTGCCAATATCTCTCTACTTAAGCCGTTGTCGTCAAGAACGGGTTAAGTTAACCTAACCCGTTGTTGGCCGTGACGGGTTAAGAAGATCCATATTAGCAGCACTTTCACCTGTATGAATTATATTGCTGCCAATATCTCTCTACTTAATCCGTTGTCGTCAAGAACAGGTTACGTTAACCTAACCCGTTGTTGGCAACGACGGGTTAGGATGACCCATATTGGCAGCACTTTCGCCTGTATGAATTATATTGCGGCCAATATCTCTCTACTTAAGCCGTTGTCGTCAAGAACGGGTTAAGTTAACCTAACCCGTTGTTGGCATTGACGGGTTAGGAAGACCCATATTGGCAGCACTTGTTTCATGTACTAGGTCTGTAGTTTTCCAAAGGACTGTCAATATCTCTCCACTTAACTCGTCCTTGCTGATAACGGATTAAGTAGAGAGATATTGGCAGCAATATAATTAATAAAATGTGGTTCACAAAATAACAAACGAAAGCACATCAAAGTAAATAAGACAACAGATATATTCAAAAGAAACTTGAAGGCGTACAAAAGTCCAATAACGACCAACTACTTAATTACTTGAACTAAATTCAATATTCACAAAATCCAAGAATTTACAACAAAATTATACATATAAGATTGCACATGGCCAAAAGACAATTATTCACAAATGAAGCCGTTCTCGAATTTGGCATGCATCCGGCGCCCCAAAATTCACCTACAACAGTTTATCAACGTAGAAACAAACAATACGTTAGTTACTGCAGTGACAAAAACACCAACCAAAAGATACGCTATTACAGAGTATTACAGATTACCGTCTACGGCCAGTCCGCTTGCGACCGCGTGGTGTGAATTGATTGGGAGGTTGCCTGGTCCTTTTAGGATTTCGCCGTGCGCGATGTGTTTGGGGAGAATCAGAATCATCCGACGACTGTTCCTCATCAGTACCCTGTTGACGACCAGGGATTATAATTCCCCTACTAACAACTTGTTTTCGCCTTAAGGGTGTTGGCGGCACGTTGGCGCTCAAATAGGCCTCAACCTGTGGACCTTCACCCGCGTCCTCTAGAGTACGACGGCACGGGGCTAACATCTCCCGGATTACCGTCTTGAAGCTCTCGGGTATTCTAGTCTTCAGGTGGCGGGCAGCTGTTCGAACAACCTCCCATGCGTTGTCAATCTACAGTTGGTGAAAAATTCCAATTTAAACATCATTCAAAATTAGTGTACATCAATTGAACACAGTACATGCGTACAAACTATATGAAATTGGACTGACCGCTTTTCGATGTGCCTCAGCCCTTGGTTGGTACATCGGCTGGAAGGAGGAATATGCTGGAGGTGGTTCTACCTGGGCTTCGGGAATCGGAAGTTGCACCCCAGCTGGTACGGCGGCCGTTGGAGAAACGAACAACCGGGTTATTCGCTTGTACCACATCATGTATGCCTGCTGGAGGGACCCATCGTATGGTCTCGCGACAAACATCAAATTCAGTGTCATTTGATGTCGCATGGTGTTCCAGTTGGCTACATGGTAACGATGAAAATCAGCCCAATCGAAGTTGGGCACCCGTCCCGTTCCCCTAACCTCGTGCAACTTTTTATCGTACGACCTGACATCGGGAATCTTCTGTTGATATCCGAATTGTCGCAAGACCCGATCAGGATACTGGAACTCCACAACCGAAAAGTTCACAAGAGGTGCTGCCGTCAACCAAAGGGATCTGTCTAGGCAGACTGGAGGAACGCGTTGCAACCTATCGGCCGAGTACGGTTCCCATGTGACGAACTCGTCCCGCATGTTGTCCAACTCATCTCTGTAGTAGGTCAGCGAATGGCGTGGGTTATCGGTCCACGTGTGTCGGCCGGCCCAATATGCTCCTACAGGAGGTAACAACTCTGCTGCCCCTGGGTCGGCCAAAAATTCCGGTATAGGCTTAGTAATACGGGGACATCCGAAGTGGATGCGTTCCTAACTCCATATCTGCATCAGCACCATTGGGCCACCCATCTGTGCGCCACCTAAAGAACATATGCACAAACTCCTGTATAGTAGCGCCAGTGCCGCACTCCCCCAACTATAGCGACCCGCATACTGGAAATCCTCCAACAACCGTAGGTACATCAACGGCACGGTTGATCCGGATGAGTTCGGGAAGATAAGTCCCCCTATCAAACTAAAAATGTATGCACGTGCATAGCACACCAGGTCAGCCTCACCCGACTCGGGGTTCAAATATCCCTCCTCGAACTGGTATTTTAACCAGGTGATGTAAAGTGATTTACCCTCGAAAGCGTCATCCATCACTTCTTCCTCCGCTTTTTGTTTCGCAGCTTCTATTTGTTCATTCAATACATCTTCATCAGAATCTGCGGGGGCATTTTCGCGGATATTTTTTTCGGCCTTCTCTTGCATTTCAAGAACTACCAACTGCAGGTCGATACCGAGTAAGTCCCGAACGACTTCAACTCGATCGAAGTCCATGTTCCCCGTCACGGCAACCCCATCGATTGGTAGTCCTGTTATCATTGCCACATCCTGCAGGGTCACAGTCATCTCACCCACAGGCAGGTGGAATGTGTGGGTCTCCGGCCTCCATCGCTCGACTAGAGCTGTGAGGAGTGGCCGATCTAGCTTCACAAAGTGAATGAATCTTGCTCCGTAGAAACCGGCCTCTACCACATACGGCGTGATACGTTCATCCCAAGGAAGAACTGTGTGCTTCCGAAAATTTAGTTTTCTATCGGACCCATTCCACACGGCTTCCGATCGGTGTTTGGGTTGCAGGGTGAGTACGCTTGTGTCCATGGGTCCGGGTGATGTAACCGAGGACGACGGACCTGCCTCAGCCGATGTGGATTGACGGCCACCAACCTACACGAATAAATATAACAAATGTTATTATTGAGATAATGTTACATGTTTGTATTTAAAACCAATAATAGTAATCGATCTTACCTCAGTAGTTGGTGCGCCACTGGTATTCCCGGACTCGATTCTCGGTTGCCTTGTTCTAGCCATTTAGCTACCCGTCTGTAAAAAATTAAAAAGTTGTTAATAAAGATGACAACAAAACAAACATACCGAGATTATACTGAAAAACGCACGAATGAAAACAAAAAAATCTATAAAACTTTACGACTATGTCGGATTTACGTAGGGCAAGCGACCCCAACTTGTACAAGTGAGTTTCGACTCATGGTTTGCGAGATACGACCGTATACCGCTTAATTAGGTTGTTTTCCAACCTCCAACCGATACGCGGCCGTATCTCTCGGACCGTGAGTCGAAATTCACTTCTACAACTTCGGGTCACTTCTCATAGGTAACACCAATCAACTTGCCAAATTTCGTATTTTTTGGAGGTGGTTCGAATTGTTTTCTAATCGGCCCGTTTTTTAAAAAATTCTATGTCAAAAACTTCTCACTTGAGCAATTGACGCAATACCGCGCAAACGGCATCCGAATATTTTAAAACTTTCCGACCAGGTCGAATTCACGTAGGGGAAGCCACCCGAACTTGTAGAAGCGAGTTTCGAGTCACGGTTCGCGAGATACGGCCATCTACCGCTTTACTCGGTTTTTTTCCAAGCATAAGCGATACGCAGCCGTATCTCACGAACCGTGAGTCGAAACTCACTTCTACAAGTTGGTTTGGCTTCGCGTAGGTGATACCAACCAAATCGCAAAGTTTCGTATTTTTGGAAGATCGTTTGGAGGGTTTTCTAATCTACCCGCACTTAGAAAATTCTAAGGCTCAAACTTGTAATGCGAGGAAGTTGAGAAAACCGCCCAAATGCCATCCGAAAATTATAAAACTTTCCGACTTGGTCGAATTCACGTAGGGCAAGCCACCCGAACTTGTAGAGGCGAGTTTCGACTCACGGTTTGCGAGATACGGCCGTCTACCGCTTTATTTGTTTTTTTTCGAACCAAAACCGATACGCGGCCGTATCTCTCGGACCGTGGGTCAAAATTCACTTCTACAACTTCGGGTCACTTCTCGTACGTGACACCAACCAAATTGCAAAGTTTCGTATTTTTTGGAGGTCGTTTGGAGGGTTTTCTAACCTACCCGCACTTAGAAAATTCTAATTATAAAACTTATAATGGGAGGAAATAGAGCAATACCGCGCAAACGGCACCCGAAAATTTTAAAACTTTCCCAATTGGTCGGATTCACGTAGGGCAAGCAACCCGAACTTGTAGAAGCGAGTTTCGACTCACGGTTTGCGAGATACGACCGTATACCGCTTTATAAAAGTTTTTTTCAACCGAAAGCGATACGCGACCGTATCTCTCGAACCGTGAGTCGAAACTCACTTCTACAAGTTGGTTTGGCTTCTCGTAGGTGACACCAACCAAATCGCAAAGTTTCGTATTTTTTGGAGGCCGTTTGAAGGGTTTTCTAATCTACCCGCACTTAGAAAATTCTAAGGCTCAAACTTGTAATGCGAGGAAGTTGAGAAAACCGCCCAAATGGCATCCGAAAATTATAAAACTTTCCGACTTGGTCGGATTCACGTAGGGCAAGCCACCCGAACTTGTAGAAGCGAGTTTCGACTCACGGTTTGCGAGATACGGCTGTCTACCGCTTTACTCGGTTTTTTCCCAACCGTAACCGGTACGCGGCCGTATCTCTCGAACCGTGAGTCGAAACTCATTTCTACAAGTTGGTTTGGCTTATCGTAGGTGACACCAACCAACTCGCATGGTTTCGTATTTTTTGGAGGTCGTTTGAAGGGTTTTCTAATCTAATCTAACCGCACTTACAAAATTCTAATACGAAAAACTATCGTGCGAAGAAGTTGAGAAAACCGCGCAAACGGCCTCCAAAAACCCTCGAAACTTTCCCACTTGGTAGGATTCACGTAGGCGAAGCCACCCGAACTTGTAGAAGCGAGTTTCGAGTCACGGTTTGCGATATACGGCCGTGCACCGCTATACTTGGTTTTTTCCAACCGAAAGCGATACGCGGCCGTATCTCTCGAACTGTGAGTCAAAACTCGTTTCTACAAGTTGGTGTGGCTTGTACTACGTGAGACGAACCCACTCGGAAAGTTTCGTATTTTTTTACGGTCATTCGCAGGGTTTTCAACCATAACCGCACTGAAAATTCTAACTAATTTCGTATATACAATTCTAATTCTACAAGATACTAATGCAAGAAACATAATTCGGCAATTGAATATACTTGAGGTCAACCCGATTCTACATCTATAATCTACTAACACATTTTAACTTTTTTTCCAATTTCTAAATAAATCACTACACACAAATTCAACCAAAAAAATACAAATGTAGATTATTGGGTTCAAGAAATAGTGTATACCTTACGGAATAGGTCGAAATCAAGCCAAGCAATCGGTTTTCGAAGAGAACTAGGGTTCCGATTTCGTATCTAGGGTTCCGAAGAGGGGAAGAGAAGCTAGGGTTTCGAACGTCGGAGTTAGGGGGTTTCAATCTTCGGAGTTGGGAGAGAAGATGGAGTTCTAGGGTTTCGATCGTCGGAGCTAGGGTTTTTTTAGGGTTTTTTTCTTTTTTCCGTCGTTTGGGTCTGGGTTCGTCGAAGAAAGAAGAAGAGAGCGTTCGAAAGAAGACGAACTGTATGTCGACGAAAATGAAAAATATAGCCTTAACCCGTTATTTCGAAGAACAGGTTAAGGCCAACTTTTTTTTTATTAAATTTTGCCTTAACCCGTCGTTGTCAAGAACGGGTTAAGGCAAGATTTTATGAAAAAAAATCTGGACCGTTGGATCGAAGATCCAACGGTCCAGATCGAAGTTCGCACGGGTCCGTGCGAACCGACCCGTTCCGGCCCGTTTGCAACCGAACAACCCCCATATATATATATATATATATATATATATATATATATATATATATATATATATGAGGCTTCTTCCATTGCAAACGCTACTGTAGCAGTTGCAAACGTGCAAACCACTTAACCCGTCATCCACAATGACGGGTTAAGGCAAAACACATAACCCGTCATTGGTGATGACGGGTTATGTGTTTTGCCTTAACCCGTCATTGTGGATGACGGGTTAAGTGGTTTGCACGAGTTCGCACAATATTTGCGTTTGCAATGGAAGATAGCCCTATATATATATATATATATATAGGGAGTTGTTCGGTTGCAAACGGGCCGGAACGGGTCGGTTCGCACGGACCCGTGCGAACCTCGATCTGGACCGTTGGATCGAAGATCCAACGGTTCAGATTTTTTTTCATAAAATCTTGCCTTAACCCGTTCTTGCCAACGACGGGTTAAGGCAAAATTTAATTAAAAAAGTTGGCCTTAACCCGTTCTTCGGAATAACGGGTTAAGGCTATATTTTTCATTTTCGTCGACATACAGTTCGTCTTCTTTCTTCCGCTCTCTTCTTCTCTCTTCGACGAACCCAGACCCAAACGACGGAAAAAAAAAAAAAAAACCCTAAAAAAACCCTAGCTCCGACGATCCAAACCCTAGAACTCCATCTTCTCTCCCAACTCCGAAGATTGAAACCCCCTAACTCCGACGTTCGAAACCCTAGCTTCTCTTCCCCTCTTCGGAACCCTAGATACGAA